>CM019065.1:84764438-85964438 GCA_009667805.1 Leptobrachium leishanense
GGTAGGATATGCAAATGACATCTGTCTCACTTTTATGCATCCTCATTGGAACCCCCTATCGCCACCATTGGTGGCAGCTAGGGGTTAACTCCAGGACTGGCGTCATCGTGCTATGCATGATGACGCCAGTCCTCAGGGGGAGTTCCTGGAGGAGCTCCAGGAGAGGATCACGATCCGGTGCTTTTCAGCGCTGATTCGTGATCCGGCTCCCCAGGGGTTAATCACAGCCACCGTTTGGAAGGGCAGGCTGTGCCCTTCCAAATGGTGCCTGGATTAACCCTCTGCCCCCCGGCGATCGGGAGGGAGAGAGGTCCGAAGGACCTCCCCCCCTCCCTTTCGGGCGCTTCCTCCGCACTTGCAGGGGGGGGCGCCTGAATTAGATGTCATCGCGCCGCCGCGATGGCATCTAATTGCTCCGCCGGGGTCCCGGAGTGCTGGGCTGACATCCAAGATGTCAGCCCGCACCGGGGGGCGCAGCAATCCGCCGGAATCCGGCGGATTGCTGCCTCCTGTGCATGGACGCGCTCAGCGCGTCCATAGCACAGGAGAACCACTTGGCTGGACGCGCTCAGCGCGTCCATAGCAGCCAAAGTGGTTAACTGGTGTTTGAAAAAAATCTAAAGCAATGTTATTTTTCACCTCGGGATTAAACATTCACAGGGTTATTCAGAGTGCGGTGAAAAGCAGGAGAATAACTGGAGAAGTGAAAATTCTAGGTCAAAATAGCCAAACCAGAAAAATTCTCCCATTTAACTCACTTTCCAAATTGGCTATTTGGTCTAGATTGTTCTCTTCTCCTGCCAGTTCTTCTGGCTTTCACCTCTCTCTCAGGGTTGTTCAGAGAAAGGTGAAAACCAGGAGAATGGCAGGAAAAGAGAACAATCTGGACCAAATAGCCGATTTGGAAAGTGCGATAAGGCTAATGCATTTTTCGCAGCGACCGTCAAAAAGTGCGTCCGAACGAATTGCCGTATTTTTTCACGGATTGCGCGAAAACGGTCATACGATGCGCATTTTTGTGCGTGATTTTTTAAGGATCCAAACCAGGAAACTTTGGGTGTCTGGACGTTATGTTGGCCGGACATGAGCAGGGTCTGACGTCTCCAAATCACACACACACGCCGCTAGTGGAAGCAGCGCACTCTGTACGTCCGTACTAGCGGTTCTGCGTTCTCGAAAAAAAGCGTTCATTTTCCACTTGCATTGCGCAGCCGGACTTTCGTGCGACCGTACTTCGTATATTGGCCGTCATTGCCCGTCATTTGCTGCTAGTGCGGCCGTGATTAAGTGCGCCTAAACGCACGTTAAGAATTCGCTAGTCTGACCCTAGCATAAATGGGAGAATTTTTCTGGTTTGGCTATTTTGACCTAGAATTTTTCATTCTCCAGTCATTCTCCTGCTCTTCACCGCTCTCTGAATAACCCTGACAGGGTTATTCAGAGAAAGGTGAAACTCACTCTCACTTTCCAAATCGGCTTTTTGGTCTAGAAGTTTCCATTCTCCTGCTTTTCATCACCAAAAAAATCAGTAAACTTTTTCTGCGTGTCCGAGAATGTGTCCTCTTTTCATACAGACTGCCGCCCCAAGCAGTTGTTTATGGATAGATTAAAGGAAAAGCATTTACCGTCATTTGAAATGTAATTTTTTGGTTTTTACATATTTCTATACATCCTACAAATCCGCCACTTCACGGGCAGGTTATGGGGACCTCCTAGGCACGATATTTGAAGGAATTTTTCATTTTTATTTTTAACCCTTATTTCATGGAAAACTCACTGTCCCTTTAAAAACGTTTTTTTTTTTTACTTTTTGTCCTTGTTTCCTGTCCCCCAGGGCACTACCCGGACCCCCATACACCTTTTATGGCAAATATGTAGCATATATGCCCTCTTGGAGGGCACTCCAAAAAACCGAATTTTCAGCCCCATTGACTTGCATGGGGGTTCGGGTTCGGTCCCGAACAAATGGGAAGTTCGGGTTCGGGCTCGAACCGAACTCGGGGAGTGTTCGGCTCATCCCTAATAATAACCCCAATGTAGGGCACTCACCACATAACTATTTTGATGCTTAGTCCATAAGCCCAGGCGCAGAAAAGTCCTCAAAAGTTAAAAAATATATAAATTCATAGTAACATGGAAACACTCCCGGGTCTTCAGTAAAACATAACTTTTATTTTATCCGTTTAAAGTAGGATAAACATTTTGGCTCTCAGGAAGCCTTTATCTTGGTAAAAATTTCAGAGAGCTTAAATATTGATCCTATTTTATATGGAGAAAAGAAAAGTTATGTTTTCTTCAAGACCCGGGAGTGTGTCCATGTTACTATGGATTTATACATATATATTCACAAATAAATAAGTGTTCTAAATAAAGGTATTGATGCGTTTTTAAATGCTTCTTATCCACTCATCAACAGCTAAGAATGGGAATTACTTGGTCTGCAAAATGTAAAATATTTGAAAATGTAGAGGTTGGTAATATTGAAACCGATCAATAGAGACAAAACATAATATTCATTCCTGTGCACCGACCGTTTACTATTGTCAATGTCAGCTTGTTATTCCTTGTGGTAAAGATGAATAGCTTGTACTGTCCTCCCTTTACAAGTTTACAAAAGAGAATGAAAATAGCTGACTTGGGGGAAAATATTCAACTTTGCTGAGTTTGGATTTTTTCTTCCAGGTCATTCCAGCCTTTTTATTTCAAGTTTTAGGACTACAATTTTTGCAAACAATGTTGCAATTATAAACTTCATCATTTTTGAAAGGGAAATTCAGCCAGCAGCAAGAGAGTATACAATTACAGTCCCTCCATCAGAGGGGTACAACCAGTAGTGTTGTATGGGGCCCCGGCAGCTCCAGGGGACACAAACTCAGCTGGGCTGTTGTCTGGTTATCTCCAAATCCTTGGTGGTCCAAAATCTATGAGCAGCTCCCAAATATCCTGACTCGAGCAACGAATACAATGGCTGGGTTGGAATACCCAGTAACCATGTGCCACTGAGGGTTATCGGCTTGCCCCAATATTTTCCTTTGTGGTTCCCTGTTAGGCTAATGTCAGATGAACGCAGTCTGAGTGCACTCTGCGTGCGTGCACAACTGATGGAAGATACTGTAGACCAGTGGTCCCCAACCCTGGTCCTCAGGGCCCACTAACAGGCCAGGTTTGCCAGATATCTGAAGCACAGCACAGGTGTTATGATTTGCTGCTCAGTGATTGCAGGATTCAGTCTGCTTTTCCCCATGGTGATCTGCAAAATCTGGCCTGTTAGTGGGCCCTGAGGACCAGGGTTGGGGACCACTGCTGTAGACCACACACGGTCTGTTTTTGTTGACGGACGTAGAAAAAAAAGGGAATTATGGGAAACAAAATTAATATGAAAAATGCTAAAAATTTGAAAAGAATATGAAAAGCCATTTTGTGCGTCAAGGTGCTGCGTCGCAAATGCGCTACATCTGACATCTCATCATTTACACAGAACGCTACGCAGATGTGGCGCAATCTGCGCGTCCGTCTAGCGGTTTTACATTCTTGCCTAGCTTGCGTCCATTTGCCACGTGCGTTGTGCGTGCGCAGTTCGGTGCGCAAGTACTTAGTGTTTGGGTCTCTATTGCTCATGATTCTATGCTACGATGGATGTTTAACTGTGTGGCAACACGGACGTGATAAATGCGTTCGTCTGACGCCAGCCTTAACCTGTTAGTTTAAAATAGTGGTTGAAAGATGCCAGAGGGGTGTTGGTATTCTGCCCTCCCCAAATGATCCAGTAAATGACCCCAAACTTCCTGATGGCAGCAGCCCTGTACAATAATGAGGTTTCTCCTGCAGCAGGTTGAATTTCCCTGCAAGAGGTGCAAGCCATGGCATATAGTGAATAACCCCCACAGTGTAGTTTTTAAAAAAAAAATCTTTTTAAATCTGTTACAAACAAACCTAAAAGAACATTCTAAGTACTAAAAGAGGAAACTGTACATGTATGATACAATAAAAATACATAATGCTGTAATTTATGGAATGAATACACGTTTTATTAATGTAGAAACTATTTTTTTTTAAATAAATGCTGACGCATAGCTTGGCCTTCAATCCAGATCCATATGTAAATATTTTTTATAGTCATATGAATAAACAACCTAATTTAAAGTATATTTGTCACGTATATCTATGATCCCTACACGCAGACAATCTACCTACACTGCCGGTCTTTATATAGCCAGATTTCAAAACACAGAACAGACAGACAAAACAAAGGAAATCCGTAAACCAGAATGAATAGTTAACAGAGCCAGTGGTTAAATGCCAAATCAGGTAATCAGAGCCAAGGGTTAATGCCAAATCAGGGAGTCAGACATAGCCAAGGGTCATACACAGAATGCCGAAACAGTAGTACATCGTACTGAGGAGGAATGAACCCGACAGAGCTATGTGTTAGATTTGCCCGCGTCACCGTCCTGCAGCTGGAATTGCCGGCTATTTCACTTGGCGGCTGGCCACTAAACAGTGAGAATGCTGCTGCTGGCCACCGGGTACACAGGAGAGCAGAGTACATGACAATATTTTGCACAAAACCCAAGAAAATGTCCTGAATTGTGTGATGAAGACTCGTTTGTATTTCCCAGGTCTATAACTAATATAATCAAAGTTCTAAAACAAACAACCCTGATGAAGTAATACAACACTCTAAGAAACAAATGTTGTAGATATTGGTGATTTGGTCAGTTTTATTGTGTTCATTTTATTGTGTATTCTTATACCTTATTCAAGGTAATACAAATTAAATCTACCCCATTGCAAGATTGCTTTATTCTTCATTGTGATTGCTGTATTCCATTTTAAAGAGTAGATTTTACTTGGCATCCATGACCTAAAATCGACTTGAGAGCTGCGAGTAAAGTCACTATGAACTACAGCAGTACAGAACACAGTCAGGATAGTGCACACAGTCACCCTGATGTTTGTGACGATTGACAGGCTATGTTATCCAGTACTGTTGCCACAGTCAGCATTTTTTCTGGCAGTTCACTGGCATCGTGGACAACTCACATCATGCTCATAACATCAAATCGTGAAACTCTGGCATTGATTTCATGAATTGTGGTGTATGTAATCCTTTTTAAATGACGCTGATCTTATGACTTCCTGCCTGGAGTCTCTGTGTATTTATAGTGGTAAATGTTTTCAAATGATTTTTTATACTAACTAACCCCTTAGTGACCGGGCGGTTTTACAAAAATCCGTCCTTTAACCACTTGGCTGCTATGGACGCGCCCAGCCGTTCCAGCCAAGTGGTTCTCCTGTGCTACGGACGCGCTCAGTGTGTCCGAGCACAGGAGGCAGCAATCCGCCGGATTCCGGCGGATTGCTGCACCCCCCGGTGCGGGCTGACATCTTGGATGTCAGCCCAGCACTCGGGAGCCCGGCGGGGACATTAGATGTCATCGCGGCGATGCAATGACATCTAATTCAGGCGCCCCCCCGCATGTGCGGAGGAGGCGCCTGAAAGCGAGGGGGGGTCCTTCGGACCTCTCTCCCTCCCGATCGCCAGGGAGCAGGGGGTTAATACAGGCACCGCTTGGAAGGGCACAGCCTGCCCTTCCAAACGGTGGCTGTCATTAACCCCTGGGGAGCCGGATCACGAATCGGTGCTGAAAAGCGCCGGTTCGTGATCCTTTCCCGGAGCTGGCCGACATCTTGGATGTCGGCCAAGCCTCCGGGAACTCCCCCTGAGAACTGGCGTCATCGTGCATAGCACGATGACGCCAGTCCTGGAGTTAACCCCTAGCTGCCACCAACGGTGGAGATAGGGGGTTCCAATGAAACCCCTATCTCCCGATCTGTGGCAGCTAGGGGTTAAAGTTTGGTACTGATGGATCGGCCAGAGCATGGCCGTTCCAACGATACCAAACACGACTGTGAAAAAAGTTTTTTAAAAAAAATAAAAATTAAAAATAAAAATAAAAAAATATTTAAAAAAAAAATATAAAAAAAAATAAACAAGTTTTTTTTCTTTTTTTTGGTTTGTTAATGCAGCAATATTGTTCCCATTTCAATTATAATGTGAACAATGATGCTGCACTAACGATTTTTGTATGCGGTGCGTTTGTTAAAAATCACGTAATTTTCCCCAAAAAAAATGTAACGAGACCCCATTTCTAATTTTTTTAACAAGCGCACCCCATACAAAATATAACCGCAATTGCTCGTATGTTAAAATGGGAAAAAAATACACTTTACACGTTGTAAATTATTGAAAATTCATATTTTATTGCAGTTTTTGTTATAATATACAGACAGGTCATGACGTATACATATAATAATGACATATTATTAATCTGCCGAGTCTGACGGAAAGAACGATATATAATATGTCTGGGTCATATACTAAAATAAGCCTTCAAAACACGTTTAAACATGATGAGCTAAACTGGTAAAAATGACCGCAGCACAGAGGTGTGAAAAGCCTCAGCAGCGAAAGGGTTCATGTCCGCTGCTGTTTTTAAGTTTTTGCGCCGTTAGTGTTTAGGTCAAATTTTACTCTTACTCGTTTATGCAACCCACACATATTATAAACCATTTTTCCCGCCATTAAATGGACTTTCTAAAAATACCATTATTTTCACCATATTCTATAATTTCCTATAAAAAAATATGAAATATGATGAAAAAATGGTAGAAAAACACACTTTTTTGTACTTTATTCCCTAAAATCTACAATTGCCAAAAAATCCCCCGGCTAAATAGTTTAAAAATTTTCTCCTGAGAATAGAGATACCCAATTTTGACATGTTTTTGCTTTTTAACCCTTTCACTGCTGAGCCAGTTCACCTATGTGCGCTGAGCTCATTCTGGCTGTTTTATGCTCATAATTTTTAGATGCCAGCCTAGGTCCTCTTTAATTAAACCCCTGACTAATTATTTTTTTTTTTAATTATTTCTTGTCACACCCAACCTGGACATGTGTGGTATCATGATCAGGCCTTTCCAATGATGTCAAACATGACCCTCTAGCTTCCACGGATTGGGAGATAGGGGGATCCTTTGGATCCACTTGGCATCTAGGGGGTTAACTGTCCCACTGTTGGTGAGGATGTCAGCGGGTGGGGGGTGACCCGGAGGCTTGGCTGACATCCAAGATGTCAGCCACCTCCAGGTTTGAATCGTGATTCGGTGCTGATTGGCACCGAATTGCAACCCGGCAGAGAAATAGATAACTCTCTACTCTCCCCTTTCCAGTGGTGCAATTTGTGTTTTTCTATCTTATACCGTTGGGGAGATAGAGGGCTCCAAAGGAGTCCCCTCTCCCCTTCCTGGATTTTACTGCAGGCGTCCACCGCGTCATCACTCCTGCCAGCCCCCGAAAACAGCGGGGCAGGCTTCCAGTCTGCCAGACACGACGTGGGAGCCGATACGGTAGGTAGGTATCAGCATGAGGGAGGTTAGGAGACCGCTGACGTACCATGTACTTCCGTGGGTCTAAGGGAGACCCGTGGCCATGACCTACATTGTACGTCGGCAGTCAGGAAGGGGTTAATATATGAAGCCCTGGAGTTTGTTTTAATGTTATAAACTTTTACTACATTTCATTGCGATATCTGTTTCCTGCCAGTGGTTTTATGAAAAATGACTTGCTTTTGAAAGGGTTAACGCTTAAATGAAAAGGAATTCACTAAAACACATAAAAGTATCACATGAGACACATTAAACAGGATTTGGATAATTCAGTAATCTCAGCAGACCAGGGGGCACTATTCTTTGGTTGCCGCTAAGCAGAGAATTCAATCAGCAAAGCATAATGGCTTGAGTGCTCTGCTTAATTTTTTGTAACATCTTATTCCTTCATCGCAGCTGCTTTCTGTACATATTTGCCTCTTATATTTTATATGGGAGAGGTTCTTGTGCACATAGCAGATGAAGACTGAGTTATTCCAGCCTAGCTTGTCCTTCATCTGCCCCTGACGTTATTTAGGTTTGAAATACGGCTTCTAAACAGTGGTGTTAAGTGATTGCTCATCAGTCACTTAACACATTAAACTAATCCAACACTGGGTTATAAATAGTATCTAGTGTTCCTTCACAAATCCTTCTGCCGTCCCAGCTGGACCACACTCACACAAGCTCTTGTCTGTCTCCATGGAATCCTGGGGATTTCTGGAGTTGATAACACCATGGAGCATAGCACAATTTTTGTTATCACTTAACTCCTACAAAGTGTAGTGACTCAAGCTACTGAGAAAGCGGCTCAGTCACAATAACGGTGTTAAGAGTCAGACACTAATGGAAAACAGTTTGTGCACAATTTTTCCATTATAGTATGTCTTTTAATGGCAACTGTGGACCAGGGCCCCATATCTTTTTTGGGACTATATTTTCCAGAATGTCCAGTCACTTGTTATTAGACATGTGCATTCGTTTTAGTACTAAAACGATTTAGTCCGAATTTTGGGATAATTTAGTTTTCGTTTGACTCAAGAGAAACGAAACTGCTCAGTACAAAAAACGAAAGAAACTAAAATAAAATGCACTACATTTTAGTTTCAGTACTTTTCGTGATATTACATTGATGAGTGAAGGAGACCAGCATTGAAGATCGCAACATCCAAAGTTCTGCACCTTCCACATGCCAATGCAGTAGGATGTTCTATACAGAGAGGGGCATTAATTAATGCAGGAGGATGTTCTATACATTATACAGAGAGGAGCCTTTTTTTTTTTTTTAGGCCTTTAAATCCAGTGGCTGTGAGCGCTGAGATCAGCTACTTGTTACATAATCTCTCAGTACAATGTATCAGACTCAGCTGTTACAGTAAGTGACTGTAACAGCGCTCAGAGTTTCAGTTAAACAAGGAAATAATATTGTTCTAACCTCTTATATATAAAAATATTATTTACTAGTTTTACTGAAACTCAGCGCTGTGATGAGCAGCAGTCAGTTACTGTAACAGCTTTGCCTGACACGGGGCCGTATTACAATGTTGGTGCTAACTGTTGTAAACTGAAAACCTCCATAGGCTATAATGGCTCTGGGAAGTTTACAACAGCTCTGGTTAAGTTAGCACCAACTATGTAATATGGCCCACATTGTGCTGAGAGTGAGAGAACCTGTAACAAGCAGCGATCTCAGCCCTCTGAGGAGCCACTACAATAGTAATTGTATCCACTGGTTTTCGGATGAATGAAATTAGTTTTCATACTAAAGAACTGAAAACGAATTTCTTTAGTAACTAAATAAATTGCATTTTAGGACTAATCCATTAGTTCAAAACGAAATTTTGTGCTGTGCACATGTCTACTTGTTATACTGGGCAACAAAAGGAATGTAGTTCCAATATATCTGAGGCATTAGTGTTGATGACACCAGGTTTAATCCCATGTCACATAAGTCTTATTTAACTTTCCTCGAATATCTAAATGTATAGATTCAGGAGCCAATGGATGGCCAATTAACACAAAGTATAAGTAGAAATGCCTGTGATCATATTTAAATTATTCCCAAGGACCATTGTAGAGTCTTATGTCTTAACGATATCAGGACAGATGTGAATCTCAGCCATAATTAGTAGGAGGTCTTCTGGAATTATTTAAATTTTTTTATAATACTGCAAGATAGATTTATCGAGAGACAATACGTATCGAGGGACAATTTTGTTCCTGGCAAATTTCATTGTTTTTAAGAGCTTTAAGGCTAGGGTCAGACTAACGCATTTTTCACGTTGTCCGTGAAAATGTGCGTTCGAAGAATGGACGTATTTGTTCACGGAATACGCAATAGCGGTCATACTATGCGCAGTTTCATCCGTGATTTTGTACGGATCATCAATAAAACACTTCTTGCATCTGGACGTTATGTTGGCCGGACATTAGCAGCGTCTGATGTCTCCAATTCACGCACACACGCCGCTAGCGGGCGCAGCGCACTCTGTACGTCAGTACTAGTGGTTTAACGTTCTCGAAAAAATGCGTTCATTTTCCACTTGCGTTGCGCAGCCGGACTTTTGTGCGACCGTACTTCGTATATTGGGCGTCATTGCCCGGCATCTGCTGCTACTACGGCCGTGATTAAGTGCGCCAGAACGCGCGTTCGCACTGCCTCAGTCTGACCCTAGCCTTAGTGTAATATTTGAGTTTGGGATCTCATTCAGTGATGCAAAGTAGTTCATTGCGATGTCGTAATCTGCATGTGTTGTCTCCACATCATGGCTTCAGAGTACGCAGTAGGAGGCTGCACCAATAAATGCATTATGCAAGACTTGAGAGATTTGTTGGATTTTCCGAATTTTTGCTTCTTATTCAGAACCGGAAATGTACAACCTGTTCTCTCACAAATCCACTGATATTATTTGCATATTGAACAAAAATAAAATCCATATTTGTTCATCTGTCTGTAAAAGGGGATTTAGATTTGGCGTTTTTGTGTTGTATGATCTCTTGGCCCCTTAAATCTTTTGGACTTAATCATTTGGACATGGATTGTGTAGAGAAAACACCACATTCTTTCAGAAAACCTAAACATTCCGTGTGTGCTTCTGTGCTGAATTCATTAAGGGAAAACATTTCTTCCCCTTTAATAATTGTGCAGATGCTGCAGCACCTGTACAATTACCGGTACTTCTTTAGTAACCCTTATAACTAATGTTGACACATTTGGCTCTTCCTCCAACTTCCACTCCAGGTCTTCCAGAACTCAGAAGATCGTGGAGCTACTTGTGTGCAAACAGTGCATGTGCTGCTGACATGGAAGTTGTGGGATTTGTGCTGTATGAGCAGCATGGATCCTTGTGAGTGGCGACTAGTCTTGCAAGTGCTCGCTTCAGCAGGCACTTATGCAGATGGATAAGTGGTGCGTGCACCACCAATCCATTGCAGCCGTCTTCACCATTGCTCGCTCGTGCTCGACTCCTGACTCTGACCTCTACCAGCATGTGTAAACAATGTTGCTATGGCACGAATGGGATTGCAGCTTCCCCTCAGACATCGTATTCTTCAAGATTCCGAAATCTGAAAGAATCCAAAATCCAGAATGTTTGGGGTACTGAGCATATTGGATAAAGGGTGTTCACCCTGTATGCATTATTATTATTATACTGCTATTAAGGAGACCCTGAGTCTGTCTCCCGCTCGCTCTCTGCCTCTCTCATGTTTCTAGTGAGCATATTACTTTCAGAAGAGAAGACATTAAGGTGGCGTAGATAGGACCTGATGTTGATGAGATACATTGACATTGTGGCAGGGGAGCCTTTTTAAACCTTTATTTTTTAATCCATTTTTTATGGCAATTATATTCAGAATTTATTTAACATTAAAGGAAGTATAAATCCTTACTTCTACTACTCCTAGCTTCTTTAACAAGAGAATATGCAATTGATGTATTACAAAATACAATGTTGTGTCTTAAGGAACTAGAAGATACTTGGAGGCAGTTTTAGCAACTGAGCATTACTTTAGTTTGGCTTGCCCTTACTACAACTGTTGCACTTTTCTTGACTTTCTTTCCCAAATCCTTACACATTCCTTTCCAAAGTAGGTACAGTCTATGTACTTTAAATAAATTGTATTAGGACGTTTTATATGTTTTCTGTGCTTCCTATCTCCTAACTATAATGTACGTGTGTTTGCTGGTGTTGCACTGTGCAGAACTTCCTTTTGCTCTTTGGCTTTTACGTAAGTGAAATGCCGACATTTGCCAAACATTGTAAAACACCAGCAAACACTGCAACTTGCCTAATAACCCCCTATGTCAGCGATGAAGAACCTTAATGCTGGCACCCAAGATGTTTCTGGACTACATATTCCATGATGCTCAGCCTGCCTTATGTGTGACCAAGCATCATCGAGCATGTAGTTCAGAAGCAACTGGGGTGTCATGGTTTGACATCACTGCCACATGTATTAAGTACTTCTCCCTGCTATTGTGAAATGGCTTGTACATGCTTTAAGTGGAGAATTAATCTGTGTTTTGTATATATATTTATTTATTTATTTGCAAAGGATTTTACCAGGAAAGATACATTGAGATTTTTCTCGTTTTCAAGTATGTCCTGGGTTCAAGAACATTGAGTGGTTACAGTTGTTACAGAAATACAAAGTAATAAAATGCAAACTATTAAAAACAAAACACAAATATACAGATTAACATATCATGGGAAGGGCTAGAACCTTGGGTTAATTAGGGTGATTTGCAAAGTGGAAGCAGCTGGAAAGTAAGCTACAAATTTCAGACCAGCACTGGGTGGGTGGGTGGGACAGCAAGAGTCCAGAAGCAGGCTCTGTGGCTGAGAGAGATGTGAGCTTGTGGCCGTGCTGTTGAAGAAAGAGTTGGCAGAGTCAGATCGTGTGGGCTGTATAGAGTAAATTTATTTACGACCTGGTATATATATATATACTATTACTGTCGTGGGAACAAAAATGAATGGCAAGGTTCAGGTTTCTCGGGGTTCATTAGTCATGTGACCATATAGTGTTAAAAAATTGCTGATTAAAATATAATTTGTTTGATGATGAAATAACTGATTAAAGAATACTGATTAGTAGTACCATTTGGAGAAATGTATATCTCAGTAGACCAAGGGCATCCATTGGCCTCTCCCAGGTAAAATCCTTTATAAATAAATAAAATAAATGCACTCTTTATTTGTATTGTTGGTGTAATGAGATTCATGTAACTGATGTCTCAAATACAATCCAACCTTCTCGATCATAATGCACAGTACACAAGAAATCTTACACTGCCGTAGGCAACCATCTGGGATGCCTGATGGAAGAGTGACCCTTGTATTGATCAGACGTGGAGAGCATCTGCCCTCAAACAATATAAGAAACATTGTTTGGAAAGCACATAAGCAAACAGATAATGCAAGTATTATGGTTTTTTTGTTTATGTGCCTACGTCATGCACTACTCTACGGAGAAATGTCCTAACAAAACAAATAAACCTCTCTATTCTTCCACTCCCAGACAAACATACCAATGGAAAGATAACAAAAAGAATAATCTATGTACTTTCAACCTCGAAATCATGAATCATCTCAGATTACCCGGGCTTGTGGGATCTAATAATCAAAATATTGGTAATTTTACCAACCTGCATGATAATCCTAACTCTGATATACAACAGCCATCCTCCTATAAACACATATATACAGTATATGTATGCTGTATTTTTACTATGTTTACTGCCTCCTGTTCTTGAACCCAGGACATACTTGAAAATGAGAGAAATCGCAATGTATCCTTCCTGGTAAAATACAGGGTGTCCATAAAGTCTCTTTACAATTTCAAAAATTTATTACAAAGGCAAATTAAAAGAAGGATAAGTAAAAATGATTACAAAATGATAGGTATATATTTAAGGTTTTTTGCCTCATTTAATCCACCTCTATATGGGCACCATTAGTTGCATGAAGCACATCAAGACGGTACTCGATTTATTGACATGCTCGCTGTAGCATACCTTCATCAATGGTGGCAATGACATCAGTGATCTTCTGCTTTAGATTAGTGATGTCCCGCACCTTTGATCGATATACCATATCTTTAACATAGAAAGAAGTCAAGGGGAGTGATATCTGGTGAATGAGGTGGCCAGGGAATTGGGCCACCCCTTCCAATCCACCAGTCTGGAAATGTTTCATTTAGGAAAACACGAACATGCAGTCCCCAATGTGCTGGTGCACCATCTTTCTGGAAAATGATGGTTGGTGGAAGGTCGTGTAGTTGTGGCGCCACGTATTCCGTCAAAAGGTCAAGGTATAAATTTGCAATAATTGATGTCTCACCGAAGAAAAACAACTTCTTTCTATGGGGTTATGTTAAAGCTATCATGTATCGAACAAAGGTACCGGGCATCACTAATCTAAATCAGAGGATCACTGATACCATTGCCATCATTGATGAGGGTATGCTACAGCGAACATGGCGAGAAATCGAGTACCGTCTTGATATGCTTCGTGCAACTAATGGTGACCATAAAGAGGTGTATTAAAGGAGGCAAAAAAACTTTAAATATATACTTCTCATTTTGTAATAATTTTCACATATCTGTCTTTTCATTTGCCTTTGTAATAATACATTTTTGAAATTGTAAAGAGACTTTATGGACATCCTGTAGTTTGCAAATAAATAATTAAATAAGTGGAAAAATAACTCTGGTTATTCAGAAAGCGCTGGTGTTTGGATCCTTCATTTCTGAGGCTGGGGTCAGACCAGCGCACTTTTAACGTGTGTTCTGGCGCACATAATTACGGCCGCACTAGCAGCAGATGACGGGCAATGACGGCCAATATACGAAGTACGGCCGCACAAAAGTCCGGCCGTGCAACGCAAGTGGAATTTGAACGCATTTTTTTGAGAACGCTGAACCGCTAGTACTGACGTACTGAGTGCGCAGCTGCGGCATAGCGGCGTGTGTGCGTGATTAGGAGATGTCAGACGCTGCTAATGTCCAGCCTACATAACGTCCAGACGCAAAAAGAGTTTTATTGACGATCCGTACAAAATCACGCCCGAAAATGCGCGCCGTCTGACCGTTTTTGCGCATTCCGTGAAAAAATACGTCAATGCGTTCGGACGCACTTTTTCACGTTCGCGGGGAAAAATGCTTTCGTCTGACCCTAGCCTGAAGAGTGGCGTTTATTGCGTTTGCAACAACAGTGATTTTTGCCGGTGTTTTCAACATCACCAAACAGCTGCAGAAGATCACAATTAAACTTCTACAGTTTCGACTTTTCTTTTGTGAAGTATCGGAGCTTGCGGCCGTGAAACCATATTCTTCCCAGTGTTTCATCCCCGTTGTGGGAATTTTAGCACAACATTCTTCTATGAATCCGAAGAATGGTCAGCATCTACTCCTTTCATTTGCTATGCATTCAGAATAATTTTCAAAGCTGACAATGATTTTCGAGCAATGCAGATTCCTTCAAGGTGACAATTGTGAAAACAGAAATCTATGAATATTTGAGCAAATATTACAAAGAGCAAATAGAAACTGACTGTGAATTCCTGAATGCAAATAATCAAACATTCACAATTTTGTTTGTTCCGTATATTATTAAACCGCTGATGGAAAATTACAGTGTGAAATTATTCAGAGTTGTTTATCTGCCTGATAACCGTTACTATTTGTATTTAATTGTTTATTTACTTCTGTTATTTATTCTTCTTAAACGTTTACACAAATTGGCCTTGCTGAACAAATCTAGCTGTGTTTGTCAGTTTGCCAAAACAAGTCAGCATGGTTCCTTGTAATCAATAATTCAAAATGTATCACGTGATCATTTGGACTTTGCCATATCTAACATCTATTCCCCCCTTCTTCCCGATTCTCTTGCAGATAGCAAAGCTATGGATGAAAAGGTTCCAAATCACTTTTTTTTAAAGGGATTGTGTCTTGTAAACTCTGTTTGTGATGATATCACCCGTTTGACTTCATCATTTAACCCCTGGAATAATGCATGTCCCCTCCTGCTAGCCATCCTTTGTGTCTCTAAAGAACACCAAATGTGTTGTATTGTTAATCAGGTTACTCTATACATTCTGGATCACCTTTTCCATGTATGCCACCAAAATAAGAATCCAAGGCTATCAAACACAGATGTTGTGGTCATGATTAATGCAAATGTCCAAAAAAACATGGAAAAAAAAATTGATCTGTAGGCATGTAACATAGTCTATGTATCTGTCTTGTGCATATGTGCTATCAATGTCTCACTGGTTATCACAACCTTGTACACTGAGAGTTCATTGCTTACCTTTGTATGTTCCAGATGTTGATACATATCCTGCTTAACATTTGTCATGTTAGGTGTTCTGTGCCAGATAAATGTTTATTTTTTCTGTGTTTATTAGTCTGAAGTCAGTTATTTACCAGTAACAACAAAAACAATCCTTTTCTTTTTTCCAAAAAGGCACGGATCGTTGGCGGAAGTTCTTTGGATGCTTCTAAACTGTATGAAATCCAGACATCTGGAGGGTGAGTAATCACTTGAAGTGTCTTACAAAACCTCTAATCCAGTACATTTGCAATGCAAGTAATTTATTAAACCTAGCTAGAAAAAAGATGTCATCTGCGCTCGTTTCTATACAATTCCATGTGCAACAAAACACAATTAGAGGTTTTAGTTTGCTTGAATGGCAATAGAAGCGTAAGCTCACTCGCTTCAATGGCCATTCAAGCAAACTATAACCTCTAATTGTGTTTTGTTGCACATGGAATTGTTTAGAAATGAGCGCGGATGGCATCTTTTTTCTTGCTATGTTTTATACATGAACTGGGCTGTTACTCCTGGTTGTTGCAGCTGTTCTGGTGAGTATGAACACGACACCTCTTTTTCTGTATGCAAGTAATTTATTAGTTTGGTTTTGGTTCAATAGGAAATTGACCCTATTGTTACAATGGAACGGCGACCTTTCTGGTCAATGCATCTATGTTTTGTGAACCATATCTAGGCCCTGTGACTGCTGGTATCTCGGCTCCCCCTTTGGCCTCTTTTCAAATATCGGGACACAGAAACAAAACACACAATGTGATTTCAAAACCGCGTGCCCGCTCGGAGCTTGCACACCTCTTTTATTGAATGATGAGAAGGGGAGGGGCCGTTGTATAACAAGACGTTTCGCAGGAATGTATGTGCGTACGTTTCTTTGCCTTGTCTGCAGGAGTTCTTATGACATATTTTATCTGTACGTGATGTGCAGCAAGAACCAGGCTGATCAGCTGCATAATTCAATAGACTTGCATAAAACACTTTCTCTAAGGCAGAGCTATTAACTCTTTACTAAGGCAGAGGTATTAACTTTTTAAAACTCTCCTTAAGGGTTTAACTCCATTTTTATAAATATTTGCCATCATCCTTTGCAGTCTGAAAAAAGGTTGCATATGGCCGTATCAAAGAAATCTATTAGAAATCACTTAATTAAACTGCAGTGACAATATGTGGACTGTTGTACACATGTGATTCTAATGATGCAGTAAATACTTGTTTGAACAAAAGTATTTCCAGTAGCACTTTTGATTGTGTAGATAAGCGAATAATTGTTACTGATGATTACTCAGAACTTTGTTGTATTGATTACTTTTGATTTTGATATTGTCTTTGTATATGGTAATACAAAAATTCAGTGGCTTTTAAAGATTGGAAACGGTTTCAAAGTCAAACTATCAGATTGAAAGTTCAGCTTATTTGATGCATATCAATGGCTGAGTATCATACTTTCTTAATGTAAACACATGGCTGAATACTTAGTGGGTGAATAGATTTTTCCAGTGTAAATCTAAAGGAGAATTTAAATTATATTCAAGAATTGAAAGGCACAACAGGATAAGTATATATGTTATCCATAGATTTTACCATTGCATATTCAAAGAATAACTTGCTCAGCAAGTTAATCAACATGGACATGTCTTGCCAAAATGTAAACAAGCATTTGAAATGTGTATAATTGTATTAAACATCAATATTTTGATATTTCAACAGTTACACTTAATTCATGAATTCCGTTTTAGTTTTCGATTGTTGGAAACCAGAACTATAGAATTTTTAAAGTCTATCCGTTAGCAGAAACAACTCTCTGTTGCATGTAACGAAGTTGTTTTAATGCCGTTCTCTGTATGATCAATTTCAGATACATATTTTTTAATACCCAAACCAGCTCTACATTTTGTGGTGCACAACTGGTTATGAAAACTTTTACTTAATCAAAGGGTTGCATTCCTATTCTTTGTCAGGAAGATCATATGCAGGGTTATTCAGAGAGAACTGGAGAATGAAAAATTCTAGCTCAAAATAGCCAAACCAGAAAAATTCTCCCTTTCATCTCACATTCCAAATCGGCTATTTTGACCTAGAATTTTTCATTCTCCAGTCATTCTCTAGTCATTCTCCTGCTTTTCACGCTCTCTGAATAACCCTGATGGTAAAACACTGGCCAATATAATCCAAAATATACAAATATATATACATATGCTATAGGGGTTATTCAAAGAGAGCTGAACTGACCCTGAAATTACACTGAGCGGTGAATTTCCCCATACGGTGCAATTTTGGGGCCATTCGGCTATTCAAAACCTGATAATTCGCCAAATATTGGCGAATTGCCAGCAAAATAGGGTGATCTTTGGTAGCAGTGAAATCCCCACAGAGAAGCATTGGTTAATCTATTTAGAGAAAAGCAAAGAACAAAAAAATGTCAGTGAAACGCACTGATGTTCGGTGGTTTCATTCGGCAGGTTTAATCAGGCGAATCCCATAGGTTTCAATGTTAAAAATATTCCCATTTTTATGCAATATCTATTAAACCGTTTATTCCTTTAATTTAAAAGTCTCTTATTTGTTTTACGATTTGTTAGGCTTTTTTCAGGATTTTTTCCGCAAGCTTTTTTTCAGGGTTTATTTTTTTCTGTTATAGACGTTTTGGTTTCTTTAATTCTTTATTTTGAGAATTGCACATCCTTAAAAAAGGCATAGGCGACATACACACAGTGGTGTATAATAATCATGGAGGTGCAATTCCACACATTTTCAATATAAGAACAGTGCCCGATAAACCTTGGGAAGAAAAACCGACAATACACAGACAACACAAACCAGACATTACAACTAAAAATAATAATTAAAACAAAAACCATCCGACATCGGGGGGAGGGTTAAAATGTGAGCGCAGGAAACCGGTGTAGGGGTCAGTGAGAGCCGCAGGTGATCAGGTGGGTGGGTACTTGTTCTACAATGACCATGTTTTATTGAACAATCTCATCGTATCACTAACTTTGGCCGTCAACTCATCCATTAGACATGCGTCCTCAATTTTATTAGCTACTACATCCCAAGACAGCATAGAGCTTTGATGCCAGACAGCGGCCAGGGCCCTTCTGGCAACCAGAGCCATCCTGTTCAACAGGCATTGTTCTGCAGTGGACATGTCAGGGAAGGGGCAGGAAAGAAGGAACGCCCAAGGATCCCAAGGCAGCGGGTGTTGAAGTATATCTTGAGATTTATTGTGCACAGATCTCCAGAAGCGGTGAACCACCGGACAGTCCCACCACATATGTATGTATGAACCTTTTTCGCTTCAGATGCGCCAACAAAAATCACTAGGGGATGCCCCCATACCGTGTAAGGACACTGGGGTCACATACCAATGCTTTAAGATCCTATAGGACTGTTCCTGGTGGGTTACTCAAATGGGGGACTGGGCAGTTTGTTTCCAAATATCTTTCCATTCGTCGCCCGGGAGGGGATTGTGCAAGTCAGCTTCTCATTTGCCATAATAGGTAAGGGGAGGCCACATTCCCCAGGTCAGGACTGGAACTGAGCAGGAGGTAACAGAACTTTTTATTATTATTCATAGGACCTTATATGATAATTCTAGACATTTTGGTTTTGTGACAGTTTTTTTGCAAACAGCGTCTAAAATTTAAAAAATTGCAGCCGTTTTTTTTTGTTTTTCTTTTCACTCCGTGCATCGGCTTGTCAGCTTTTTCCGGCAGCTTGGCGACGTTGCATTCGCCGGATCGTCTGGTTTTTTTTCAGATGCGTTTCAAGGGTTTTTGGCAGCTTATCGGAGCAGATCCGATGTTTTCTGTCGGGTTTCCAGAGGCTGATGGTATAGGATCCGATGCACTTTGGGGACCCTGTGGTGAATGCTGAGTGCGGGGAATGAAAGAGCACTGAAATTCCGGTGCTCTTTGAATAACCCTGTATGAGAGAGAGTCATCTGATCTATAACTGCCATATATCCATGTTAAACAAAACCACGTTTTGATTAAAATACTTATATGGTAGTTCTAGCGCAGAAGTCTGTGCAGGGTTATTCAAAGAGAGCTGATCTGGCCCCGGAAGGTAACCGAACACTGAAATTCAGCATACGGTTACCTTTCCTGGCCTTTCGGCTATTCAGAGAGCAGGCAGTTTGTCAAATCTTGGTGAATTGCCTGCACATACGGTGCCTGTTCGAGGGCAGTGAAATCCCCATAGAGAAGCAATGCTTTGTCTATTCAGAGAACACCAAACAGCAGGGAAAAGTTGCCGAAATGCCCTGGTGTTCGGTGATTTCATTCGGCAGGGTTATTCAGGCGATTCCCATAGGCTTCAATGTAAAAAATATTCCCGTTTTAATGCAATATCTAATAAACCATTTGTATTATATTCAGTAAAAAGTCTCTTTATTCATAGATTTTTTAGGATCTTTTAGGCATTTTTTGGGATTATTTTTTGTAAACTTTTTTTTCCGTTTTTTTTTTTTCCATTTTTCTCTAACAGACCTTTGTATTATCATTCATTGGATCTTATATGCAAATTCCAGGCATTTTTGTTCGGTAGTTTTTTTGCAAACAGCGTTTCAAATTTCAAACTTTCAAGCCTACTGTTTATTTATTTTTTTCACCTCATTCGTCTACGTGTCGGGTTTTTCCGGCGGCTGCTCTGTGCTGTGAGCGGTGGCTAGTCTGGGTTAATCCAGCTGGTTTCTGCAGGTTTCGGTGAGTGTTCGGCGGGTTTGCGGCGGGTTTTCCCTGCACTACGGGGGCCCTGCGGTGCTTGCTGAATACATTGCTGGGTCGGCGAAATAGGATCACGGAATCGCCCCGAAGTGCAGGGAACGAAAAGTCACCGAACATACGGTGACTTTTCGATTCTTTTTGAATAACCCTGTATTTTTAAAATTAAAAAAAATAATTATAATAATTGTATATGAATTGGGGCAGAATGCCAATGGTTTACGTTGCCTTTCTGTTAGGGAATCGAGCATGAGAGTATTAAAGCGTATAGGCCAAAAATACTTTAATTGAATGCAGCTGCATGTGCACAGACACACATGTACACACTTGCCCACACATATATATATAAAGCAAAAGAAGTGGCAATACACAGGTTGCCGTTCCAATTTTTGTACAAATGTCTAGAATTAAAGTGTATTGGAATTTTGCTTTGTTTACACTTTTGGTGTTTGGTCTAGCTACAAAGATTGTTCTGGTCACTGCTTGATAAGACGGCTATATTATTTTTTTATTTTCAGTGCCAATTCAGAGGCCATGTGTGTCTACCTGTGAACATTATGGGCCACATTACAATCCTAGCGTTAAAACGCGGGCGCAAGGGAGGATTACAATGCAGGCGCAAAAAATGCTGCCTGCATTGTTTGCAGGCGCAAAGCCCCGGGATGCTCGAGGCATAGGACTCCATTGAGTTTCCCACTGCCGGTCACATGACAAGCCGGATCTCGCCTCACGAGATCCGACCGCTCGGCGTAGTGATACGCAGGGAGCGACTGGGGGGGACTTTTTCCCCCAGTCTTTCCCTGCTCCCGCCAGACGGAGGAGGCGGTTGGAGCCAAGGTCCTCGCTGCGAGACAGGAGGTGAGTATAGCATTCTGTTTTTTGTTTTTTAGGCAGGTGTTAACGGATTCTGCAGAAGCGAAAAACGTTAACCCAAAGTCCAGGCTGTGGTTAACTTTTTGCTAACCACAGCTGGACGTTAATTAATTAATTTATTTGCAAAGGATTTTACCAGGAGGGATACATTGAGATTTCTCTTGTTTTCAAGTACATCCTGGGTTCAAGAACATTAAAATGTTACAGTTGTTACAGAAATACAAAGTAATACAGTGCAAGATATTAAAAAAACACAAATCTACAGATTAACAGAAACTAAATATGTAGGAAATGGTCAATATGTTACATGATTACAGATGCATTCTTATTGAGGTATGTTAATAGGGAGCTCTTGAGTGACTTTCGACTGGGGGAAGATTTGATGGCGTCAGGGAGGTTATTCCATAACTACGGTGCTCTGTAGGAAAAATAGGACCGAGCCACTGTCTTTTTGTATTGTGGCATTGCAAGTAAGGTGCTTGTCCTGGATCGGAGGATATAGGACGAGGGAACTGCTGGAGGAAGCAGTCTATTCAGGTAGGGTGGCAGCTTCCCAGAAAAGCTCTTAAACACCAGGCTGGAAAGGTGAAGGGTACGTTTAGACTCCAGCGATGGCCAGTTTAGTTCTTTTAACATGTCACAATGGTGGTGTCATGAGAACCTTTCCTGGAGTGTGGGTGTGAGCCCAATGTGCAGTGAGCCATTTAAAGAGATGCAGGTAGCGGGGAAAAACAGATTTATTTAAAATAAAACACAAAAAGCAGAAGCAAATGAATGGGTTGGCTGAGAATGAAGAGGGAGGCAATAAGCAGAACGAAAAGAAAAAAGGATAAAACAGGATGAATAAGGAGGCAAAGGAGGAAACTGAAGATACGCTGAACTAAATAGGGGGGCAGATACTGGATAGAAAATTTATTTATTTATTTATAAAGGATTTTACCAGGAAGGATACATTGAGATTTCTCTTGTTTTCAAGTATGTCCTGGGTTCAAGAACATTGAAGTGTTAAAGTTACAGAAATACAAAGTAATACAATGCAAGATATTAAAAAAAACAACACAAATATACAGATTAACAGAAAATAAATATGTAGGAAATATAGTCACTAGGTTACATGTTTACAGGTGCATTCTGTATTGAGGTATGTTAGTAAGGAGCTCTTGAGTGACTTAAGACTGGGGGAAGATTTGATGGTGTCTGGGAGGTTATTCCATAATTGTGGTGCTCTGTAGGGAAATGAGGACCGAGCCACTGTCTTTCTGTATTGTGGTATTGCAAGTAAGGTGCTGGTCCTGGATCAGAGGTTATAGGATGAGGGAACTGCTGGGGGAAGCAGCCTATTCAGGTAGGGTGGCAGCTTCCCAGAAATGCTCTTAAACACCAGGCTGGAAAGGTGAAGGGTGCGTTTAGACTCCAGCGATGGCCAGTTTAGCTCTTTTAACATGTCACAACGGTGGGTCATGTAGTTACATTGTAATGCAAAGCGACAGAAGGAGTTATACAATGTAGTAAGTTTCTGAAGGTGTGTTTGCGGGGCTGCTGCATACACTACATCTCCGTAATCAATAGCCGGCATAATCATTTGTTGTACAATCTGCTTTCTTACCGCGGGGCTCAGGCAGGGTTTGTTTCTGTACAGGGTACCTAGTTTGGGGTAAAGTTTAGATGCGAGTTTTTCGATGTGGGGGCCAAAGGATAGATTAGGGTCCAACCACATACCTAGATATTTGAGAGAAGTGACTGTGGTCAGTGTGCCATTTGATTTTGTCCCAACACATAGATGGGGATTTTTCAATTTGTGTAGTTTAGGTTTTGTTCCAAAGAGCATCGTTACAGTTTTGTCAGTATTTTAAAAAAGTTTGTTGTGTTTGATCCACTTTTCTACCTTTGTGAACTGTTCTTGCAGCACGGCCTCCAGCTGCGGGAGATTTGGTTTGCTGGTATAGATTACAGTGTCGTCTGCGTACATATGTACAGTTGAGGCTTTGCAGACGTTGGGCAGATCATTTATGAATATTGTGAATAGCAGGGGGCCTAGTATTGAGCCTTGGGGTACACCGCAAGTGACTGGGAGCAGGAGGGAGGAGCTGCCAGAAATTGACCCATATTGTGATCGGTCGGATACATATGATTGAAACCAGGTTAGCGTGCGATCACCAATGCCAGAGTTTTTAAGTTTTTCTAACAAGATGCCATGGTCTACTGTGTCAAAGGCCTTGGCAAAATCAAGGAAGATGGCTCCAGTTAGGTTTCCTTGTTCCATGCCAGCTTGGATATCATTGCAGACTTTTAAAAGGGCGGTTGTAGTTGAGTGATTTGGACGAAAGCCTGATTGATCCAGGGTTAAGTAGTTCCAATATTGATAATAATCGTGTAAATGTGTGTAGACGCATTTTTCCAAAATTTTTGACATTACAGGGAGCAACGATATCGGACGGTAGTTGGATACCAAAGTACTGTCACCACTTTTATGGATAGGTACCAGAATATACTAGACAGATAAATAATAATGTCCTTGGCAAGGTATCCAGATATAGGGTAAGGCAATCTCGTAGTCGGGGTTTCAAGCAGAAGTCGTGGAATACAGATAACAGAATAATCAGAAGTCCATAGCCAGGGGTCATACACCTTAAATCCAATAAGGAGGAACTGGTAGTAAATGAATGGGGGTTACCAGTATAGCAGAGGTTTGGAAATGGTTCACAGGAGGGTTTCCAGATGGGTACTTGAAGGTAATCAGATGGGTAGTCCAGAGGGTTTAACCGGTAAGTAGTCCAGAGGGTAATCAGAAGGTTCCAGGAACAAGGAGTTTCAGAGAACAGGTCAGCTAGGTGCAAGGTTCGAACTTCAAATGAGGAAGTCCAGAACAGAGGGTGTGACCTCCTTATAAGGAGGCCTCATTAACCGAGAGCAGGAGAACCTGTAGTCTCTTAGTGTGTACAGGTTACAGACAAGTCCATAGGAATCTGTGTAAAGCCTGGTTTAAAGGGATTGCCAGGATTAAAATATGTGATCCCTGACAGTACCCCAGGTGGATCATGACAGGTGGGTCATGTAGTTACATTGTAGCGCAAAGCGGCACATGAGTTATACAATCTGGTAAGTTTCTGGAGGTGTGTTTGCGGGGCGGCTACATACACTACATCTCCGTAATCAATAGCTGGCATAAGCATTTGTTGTACAATTTGCTTTCTTACCGTGGGGTTCAGGCAGGATTTGTTTCTGTACAGGGCACCTAGTTTGGGGTAAATTTTAGATGAGAGTTTTTCGATGTGGGGGCCAAAGGATAGATTTGGGTCTAACCACATACCTAGATATTTGAGAGAAGTGACTGTGGTCAGCGTGCCATTTGATTTTGTGCCCAACACTTAGATGGGGAGTTTGCAATATATGTAGTTTAGGTGCTGTTCCAAAGAGCATCGTTACCGTTTTGTCAATATTTAAAAAAAGTTTGTTGTGTTTGATCCACTTTTCTACCTCTGTGAATTGTTCTTGCAGCACGGCCTCCAGTTGTGGGAGAGTTGGTTTGCTGGTATAGATTACGGTGTCGTCTGCGTACATGTGTACAGTTGAGGCTTTGCAGATGTTAGGCAGATCATTTATGAATATTGTAAATAGCAGGGAGCCGAGTATCAAGCCTTGGGGTACACCGCAAGTGACTGGGAGGGGGAGGGAGGAGCTGCCAGAAATGGACACATATTGCGACCGATCAGATACATATGATTGAAACCAGGTTAGCGTGCGATCACCAATACCAGAGTCTTTAAGTTTTTTTAACAAGATGCCATGGTCTACTGTGTCAAAGGCCTTGGCAAAATCAAGGAAGATGGCTCCAGTTAGGTTTCCTTGTTCCATGCCAGCTTGGATATCATTGCAGACTTTTAAAAGGGTGGTTGTAGTTGAATGATTTGGACGAAAGCCGGATTGATCCGTGGTTAAGTAGTTCCAATATTGATAATAAACACGTAATTGTGTCTAGAAGCATTTTTCCAAAATCTTTGACATTACAGGGAGCAATGATATCGGACGGTAGTGGATACCAAAGTACTGTCACCACTTTTATGAATAGGTATCACTCTCGCAGTCTTCCAGAGTTTGGGTATGTATCCAGTCGCCAGTGATTCATTGATTAGGGTTGTGACAGGATTTGCAATTATCGGGTGCACTGATTTTCAGCAGCAAATTGTAATTCTAACGCTGATTAACCCTTTGTGCTCCCTATACTTAACATGGGGAGCGCAAAGTACAGTAAACTCACGTTGAAAATTGCAAGGTACCAAACGCAAACGGGTTACTTAACCCGTTTGCGTTTGGATTGTAATATGCGGTAGATACGCAAGTGAGCGCTACCGTTAGCAGCAAGATTGTAATGTGGCCCTATAAAAGCTGACAAATCTGTTGGGGGATTTTGAAGTTGGACATCCTGGTACAATTGCGTGCAATAAGTGAGAGATTACATTTTCTGCTTTGCTTATCTCACATTGGCAGCACTACTCTACACTTCAGCAAGCGGAACATTGGGGAAGCCAAGTTTGTAATTTGGCCCAATCCATGCAAATCAAGGACAAAGGCTAATCTCTTAATTGTGCTAGACATTGGGACAGGGATCTCAAACTCTGGTCCTCCCACAATTTACTGAACTTCAACCTATGCAATTCTCTGGCTGTCTGTTTCTTTCAAGGAATTCTGGGAATTGTAGGCAATCAGCATCTGGAGGGAAGAGTCTGAGATCCCTCTATTAGGAGCTTTGGTTGAGTATACAGAATGCTGAACCTGGCCTACTGGGTGAGGACCTTTTTGTCTGTTTCTGCAGTTCTTCGCTGGTTCACATAGCCCTCTTGAGATTGGATCCCGGTGCACACTAGAAGACAGGGGTCAGCAACCACTGTAGTCTAGATGTTTTGGAACTACATTTCCCATAGAACTCATCCAACTTGATGAGTGGCTGTGCATCATGGGCGATGGAGATCCAAAACATCTGGAAGACCAAAGTTGCTGACCTGCTGATCTAGGTGCAACCCAGTCTGTCAGTATCATTTTAACGTTCAAAAGATCAAAAGCTGCTCTTATCTTTTATAGTTTACCATTTTTATTCATAATTCCCACTGCTCTTTGAACGTCTTTCACATATTATACACTACAGACATTACGGTTCTGCGCTACCTAATGTTCTCCCTTATGTTCTCAGAAAGTTTCATTGAAGTGCAATACTAAACTTATCACTTACATATTGTCACGATGAAAAACATGTCAATCAAGAGGAAAATCATGAAGCAAGCTACATTTATACAGATCTGTTAAAAATAAAAAAAGTCTGTATGCACTGCAAATATTTTCTAAAATAACACCTGCTCATTTAGATTTGGAAAAAAAATGTTTGATTCATTCGAGTTTAACTTATTTGATGACAATGGTTGTACAATTATTTAGTTTGTAGCACCTGGAGATTCTGTTCAACATATCAGATGTAGAAATGTAAGCGATGGCTGCAATATCCTTTATTCAGTGTATTCTTGTTTTCAGTAGTTGTGAAACAACAGACAATTCCATTTGAATAATTAAAATTTTATATATTTGCAATAATCGATATTTCAGTCCCTGTTAGCACTTCTATTATTTTGATAGAGAGCTCCTTTGAAGCTATAGCTCTGTAATAATATTGTTTAGGCGTTTTCTCGTTTTATCTTCGAATAATCCTTAGAGGCTGATATTATCTTTAATTTTTTTTAAAATTTTAAAAAAAATACTTATCTACTTCAGACATTAGCTTCACTTGGGACCTCACAAAAACTGCTGTATTTTTATCACACTTTATCACTCAATTTAGTCCGTGGTGCTTATATATGTTTACTACCCCAGATATATTTTTAGAAAGTTAGAGTTAGAAAGTTACAGTTACAATATTTATAAAGCGCTAACAAATTCTTTAGTGCTGTACAATGGGAGAGACAGAATAACAAAAAATGCATACATGTTACAGATCTGAAACGGAAGGAGGAGTGACCCTGCTCGAGAGCTTACAATCTAAGAGGAGAGGGGTGACCCATTAGGTGAGGGTGAATAGGGTAAGTGAAGTGGCCGGGTGCAGGAGGGCTGAATGGGAAGAGGAGCAGGAAATGACAGTGGGGAGATCATGGACTGAGCCGATGGACTTCTCTAAAGTAATGAGTTTTCCAAGACTTCTTGAAGGACTAGAGAGACAGGGAGAGTCTAATGTTGCAGGGGAGGGAGTCCCATAAAAAGGGGCAGCTCGGGAGAAGTCGGAAGAAAAGTAAAAGACCATTCCAATCAGACTTTGACTATTTTCCTCTTTTCCAATTTTTTGACCACAGGTAGGGGTCCTGCAAGGTCAGTCAACATCCTTACAGCCCAATGCATAGTTGGAACCTTGCATCTCCATCTATGGCTCATAGTCAGAATATCTGAGGCCCTGTCTTCAGTTTTCTAACAATCAACGAGAGGCCAACAACACCTGCCTATACATTGATATGCCCAAACAGCCAAACCAGCCGCTTGACATCTAGTAGGGCTTCCTCTGTCACCAATTATTATTTTTATTATTATTGTGATTTATGTAACGCCAACAGCAGCGTTTACAATAACCAATGGGAACGAGACACCATTTAAGCAAACAGAAACCAGAGGTGCAGAGAGCTCTCCTTGGATGAGCTTACCATTCTAGAGGATTTAGGATAGAAGAAGACAAAAGATTTATTGGTCATCAGGATCATTAACACTAGTGTTACAGAAATGGTGTTACTTCCAAGGGAATAAGATTTGGGTGAACAGAGTTCTGTCAGGTTATGGAAAAACATCACAACAAATCTCAGAATGTAGGAATGTTCCTTATGCAGTGTCTGCAAGGAAAGCAAAACTCTTTGGGCTTCTTGGGTTTAAACTAGAACTTTTAAGATGGGAACTTGAAGGCAATTGTGAAATGGTCACCTTATGATCAACCTTTGTAACTGAAAGATGTCGAGGGAGTTAAACAAGGTGAGCAAGTACATAACATAGTAACAAAAATCACCTTAGTTTACTCAAATCGTACTACCATTGTTTTGAATAAAGTTTTGCTAGTGTTACAATATATTGAAGCTATTGTGAACAATGTTATCAGTATAGTTTAATAAGATAAAAATGTGGATTGGGTTAAGGTTAGAATTAGGGTAAAAGTTAGGGTTAGCAAAAATCGACAGAGTTTATTCAATAATAATACCATTGTTTTAAGCTATTTTTGACTACTTTCTTTTTTTTAAACTCCTGCTACTTTTTTTGTCACCACTAGAAGGGCCAGCTGCAAAGTGGCAACCTTGCACTGGTAAGCCCTGGTAACTTGTGATGAATGTTCTATCAGTGACCGCTTGGTGGAACTTCACTCAAGGATGTCATCTGTGGTGGAGTCCATTAATTCTGCAATAACAGACTTGGAAAACTGGATTCATCATTTTCTAACAGTCCAGTGTCAGCAATTATTCCAGCTCCCGAGTCACTTCTAGTACAACTGGGTGTAATGCTGTTGCTGACTTGTTCAAAACAGAATGGCACTATTCGCACCTGGTTATCCTGGCACACCCAGTACCCCTCTTGGTTAGGATGGATATCCTGGAAGGCAAGGAAGTCCGTCTGGTATCCTCGGTAATTGCCTCCCAAGATGTCACAGACCTCAAGTCTTATTCTTATAGTGATGTTTCTGTAATCATGAATGCAGGGATACCAGAATAAATAAACTCGCCCTTTTGGAGTTAGTCCTGGAGTTTGTGTTGCAGAGGGATTTGCTCCCTGATGATCAAAAGTTGTTGGATTTCTAGTCGAACAAACTAGTGGACTTGGGTTATTACTATGATGATAGAACCTTCTGTGACTACCTCCGGTATTCCTTCCATACAGACTGGAGTCAAACACAGAAATGTCTTGTAGACGTTTCACCAGTCTTACTGCACAGCCCGGTTTGTGCAAATTATTCCTCTACCACACACTCAATAACCGGTCTCCCAGCAAGGATAGTCTACTTAAACACCAGCATTGTCATCCCAGTCTCCATAGAGAATAATAATCAGGGAGACTCACCGACCTATTGGAAAGGCCCACTATCTTTTTGGGAACAGCGCAGACATGTAAGTATGCGCTGGACCACAAAAACCAGGTCTCAATTTAAGACGATTTGTTCTTTGATTTTTAGGGCTCATACCAGAGCCATGTGTCTTATCAAACGGTTTCCCAAACAATAACTAACTCCAGTAAGCATGGATTCGTTGGCTAGGTATTTGGCACACCATCCCTATCGTACATACATGGATTTGTTGGTGCTAGGGTTTTCTACAGGTTTACACAGCAGAATTCTTTCACTTCTGATAGCTACTTTTGAATAATAATGAATTCATGACAGGTCTCTTCCCTATCCCTCTGTTTTCCTGCCGGCAAAAAAATCCTTGCAACAGGGAAATTTGCAGGGTTATTCAAAGAGATCCGAATTGCTTGAGAAAGGTAACCGAACGCTGAAAATCAGCGTTTGGTTACCTTTCTTAGCCATTCGGCTATCCAGAGAGCAGGCAATTCGCCAAATCCTGGCGAATTGCCTGCACATACGGTGCCTGTTTGGTGCCTGTTTGAGGGCAGTGAATCCCCATAAAAAAAGCAATGCTTCGGCTATTCAGAGAACACAAACCAGCAGTGAAAGGTTCCCTAAATACCCTGCCATTCGGTGGTTTAATTCGGCAGGTTTATTCCGGCGAATTCCATAGGCTTCAATGTTAAAAATATTCCCGTTTTAATCCAATATCTAATAAACCGTTCATTATAATATTATGCAGTAAAAAGTCTATTTATACACTTTTTTAATGATATTTTAAGTATTTTTCGTTTGTTTGTTTTTTTAAGAAAAATTCTGATTTTTTTTAACTTTACTTCTTTTTTCTGTAACAGCCCTTTTTATTATCATTCATTGGACCTCATATGTAAAGTTCAGACATTTTCACTCAGTAGTTTCTTTGAAAACAGCGTTTCACTCTTCAAACATTCAAGAGAACTATTTCTTTAATTTATTCACTCCATTCGTCTGCAGTGTCGGCTTTTTCCGGCGGCTGCGCTGCATTTGATCGGTTCCTGCTCGGATTTTTACGGCATTTTTGGCGGGTTAATCCAGATGTTTTTGCGGGTTTCGGTGTGCGGTAGCCCTCATTTTGCAGTGAGTTTTCGGCGGGTTTGCGGCGACCTTTCCCTGCAGTTCGGGGACCCTGTGGTGCTTGCTGAATACACCGCAGGGTGGCCGAAATGGGATTGCCAAATCGAATTGAAGAGAACGAAAAGTCACCGAACGTGTGATGACTTTTCGATTCTCTTTGAATAACCTTGTTAGTAATGTAAAAAGTCGAATCGACCTGTCTGCTCCTCATTCTTCTCTAGCACCTAATTTGAACTTCCTTATTCCCTCGGCAGAATTTTTGTTTCAATAATCCTCAATTGATAAGCCTGAGGCTATTCTGGCTCAGCAAAGCACCTATCTCCAATGCTTTTCAAATATTCCCCATGCACCCTTCACTTTGTCATGTGTTTGACACACAACTTCTACTTTGCAACTTGCCTCAAGTTCAGGGCAAAAATCAGCCCAAAGATTTTTTATTCATTGTCTTACCTTGAATGCATTTAGATGTTTGACAGTGAAACAATGGACAATTTTGACCATCGAAACAGATAAAAAAGCACTTTCTAGTATAAAATCGGTATGGTTAAAAATGTTCTGTTCACATGATGACAGAATAAATTTATTTCAGTGGTTAGTCTAAGTGTGTCTGGAAACACGTATAGCTTAATTTTGCCTAAAAATACAAAAACGTACTCAAAAAATTCTATATAATCAATAAATAAAAGGGCTTTTTGCTGCAAATTAAAAGAATAAATGGGTGAATAAAAAATAAATAAAATGGAAAACATAATTTTACTTTGAATCCTATGGGATTCACCTGTCGAAAGGAATCACTTCTCTATGGCACAATTTCAATGTTGTCGCACGGCAGTTTAATTATACAATTAATCTTTTTTTCATGCAAATTGCACCAGATTGTGTCGACTTCATCTGACAAATCCCATTCAAATTGGAAAGATATTTGAAGAATTCTGTAAAAGGCTTCATTTTTGGTCTCACACTGGATAATATTGATTTTATTTTTTATCTTTACTAAATCTCAGTTACACATGCAAACCCAGTATTTCAGTGCATACAAATTATTCTGTAAATAAGTAATATCCTGTCCAGGCTGAATTACTTAACAATTTAAATTGTGTCTTGTCTGCAATGTTTGAATTCAGTATAATTCCTCTATTGATCTTGCAAGAAGCACCAAAACTCCTCTCAACCCAGGGCAAACCTTTGGTGCTTCTTGTAGCATATAAATTGAACTCTTGCATTCGCTGTTAACATTTATCTGTAAAATATTAACGATTATCTAAATTATTTTAAATTTGTGAATCGTGTCTTGATTCATATATAAAATAAGGAAGTTGTGCCAGAAAATGCTTATATTAATTTGATTTATTAATATTATTATTAACTCCAACAATTTCCGCAGTTTACGATAAAGAATGGGGAATTTAACTTGATTACAGACTTAAAAGTCAATTACTAAACATACTGAAGCACCTGCTCAAGCGAGTTTACAATCTATTTTGTTCTAAATTACTTCTGGATATAAATGGTCTCCGTTTCTGTTCTTGATCTCCCTTCAGATTCTTTGGACAAAAAACTGTCCAGATCTGGTCTGCACCAATACCTCTGTGTTATGGCAGCAGTAGCTGACAGCATTGTGGTCATGGCAACGCATTTCACTGCTTTTCCTTTCAATCCGACAATCAGAAGTCTATTTGCCCTTTTGAATATATTTGACCACAAATGTTTGCACACATGATGGCTGTCCGTCATGAAATATCTCCAGTGTGATATTGTGATTAGTAGTATAAAAATTACATAATTATTTAGCCATTTTCAAAATAATTCAACTTTTTAATAACACATTCAAGTTACTGTTGTATAAACCATAATTGAATATTTCTAACCTGTTTGTTATTGCTGTCATGCAAGCAAGACATGTTCTGCAGGTTACATTGTATCTTTGCAACATTATTTCTAATGGTTGGGGGGTAATTTGGGATTACTTGATAGTTTTTATTAACCGACTCTTGTTAGTATTTCCTCATTTGCTCCATGTTATCAGTGAGGGAAAGATGACAGCATTTACCAAGTGTCCTTGGGCAAGACACCTAACGGTACAAACTTGCCACCCAGGACATACTTGAAAACGAGCGAAATCTCAATGTATCCTTCGTGGTAAAAGCATTTCTCAAAAAAAAGGAGAAAAATGCAGCATGTAGTATAGTAAATTCTTTAAAGGGACACTACCACTAACATAAGCTGTAACTAGATTACTTGTGTATTACAAAAATACAAATTATAAAACACAGGCTACTATTTTTTTATTCTTTGTAGTAATTAAATGTAACAAGGAAAAATAAAGTTATGGTTTTATCTCCTCTTTCCATTTTGAGGATTTTTCACATGATGCAACATTTACCAAAATCTTAGCACAAGTTTTGTCCCACAGTGAGGGCTGAATCCAGTATGTCGGCCTGCTTTGGGAAAAGCTTCTGCTCGGTTCCAAGCTGCGAGACTTCGCATGTCAGGGCTGCAGTGAGCTTGGCTTAGCATGTTATCTGAGATTTTGGCAAATAAGAGGTCGATACCAATGATTGGTAATTTGCAAAACATTGTCTCTGATAAATGGCAAAACCGATAGACTGATTATCGCTAGACGTGCACATTTCTGGGTAAATACTGTGCCCTTTGAATTGACTCTTGCTTCTGCTGTGCAATGTAGTCCCTTTAGTGTTTTAGTAAATATATATTTTTATGTAACTTTGTAACTCTCCAAATTAAAATTACTTGATGTCGCCACAATATCACAAACCCCATATCCATCTCACAGTATGAAATGGTGATAAACAATGGTAAAACCTATATAAAAGGATATGATAAGGAAGATGGTAAGCGCCCACAATACGTGCCACCACCAGAACCTCAATGCTAGACCAGATATATATAGTGGTTTCCCCTTAACCAAGAAAAAGCTATTTTGTATATGCATCTGTTCAGCGCAAATCCAATTGCCTTCAGGATTCAGATGTCTCTCATAAATATACAGCCACATATGGGTATATTTAAGGAAGCAGAATAAACAAATAATAGTGCAGTAAATCAAATCACAGCAATGAATTCAGGTTTATTCAGGCTAACATGTTAATTCAATATCTAATAAAACGTTTATTATTTTAATCTGCAGTAAAAAGTCTCTATATATTTCTTAGGATCTTTTAGGCATTTGTCTTTTTTTAGGCAATTTTTTCCCTTTTTTTTTTCTTTAACCACTTCACTGCTGAGAGAACGCGCTCAGCGCGTCCTCAGCAGTCCCGCTGGTATGCGGAGGACCGCGCTGAGCGCGTCCTCCCATCGGGTCAGCGTTCGGCCGGGTTCCGGCCGATCGCTGGCCCCTCCGGTGCGGGCTGACATCCTGGATGTCAGCCCGGCATCCGGACCAGCAGCCGCCAGAATTAGGTGTCATCGCGGGGGCGCGATGACACCTAATTCAGGCGCCCCCCCGCATGTGCGGAGGAGGCGCCTGAAAGGGAGGGGGGGAGGTCCTTCGGACCTCTCTCCCTCCCGATCGGCGGCGCACAGGGGGTTAACCCAGGCATCATTTGGAAGGGCACAGCCTGCCCTTCCAAATGATGCCTGGCATTAACCCCTGGGGAGCTGGATCGCGAATCGGCGCTGAAAAGCGCCGGTTCGCGATCCTTTCCCGGAGCTGGCCGACATCTTGGATGTCGGCCAAGCCTCCGGAACTCCCCAGAGGACTGGCGTCATCGTGCGTAGCACGATGACGCCAGTCCAAGACTTAACCCCTAACTGCCACCAACTGTGGAGATAGGGAGTTCCAATGAACTCCCTATCTCCCGATCCGTGGCAGCTAGGGGTTAAATTTTGGTATCGTTGGATCGGCCAGAGCATGGCCGTTCCAACGATACCAAACATGAAAGTGAAAAATTTTGTAAAAAAAAAAAAAATTAAAAAAAAAAAATTAAAAAAATGAAAAAAAAAAACACTTTTTTTTTATTTTTTTGGTTTGTTAATGCAGCAATATTGTTCCCATTTCAATTATAATGTGAACAATGATGCTGCACTAACGATTTTTGTATGCGGTGTGTTTGTTAAAAATAGTGTCATTTCCCCAAAAAAAAATGTAACGAGACCCCATCTCTAATTTTTTTAACAAGCGCACCCCATACAAAATATAACCGCAATTGCTCGCAGTTTAAAATGTGGAAAAAAACACTTTACACATTGTAAATTATTGAAAATACATATTTTATTGCATTTTTGTTATAATATACAGACATGACATACGTATACATATAATAATGACATATTATGAATCTACTGAGTCTGACGGAAAGAACGATATATAATATGTCTGGGTCATATACTAAAAATAAGCCTTCAAAACACGTTTAAACATGATGCGCAAAACAGGTAAAAATGACCTCAGCATAGGGGCGGAAAAGCCTCAGCAGCGAAAGGGTTAAAGCCTTTTTTTTCTGTAACAGAACGTTTTATTATGCTCAGTGGTTCCAGCGGTTTTTTGGTCAGTTTTCGGCGGGTTTTCCCTGAAATTTGGGGACCCTGCGGTGAATGCTGTCTTCACTGCAGGGTGGGCTGCGCTGTGATCGGCGGCTCATCGGCTTTTTCCAACGTGTTCAGTGTGTTTTTTGAAGCGGTTCTGGTGGGTTTTTGGTGGGTGTCCGGCGGGTACCCTGCGGTGAATGCTGGATTCCCTGCAGGGTTGGGAACTTTTCCCCAAAGTGCAGGGTAGTCAGCGACATTACGGTGCTCTCTGAATAATCCCCATAGTCTATGAACTTCAACCTTTCAAACCTCAGTTTTTGCTGATGATACAAAAGGCAAACTACTCAACGAGAAGTGACTTTAATTTGTAATGCAAAAGAGGATTAAAAGTAATTTTACATAAACACAGCAGTGTTTTTATTTTCCTTGGTCTTGCAGCAAATGAAATGTTCCCAAATCAAGGCTCAGCTGAGCAATAAAATCTTATTATGGAAAGATATGAACATTTTGTGCAAGATCCATTGGAGGGCAACTCACGATGACTTGTTTTATTTATACGTACTGGAGTTTGCAAGTGGAAAGCACCGCTGGTAACTGTTAAAAATATGATTATTGGACTTTTGGATCTGTAATGCTCAGAGTGTATATAAAACAGCCGGATGTTTAATGTGGAGGCTGCACTGCATTGCCTCATAAAGAATTTATCTGGTGAGACTTGCTATGTTAAGCCCTACAGCACATACAGTACGTGGGAATTAGTAGAAAAATTAGTGCTTTCAGACATTCTAAATCTACTAGAAACAACGTCACAGATGGGCAACCTGCAACGTAATGCTAATAAGCTTTCAGGGGGGAAAAGGTAAAGGTGTCGAGCCAAAATATCCCTGCTACAGAATGTGTTAATGGGGGTCACAGTGAAGAGCAAAGGAATGTTTTGAATAAAATTTTATTAAATCCCTGTATATTGACAATGGAATGATATATTTTAATGTCTCTGGTTAGAGCAATAGGAATAATTCACTTGGCACTGAAAAGATAAAGTAAATGGCTCATTGTCTCAGTTGGAAAACGGCAACATCATAATTGGGGATGAGCGTTTGGTTTGGATCTGTTCGTCGAACTCCGAACATTTCCGCGTGTTCGCCACATGTTCGCCCACAATGCACCACAATGCACTTTTCCACTGGCCTGAAGCTTGTAATTGGCTACAGCCTTGCACCTGACCACAGGTCAGGTGCAAGACAGGTGCAAGACTATGCCAATCACGGCTCAGAGTCCTGCTTGGGCAAATTTTGCACAAATCATGGGCTCACAGAGCTAAGTCCCACAGCACACCCTATAAGGCTTCCCTGCCTGCAGCCGCAGTGTGTGTGTTTGAAGGAGTGAATCAGAGAGGAGATGAGATTGTTCTGTCAGGGTGTATCAGTGATGTTGTAGGAGATTTCTGGGAATTAGAATCTGTGTTGTTACTGCCAGGCTATCAGGGACAGTGTGTTTCAGTGAGTTGTAGGAGATTTCTGGGACTTTGAATCTGTGTTGGCTCTGCCAGGCTATAAGGGACAGTGTGTATCAGTGAGTTCTACCAGAGTTCAGAAAATTTGAATCTGTCTTGGCACAGCCTGTTATCAGTGTGTATCAGTGAGTTATACCAGAGTTCAGCAAATTAGAATCTGACTTGGCACAGCCAGGCTATCAGGGACAGTGTGTATCACTGATTTATAGCATTGTTCTGGAAAATCTGTATATCTTTGATCTAATTCTAGATACCATACAATAACACAGTTTAATCAGAGTTCATCTGTTTATATATTGAGAGATGAATCTGGCTGTTGCCAGCTATCACGGTGTTGCAGCCTGCAGGAGAGGAAGTGAATCAGAGAGAGAGAGTAGATGACATTGGCAGCCTTGCAGGGAAAATATCAGTAAAATTGCCGACTTATATGGTTACGGTGTGACGGCACTGTTGCCGACTCTAAAGGCCCAATTTTAAAGCTCCTATTGTTACTTTCATCCAAAGTCTGCATAAGTTTCACCATAATTTAGCCAACGAAATCACTAAACTTGTTCTGCGTATCCTAAAACGTCTCCTCTTTTCATACAGGCTGCCGCCTCAAGCAGTTGTTTATGAATAGATTAAAGGAAAACCATTTACCGTCATTTGAAATGTCATTTTTTTGTTTTAAAAATGTTTCTAGATATCCTACAAATCCGCCACTTCACGGGCAGGTTATGGGGACCTCTTAGGCACGATATTTGAAGGAATTTTTTGTTTTTATTCTTAACCTTTATTTCATGAAAAACTCGCTGTTCCTTTTAAAAACTTTTTGTCCTCGTTTCCTGTCCCCCAGGGCACTACCCAGACCCCCATACACCTTTTATTGCAAATATCTAGCATAGATACCCTCTTGGAGGGCACTCTAAAAATCAAACGTTCGGGTCCCATTGACTTGCATTGAGTTAGTGTTCGTGTTCGAGTTCGAACTCGAACTTTTGAAATTGTTCGAGTTCGAAGTCGAACCGAACACAGTTCAGCTCATCCCTAATCATAATCACAAATATACATAGGAAGCATACTGGCGTATGCAGCAAAACATAAGTTATACTAGTTTAGAGGGGTGCCGGACAAAATCCCTACAGCCAGATTCCCTAATGCCAACATCCCAATGGCCAATTTCCAGACAGGACAAGTGCCGGACATCCCAACTTACACTGCCAACTTCCAGACATCCATAATCCCAGCGGCTAACCCTAATACTAACACTGTAACCCTAGGTTTAGGGGGGTTAGGGCTAGGTTTAGGGGGGTTAGGGCTAGATTTAGGGGTTAGGGCTAGGTTTAGGGGGGTTAGGGTTAGATTTAGGGGGTTAGTGTTAGGGCTAGATTTAGGGGGGTTAGGGCTAGACTTAGGGGGTTAGGGCTAGATTTAAGGGGGTTAGGGCTAGGACTAGATTTAGGGGGGTTAGGGTTAGGTTTTGGGGGTTAGGATTTGGGCTAGATTTAGGGGGTTAGGGTTAGGTTTAGGGGGTTAGGGTTAGGTTTAGGGGGTTAGGGTTAGGGCTAGATTTAGGGGGATAGGTTTAGGAGGGTTAGGGTTTGGGCTAGATTTAGAGGGTTAGGTTTAGGGGGTTAGGGTTAGGTTTAGGGGGTTAGGGTTAGGGATAGATTTAGGGGGTTAGGCCTAGGTTTAGGGGGCTAGGGCTAGGGCTAGGTTTAGGGGGGTTAGGGCTAGGGCTAGGTTTAGGGGGTTTGGGAGTAGGGTTCGGGTTAGCCGCTGGGATTTTGGATGTCTGAAAGTTGGCCATGTAGGGAGTCAGGGAGTTGTCTGTGTAGGGAAGTTGACCATCAGGGAGTTATCTGTGTAGGGAATTTGGCCATCGGGATTTTGGCATTAGGGAACCTGGTTGTAGGGATTTCGACCCAAACCCAGTTTAGAGTATTGTGTAAACTCAAGCCATTCGGTTTTACTAGACATGAGTTATCATGTGGTTTAAGAGCTTTTTTGGGAAGCTACCACCCTACCTAAATAGACTGCTTCCCCAGGGCCGGACTGGGAATAAAAAGCAGTCCTGGAATTTTTTTTTAAACCAGCCCTATATAAGTGCAAACGAAAAGGATACTAACAGTAAGATATGAAAGCACAATCCATACAGTAATAAGCGGTGTGTATGAGCGTATCACAGAGCTGCACAGCAATGAAACTCATGCTCATACACATATTACTGTGAGTTTTATTGCTGTGGAGCGCTGAGATACAGTAATGTGCGTGTGTATGAGCGTATCTCAGCGCTCCACAGCAATAAAACTCACAGTAATGTGCAGTGTGTATGAATATATCACAGAGCTGTACAGCCTTTTTTACACCCAAGGCCCCTCTCATTCTCTTTTACACATCCCCAGCAGGCCCTTCACATTCTTCTTCCCCCCAGACCCCCACCCATCTCAATCTTTATTACCTCCAAGCAGGACCCTCACTTTCCTATACCCCCATGGCCCTCCCGTTCTGAAGATGCAAGCCCTGGGGGGGTAGAAGAAAGTGAGGTGCCTGCTGGGGGGTTAATAAAGAATGGGTTGGGCGGAGGCCAGGAGAAGAATGTGAGGGACCTGCTGTGGAGGGGTCAAAAGAATGAGAGGGGCCTTCCACCCGTCCTAGAACAATATACAATAGATCAACTGACGATGATGTGTGTCTTGGGCCTCGGAATAGTGAAGTCACTGCAGAGTCAGCAAATTGGAATCACCAAAACGCACCAAACTTGTTTTGGGCAGAGGCTATGCCAAGGTCCACATGTGCCGAGGTGTCTAAAACTGACAATGCTGGGGAGATAGTGAGTCCAGAATGAGGAGAAGGGAAATGAGAGAGTGAAAGGGAGAGGAAGAGAAAATAATTAAGGGAGGGGGGAGATCACAGAGAAATCCCAAGCAACTCCAGTCAGTAGCGTAACTAGAAACCTGAAGGCCCCAGTGCAAGAATCCATGAAGGGCCCCCTCCCCTCCCTCTCCCAAAAAATAACTATATTTTTACTTTTTTTCCACTGCAATATAAAAAAGAAAGTATTGCCCCAGCTCACGTAGATATATATTGCCCCAACTCACGTGGATATATATTGCCCCAGCTCACATGGATATATATATATTTGCCCCAGCTCACATGGTTATATTGCCCCCAGCTCACATGGATATATATATATTTGCCCCAGCTCACATGGTTATATTGCCCCCGGCTCACATGGATATATATTGCCCCCAGCACACATGAATGTATTGCCCACAGCTCACACATGGTTATATTGCCCCAGCTCACACATGGATATATTGCCCCCAGCTCACACATGGATATATTGCCCCCAGTTCACACATGGATATATTGCCCAAGCTCACCTGGATATATTGCCCCAGCTCATCACATCTATATATTGCCCCTAGCTCATCACATGGATATATTGCCCCCACCTCACATGGATATATTGCCCTCAGCTCACACATGGTTATATTGCCCTCAGCTCACACATTGATATATTGCCCCCAGTTCACATAGATATATTGCCCCAGCTCACACATGGATATATATATTGCCCCCAGTTCACATGGATATATTGCCCCCAGCTCACACATGGATATATTGCCCCCAGCTCATCCATGGATATATTGCCCCAGCTCATCCATGGATATATTGCTCCAGCTCACATGGATATATTGCCCCAGCTCACACATGGATATATTTACCCCAGCTCATCACATGGATATATATATATATATATATTTGCCCCAGCTTACATGGATATATTGCCCCAGCACATCACATGGATATATATATTTGTCCTCAGCTCACATGTATGTATTTGCCCCCAGCTCCCATGGATATATTTCCCCAGCTCACATGGATGTATTTGCCCCCAGCTCACATGGCTGTATTTTCCCCCAGCTCTCACCTCCTGTCTGCAGCCGTTCTTCTCCCGAGCGACGGCTGGCATGCAGCTTGGCCGCTCGCCAGGAACCATCTGACCAGCGCAGCTGCGTTTTCACGAGATCGCGGAGTTCACGTGAACTCCACGGTCTCGTGCGCTGGTCAGGTGGTTCCAGCCAAGCTGCATGCCGGCGGTGCTGCTCCCAGATTCCGGTGCTGATTGCCAGAATCTGTGAGCTGCCTGGGCCGCCCTCCAGTGGCGGAATGCCAGGGCCCAGTTGCAAGTGCGACCGCTGCGACCCTGGTACTTCCGCCACTGCCTTCAGCGCAGAGTCTAGCTGCCACCATGAGATCCAATGGCAGTGCCAGGAAACTGGCCACAAGTAGGTGCAATGTGCCTTTCCATGACTTCTCACCCTCTGCCATCCATTCGGCACACAGATGGCTCCTGGCTTTGTACATCCACACACTGCACCAGCCTGACAGGCTGCATTCCTTTGCACTGCTTTACAGCTGGGGCGCATATTCACCCCCACAGCATGGCAGCACACACCCAATCCACAGGGCATGTGTGGGCAGGAGGTGTGCAGGGCACTTGCTACCACATGGCCCAGCTGCTGGGATGGCTGGCAGTTCATACTATTGCAGGGATGTGGCAGGCCAGGCAGGCCTTTAGGGAAAGTTCAGGTTGGCTGAGAGTGCACAGCTGAATGAGCATGCAGTGCACAAAGAGGACACAAGAGGGAGCTCTGAGAGACAGGCAGGGGAACCTGCAGCAAGTAAGCAGTAATTGAACGGGACAGGTCCTGCAGCAGACCACCCTGCTGTTTTAATTCTTCAGAGATATGACAGCCAGCCCTGCAGGGTAATTCCAGAGCAGCACTGAGAAAAGAGGCCCCCCAACCATACCCTGCTAGATCAAAACCTACACAAACACATCATTCTGTGCCTGCCTGGTGGAGGACTCAGAGACGAGCTGCTGCAATGTAGATCCGCCCACATGCCGCTCTCTCTCTCTCTCCACTCGGCCACATGTATAAGAGGCGTGGTCACTGCCCCGGCCGCCTGTTATAAAAAAGTGCAGTGGCGGCAAAAATAAGCCACCCTTCGATTCTAAAGCGGCCCTAAAATGAAGCAGCCTACCGGGATGTCTCCCGGAATCACAGTAGGCCAGTCCGGCCCTGTGCTTCCCACAGCAGTTCCTTCATCCTTTAACCTCTGATCCAGGACCTGCACCTTACTTGCAATACCACAATACAAAAGAAAGTGGCTCGATCCACATTTTCCTACAGAGCACCGCAATTATGGAATAACCTCCCAGACTCCATCACGGTCCATTTTTTTTGACGGATGTAGAAAAAAAAGAGAAATATGGGAAACCAAATTAAAATTAAAAGACAGGTACAGTCAGCCAGACCAAAAAACTTCTGAGCGTCAACGTACGTCGCAAATGTGCTGCGTGTGACGTCGCTTCATCACGCACACAGGCCGCTACGCGGACGCGGTGCACTCTGGGTGTCCCTCGTAGCGCTTTTTACATCGAGGCCTAAATGGAGTCCGTTGCCACCTACATGGTGCATGCGCACTTCGTGTGTTGGTCTCTATTGATCACAAATCAATGCTATGACGGACGTTAAACTGTGTGGCGACATGGACGTGATGACTGCGTTTGTCTGACGCTAGCCTAAGAGATCTCTATTAACATACCTTGATACAGAATGCACCCGTAAACATGTAACATAGTGAATATATTTCCTACATATTTTTTTTCTGTTAATCTGTATATTTGTATGTTGTTTTTTAACATCTTGCATTTATTACTTTGTATTTCTGTAACGACTGTAACAGTTCAATGCTCTTGAACCCAGGACATACTTGAAAATGAGATAAATCTCAATGTATCCTTCCTGGTAAAATACTTTACAAATAAAAAAATAATTACATTCATGAATAAACATTGAGTGACCTATGTATAGTAACGGTGGCTGGTGAACTTTTTACTATACCGCAGCCTGGAATTTGACTCCTTGACGATCTTTCTATTGCCCATCTTTTGCCATAAAGTAGAATATAAAGCTTTACATAGCAAGTGTTTAATAAATTAAAATGTGAGCTGCATAGCAAGTGCTTGTCAGGATCCCTGGCTGTAGCCATCCTGAAACCCCCCCTGGTGGTACACTTCTATGTACTGTTCCTGCCCTGTAACCAGCATTCACTATCAGCATCCAGCAATGCAACAGTTAACTCACAACCAACACACGTGACACACAAAATAAAAGTCTCTGCCCCACAATTAACATTGCTGGTTCATTACAGCTCTTGTGCTGAGAGAGTGAGGTGCTGCTAACTCGCTGCTCTGCTATACCCATCTGTTCCTGTTTATTATTTATGTTTCCTGCAACTCCACCATCATCCTTCTGAGAATCATCCGGTCAGTTTATTTCCACATCATCCTCCCTACCCCTTCCCGCCTGCTTATCAGTGCAGGACACTGCATCCTGGGCTCATACCCCTGCCATCCAGGTGCCACCCAGGTACCATCCCCACGTTCCTGACAGAATGAACCAGCCTAATACTAATGAGCCCGCAGTGCTGCACTTAATGGTGGAGCTACTGAAAACCACCTTCCAGGAGCTATTCAAGAACCTGGCTGATACCCTGATGCAAATGCTACAAACTTTTCTGGGCACCTCAACTAAGGTGTGCGCTCCTCCAAATAAACACCATGATCCCCTGTCTCCTGAAGAGCGTGTCAGGAGACAAAATAGTAATTTGTGCCTGTACTGCGGGGCAGGATCGCACTGGATATCGAATTGCCCAGAAAAACCCCCCAGATCAGTGTTTGTCAAGCCAGCACCGGTTTCCAAGCCAGCTGCAACTTCCAAGCACTCTCAGGTGCGTAGAGCTCTGAAGCAGCCCCAGGCTTCCAGGCCTGCTACAGCCACTGTGTATACACCTGCTTCTATGAGACCTGCCATTCCTAAGCCGGTACCCCTACCCAGACCGGCCCCCAAGAGATTTCCTGAACCCAGACCTGCAGCTCGAACAACTCATGCACCTACACCTGTCCCCAGACGAACTGTACCTGCTGTATCCAGGCATGTGACATCTCTGGAGGTCAGTTCAGAAGAGGAGTATGCGAACCCTGTAATGCCTATGGAGACTGATTACACTGTGCCCATAGAACCTGTCCTTCCCATGGATCTGGAGACCACCGTACCTGTGGAGACAGATCTACCAACCCCTATGGAGATCATGTCCATGCCAGTTTCTACTGTGACACAGATCCCCTTCAAACAGGTAATGAAGGCCAGGCTGAAGAAAGCCCAGAAGATTAAGAACTCCCTTATGGCGATCACAACTCCCATCACTCCCAGCCAGCACAATCCGCCGCTGTCTTCCTGTGTTTCTTCCCTGCCTCAATATGACCCAGAGGACATCGCTGTCTCTGAGGAGAGCCCACCGAGACAGACAGCCCGACGCTCAAAGGGACCCCCAGGTCAACACCAGGGGTCTGACACCCCTATAAAGGCATGGCGAGGCTTCTGTTCTTCATCCAGCGATGGATCTGTATCAGAAAGGGATTCTGGCTGGGAAGAGCAAGAAGAAGAGGACGAGGGCATTAAGTCCTGGCTGTGCGACTATCCTTCCCTTAGTGATGGATCATGTTTAGAAGAGGAACCGGGAGAAATGGAGAAGATGCCTACTCTGATGCCTTCTTCCTATGTGGGCACCAGGTTCGAGGGTGACTCTACCTCCTATCTCTTGCCCTCTGTCGCCAACGCCAGACGTTCCAGGGACATTCCTGTTGCTCCAGATTCCTTACCTGAGGATCCAGCTCCTTATACGGTGCAGGGCATCTATGCTATACCCACCTTCGTGCCATCCGATTACGTGGGCACCCTCATTCCTCATGCATCACCTATGAGAAAAGACCATAACCCCAGGATCCCTAAAGACTCTGATGTGGACTTTATTTTATCTCGTGATTGCTTTTCACCCATTGCGACTGAAGACGATGAAGAGAGACTGCCATCTGGGTACATGGGCACTCTCCTTCCCGAGGTATCTGCTATCCACAAGAAGACCAAGGCACGGCGGCGTCAGAGGAAGGCACGTGCGCAACCCTGTACTACCACTCCTGACCCTCGTTCTGCCCTCCAGTGGTGCTACGACTATTGGAAACAGCACCCACTAGAGTGACCCGTGCCTGGTCATGGGCAGTTCTGCTGCCATCCTTGGTCACTCGGAGCGTGACCTGAAGGGGGAGGTACTGTCAGGATCCCTGGCTGTAGCCATCCTGAAACCCCCCCTGGTGGTACACTTCTATGTACTGTTCCTGCCCTGTAACCAGCATTCACTATCAGCATCCAGCAATGCAACAGTTAACTCACAACCAACACACGTGACACACAAAATAAAGGGCTCTGCCCCACAATTAACATTGCTGGTTCATTACAGCTCTTGTGCCGAGAGAGTGAGGTGCTGCTAACTCGCTGCTCTGCTATACCCATCTGTTCCTGTTTATTATTTATGTTTCCTGCAACTCCACCATCATCCTTCTGAGAATCATCCGGTCAGTTTATTTCCACATCATCCTCCCTACCCCTTCCCGCCTGCTTATCAGTGCAGGACACTGTATCCTGGGCTCATACCCCTGCCATCCAGGTGCCACCCAGGTACCATCCCCACGTTCCTGACAGTGCTTTATAAGCTGAAATATAAATTCGTAGCATGGCAACTGCAAGTGCTTTTATATACTGAAATATAATTCGTAGCATAGCAAGTGCTTTATAAACCAAAATATAAATCAAGCGTTTTATAAATTAGAGTTACATAGAAAGTGATTTATAAACGAAAACATTGTGAGTAGCATACCAACTGCTTTTTAAACCAAAATATGAGTAGCATGGCACATGCTTTATAAATCAAAATATAATAAACCGTTTATATTTTGTTCTATTTGCTAAAGCACTTGCTAATCACTTACGTAGCAAGTGCTTTATAATCCAATAACGGGTTAATCCTTAAGGGGTTCTAAATCCACATCATTCAAAAGTGCTTCAGACATCAGAATATATACAGTCAGGTCCAGAAATATTGGGACATCGACACAATTCTAATATCACACACCTGGCCATGGAACAGCTGAGAAGCCAATTGTCCCATTACTTTTGGTCCCTTAACAAGTCGGAGGCACATCTGCAAACTGCTGTAAGTCCTACACCGTTCACCTAAGTTGGATGTACATACCCTCAAATTAAAGCTGACAGTCTGCAGTTAAAGCACATTGTGTTTGTTTCATTCCAACTCCATTGTGGTGGTGTATAGAGCCAAAGATGTTAGAATTGTGTTGATGTCCCAATATTTCTGGATCTGACTGTAGATGTAAACAAGAATGTTCTGTCCAAAACATTGTACAGTGCTACAGCACAAGAGAGTTTCCCAGTCTTGTTACCCGATATATCACTGGGTAAATTTTTTTAAAAATTTGTTTATTGTGAATAGGCGATCAGCAATGTTTGAGCCTGCCAGACCACTGAATTGAGCCTAAGCTCCAAAAATATAAATCTGCATTTTTTTCCCCCAAGTAAGCTGTAGTTGCCTGAAATAGGTTGCTAGAAAATAGTAAAATGCCTGTAAGAATGTGATACATACATTGCTAGATACAATAGAGTATATTGTTTGTAAATATAGAACAGTAAATTGTGAAAATTCTTCACTCCTCTAGTATTTTATTTTTTATACTCCTTAATGTCGGCGAGCACTTCAGACATACAGGGTTATTCAGAGAAAGGTGAAACTCAGGAGAACTGGCAGGAGAAGAGAACAATCTAGACCAGTGGTTCCCAACCGCGGTCCTCAAGTCCCCCCAACAGGTCAGGTTTTCCAGATATCCGAAGCACAGCACAGGTGATATGATTTGCTGCTCAGTGATTGCGGGATTCAGTCTGCATTTCCCCAAGGTGATCCTCAAAACCTGGCCTGTTAGGGGGTACTTGAGGACCGCGGTTGGGAACCACTGATCTAGACCAAATAGTCGATTTGGAAAGTGAGATAAATGGAAGAATTTTTCTGGTTTGGCTATTTTGACCTAAAATTTACACTTCTCCAGTCATTCTCCTGAGTTTCACCTTTCTTTGAATAGACCTGTGGGTTTTTTGTCTTCTTTTGGATCAACAGCAGTACGCAATGTGGGCTTAACCCGATGGACGCATGTCTTTTTCAGCCTCTGTAATATATAATGTCAGTGGTTTAACCTAAACCTCACAAACAACTGTCAGGGTTATTCAAAGAGATCCGAAAAGTCACCTCACGTTCGGTGACTTTTCGTTACCCGCACTTCGGGGAAATCGGCGATTTATAGTTTGCCGACTTTGCGGTGTATTCAGCAAGCACCGCAGGGCCCCTGTAGTGCAGGGAATACTCGCCTCAAACCTGCAGAACACTTGCCTAACACTCACCGAACACTCAACGAAAACTCGCAGAAACTGCCACAAACCAAGTCAAGCACACCGCAAAAATCCGAGCAGCTTCTGATCACAGCGCAGAGCAGTCACTGGAAAAAGCCGACACGCAGACGAACAGGGTGAAAAAAAAAAACGTTCGCTTGAAAAGTTTGAAATTTGAAACGCTGTTTGCAAAAAAACGACTGAACGAAAATGTCTGGAATTTACACTTAAAATCCAATGATTGATAATAAAAAGGGCTGTTACAGAAAAATTTAAAAATGATTAAAAAAAAAGGGAATAAAATTTTGACAAATCCCAAAAAATGCCTAAAATATCCTAGAAAATCTAAAAATAAAGAGACTTTTTACTACAGAATAAAATGATGGTTTATTTAGATATTGAATTAAAACTGAAATATTCTTAACATTGAAGCCTACAGGATTTGCCTGAATATTTAAACCTGACAAATGAAACCACCGAACGGCAGCGCACTTCACTGACATTCCTCAGCTGTTCGGTGTTCTCTGAATAGACGAACCATAGCTTCTCTATGGGGGATTTCACTGCTCTCAAACAGGCAACGTACGTGCAGGCAATTCGCCAAGATTTGGCGAATTGCCTGCTCTCTGCATAGCCAAGTGGCCCCGAAATGGCCCAGTTCGCTGAAATTCAGTGTCCGGTTATATTTCAGGGCCAAATTGTCTCTCTGAATAACACTGTGTGTGTGTTTATTCATTGTTTATAAACCAATTATATTTTAACATGTGACCTGCCAGTAAACTAACATTTTTTTACAGATTGTAGCTTTGTCCAGAAACAAAAATTGTTAATTCTTGGTACCTCAAAGCCATAGCATGCCATGGTATTGGTAATGAAATTTATGCGCAAAGTTCTGCACAAAAACAATATTAATTAGGTTGAAAGCAGAGAGGCTAGTTAGCAACATACACTAGCAGGTCTTTTTTAAAACGTACATAAATTCACTTATTTATTTACACAGCTATTATGCCTACAGTCATTAAAAATACAACTACTACCACTACAGAAGAGCAAAAAGAAACGTTTTAGCATTAAAAGGAAACAGCAGTCACGTTATTCAGGGTACACATCTGCTTTATTCAGGTTAAATCACATTTTCTTCTTAACAAATATGATTTTGTGGCATAAACTTGAGCAGTAAAACAATCAACAACTTTAGTAAACATACCCACAAAATTTAATGAACACAATGAGAGGTAATGTCATAAAAGCAATGTAACAGAGGGCTTTCCATAAAAAGAAAACCAAGCCAATTAAAATTATAGACAGCAGACTATTTCATGAAGCAGAGTTTTTTTCAAGATTTTTTTTTAAAGATCACAAATGAATGTGTGTGTGTATAATTATATATATATATATATATAAAGATTAGGCATATATATAAAAATAAAAAGTATGGATTCGTACACATACAAACAAGCAGGTAGAAGCTCACATTAGGTATTGTCTTCAATAAATCTTCAGGTGTAATTGTAGGGATTTTATTGTAAGATTGCTTTTTCAGTTCCCACATACGAGTGTGTGTTTGGTACATAAATCATTCACCTTAAAATAACTGGGAGTAGTATAATACACATGTTAAGAAATTAAAACCTAGAAATACACATCTTTTAAATTGTTCATCCCTCCAGATTGCTACAGCAGCACACACCCAAACTCCACTGGCTCCCCAATGACTGTCGACTGAATACTCCAGCAGATGCCTACTTGACTCTATTAGTAGACAATATCAGGGTTATTCAGAGAGAGGTGAAAACCAGGAGAATGGCAGGAGAAGAGAATAATCTAGACCAAATAGCCAATTTGGAAACTGAGCTAAATGGGAGAATTTTTCTGGTTTGGCTATTTTCACCTAGAATTTTTGCTTCATTCTCCTGGTTTTCATCGCTCTCTGAATAACCCTGTATATCTTGTAAACCTCAGACGAGATTAGCTCTTTCTTAACTACCCTAAACATTGTCAACACGAGACCGAGTCACTCTAATCTTCTTTTACGAGACTGTGGATGAAACCCAAGCTACCAAAAGCACGCTGTCATTCCAAAATCTGTACTTTTCAGAAGTGTTTAATTTTCAAATAATGGGATGATCTGCTACTATTACATACTAAAATATTTACAGGAATGCAGATTTAAATAGAGGGGAGCAAATTATTGGCAGTCAAGCAATTTTTAAAATGGGATTAGACATGCTGTAATATCTAGGGAGGACTACCAGCACCATCAATTACACCACCTATGTGACCTTACATTTTTGCTGCTCTCAACAAGCCTTTAACTTGAAGCTCACCATCAAGCTGTCATCGAGACTTGGCAAGTCGCGCAGAACGATGAAGGGCTCAGGTTTAATGACTATAATTTGAGACTGCCAAGGTGTTCTGTGTGAGCATCATACTTGTACAAGTTAGTTGCAACTTTCATTGTTAAGTGACTTTAAAATTACATATTAGTTGTGCTGGCATTTCAACATAAGGTTTTTCAGCTTAACATTGACCATTTTATGTCATTTTTATTGTGTCTTTTTTCCCCTCTACTTTATCTTTTCATTATCTAGACCAGTGTTGTCAAACACCAGCCCCTCAGATTTTTCTGAACTAGAGCTTCCATTATTCCCTGGCCATCTATTGCATTAAACTGATTCTGAGAATTGTAGGCATCACCATCTGAAGAGCTGGAGATTGACCGCCCAGATCTAGATAGTTCTGAGTCATAATTAACCTCAGATTTCATATGAGAAGCCACCATTGCACAGAGTTACTTTATGCCTTTCAATCTAGAAGGACACACCTGCGTCAGTATACTCATGCATAGTCCAGTATACTCATCCATAGTATGCATAGTGAAATCTATGCATGCATTGTCCAGAATCGTCATGCATGTCCCAGTATACTCATACATGTTACGCATAGTGCAATATACTAATACAATGCCCAGTATACTCATGCATACTCTAGTATACTCTTGCATAGTATGCCTAGTCCAGTATACTCCTGAATACTCTACTATACTCATGAATAGGGATGAGCTGTTCAGTTCGATCTGTTCGGAGTTCGCATCGAACATCGGCCGTTCGGCTGTAAGCGAACTCCGAACATTTCCACGTGTTCGGTTAGAGTTCGCCCACAATGGACCACAATACACTTTTCCACTGGCCTTAAGCTTGTAATTGGCTACAGCCTTGCACCTGGCCACAGGGCAGGTGCAAGACTATGCCAATCACGGCTCAAAGTCCTGATTGGGCAAATTTTGCCCAATCATGGGCTCACTGAGCTAAGTCCCCCACCACATGTTTTTTGAGAGGAGATTGTTCTGTTAGTGTGTCTTCTCACTGCCAGCAGCTATTGGGGGGTCTCACTTCTACAATATAACTGGGTATTGATGTAATCTGTGTGTTCTCACTGCCAGCAGCTATTGGGGGGTCTCGCTTCTACAAGATATCTGAAAATTGTTGTAACCTGTGTGTTCTCAGTGCCAGCAGGTATTGGGGGGGTTCACTTCTACAAGATATCTGGGAATTGTTGTAATCTGTGTGTTCTCACTGCCAGCAGCTATTGGGGGGGGGTCTCACTTCTACAAGATATCTGGGAATTGTAATCTGTGTCTTGTCACTGCCACCCATCAGGGGGGTCTCACAGACTCGTAGCAGATATCTGGGAATTATAACCTGTGTCTTGTCACTGCCACCCATCAGGGGGTCTCAATGATTTGTAGGTGGTTTCAGGGAATTTTAATCTGTGTCTTGACACTGGCTGCCAGCTATCAGGGTGTCTCACTGAGTTATACCAGAGTTCAGGAAATCTTTAATCTAGATAACACAGTTGAATCAGAGTTCTGTATATCTTTAATCTATATATCACTCACGATGTCAGAAAGACCAAAAAGGACAGAAAACTCTACCAGACACAGATAAGAGGGCCAGCAGCCTCTGTGTCGGGAGGCTGTGCCTCTGGTCATCGTGGACGTGGTGCATCCTCTGCAGGGGCACGCTTGTCCTTTCTATCTGGTGCTGGCCGTCTTAATCAGCAGCAACATACAGAGGATTTGGTGGATTGGCTAACCAGGCCATTCTCATCCTCCAAGTCCTCTGCCAGCCAGTCTTGTAGTGGTTTACAGTCTACCTCAGCTGCCAAAACATCTAATTCAGCCTCCATGTCCACAGCTACTCCTGCCATAGCCTCACTATCACACACGGAGAAGTCAGCTGAATTGTTTGACTACAATGACAGTGACATGCCGCTTGAGGATGTGCAGCAACTACAGTGCTCTGATTCAAACTCTGAGGTTGTGGAAGGGCGTATAATCAACCTAGAGGAAGGGGGTGCCAGTGACACACAAATAACTGGCACTCATGTTGCACCAGCAGCTGCAGCATACTGCCAAGTTGGCTCCAGTGATGAGGCGATAGGGGGTGATGACGACGATGAGGTCACTGACTACACCTGGGTGCCTGAGCGAATAGAGGAGTCAAATGAGGAGGAAGAGGCACAACAAAAACGAGGCAGAACATCCTCTATGATCAACCATAGCCAGTCCAAGGCATCAGAAGTCACAGCTGCTCAGGTGCAGAGCGCTGTTGTCTCAAAGCACATGTACAGGAAGTCTGCTGTCTTGGAGTTCTTTAAGAAATGTGCAGCAGACCGCACCGTTGCTCTTTGTAATCTATGTCAGATGAGGATCAAGCGTGGGAAAGACATCCCACGCTTGGGTACCACGTGCTTGAGGTGACATATGACCACCTGCCATGCATCCCGTTGGCACAACACTTTGCATAGGTCCTCCTCCTCATCATCTGTCTCTACCCCCACTATATGTCCTGCCATGTCATTGCCTACAACCTCCACTGACAGGGATGATGCTACAGTAATGGGTGTACCAGGTCCTTCCTCAGAATGTGACAGCATCCCATCAGCTGACGATTTACGCAGTCAGATTACGTTGCCTTAGCTGCTGTAGCATAAGAAAAAATATAGTCCCAACCATCCCCAAGCACAGCGTCTAAATGCCAGCTTAGCAAAATTACTCGCATTACAGCTGCTGCCTTTCCAGCTGGAAGACTCTGCTTCCTTCTGTGAATTTGCTGAATGTGCTGTACCACAGTGGCAGGTTCCAAAATGCAATTTCTTTTCACAGAAGGCCATTCCAGCACTATACCAGCACGTGGAACACCATGTTATGGAGTCAATGGGAAAGGCAGTCAGCAGCAAGGTGCACATGACTTTAGACACGTGGTCCAGCAAGCATGGACAGGGCCGTTACATTTCCTTCATGGCACACTGGGTAACTCTGATTGCAGCTGGTAGAGATCCAGGACGGGGCTCTGTGCTGGAGCTTGTTCATCCACCATGCTTCCAGAAAGCTGCGTGTATGAGGTCTATCTGCTCCAGCACCTCTTCCTCCTTCTCCTCCTTCTTCTCTGTCTCTGGCGAAGTTGCAGTTAAACCGAAGCGTGGCAGGGGCTATGCAATGGCTCAAGCAAAAAGAATCCATACTGTGCTTGAGCTGGTTTGTTTAGGGGGCAGGAGCCACACCAGGCCAGAAATTCTGTCAGCTCTGCAGGGGCAGGTGCAGAGATGGTTAACACCACACCAGCTTCAGCTGGGAATGGTCACCTGTGATAATGTCAGCAACCTTCTCTCTGCCCTATGCCAGGGTAAGTTTGCACATGTACCATGCCTAGCACACCTCCTAAATCTGGTGGTACAGCATTTCCTAACCAGGTAACCAGGGCTGGCAGAGCTTCTCAGCCAGACCAGAAAAGTCTGCAGCCACTTCAGACGGTCATTCCCAGCAAGTGTTCGCCTGGCAGAAATTCAAAGAGAATTCCACCTTCCCACAAACCGTCTGATCTGTGACATGTCCACCAGGTGGAACTCGACATTAGCAATGCTGCAGCGTCTGCACAAGCAGCAGAGGGCCATCAATGAGTACCTGTGTGAGTATGGCACAAGGACAGGTTCAGGTCAACTTGTTTTTCCCCCCCCCGCAGTGGCTGATGATCAAGGATGCATGCACTGTACTGTCACCATTTGAGGAGGTAACGAGGATTTTGAGCAGAGACAGTGCATGCATCAGTGACACAATTCCTTTAGTGTTCCTGCTGGAGCGCACTCTGCAGGGAATTATAGATGTGGCACTAGCAGGAGGAAGAGGAGGCCTTCCCTATCTCTCAAGGCCCCAGTCTTTACACAGAAAGCATTCCTGCGAGTCCTCAGATCAGACAGGAGGAGGATGAGGAGGAGGAGGAATATTTAAGTAGTGGGGGCATTGAAGATGGGGATTCCTCAAGGGTGGGTTTTGTGTGCCCAGAAACCCAAGGACTAGTACGTGGCTGGGAGGAGGAAGTACACTATGGGGTCATCCTCATTGACCAGGAAGCTAATTCCACCTCCAACCTACGCTGCATGGGCTCCCTTATCCTGCAAAGCCTGCTAAACCAGACACTGGTAGGTTACCAAGTGATAATACAGGTGCTTCTGAGGCTGCAGATGATCAGAGGAATAGCGGTGAAGGCCGGGGCCGCTTGACTGATGCATTTTTTAATTTTTTAGTCCACGACGCCCAGGGACATCAAATGTAGGCACCCATTGGCAGCGTCTTCACCATATGGTGCAGGACTACCTAGGGGCAAGGGCAGCCTGGATACCTTTACAGCAGATGATCCACTGGCTTACTGGGTGTTGAGATTGGATCACTGGCCAGAACTTAGCCAATATGCTATGCAGCTACTAGGTTGCCCTTCATCCAGCGTGCTTTCTGAAAGGACGTTCAGTGCTGCTGGAGGTTTTGTCACAGACAAAAGAGTGCGTCTGTCCACTGACTCTGTAGACCGGCTGACATTTATATAAAAACGAATCAGTCTTGGATCAGCAGCTATCAATCCCCTGATGCTGACGTAATTGAATAGATCGGGGATCTCTTCTGCATTCACAAAACCTCCACCCCTACACTCTTCCACAATACCTCAGAGGGGTTACGTTGCAAAGGTACTAGCTGGCACCAAAGTCCTAATATTTGGTTGTACTGCCACTGACGCCTATACCAGATTCATATCATTTTAATATTGGTCCGCAGGGTCCAACCCTGCACTCTTCCACAATACCACAGAGGGGTTACGGTGTGACGGCACTGTTGCCAACACTAAAGGCCCAATTTTTAAGCCCCTATTGTTACTTTCATCCAAAGCCTGTATAAGTTTCACCATAATTTAGCCAAAAAATCACTAAACTTGTTCTGCGTGTACTAAAATGTCTCCTCTTTTCATACAGGCTGCCGCCCCAAGCAGTTGTTTATGGATAGATTAAAGGAAAACCATTAACCGTCATCTGAAACGTCATTTTTTGTTTTTAAATGTTTCTATACATCCTACAAATCCGCCACTTCACGGGCAGGTTATGGGGACCTCCTAGGCACTATATTTGAAGGAATTTTTAATTTTCATTCTTAACCTTTATTTCATGGAAAACTCACTGTTCCTTTAAAAATGTTTTTTTTAAACCTTTTTGTCCTTGTTTCCTGTCCCCCAAGGCACTACCCATACACCTTTTATGGCAAATATCTTGCATATATGCCCTCTTGGAGGGCACTCTAAAAATCGAACTTTCGAGTCCCATTGACTTGCATTGAGTTCGAGTTAGAATTCGAACTTTTGAAATTGTTCGAATTCGAACTTTTGAAATTGTTCGAATTAGAACTTTTGAAATTGTTCGACTTCGAACTTTTGAAATTGTTCGAATTAGAACTTTTGAAATTGTTTGAATGCGAACCGAACACGGGGGTGTTCGGCTCATCACTACTCCTGAAAAGTATGCATAGCGCAATATACTCGGCATAGTGAAATGTATTCATGCATACTCCAGTATGTTCATGCGTAGTATGCAATATATTCGTGCAATATTTAGTATACTCTTGAAAAAAATTTGAAAACACTCTGGATTCTATACAGAACGTAAACAAAGGAAAATTGAATATTTGCATCCCAAGAGCCCTCTTTTTATTATGTCCTGTGGAACCCAGTGGCGTAACGTGGGGGGGGACTGGGGGGCGGTGGCCCCGGGCGCAGTTTTCTTAGGGGCGCATAATTTCAAAAGAGATTTGCGCCCCTAAAAGTTAAGGCCCGGACCGCCGCCCAAGGGCCCGCGGGTTGAGGGGGCCCAGATGCCATGCAGCGGGAGTGCCCGGTCCTGAACAGTGTGAGCCCATGTTGAAGGGGAGGCAGCTACGCGCGTGCACAGGTCACGCAGTCTGGCCAGTCAGGTGGTACTGAGTCTCTGTACCACCTGACTGGCCGGACCGCGTGACCTGTGCATGCACGCACGCACGCAGCCTCCTCCCCTTCAACACGGACTCTCACGCTGTTCAGCACCGGGCACTCCCGCTGCATGGCATCTGGACCCCCTCAACCCGCTGCATGGAATCCAACCCCCAACCCCTGCTGGCATTCAGAGCTGGGGCAATATCCATATGAGCTTGGGCAATATCCATATGAGCTGGGGCAATATCCATGTGAGAGCTGGAGCAATATCCAGGTGAGCTGGGGCAATATCCAGGTGAGCTGGGGCAATATCCAGGTGAGCTGGGGCAATATCCATTTGAGCTGGGGCAATATCCATGTGACAGCTGGGGCAATATCCATGAGAGCTGGGGCAATATCCATATGAGCTGGGGCAATATCCATATGAGCTGGGGCAATATCCATGAGAGCTGGGGCAATATCCATGAGAACTGGGGCAATATCCATGTGAGCTGGGGCAATATCCATGTGAGCTGGGGCAATATCCATGTGAGCTAGGGCATATCCATGTGAGAGCTGGGGCAATATCCATGAGAGCTGGGGCAATATCCATATGAGCTGGGGCAATATCCATGAGAGCTGGGGCAATATCCATATGAGCTGGGGCAATATCCATGTGAGCTGGGGCATATCCATGTGAGGCTTGGGGCAATCTACATGTGAGCTGGGGACATTCTGTGTATATGTATCTGGGGGGATATATACTTGTGAGCTGGGGGCAATTTTATATGAGGTCTGTTCTTATTGGAAAGCATTCACATGACATAAAATAAAAGTATCGGTACTCGGTATCGGTGAGTACTTTTAAAAAATATCGGTACTCGTACTCAGTGTTAAAAAAATGTGGTATTGGTGCATCCCTAGTTTTCATTTGTAGTTTTTTGTTTAATCATCTGCAATAGTGATTCAAAGGCAAGTGTGGTGTTTGTTTATGCTGGAATAAAAAGACCTTTAATTTTCACAACTTCAAGTCTGCGGCTGTTTACACCCTAGAGTACCATGTTGTTTGGCTGGAACCAAGTATACAGAGTGGTTGTTGTATCACAGTTAAGGGAATAAGGGCATGCCCTAATGGTGGAAGGGAATAAGGGCATGCTAACGTGGCCACAGGTTGGGGGGGCGCACAATTCTTGGCTGGCCCCGGGTGCTGACAACCCACGCTACGCCACTGGTGGAACCTATGATTGATCCATCCATAAAAGTAATAAAATAACAGGTCAATCGAAGCCAATGGCTTAGTTTGATCTATCTTTCTTTTCTGTTTTTTTGTTTAATAATATTTACAAGCAAAGTTACAGCCGATGGAGCATGCTTCCATTCTTATGGGATCAAGTGTCAAATCTGGGCAAGGTGGGTGCAGGAGGTGGATCACAGTAAAAAGGGAGAATCATGGACAAAAATCAATGGCTTTTGTGCATTTTACTGCAGCCTTTCTTCAGAGTCGATGCAGTTTAAAGATGATTAGATTTTGTGTGCAGACATCATAGCACCAGTCTGGTATCATCATGTAGTCAACGTTGTCAGGATGCATCGATTTTGTTTAAATATATGTGTAGCTAAATATGGCACATTTCAGTATTTGTTGGCTATCGATCAGGCTTTCCAGTCCTCACAAGGTGAATCAAGATTTTAAAACTAATAATACGAACGTCTGAAAATACAATACACAGGCCATCAGAGCTGTCAGACGTTTCTCTTTTGTTTTATTGTGGTGAATCAATTACATAATTCCATCATTCTGATGGTTTCAGGATACTGAAGTAGCCTCGTTAGCTCAACAGTGCAATGGTCATCAGTGAAATCTTAAATGAAGAAACGGAAGTGAGTTTTAATGCTTATCTTGAAAATCAGCTTCAAAAATAAGAGCTTTACATGCATTTTATTACATTCGCTTGTTTTCGTCATCAGAACCTTCATCCAGTATTGTTCAGAAAGGCTTTTAGGAGCCGTACATAAATCTGTTGATCCCAGCAACCGGTGTTTGTCATAGAACCCGGTAACGATGGGTATATAGACTTCATCAAAGACTTGAGTGGAAGAAAAGTGGCACTTAAATCAAACTCTATAAGCGTGAGAGAGCGAAGGTAAATTGAACCCACGGAATGCTGGTGTTGAATACACACATTTCCCATTGCACAAGCCTGTTTTTTTCAAGGGGCAAAGAATATTTAGAGGATGAATGATCTAGAATCATGTAATGGTTTACAGAAGGCAGTTGCAGAGATCATAACATGCCTGGTGTACTCCAATATATCTCTGAAAAATGTAAATGGCAAGGAGCCAGTGAATTTATGTTTTTTTGCAAGCTGCAGTCTTAGCGCTTTAGGCATTTTAATATTCCCACTGGCATATTGATCTCAAATAGCTGTAAATATATTAGATGGTATATGACATTGGCAAATGGAAACAGTAGCCTTACTGCAAATTAAAAAAAAACATACTATACAAATAGGTATAAGTTATTAAAAATTAAAGGCTCTGCTCTGTCGTTTAATTTTATTATGAAATTCATAAATATACATCGATGGAGACTAAATGAGTTGTGCTGCGAGGAACGCGGTGTTCCATTTCTCTGGTACCTAAGGGGTATTTCTCGAGCAAGGGGCATGGAAAGTTTTTGATAACTTGAAGAAACGTACAAAATAGTCAGCCGTGAGAAAATAACCTATTTACCAGATATGGAGATTTTTAAAATAAGTTTATATTTCAGATTCAGTATGTAGAAGCGCATATGTCATGCAAAAAGACATTTCTAAGGCTGGGGTCAGACGAACACTGTTTGAACGTGCGTTTAGCCGCACTTTATTACGGCCGTGGTAGCAGCAAATGACGTCCAATGACGACCAACATACAAAGTACGGCCGCACAAAAGTGCGGCCGGACAACGCAAGTGACAAACGAACACATTTTTGCAAGAAAGTCGAACCGCTAGTACTGACGCACAGAGTGCACTGCGTCGGCATAGCGGCGTGTATGCGTGATTAGGAGACGTCAAACGCTGCACATGTCTGGCCTACATCACGTCCATTTATAGCTTCGTCATAAATCACGGCCGTAATTGCGCACCGTGTAACCGCTATCGCGTCTGCTGTCAAAAAGGGCGTCCATGTGTCCGGATGCACTTTTTGACGGAAGACGCGAAAAAATGCGCTAGTCTGACCCTAGCCTAAGATACAAAATAACCCGGGAAATATGTAAACAACAGCATCTGTTATACAATATATACCTGTTTTATTATTTTCACGCTTCCTTTTACCTTGGATATCGACTGGAAACTGGAATGACAATGAGCACGGTTATAGATAACAAGGTCTCATTATTATTTTGGTTGTTTTACTTTTAACGAGGGAACATGACAACTTCGCAAACATCAGAATTGAAATTTAATTCCACAATTTATTTCAGCCTGATACTATACAACTGGGACTGTTCTCATCTTTTCTACAGAGCAGCAATAATTATATGTTGGTTTTCCAGTTACTAATTAAACGACTGTTTATCTGATAAGCCTTGCAATATTTTGCTTCATATCAGTGGCATGTGGAGGGAGTGAAACGTAACACTTTCATTCCCAAGAGCAAGATAACTAGGATCTTCAAAGGCACCATCAGGTGTCAGCATCAAGTTATCTTGATCTGCAGCTGGACATGAATAAATTTATTTTGCATTTGAGTTGCAGAACATACCCCTAAAGTTTTATTACTGTGAGCCCGACGCCCGAGGTGTTAACACTTTTTAAAACCAGTTGGGGAATGTCTCTGACACAGCCCCAGCTGATCCTGCACAGAGCACAGAACTGCAGTAACTCCATTAGGTCACTAGATGGTGATATCTGCCTACCAAATAGGTTATTACAAGTAAGGAATAAATAGGAAATATTCTCAAATATTTCGTACTATATGATTACGGTATTAAAATTGATTTTCTCAAAAAAACACACTGACCCGCTGGTACTTGACAGTGTTTTGTTTTTTGAATATCATGCGCTAGTGAAGGAGTTAATAACTACAAGTAAATATCCTCATATTATGAACACTGAAAGGGTTATTCAGAAAGCACAATGAAATAGCCACTGAATTGTTCCAAACAGTGAATTCCACCGTACAGTGCAATTTCGTGGCACTTTGTCTATTCACTAAGCTGTCAATTTGCCAATTGTTTTATTCAACCGTTTATTCTTTTCATTTTCAGCAAAGAGTCGTTTTTTAATTTATTTTTTTAACACATTTTTGTATTTCATTTTTAGACAAACTTTTTGATTCTCAGTTGTTATATAAAAGCCTTTTTTTATTCTGTAACAGACCTTTTTATTACTTTCTGAAGGACATTTTTTTATTCTTTAGACACATTTTTATTTGTTTAACCCTTTCAATGCGGTGGACGCGCTCGGCGCGTCCAACCGCTTGGCTGCGGAGGACGCGCTGAGTGCGTCCTCCCTTTGCAGCCCGCGATCAGCCGGTATTCCGGCTGATCGCTCGCCCCCCCGGTGTGGGCTGACATCATCGATGTCAGCCCAACCTCCAGGACCCAGGCGAGCACGATAGGCGTCATCGCGCATGCGCGATGACGTCTATTTCAGGCACCCCCCCCCGCCATTGCAGGGAAGGTGCCTGAAGGGCACCTTCCCTGCAATGGCGGGGGGGGTGCCTGAAATAGACCTCTCGGACCTCTCCCCCTCCCCATCCGTGCGGGCCAGAGATTAAAGACAGGCACCGCCTGGAAGGGCACAGCCTGCCCTTCCAAGCGGCGGCTGTCTTTAACCCTTAGGGGGCTGGATCGCGATATGGCGCCAACATGCGCCGTATCGCGGTCCCCTCCCGGAGCTGGCCGACATCTTGGATGTCGGCCAAGCTTCCGGGATATCCCCCTAATGACTGGCGTCATCGCGCAGAGCGCGATGGCGCCAGTTTTCAAATTAACCCCTTGCTGCCACCTATAGTGGAAATAGGGGCTTCATTTGAAGCCCCTATCTCCTGATCCGGGACAGCCAGAGCGTGGCCTTTCCAATGATACCAAACATGACCATGTAAAAAGTAAAAAAAAAAAAAAAAAAAAAAAAAAAAAAAGTTTTTTTTTTTTTTTTTTTACATTTATTAGTGCAACAATATTGTTCCCATTTCAATTATAATGTGAACAATGATGCTGCACTAACGATTTTTTCTATGGGGGGCGTTTGCTAAAAAACACGTAAATTTCCCCAAAAAAAGTAACGATTCTTCATTTCTAATTTTTTTAACAAGCGCACCCCATAGAAAATATAACCGCAAATGATCGCATTTTAAAATGTGAAAAAAAACACTTTACACATTGTAAATTATTGAAAATTCTAATTTTATTGCATTTTTTGTTATAATATACAGACATGACATAACGTATACATATAATAATGGCATATTATGAATCTGCACAGTCTGCCGGAAAGAACGATATATAATATGTCTGGGTCATATATTAAAATAAGGCTTCAAAACGCGGTTAAACATGATGAGCAAAACTGGTAAAAATGAGCTCAGCACAGGGGCAGGAAAAGGCTCAGCAGCGAAAGGGTTAAACACCTATTAGAAGAAGAGTCTGTTTCCTTTTTTTTTTTCTGAAGTTCTGTGGTGTGTTCAGTGATCTTTGGTGCTTACATCTTCGATGCACTACGGTGATCCTTCAGTGAATAGTAAATTCACTGAAGGGTCAGTGAAATTGAATCGCCAAGGTGCACCGAAATTTCAGCTTTCTGAAGAACCCCTTGAGTATCGATCACTATCAGGGTTATTCAGAGAGAGGTGAAAACCAGGAGAATGACTGGAGAATGGAAAATTCTAGGTCAAAATAGCCAATTTGGAAAGTGGGATGAATGGGAGAATTTTTCTGGTTTGGCTATTTTGACCTAGAATTTTCCATTCTCCAGTCATTCTCCTGCTTTTCACCTCTCTTTGAATGACCCTGTATATGCCTGTTGGATGAACCTGAGGTGCAAGGCAAAATATATATGTGTGTATGATGACAAATATCCTTCCACATTATTTCTTCCACTACAGGTAAGTTATAATTAGTTGGAAGATGATATAAAAAGAAATACAATCTTGAATATGGTGTTTTTCAGTGTGGGCTTTTTTCTAGTTGTGTTGTTAGCATATGTGGGTGAGGCATCCATTCTTTTTTGAGAAAGTATTTTACCAGGAAGGAGACCTTGAGATATCTATTGTTGTCAAGTATGTACTGGGTGGCGAGTATGTACCGCTAGGTGTCTTGCCCAAGGACACTTACTGGAGAGGTGCTCTTCCCAGGATTCGAACCTGTGTCTCCACAGTCTCCACAGTTATAGAGCAGTGATGTTACCTCTACTTCACCCAGCCGGTATTCTTGGCTTCTCAAAGTGAAGTTATGGCTCCAGTTAAGAAGTGTCTTAGCTACTGGTATAGTATTTTATTTTATGCTTCTATAATTTGCATAGAATATAATTCTATGATCCCCAAACACTTGCTATTCTAGTCAGAATTAAAATATAGAGTGAAAATTACTGTCTCTGAAAACAAGGTGTTGGGGGATTTTTTAATTGCAAAACTACTGAACCCTTTCACTACCAAAAACATATATAAATACATATATATAAATTTGATAGGCCGTGTTAGTCCTGATGCCAAAATCACGAGTATAGCAGTATGTAGTGATACCTTTTTTATTGGACTAACGTTACATTTAAAAGACAAGCTTTTGAGAGTATTCCTCTCTTCCTCATGTCTGGATGCTTATTGAACAGTTCCTAGAATTGAACATTAGGACATTAAGGGTCACATGGGTGGGGGGATTAGATGTCGTAAAAAGTGAGAGTCAAATGGTATGTTCAAAATGGGAAAATAAACGCATGAGGGATCTTGGGCAGATAATAAAACAACAGAGATAAGATCATACAACCTAGAATGAAAACAGGAGGGGGAAAAAAAGAAAAACACAAAACAGTGAAGGCCGAAAGAGACATGAAAAAGAAAAAAAAAAGGAGAGAAAAAAGGAAACCAAGAAACAAAACATCAGCCATAATTTAGAATGTTATGTGACGTTATGATAATGGGTTAAAAACCCAGAATTAACATTGAGTCCAGCATTTATAGTGTTAAAATATGTGATCATTTTCATTTCATATGGTTTGCGTTCACAGTGGTCTTTAAAATGTCCTTTGAGGATTTTAATTTTGAGGTTTTGGATGGAGTGGCCTGTTAGATTGAAGAGATGTCCCACTGGGGTACAATATGTATTTTCCTGGTGGTTATGTACAGTATATATGATTTTGCATTGTAATAGAATGAACATTTTGAAATTTAGCATATAAAATACCTAAATTTCCATACCTTTTTTGGTGCAAGGTTAGAGTGCCACTCTTCGCAACCCTAGGGAGAAAATTAATTCTCAGTGAGATCTCACTCCTGTTACCCTGTATTACTGTAAAAAGCTGCAATAAGCGGCCCCAACCCCATTGCAACACTATTATATATGGATATGTTAAATTCACAAGAGCTCTGTTTAAGTTAGCACAAATGTTGGAATATTGCCCATTATTTTTACATTTTATTGGTATTTTTTTAAGCTGCGTCACTAATAATCTCATTAAGGTCATTACAAATCCCCATAAGCAGGAGATCTATTTTTTTTATCTATCACATTTACTGTATTTGACACATAGGCCATTTCTGTCTGGATATTAATAATTCAGACTCAATGTGAAATTGTGGCGCAGTAGATATTTTAAACAATAATTCTCATACACAGATAATATTCCTAGACATATGTCTGGATACCCATTATGTACAGTAACTGTGATCTAGGTCTGCAATTATACGTTTAAACCTTGGCATAAAAAAATGCTCTTCAATGGACCAGCAAATCTCAGATATGTGCAAAATCGCAAATTCATCCAAATGACAGTGATGATGAACTCCTATTACGTGTAAGAATTGCTATTTCCTATAGTATAATGGTATTTGATAAAACCACATGTGCAAATGCATACATAAAGTGCATATGCTAATATATACTTTCTTCTCATAAAGTGCAAACACGAAAAGTGTCAAATGTGGTGTGCACAAAAACAGAGAATGTCCTTATTTAAATAAAATGTTCAATTGAAATATTCCTAAAATCACAAAAAGTGCACGTGCAAATTGTGCAAAATGTGCAAAATATGAATAAAACCAGATAAGTGTCCACAAGTCACTGTACAGCTTAAAAGTGGCGCTGCTGAATATGATGTCCTGCCGTCACAGCTCTTTACTTCAATTGATGGATCTCCATCAATCAAGGGGAGAGAGAAAAAGAAAAACAGCGATAGTGCAGACTGTTTCAAACAGCTTCTGGTGAGTATATAATAAAAACTCACTCACGGATTAATGAGCCTAATCAATCCCGGCTCTAGGTTGAAGCGCTTTACACCAAATTAAAAGTGGTGTTCCTCTTCCTTCTTTGTGTCCTCCAATTAGCCTCAAACGAAATTCACACAGAGACAGGGCGCCCATAGTATAATCCAATTTTTAAAAACCACAGTATAATTATGCTATCAGTCTCACTCGCCGATGTTGGAGCCTCGGTTATATCAGGCTCGGCTTATGAGCAGATGGTACACCTTATACAGGGGGGTACCTGACCCCTTTTCCTTGAGACGTCTCTCAGCTCCTGTCTCCAGATCTGCATAGATGCCGGGGTGAGGAAGGGGGGGGATTCCCCTGTTGTTATGTTGCTCTCAGACCTCTGATTCCAGTCTGGGTGGATGAAGGTGGTAAATAAATCCAATTTCAAGAAAAAGAGAAAAAATAACTAATGAAAGATGAAGATAAAAAATGAGGGTAAAAATAGTAATTTATTTGTGAGTTAAAACATGGGGGGAGGGTTACTGAACGAGTTTCGGTACTTAGCCTGTGCCTTCCTCAAGCAGTATGGCATAAGGGATCCCTTATGCCATACTGCTTGAGGAAGGCACAGGCTAAGTACCGAAACGCGTTGAAGAGCATTTTTTATGCCAAGGTTTAACCGTATAATTGCAGACCTAGATCACAGTTACTGTACATAATGGGTATCTAGACATATGTCTAGGAACATTATCTGTGTATGAGAATTATTGTTTAAAATATCTACTGCACCACTAGGACCCCCTTAACCTTCCTGTGCAAGTTGCACATTTTGCTGAGGTTTATGTGCAACACCCTGTAGGCAGCAAACCCTAGTATCTTAGCTATATTCACTAAGCGCCTCCACAGACGCCCCCTTTTTTCCACGTGAAATTGTGCAAGATCAGGGGCAGCATTTAGAGTTTAGAACTTTTCAACCCAGCATATTTTTGGTAAAGGATAAACAAATACATGAAATTTTAAAAGTGAGCAAACTTACATTATTTTTTGATCTTTTAACTATTCTAAATAACAATAAAGATGCAAAATTGTAATTTTATCCTATGTTTTGTGATTTTTCTTCAACAAAAACCACTTGTTAGTGAAACGGAAAACATAAGAGCAAAAAAAGTTCTTAAAAACTGTAAAACAAACCTTAGAACCTCGGTGATGAGGACATTTCATTACAAATCAATATTTCACCCAAAATTGGCTCCTATAAATTTTGATCAATAAATCAATTAGGTTTAATTTAGTTCATTGATCATCAAAGTGGTTTATTGTAAGTAGTTTATTACAAGTAATGATTTGCTTCAATGACTAGCGTCAGCCTAAAATTTAATGTGCAGTAATCTCAAATTACCATGTGGCTCCCTTCTGATGTCAATGGGTCACCAGGCAAATGCAGTTAGGGAGTGCATCATTCAATTACCCGATCCATTTCCAGAGGAATCCTATGGAAAAGATGCTTAAAAAAATTACACATCATTTCCATAGTAAACCATTTCTAGCCACTGTGAGATTCGTTACTGAACTCACAAGCAGGGGTGGAACTACCAGGATGCAATGAGTGCCACTGCACCCAGGCCCTTGAGTCCGGGGGGGGGGGGCCCACAATCGGCTGCTGGGGTTTCACATGGAATGCACGACCGACCAGGGCCTCTCCTGGGCCATTCGGGCCTCGCCTAGGTGGCTCAGTTAGGGCCTGGAGCCTCACCTAAACTGATTTGACCATTGGACAAAGAGTAATTCAGCCCCATCTCTGAAAAACAAAGCTAGGATAGGTAACAAAGTATATATTTTTTATATAAATGTTCATATAATTACTTTTGTATAATTCTTAATTGTATTTAAATAAATATTATTATTTATTTTATACTTATTTGTGCGTTTTACTTTGGAGCTCTGTGATACGCTTATACATGTCGCACATTGCTGTGAGTTTTATTGCTCTGGAGTTCTGTGATACGCTCATACACACAGCACATTACTGTGAGTTTTATTGCTGTGGAGCTCTGATACGCTCATACACACTACACATTACAGTGAGTTTTATTGCTGTGGAGCTCTGTGATATGCACATACACACTGCACATTACTGTGAGTTTTATTGCTGTGGAGCTCTGATACGCTCATACACACTACACATTACAGTGAGTTTTATTGCTGTGGAGCTCTGTGATATGCACATACACACTGCACATTACTGGGAGTTTTATTGCTGTGGAGCTCTGCTATGCTCATACACACTGCACATTACAGTGAGTTTTATTGCTGTGGAGTTCTGTGATATGCACATACACACTGCACATTACTGGGAGTTTTATTGCTGTGGAGCTCTGTGATATGCTCATACACACTGCACATTACAGTGAGTTTTATTGCTGTGGAGCTCTGTGATACGCTCATACGCACCGCACATTACTGTGAGTTTTATTGCTGTAGAACTTTGTGTTACGCTCATACAAACTGCACATTACTGAGAGTTTTATTGCTTTGGAGCTCTATGACATCTTACATTAAAAAGGGTATGGACTGAAGGGGTCATAGTGGACCTGGAAAAAAAATGGAACACTGATTGTCTGGAGTCAACATTGTGGACCTGGAGGGGTCCAAAATAAATTTATGTTTTTGCCTAGGGTGGGGGCTGTACATGTATTCTCGCACCTGGTCCCTGAGGTTTCTAGTTACACCTCTGCTTACAAGGATCAGTATTTTTAGTCAAAGGTGAGAGAATCATGTTAAAAATATGACCTATACTGTAGTTTGTTTTGTATCGAGCCCATCTACCAGCAGTGAATCATAGTTGAGGCATAGTAGGAAAATATACTAATCTTTGTAACTGTCAAGCAAAACGGCTTTGCTTAAGCTCCTTATAATTACATGATTTACAACAAGCGAATATAAAGATTTAAACAATAACAAACATTGCTGAGTTTAGAATATCATTCTACCCCACTCACTCCATGTACTACTGTATATAGATAGGTTTTCTGATTTACATAAAGTATCTGGTTTGCTTGCTCATCTTCGAGATATTATCCTACAAAAGTTACAAATTGAAACCAATTTATATTCCTATTAAAAAATAAACACGTAGCAAGTTTGTCATGCTGGATGATATGAACATAGGCAGATGGCCAGTGACACAATTGGAGACTCTAGCGATATAAAAATAGAGTGTTTGAAGATGAATACTACCGTAAGTATACTTGTAATGAAACTTAAGGTTAACAGATATAGCCTGGCTAACTGATATTCAGGCTCATAAATTTGGTGACTACTCTTCTTTTCTGGGAGGGGGGGATATTGAAAGGGAAATACAGTAAATATGATCTATTAATCTACTATTCCTCTAATCAGTGTTTTTGTCTCTTGAATATTTCGATTTTAAATGTCCTAGGTTTAGTGATATATAGAGAATGATGTCCAATTAGTTCAAGGTTTCTTTGCAGTGTTTCCATAATGTTCTGAAACCGTTAGTAGATCAGTTAAGGCTTCACTGTAAATTTAGATACACATACAATAATACTCAAATACTCTAAAGCAGTGTTTCTCAAGTGGTGGGTCGTGACCAGGGGCGGACTGGGTCGCGGGGCAAGTGCCCCCAGACCTCTCTAATGCTTGGGACCCGCTGATACATATTACCTGCGGCAGCGAGTCCCAGGTGGCACGGCTACCTCTGAATGTTCCCAGGCGCCACCTGGGACTCACTGCATCAGGTAAGATACTCTGTAATGGCAAGGTGGGAAGGGGAAAGAATCTGTGATGGGAAGGTGTGGGGTGGGACTCAGTGACTGGTGGCACGCTCTGCATTCCCAACACCAGGAGCCACTGTGCACAATGCACATCTCAGTGAAGCAAAGTATATTTATATAGGTCAGCCTCCCATGGAGGCGTTTTATGACCTGCTTGGACCAATGGTGCTTTCCCATTGGTCCAAGCTATTCCATTGCTCTTCAGTGTCTCTCTGAGGCACTGAAGAGCGTAGGTTCAGGAAGTAGGCAGCGCCAGATGCGTGCTGCAGACTTCTCAATCTCTTGGCCAATTTGAGCTTATGCGATTAGCTACGCAAATTGCGTAGGCACAGGGAGGGCAGGCTGCTGTGAAAACATAATGTGCGCAGCGGCAGAGACGGACGGCAGGGGAGCGCGGGGCAGATGAGTTTAAGTTTTTTATAAAATTTTATTATTCATTCAGTAGTGATTTAAATTAGAGTTGCTTTGTCTGCCATCACCCCAGACTTTGATACACTTATAAAGAGCAAGAAGCATCCCCAGTTTTTCCATAAGTTCTAATTAATTTCATAAATTTAAAAACTGTTTATTTTATTGGGTTTTTGCCTCAACAGTGCTTTAGTTTTCACTGGTGGGGTGATTACAGCACTAACCATTTTGAAAAGAATCCCTGATTGTTTACAAAATTGTTTAAAAAGTGAATACATCTGTAGCGCTGGTTTTAAATCCCCTGCCATGTAGTACTTGTTTTTGGCCACCGGAGGGAGACAAGCGCGATGTGAGACACTGAATATTGGGACTACATTTTCCAGCATGCTTTGCGGGCGGACACAGGAAGTGGGTGGGACAGAGACGCTGACATCCTGAGCCTCGTGGAAAGAGCTGGCAGAGCGCGCCTAGGAGTGAGAGAAGCAAGACACAGTGTAGCTGAACGGGACAGTGACCAGGCCGGAGCGCAGGTGGGGCCTGACCGAGCTGGAGACCGGGTTTTCCGCCTTTATCTAATGAAGACCCAGTGATCCACCACAGTAACCTGAGCTGATACCGAGTGAGCTGGAGGACCCCGAGTTAGGAGAACCGCAGATCGATCCAAGAGGGAGTGCAGGAGGTGAGCTGGACTTCTGAGGCAGATACAGACAAGCCAGACAGCGGAGCCGGTGACACAGAGAACCCCAGTCAAAATCGAGCGGAGAGACGTCCTGGGTCGAGCGGAGCACAGAGTATCTGGCGGATGGGTGAGAGGCCTTCCAGGCCGTTGTGAAAAATCTAAAGCATGCTGCAATTTGTTTCAAAACCCACAGGGCCCGAACGTGACTAGTCGAAGATACCTCCTAAATAATTCACTGGCCAGTTGAATATTGTACCCGGGTACCAATACACTCACACACATACATTCTTTGGGACATAACCTGTACGGGACTCACTCCCCAACCACAAAAGGGGGTTAAAGATATATTTTTCTCTTTTCCGCTGCGCGTTTCTCGCATTACGAAGCATTGTATTTATTTTCGCTGCGCGTTTCCCGCATTACGAAGTACTGTAAATATATATATATACCGTGTTACTCCTTATATGCCAGTTTATCCAGTAAACTATATAATTTATAAAATCCACGACGGTGCTGGAGTATATTTATTCCCTAGTGCGGAGAGACTGACCCGAGGTTCAATTTCAGCGGCTCCTCCGGGAGTGAGCGCTACACATCATAGAATATTGCACACGTTGTTTTGTGGAATAAATTTAAATGTTTCAGAAATTCAATTATTTTTGGGTCGAGACTTAATGACCAAGGACAATTGTGGGTCCTAAGGGTCCACAGGTTGAGAACCACTGTTCTAAAGCAACTCCGCAACCTTGGCTCTCCAGGTGTTATGAAACTACATTTCCCATAATGATCAGGTAAACACATGTGCACAGATGCACTTTCAGTGTTTCGTCATCTTAAGGTAAATCCTGTACATGTGCGTTTTTAATCTTTTTGTCCTGGAAACGCGAGTCTTGCTGTAAATGCGGGTCTTTCTGTAAATCCTGGACTTGTGTTTTTACTGTAATAATGGAAATGTTAATGTACTGACTTGCTGGTTGTAAATATAACTGTAAAATGTAGTACGGACTTGCACATTATTAATGTAAGAAAGAAAAATTAATTTATGGGCTTGCTCTTTATTATATGACGGTGCAAATGTCAATGTACAGACTTGCAAGTTTGACATCTACAGTACGGAGGTTGCACGTTTTTACTGTAAAATGCAGATACTGATGGTTAATCCTGTCTGAGAATAGTGGTGAATGTAGTCCCTTAAATATTTATTTAAAAGTCAAAAAGTTACACGGATCATTGCTTATTTAAAGAGTGCTGCCTGTCCACCCACTCCTCCTTCCTGAATAATAACATCACCAGCCACCTCTGCAGTAGAATGGCATCAAGCCTCTACTTTATTGGAATAGATATCAGCAAAAAAGTGAAGTATTACTATATTTGTAAAGTACCAACATTTGTCCTCAAAGAATAAAAAATAAATAATGAAAGTTGTAGCTGTTCAGGATGGAAAGCTCCGTCATAGTTATGATTTTCACATGCTTCACCGAAGTAAAAAGCGGTCTAGATCAGATGCACCCAGACACATATCAAGACAATAGAAAGCATCATTATGCAAGAATATATAATCTGAAATATTGGGGACTGGATGATAAGCATAAAGCAGTCCAGTTTGTGAATTATGGAAGCTATAGTTGTATAAAACAGCAATGTTATTTATTATGGGTGACATATTGAAACTGTCATGCCACCAACTTCCAGGCAGATGCCCTGTATTGTTCCCTCGTATGATCAATGACATTTATTTAGAAATGTCTTGTTAAAGTGTTGCCATGCTCTTTCGCTTAATAATAACAGCGCCAGCAATCCTCACAGAAAGGCTAACAGAGAAGACTGCGAAAAGGAACACGCAAGACCGGCAAGGGGGAAGAAGACTACAGTTAATGGCACCAATAAACGTAGCTTGGATAGAATTGTGCTCATTTCAATTGTGCCCTCAGGTTGGAGGAATCCTTGTAGTATAAAAATGGATCGGAAACATCTGTCTTGAGCACAGGGAAAATGTAGATCTAAGAAATGGATAACGGTTTCCTAATCCAATTTGCGGCAATAAAATGACCGTAAGTGCCCCTGTTGGTTATTATGGAAGGCCTAATTGTTGCGTTAACACCGTTTACACAGATGTTGTAACTAAATAATTTCAATATCCCCAACCCTCTCTGAGATCACTAATCATTTCGAGGAAATTTAAATTTCAGTGGAATAGTAGTGTGCAATTCCTGGAAAAGATGTTCGGGATAATTCACTTAACGTCCAGGGTGGGGAACGTATACGGCTCGCGGTGTCAATTGGTCCGGCCCTCAGAGCGCCACAGCAAGGGGGTGCAAATTCCCTCTCCCGCGGCCCTTTTACCAGACCGCGGCGAGTAGCAGAATGAGGGGGCGTGGATTATCCCTGCTTCCCTCACTAGCTGCTGCGCGCCGGATCTTCCAACACGCTGCGCCCCTCATCTTCCGGACGCAGAGTGAAGGAGGATCCGGCGCGCTTAAGCGAGTGAAGGGAGCGGGGATAATCCCTGCCCCCTCATTCTGCTACTCGCCGCGGTGAGGTAAAAGTGCCGCAGGGTGGGTGGGGGGTGGCTGGAATTAATTTTAAAGGGGGAGGGTGAAATTAATTAGATGGAAAGGGGATGAAATTACAGTTGCAAGAAAAAGTATGTGAACCCTTTGGGATTACGTGGGGTTTTGCATGAATTGGTCATAAAATGTGCTCTGATCTTCATCTAAGTCACAACAATTTGAAAAATACAGTCTACTTAAAATAATACAACACAAACATATGTTTTCATGTGTTTATTGAACAGAACATGTAAACATTAACAGTGCAGGGTGGAAAAAGTATGTGAATCCCTAGCCTAATGACTTCTCCAAGAGCTAATTGGAGCCAGGAGTGAGCCAACCTTGAGTCCAATCAGTGTGATATTATTGGATGTGTTGCTGAAAGCTGTCCTGCCCTTTAAAAACACACACCAGTTTTGGGTTTACTGGTTTCAAGAAGCATTGCCTGATGTGAACCATGCCTCGCAGAAAAGAGCTCTCAGAAGACCTACGATCAAGAATTGTTGACTTGCATGAAGCTGGGAAGGGGGTTAAAAAATTATCTCCAAAAGCCTTGATGTTCCTGTGTCCACGGTAAGACAGACTGTCTACAAATGGAGAAAGTTCAGCACTGTTGCTACTCTCCCGAGGCGTGGTCGTCCTGTAAAGATGACTGCAAGAGCACAGCGCAGAATGCTTAATGAGGTAAAGAAGAATCCCAGATTGTCAGCTAAAGACTTACAGAAATCTCTGGCACATGCTAACATTTTTGTTGACACATCTACAATAAGGAAAACATTAAACAAGAATGGAGTACATGGGAGGACACCACGGAGGAAGCCATTGCTGTCCAAAAAGAATATTGCAGCACGTTTGAAGTTTGCAAAAGAGCACCTGGATGTTCCACAGCACTACTGGCAAAATATTCTGTGGACAGATGAAACCAAAATTGAGTTGTTTGGAAAAAACACACAACACTATGTGTGGAGAAAAAAAGGCGCAGCACACCAACATCAAAACCTCATCCCCACTGTAAAACATGTCGGAGGGTGCATCATGGTTTGGGTCTGCTTTGCTGCCTCAGGGCCTGGGCGGATTGTTGTCATTGATGGAAAAATGAATTCCAGAGTTTATCAAGACATTTTGCAGGAAAACGTAAGACCATCTGTCCGCCAACTGAATCTCCGCGGAGGATGGGTGATGCAACATGACAATGGCCCAAAGTATACAAGTAATTCAACAAAAGAATGGCTTCAACAAAACAAAATACGCCTTCTGGAGTGGCCCAGTCAGAGTCCTGACCTCAACCCGATTGAAATGCTGTGGCATGACCTTAAGAGAGCGATTCACACCAAACATTCCAAGAATATTGCTACACTGAAACCGTTTTGTGAAGAGGAGTGGTCCAAAATTACTCCAGATCTTTGTGCAGGTCTGATCTGCAACTACAGGAAACGTTTGGTTGAGGTTATTGCTGCCAAAGGAGGGTCAACCAGTTATTAAGTACAAAGGTTCATATACTTTTTCCAACCTGCACTGTGAATGTTTACATGTTCTGTTCAATAAAAACATGAAAACATATAATGTTTGTGTTGTATTATTTTAAGCAGACTGTGTTTTTCAAATTGTTGTGACTTAGATGAAGATCAGAGCACATTTTATGACCAATTCATGCAAAACTCCACGTAATCCCAAAGGGTTCACATACTTTATCTTGCAACTGTAGAGGGGGAGAGTGACATTAATTAAATGGGGAGGGGGTGAGATTAAATGGGGTGAAATGAATTAGATGGGGAGGGTGAAGAAATTCAAGGGGAGGGTGAAATTAAATGGGGAGGTTGAAATTAAATGGGGGGTGAAATTAATTAAATGGGGAGAGTGAAATTAATTAAAGAGGGAGGGTGAAATGAATTAAATGGGGAAGGGGAGGGTGAAATGAATTAAACAGGGAGAGAGGTGAAATTAATTTATACGAGGAGGAGTGAAATTAATTAAATGGGGAGAAGGTGTGTGAAATGAATTAAATGAGGAGGGGGTGAAATTAATTAAATGGGGAGGGGTGAAATGAATTTAATGGGGAGGGGTGAAATGAATTTAATGGGGAGGGGGTGAAATGAATTTAATGGGGGGGGGTGAAATGAATTTAATGGGGAGGGGGTGAAATGAATTTAATGGGGAGGGGGTGAAATGAATTAATGGGGAGGGGGTGAAATGAATTAAATGGGGAGGGGTGAAATGAATTTAATGGGGAGGGGGTGAAATGAATTAAATGGGTAGGGGTGAAATGAATTAAATGGGTAGGGGTGAAATGAATTAAATGGGGAAGGGAGAGGGTGAAATGAATTAAATGGGGAAGGGAGAGAGAGAAATGTATTAAATGGGGAGGGGGTCAAATGAATTAAATGGGGAAGGGAGAGAGAGAAATGTATAAATGGGGAGGGGGTGAAATGAATTAAATGGGGAGGGGTGAAATGAATTTAATGGGGAGGGGTGAAATGAATTTAATGGGGAGGGGGTGAAATGAATTTAATGGGGAGGGGTGAAATGAATTTAATGGGGAGGGGTGAAATGAATTTAATGCGGAGGGGTGAAATGCATTAAATGGGTAGGGGTGAAATGAATTAAATGGGGAAGGGAGAGGGTGAAATGTATTAAATGGGGAAGGGAGAGAGAGAAATGTATTAAATGGGGAGGGGGTGAAATGAATTAAATGGCGAGGGGGGTGAAATGAATTTAATGGGGAGGGGGTGAAATGATTTTAAGGAGGGTGAAATGCATTAAATGGGTAGGGGTGAAATAATTAAATGGGGAAGGGAGAGGGTGAAATGTATTAAATGGGAGGGGAGAGAGAGAAATGTAAGGGAGGGGTGAAAAATTAAATGGGGAAGGGAGAGAAGAAATGTATTAAATGGGGAGGGGGTGAAATGAATTTAATGGGGAGGGGGTGAAATGAATTTAATAGGGAGGGGTGAAACGAATTTAATGCGGAGGGGTGAAATGCATTAAATGGGTAGGGGTGAAATGAATTAAATGGGGAAGGGAGAGGGTGAAATGTATTAAATGGGGAGGGGTGAAATGAATTAAATGGGGAAGGGAGAGGGTGAAATGTATTAAATGGGGAGAGAGGTGAAATGAATTAAATGGGGAGGGCACAAACCTGGACAATTGCAAGTAACAACATCATCTGTACCAGTTAACATTGCGCGCCTCACCAAAGAGAAGCAGTTCCAGCCATCACATTAGGGATGAGTTAATTAATTTCTTCCTAAATATAGCTGGCTAAATTTTAAGTTGGTAGTTTTGTATGGCCCTCGAATGATCTTATAAATTTCCAAATGTCCCTTGGCAGAAAAAAGGTTCCCCATTCCTGCACTAAAGGGTCTATTCACAAAAAGGTGAAACTCTGGAGAACTTTTGGAGAGGTAAAAATTCTAGGTTAAAATAGCCAAACCAGAAAAATTCTCCCATTTATCTCACTTTCCAAATTGGCTATTTGGTCTAGATTGTTCGCTTCTCCTGCCAATTCTCCTGGTTTTCACCTTTCTCTGAATAACCCCCTAAATTATCACTTCTCCAAAAGTTCTCCAGATTTTCACCTTTTATTGAATAGACCTGTAAGCTCCATTGTTTGCTGCAGTAACGGCAAACACTGACATTTCACAAAACTAGAACCCAGACACCAGAAGAAGCTGAACAGTAAAGATTCTCCTGTCGCTCTTTGGATTTTAGGTTTGTGACATGGCATTTGCAGGTGTTGCAATATCAGCAATTTTCGCTGGCAAACACTGGCGCTTATTGGATAATCCCTAGAATATCTTCAAAATATTATATATATGAGACTTTCTTGTGTTGTAGGCTTCAAGTGTCACTTTAACAACCAATGGCCAGTAATGATTATTATTATTATTATTCTTTATTTATAAAGCGCCAGCATATTCCGCAGCGCTGTACAATAAGCACAGTATAGACAGGGTTACAATACATTGAACAACATTTGACAAACAGTACAGGAGGAGATGAGGGCCCTATTCCCGTAGGAACTCACAATCTAGGAGGGTTGGGGTTGGAAAACAGGAGGAGAGGACTGTTAAGGTGAGAGTGATTGATGGTTGCGTCGAGTTCGTGAGCTTCCCTAGGCTGGTCAAACGAAAGCATTTTTACACCGCGTAAAAAAGTGCGTCCGACGTATTTTTTCACGGAGTGCGCGAAAACGGTCATACGATGCGCATTTTTCGTGCGTGATTTTTTCAGATCGTCAATAAAACTCTTTTGCGTCTGGACGTTATGTAGGCTGGATTAGCAGTCTGACGTCTCCTAATCACGCACACACGCCGCTATGCGCAGCTGCTCACTCTGTAGTCAGTACTAGCGGTTCGGCGTTCTCGAAAAAATGCGTTCGTTTTCCACTTGCGTTGCGCGGCTGGACTTTCGTGCGACCGTACATCGTATATTGTCCGTCATTGCCCGTCATCTGCTGCTAGTGCGGCCGTAATTATGTGCGCCAGAACGCACGTTAAAAGTGCGCTGGTCTGACCCCAGCCTAAATAGGAATGTTTTCAGGGAGCGTTTGAAGGAAGAGAAGTTAGGGGAAAGTCTGACAGTACGAAGGAGAGCGTTCCAGAGAGTGGGGGCTGCGAGTGAGAATGATGCTGAATGCTGTAAGCTGGATGCTGCTTTTGCTTAATTAGACCCGTTTTTAAATGAAATGTTAATAAGGTCGTAAACATGAATTGTTTTCTCCGGTCTTTGTGAAAAATTCAGATAGCAGTGGCTTGGTTGTGACTCTTGAGGAAGGAAATTGTCAATATGCATTAAATTACCTGTAAAAATAAATAAATAAAAGAACAAAGTAAAAAACAAACCTCTTAATCATTCCATACAGTATACAGGCCTGTACTTTTTCTCTAAATCCAAATATACATATGCAAAATATGCAGATTACTGCAGTCTGTCGCTGACACAAAATATCAGTTAACATCTGTTTTACGGCTTCTTATCACGCAACAAAACATTTTAAATATTTAACCACTTCAATGCGGAGGACGCGCTCAGCGCGTCCTCCGCATTACCGCTGGTATGCGGAGGACGCGCTGAGCGCGTCCTCCCATTGGGGTCAGCGTTCGGCCGGGTTCCGGCGATCGCTGGCCCCTCCGGTGCGGGCTGACATCCTCGATGTCAGCCGCGCATCCGGAACCGCAGCTGCTGGTATTAGGTGTCATCGAGGCAGCGCGATGACACCTAATTCAGGCGCCCCCCCGCATGTGCGGAGGAGGCGCCTGAAAGGGAGGGGGAGGTCCTTCGGACCTCTCTCCCTCCCGATCGGCGGCTCTGCGGGGGTTAACCCAGGCATCATTTGGAAGGGCACAGCCTGCCCTTCCAAATGGTGCCTGGCATTAACCCCTGGGGAGCTGGATCGCGAATCGGCGCTGAAAAGCGCCGGTTCGCGATCCTTTCCGGAGCTGGCCGACATCTTGGATGTCGGCCAAGCCTCCGGGAACTCCCCCTGAGGACTGGCGTCATCGTGCGTAGCACGATGACGCCAGTCCTGGACTTAACCCCTAACTGCCACCAACGGTGGAGATAGGGAGTTCCAATGAACTCCCTATCTCCCGATCCGTGGCAGCTAGGGGTTAATGTTTGGTATGGTTGAATCGGCCAGAGCATGGCGTTCCAACGATACCAAACACTACTGTAAAAAAGTTTGTCAAAAAAAAAAAAGAAAAATAAAAAAAAAGAAAAAAAAATAAAAAAAAAATACCCTTTTTTTTTTTTTTTGTTTAATGCAGAAATATTGTTCCCATTTCAATTATAATGTGAACAATGATGCTGCACTAACGATTTTTGTATGCGGTGCGTTTGTTAAAAATAGTGTAATTTTCCCCAAAAAAAATGTAACGAGACCCCATCTCTAATTTTTTTAACAAGCGCACCCCATACAAAATATAACCGCAATTGCTCGCATGTTAAAATGTGAAAAAAAACACTTTACACATTGTAAATTATTGAAAATACATATTTTATTGCATTTTTTGTTATAATATACAGACATGACATAATGTATACATATAATAATGACATATTATGAATCTACCGAGTCTGACGGAAAGAACGATATATAATATGTCTGGGTCATATACTAAAATAAGCCTTCAAAACATGTTTAAACATGATGAGCAAAACCGGTAAAAATTACCTCAGCACAGGGGCGGGAAAAGCCTCAGCAGCGAAAGGGTTAATACACTGAAGCGCATTTAAGTAGATTAATCAGCAATGCTGTAAGGTCTATATTTACAATATATATATATATATATATATATATATATATATATATATATATATATGGCACAGAGACATACAAAGCAACATTAATCATTTTTAGTTGTATTAGGTTTGCCAAACTGTTATAAGAAATGTGATTTTAGTGCATTGTCTTTATAAAGCAGGCGGCTCTGGGATCTGAAAGAAGTGGTAAAATGCAACATATATAAACATAAAGATTCTGGTCTGGACAGAAAAAACTCAGAAAATGGCAATAAAATATATTATGTGTGTAGCTCTAAAGCTTATATATATATAATATATATATATATATAAGCTTTAGAGCTACACACATAATATATTTTATTGCCATTTTCTGAGTTTTTTCTGTCCAGACCAGAATCTTTATGTTTATATATGTTGCATTTTACCACTTCTTTCAGATCCCAGAGCCGCCTGCTTTATAAAGACAATGCACTAAAATCACATTTCTTATAACAGTTTGGCAAACCTAATACAACTAAAAATTATTAATGTTGCTTTGTATGTCTCTGTGCCATATATATATATATATATATATAATATCATATATTATGTAATATATATATTATGTAAATTAAAAGGTAAGATCCCTTCTAAGTTCAAATAAGGAATCACTGTGATCTATATGTGTGTGTGTGTGTGTGTGTGTTTGTGTATGTATACATGCAAATAAGTGTGACAGCACTCCGAGGCTAAAATTCAAATGAGCATTCCTTAGGGCTATTGGAGCCTAGTGACAGACAAAGGGTCATTGGAAAGCTTGAGTGCATGGCACTCTGGGGAAAAAAACCATGTATAAATTAATGCGATGTTTTATTTATTTATTTTTTTATGTTGGAATAGTTGTCTGTACATCAAGTAATTCTGAACTTCATCTCACTCATGCATTTTGTATGACAAGGATATGTTACGGTTAAATGGCCCATTCATTGTGCTTTTGGTGGTATTTAGCTTTCTACACGTTTAATAGTTTTTGTATAGTTTGTAAATTGGCCATTTAACTTTAACATATCCTTGTAACGTGTAGCAAGATATACTGAATATCGCTGACACCTCCAATGCTTAATCTCTGCACATCACAACAGTCTGAATATTTAGGAAGAGAAAATTATAGGTTTTATAAAGTGAAAGGTTAGTGTGGTGATGTATATCCTGTGCAAAACATAATTGCCACGTTTAAAATGGGCACTAGGGGTTATTAAGAGACAACAGATCTGGTCCCGAAATGTCAACGAACAGGGAATTTCCCCATACGGTGACATTTCGGGGCCATTTGGCTATTCAGAGAGCACGCAGTTTGCCAAATTTTGGCAAACTGCCAGCAAGTACCGGCTGGGTGGAGTAGAGGTAACATCACTGCTCTGCATGGAGAGAGCTTGTGGAGACATGGGTTTGATCCCAGCGAGCAATCTCTCCAGTAAGTGTCCTTGGGCAAGACACCTAACGGTACATACTCGCCACCCAGGACATACTTGAAAACGAGAGAAATCTCAATGTATCCTTCCTGGTAAAATCCTTTCTCAAAAAAAAAGTACAGTGCCAGTTCGAAGGCAGTGAAATCCCCCATAGAGAAGCAATGATTAATCTATTCAGAGAACACCGAACAGCAGTGAAAAGTTGCCAAAGTGCCCTGCTGTTCGGTGGTTTCATTCAACAGGTTTATTCAGACAAACCCCATAGGCTTCAATGTTAAAAATATTCCCGTTCTTATCCAATATCTAATAAACCGTTTATTATTTTAATCTGTGTAATATTTCCAGAATTCGGCCATTTCTTACCGCTGACACTACAAAGTAACTCATCCGCACCCTTGTAATCTCCCGACTTCACTATTGTAATAAACATGCAAAAAACAGTGTACACCAACACCCTTAAAAATTATACAATACGTATCTTAGTTATTTTCCCGCGTCTCCTCTTTCCGACACCAGCCACAGTAAAAGATAAAACAAGATTGAGAAATAACTGTATGGAAACACAAAATTAACAAAAAATCATAGCGCAACATTAATGATAATCAGGGAAATTGATTTGGCCCCATTGACTGTACTCACAAGCTAGATGATTAGTAAGAACATATAATATGTGGAGGAATGATCACTCATCTGCTCTCCCTGGCTCCCCGTTCCAGTGGCTCCTTGCGGATGGTATTTTTCTCCAGCTTCTGACCAGAATCAATTCCGTCTAAGGTGCAATTCCGGGAACAAATTGCCATCTAGAGACTCGAATAAACCTCCTGCTCGTGTTGCAGTATTCAAAGGGTCTTTAATACATACAAGATTAAAATACAAACAACAAAAAAATGCTAACACGTATAAAGTGAGTGGTTCCCTGTCAAATGAGCCCAATGTATTTTGGGTATGACAGGTGCACTTACAGTGAATTTAAATGGTCATGGTGTACTGAGTGCTACGCCCCTGCCTTCTGCTGTCCCTGGAGCTGTGGGAGGCCTTTAGAACCATGGTTTGCCCTCTGCCCTCAGCTTCTGCTGAATAGAATTTAAGGAGTTGGCCTATTGTGGAATAATTGACTATGTCCCTTAGGCTAGGTTCAGATGAACGCATTTTTCACGTCTACCGTCAAAAAGTGCGTCCATGCGTACGGATGCACTTTTTCAAGGACGACGCGATAGCGGTCATACGGTGCACAATTACGGCCGTGATTTTTGATGGAGCTAGAAAAAAAAGAGAAATCTGAGTAACCAAAGTTTGCGTCTCTGGACGTTATGTAGGCCGGACATGGTGCAGCGTCTGTCTCCTTATCACGCACACACGCCGCTATGCCGTCGCAGAGCAACTCTGTGCGTCAGTACTAGTGGCTCGATGTTCTCGAAAAAATGCTTTCGTTTGCCGCTGGCTTTGCGAGCCTGAACTTTCGTGCGGCCGTACTTTGTATATTGGCCGTCATTGGACATCATTTGCTGCTACTACGGCCGTAATAAAGTGCGGCTGAACGCACGTTCGCACTGCATTTGTCTGACCCCAGCCTAAATTCACAATTCCCAAATCCTCTAAATGCTTCTTTGAGAGCCTCTGGTTGTGTGTGGGTGCTACTCATTAGGGGAACAACACCATACTTGGATTGTAGCGTGTAAACTCACATGAGCAGTGTCCACTTTTATTGTTCTAGTGTGTCAATTTTATGGGGTTTTTATCTCGCCCATTGTACAGCATTGTGGGATATGTTGAAGCTTTATAAATGTTCGTAATTCAATAGAAGAGTAATAGATATTAATTCGCCCCTTCAATGCCCCCATTTCAGCCTATAGTGTCTCTTTAATAACATTACAATGTACGTTTTGAGCTTCATTGAACAATGAGATCGACCTTGGAAGTTCTAATTGGCGTTTGTCTCCTTCGGGATCTCACAGCCAGTATACTTTTAAAGTACTCTGGCTCTCCAATGAGACGAGATAGCTCTGAGGTTGCAGAGTGTATATATTTCTAGTGCTATTATTCTTTTAATTCATTTGTAACCATTACTTTAATGTTGTGTGAAGAAAAATTTGTGTTTCAGCTGCAAACCGCCATTTTTTTAAACTTTAACTGCTTCACAGAGACTGCTGTGTCTCAGAGCCACTAACAATACTTCACACTTGTCCACGGGTTCTAGCATTTATACTTATAATGGAGAGAATCATTGGTCAGTTCTCAGTTGGTCACCCAACAAGCATTTTTTAAAGCGGCAGTCTCTCTCACAGCTTGGTTCTAGATCTACCTTTAGACCACTGTAATAAAGATTGACAGAGAGATTCCTATTGTTGCATGCAAATATAATATTATAGGGTCTACTACAAGCATGAGAAAAAGAAAAATGGTACACTTCCCACCAATAACACAGGCCAACCAAAATAAAAATTTGAAAAACGTTTTCCATAATTCAATCTACAGTATTTCATTTTATGGGGCGCTGAATCCAATTGGTTTTGTCCTATCACATACCATTTTTTTGCTATTTCCATAAAGTTTAGGCTATTGTACCGCTAAAGTGTAGTACAATTAAGTGAAAGGTGTATAATAAAAAAGTAAAAATGTACTTATAAAATATTATATTTTTTAACAATATAACGGTGAAAGTTAGGGTAGGTACAGTACTTCTTCTTAACTACTACTTCACTACCAATATCGAGATATCTCAGACTTCAAAGTCACCATCCAGTGCCACGATATCGAGATATGCAGCCCAAAAACAAATGAAATTTGATTTCTGAAAACAAATTTCACTTCCACTGGTTTCTGACAGTGTGTTTTTTTGGAAAATATATCCATAAGTATCCAAAGGTTTGTATTTTCTCAACCTTTTTACGGTAAAGTTCGGGAATAGTTCTTCTTCTTATGTGATGTTTCTGGATTTTCCCGATGGAGAGACCAGCAGTATTCTCCCATCATGTTTACATCCCAATGGCCTTGATATCATTTTTCCATCTCTTTAATATCTTGGTGGAACCACTCATCTTGCTCTTCACTAACTGATCCAAGATTTTCAGGAAGAAATTCAGGTGTGAAAGTAAAAAATTTACCTTCCGACTCATATTACACCCGAGTTCTTCAATTTTTTTAACCTGATTTCAACTATATTTTTGTAATTAGGGAAGGAGCTTAGCGCATGCCCCCATATTCAATTCTGAACGCTAACGGGTTAAAATACCTTGCAGGTCATGTGATCCGGCAGCACAAGCCTCCATGAAGTCCTAAGGACTCCAGGAGGTGATACTCGTTGTGGCGTGTTAACTGTCACGAGTATCCAGGGGCTTAGCGCTGCATTACAGGGCAGGCTGCTGAATCAGCGCCTGCCCTATAAGAGGGTGCTAAAATGGGGATGCTAAGTGGAAACCGGCAGGTGCAGGTGCCCGCAGTCAGTTACACTAGACCTAAGAATGTTATTCACCATGATCCTAGTAATTCCAAGACATAAGTCTGCTATTGATTGAAGCCTTGATATTTTCTCTAGACCATAAGCCCATTCATTCTAGAGGACTTCTTTATGTCCACTTCTTTTCTTTGGACTTCTTTTAATTCTGTCCACTGTATACCCTGCATGATGGAAATCATTATTTATGTGTAATATAGAGGATGTAATTGGGCAAGATAAGGGATTAAAGTGTATCAAAGCCAGTTGAAGAACTACTATTCTAGAACAGAGATGTCAATCTCTTCAGGTGATGACAGTTGTTAGAGAAGGCAAAGGGTCTGGAGAAGAATTGGCTACAAGTGTATACATCAGTGTAGGTTTGCATAATCTTGGCAGTGGTTTGGCTGTGTATAAACAATCTGTCTCTGTGCACATAAGCCTTTCTGTATGCTGTGTGTGTTTGTGTACATATACATTTCTCTGTGAATGTAATTCTTATCTTGAGTCTTTGTTTCCGGGAGAATAATTGCCTTTATAATGTTGTTATATACTTTTTATACTGGAAATGTTATGTGTGGTGAAGGATTATGGATATAAAAGGAATATTCAGTTGTATACTACTCTCAATACTTTCTTCAGCCATCCACATAAAATTCTTATCTTATACGATGATATACCTCCTGTACGTTTCAGCTATGTGCACCCCATGATGGATTTATTTTTCAGCTCACTATGCTGCTCAGCTCAACCAAACAAAACAAATCTGTATAGGAAAGGAATTCATTTTGAAACAACTGTCATTCCTGATAAAAGCAAAGAGCTGATGACAGGTGTGCGCGAATGGAATTTAAATAAGAATGAAGCCCCTCTGTGATCATGTCATAAAGCTCAGTGAATCTGCACAGGTACTGGCTGGATGCCACAGATATGGGAATCAATAAATCATCTCAGGGTCAAACAACAGACGGTAACAATGAGGAATTCCTAGATACAGCCCATATAACTAGTTTGGTGGTTGCATGCATCGCTTATGCCTACTGCAAATATACTGTATGTTCCTGGTTACAAATAATGGTAACTCTGGTTGTGGAAGTCGTGATGAACTATTTCTTATTATTGAATCAGATTTAATCTGATCTATCACTGATCTGCCATATGCTTCTAAGATCCAAAAAGGGATCAGATTGTAACTGTTGCTAGTTAGGGATAAGCTGTTCAGTTCGGGCGGTTCGGAGTTCGAACCGAACTTAGCCTGTTCAGACTGCTGGCGAACTCCGAACATTTCCGGGTGTTCGGCGCATGTTCGACCACAATGCATCACAATGGACCACAATGCACTTTTCCACTGGCCTGAAGTTCGTAATTGGCTACAGCCTTGCACCTGACCACAGGTCTGGTGCAAGACAGGTTCAACAGTATGCCAATCACGGCTCAGAGTCCTGATTGGGCAAATTTTGCCCAATCATGGGCTCACAGAGCTAAGTCCTGCAGCACACTATCTAAGGTTTCCACGCACCGCTTCAGCATGCATTTGAGAGGAGATTTCATAGGAGATTGTTGTTGTGTGTTCTTACTGCCGGTCTGCCACGCTACTGGGGGGGTCTGGAGGGGTCTCGTTTCTACAAAACATTTGGGAATCAAGGTGATCTGTGTCTTGTCACTGGTGCCAGCAAGTATTTTGGGGTTCTCACAAATTTCTAGAAAACATTTTGGAATTGAGGTGTTCTGTGTCTTGTCACACAGCCAGTACCACGCAGTATTTTGGGGGGTCACTAATTTTTACTAAATATCTGGGAATTGAGGTGATCTGTCTCTTGTCACTGCCAGCAAGTATTTTGGGGTCACTAATTTCTACAAAATATTTGGGAATTGTTATAATCCGTGTGTTCTCACTGGCTGCCACCCATCAGGGGGTCTCACTGATTTATAGGAGGTTTCTGAGACTTGTAATCTGTGGCTTCTCACTGCCACCCATCAAGGGGTCACACTGATTTATAGGAGGTTTCTGAGACTTGTAATCTGTGGCTTCTCACTGCCACCCATCAAGGGGTCACACTGATTTATAGGAGGTTTCTGAGACTTGTAATCTGTGGCTTCTCACTGCCACCCATCAGGGGGTCCCACATACTTCTATCAGATTTATGCAAATTGTAATTTGTGTCTTCTCACTGCCACCCATCAGGGGGGTCTCACTGATTTATAGGAGGGAATTGTAATCTGTGTCTTGTCACTGGCTGCCAGCTATCAGGGTGTCTCACTGAGTTATAAGAGAGTTCTGTAAATCTTTAATCTTTATACCAGAGTTGAATCAGAGTTCTGTATATATTTAATCTATATATCACTCACTATGTCTGAAAGAACAAAAAGGACAGGCAGACGCTCCCAGACACAGATAAGAGGGCAAGCAGCCACTGTGTCGGGAGGCTGTGCCTCTGGTCGTGGTGGACGTGGTGCATCCTCTGCAGGGGCACGCTTGTCCTTTCTAACTGGTGCTGGCCGTCTTATGCAGCAGCAACATACTGAGGATTTGGTGGATTGGCTAACCAGGCCATCCTCATCCTCCCAGTCCTCTGCCAGCCAGGCTTGTAGTGCTTTACAGTCCACCTCAGCTGACAAAGCATCTAATGCAGCCTCCATGTCCACAGCTACTCCTGCCGTAGCCTCGCTATCACACACGGAGAAGTCAGCTGAATTGTTTGACTACAATGAGAGTGACATGCTGCTTGAGGATGCACAGCAAGTCCAGTGCTCTGATTCAATCTCTGAGGTTGAGGAAGGGAGTATAATCAACCTAGAGGAAGGGGGTGCCAGTGATGACACACAAATAACTGGCACTCATGTTGCCCCAGCAGCTGCAGCATACTGCCAAGTTGGCTCCAGTGACGAGGAGATAGGGGGTGAAGATGACCTTGATGATGAGGTCACTGACTCCACCTGGGTGCCAGATCAAACAGAGGAATCAAGTGAGGAGGAGGGGGAGGAGGAGGAGGAGGAGGATGAAGAGGCACAGCAAACACGAGGCACAACATCCTCTATGACCAACCATAGCACTAGCCACTCCAAGGCATCAGATGTCAGAGCTGCCCGGTGCAGAGCGCTGTTATCTCAAAGCACACATGCAGGAACTCTGTTGTCTGGGAGTTCTTTAAGAAATGCGCAGCATATTTGTAATATATGTCAGATGAGGCTGAAGCGTGGGAAAGACACCGGACACTTGGGTACCACGTGCTTGAGGCGACATATGAACACCTGCCACACATCCCGTTGGCGCAAAACTTTGCGTAGGTCCTCCTCCTCCTCATCTGTCTCTACCCCCACTGTATGTCCTGCCATGTCATTGCCTACAACCTCCACTGACAGGGATGATGCTACAGTAATGGATGTACCAGCTCCTTCCTCACAATGTGACATCATCCCATCAGCTGAATATTTACGCAGTCAGATTACGTTGCCACAGCTGCTGCAGCGTAAGAAAAAATATAGTCCCAACCATCCCCAAGCACAGCGTCTAAATGCCAGCTTAGCAAAATTACTCGCATTGCAGCTGCTGCCTTTCTAGCTGGTGGACTCTGTTCCCTTCCGTGAATTTGCTGAATGTGCTGTACCACAGTGGCAGGTTCCAAAATGCCATTACTTTTCACGCAAGGCCATTCCAGCACTATACCAGCACGTGGAAGACAATGTTATCCAGTCATTGGGAAAGGCAGTCAGCAACAAGGTGCATGTGACTTAAGACACGTGGTCCAGCAAGCATGGACAGGGCCATTACATTTCCTTCACGGCACACTGTGTAAATCTGATTGCAGCTGGGAAGGATCCAAGACGGGGCTCTGTGCTGGAGTTTGTTCATCCACCACGCCTCCAGAAAGCTGCTTGTATGAGGTCTGTCTGCTCCACCACCTCTTCCTCCTCCTCCTTCTCTGTCTCTGGCGAAGTGGCAGATAAACCAACGCTTGGCAGGGGCTACGCAATGGCTCAAGCAAAAAGATGCCATACTGTGCTTGAGCTGGTTTGTTTAGGGGACAGGAGCCACACTGGGCCAGAAATTCTTTCAGCTCTGCAGGGGCAGGTGCAGAGATGGTTAACACCACGCCAGCTTCATCTGGGATTGATCATCTGCGATAATGGCAGCAACCTTCTCTCCGCCCTACGCAAGGGTAAATTGACGCATGTACCATGCCTAGCACACGTCCTAAATCTAGTGGTACAACGTTTCCTAACCAAGTATCCAGGGCTGCCAGAGCTTCTCAGTCAGGCCAGAAAAGTCTGCAGCCACTTCAGATGGTCATTCCCAGCAAGCGTTCGCCTGGCAGAAATTCAAAGAGAATTCCACCTCCCCACAAACCGTCTGATCTGTGACATGCCCACCAGGTGGAACTCGACATTAGCAATGCTGCAGCGTCTGCACAAGCAGCAGAGGGCCATCAACGAGTACCTGTGTGAGTATGGCACAAGGACAGGTTCAGGTCAACTTGTTTTTTTTCCCCCCCGCAGTGGCTGATGATCAAGGATGCATGCACTGTACTGTCACCATTTGAGGAGGCAACGAGGATGGTGAGCAGGGACAGTGCATGCATCAGTGACACAATTCCTTTAGTGTTCCTGCTGGAGAACACTCTGCGGGGAATTATAGATGTGGCTCTAGAGGCAGGGCAGTGGGAGGAAGAGGAGACCTTCCCTAGCTCTCAAGGCCCCAGTATTTCCGCAGACAGCATTCCAGTGGGTCCTACTCAGATCAGACAGGAGGAGGATGAGGAGGAATATTTAAGTAGTGGGGGCATTGAAGGTGGGGATTCCTCAAGGGAGGGTTTCGTGTGCACAGAAACACAAGGGCTAGTGCGTGGCTGGGAGGAGGAAGTGCACGATACGGTCATACTCATTGACCAGGAAGACTCGGAAGCTAATGCCACCTCCAACCTACGCTGCATGGGCTCCCTTATGATGCAAAGCCTGCTAAAGGACCCCAGGATTCGTGCTATCAAGGAGAGGGATCATTACTGGTTGGCAACCCTTCTTGATCCACGATACAAGGGTCAAGTTGCAGAGCTCATCCTGCCTGCACAGAGGGAGCACAGGATGAAAAAACTCGAGGACGCTCTAAAGCGACACTTGTGTAACACCTTTCCAGGCACTGGTAGGTTACCAAGTGATGACATACGTGCTTCTGAGGCTGCGGATGATCAGAGGAATAGTTGTGAAGGCCAGGGCCACTTGACTGTTGCATTTTTAAAAAATTTTAGTCCACGACACCCAGGGACATCAAATGTAGGCACCCATTGCCAGCGTCTTCACCATATGGTGCAGGACTACCTAGGGGCAAGGGCAGACCTGGGTACCTTTCCAGCAGATGATCCACTGGCTTACTGGGTGTTGAGATTGGATCACTGGCCAGAACTTAGCCAATATGCTATGCAGCTACTAGGTTGCCCTTCATCCAGCGTGCTTTCTGAAAGGACGTTCAGTGCCGCTGGAGGTTTTGTCACAGACAAAAGAGTGCGTCTGTCCACCGACTCTGTAGACCGGCTGACATTTATAAAAATGAATCAGTCCTGGATCAGCAGTTATCAATCCCCTGATGCTGATGTAAATGAATAGATCGGGGATGTCTTCTGCATGCACAAAACCTCCAGCACTGAACTCTTCCATAATACCACAAAAGGGTTACGGTGTGAATGCACTTGCTGCCATGAAAGGCGCAATATTTGGCTGCAATGACGCCTGTGCCAGATTTATATCATTTTCATTTTATGAACCGCAGGGTCCAACCCTGCACTCTTCCACAATACTACAGAGGGGTTACTGTATGATAGTACTTGCTGACAGTCTGGCACCAAAAGCACAATATCTGGGTGCACTGACTCCTTTACCAGATTCATATCTTTTTAATATAGGACCACATGGCGCACCCCTGCATTCTTCCACAATACTACAGAGGGGTTACTGTATGATAGTACTTGCTGGCCTGGCACCAAAAGCACAATATCTGGGTGCACTGACGCCTTTAACAGATGCATATCTTTTTAATATAGGACTGCAAGGTCCACCCCTGCATTCTTCCACAATACTACAGAGGGGTTACTGTATGATATTACTTGCAGGCCTGGCACCAAAAGCACAATATTTGGGTGCACTGCCACTGACGTCTGTATCAGATTCATATCCTCAGAGGGGTTACGGTGTGACTGCACTGTTGCCGACGCTAAAGGCCCAATGTTAAAGCACCTATTGTTACTTTCATCCAAAGCCTGCATAAGTTTCACAATAATTTAGCCAAAAAATCACTATTTTTTTTCTGCGTGTTCGAAAATGTCTCCTCTTTTCACACAGACTGCCGCCCCAAGCAGTTGTTTATGGATAGATTAAAGGAAAATCATTTACCGTCATTTGAACCGTCATTGTTTTGTTTTTAAGTGTTTCTATACTTCCTAGAAATCCGCCACTTCACGGGCAGGTTATGGGGGCACGATATTTGAAGGAATTTTTCATTTTTATTTTTAACCCTTCTTTCATGCAAAACTCACTGTCCCATTAAAAACGTTTTTTTAAAAAACTTTTTGTCCTTGTTTCCTGTCCCCCAGGGCACTACCCGGACCCCCATACACCTTTTATGGCAAATATCCAGCATATATGACCTCTTGGAGGGCACTCTATAAACCGAATTTTCAGCCCCATTGACTTGTATTGAGTTCGGATTCGGATTCGAACATTTGGAAAGTTCAGGTTCGGGTACGAACCCGAACTCGGGCGTGTTCGGCTCATCCCTATTGCTAGTAACCTTCTATCTGTGAGGTCTCTGTATAGTAAAGTAGTAACCTGTCAATGTTATGGTAGATTTTTTTGAGGATGTAACTAAAAAAAACAGACAATTATCTGCTCTAAAGTTTTTTTTAAATCTTGAGTAAAACCCATATTGATTTTTAGAAATGTGTGCAAGAAAATAATTATTTTTATTGTGTAGTCTAAGGCTCGTGTCAGACGAGCGCACCTAGTGTGGCCACGCGCCTGCACTTACCGGCGCCCGTCGCAGCCACGTGATGCAGCGACAGGGCCGGTAATACGCTTGTGCACGCGCACGAACTGCGCGTACCGCAAGCGTTCGTGTAGCGAATCTCTCCGTTGATGCGCTAGAAAGCGCGTCAACGGAGCTGCAAAGCGTGATCCTCCGTAGGAGGATCGCGATTTGCGCAGCTGAGAGCACTCTATCAAGGTCGGTTAATTTCTGTTATTTTTATTATCATTAACATCATAATTTATATAGCCCTAACAGTTTCTGCAACAATTTACAATAAGGATTGGGGAATTAAACTAAAAAATTACAAACAAACTGAAAATCCAGAGACAAAAATTGCAGAGGGTTCTACCCAAGAGCTTAGGATCTATGGATTTGAGGTAGAAAATAACACAAGGAGTTACCAATTGAGGATTTCTAGTAGTTACATATGTGCCAGAAATGGAGATGGTCAGTGGAGGCTCATCTATAGGTACAAATGGGGCAGTGTCCTACCATTACCTTTGTAATAATAAAAAAAAATTTAACTACCAGGGTTATTCAGAGAGCGGTGAAAACCTTGAGAATGACTGGAGAATTGAAAATTCTAAGTCAAAATAATCAAACCAGAAAAATTCTCCCATTTATTTCACTTTCCATATTGGCTATTTGGTCTATATTGTTCATTCTCCTGCCAATTCTCAAGGTTTTCACCTCTCTCTGAATAGCACTGTATAGATTTTTTTGGTATTTTGTATCATATACATATTCAGAGAGGTGAAAAAGCAGGAGAACTGTCAGGAGAAGAGAACAATCTAGATCAAATAGCCGATTTGGAAAATGAGATAAATGAGAGAAATTTTCTGATTTGGATATTTTGACCTAGAATTTTCACTTCTCCAGCCATTCTTCTGCTTTTCACCTCTCTCTGAATAACCCTGTTAATGTGTGTCTTATAGAATGTGTTATGTGGCTTCTAATTATTAGTTCTTATAGCAGCTTCCCTCTACCGTTGCTTGGCAGAGTATTGCAATATCAGTTACATGTATTACTGATGATCAATCCATCCCATTCAACTCTAACACCTATGATTCATTCATCTACATGATTCATTCATCTACATTCAGACTGGAGTTTGTTTGCCTTCTTTTGGATCAACCACAGTACCTAATGTGTGAAAGGCTGACCTCGATGGACGCACGTCTGGTTTTCGGCCTTTCTAACTATGTATATCAGTGTTTCCCAGCCCTGTCCTCAGAGAGCATAACAGGTCAGGTTTTAAGGGTTTTTTTGAGGCAATGTAAACTGAATCCTGCAATCATTGAGCAGCAAATCATATCACCTGTACTGTGCTTCAGATATGTGGCATACCTGACCTGTTAGGGGGACTTGAGGACCACGTTTAGAAAAAATTGATCTACATGTTATGGAGTGCCTTTATGTAAGCACTTACTGTTTGATAAAGCCCCATGTTAAAAAATATTCAGGGTAATTCAAAAAGATCCGAATGGCTGGAGAAAGGTAACCGAACACTGAAAATCAGCGTTCGGTTACCTTTCTTGGCCATTCGGCTATCCAGAGAGCAGGCAATTTGCTAAATCCGAATTGCCTGCACATACGGTGCCTGTTCGGTGCCTGTTCGAGGGCAGTGAAATCCCCATAAAAAAGCAATGCTTCGGCTATTCAGAGAACACAAACCAGCAGTGAAAGGTTCCCGAAATGCCCTGTCATTCGGTGATTTCATGCGGCAGATTTATTCAGGCCGAATCCCATAGGCTTCAATGTTAAAAATATTCCAGTTTTAATTCAATATCTAATAAACCGTTCATTATAATATTCTGCAGTAAAAATTCTCTTTTTTTTTTATAGATTTTTTTAGGATATTTTAAGCATTTTTCTGGTTTTTTTTTTTAAACTTATTTTATCTGTAACAGCCATTTTTATTATCATTCCCTGGACCTCATATGTAAATTTCAAACATTTTCGCTCAGTAGTTTCTTTGCAAACAGAGTTTCACTTTTCAATCATTCATGCAAACTGTTTTGCTAATTTATTCACCTCACTCTGTCTGCGGTCTCGGCTTTCTTTCCGGCGGCTTCGCTGCGTGTGATCGGCTCCTGCTCGGGTTTTTCCGTGGTTTTCGGTGGGTTAATCCAGATGTTTTTGCGGGTTTTCAGCGTGCATTCGCCGGGTTTTGAGGTGAGTTTTCGTCGGATTTGCGGCAGCCTTTCCCTGCAATTCGGGGACCCTGTGCTGCTTGCTGAATACACCGCACAGTCACCGAAATGGGATCGGCAAAACGAACCGATTTGAAGAGAACGAAAAGGCACCGAACGTGCGGTGACTCTTCGAATCTCTTTGAATAACCCTGATTGTATTTTTAGCTTACAAATTCACCTGAGAATATGTGAAATCAGCTATTGAGGATCCTGATAAAGATTTTTTTTTCCATTCATACATATTTTATTTCGATATCAAGTTGATAACATTTCATACACTACAAAGCTTTTCAGGAAACTCGGTATACCTTATATCTTAGGTTTTTTTTGCCGTTTTCTTTAAGTGTGATCTGCAGACTGATGATTTGGTGTATACAATAAGGCAACATTTGGTAACTGGCAAACTTTTAATCAAATGTTTTTGTATTTCTGATGGATTTTTTTTATATTTATTCTTTATTTATATATAAAGGATTTTACCAGGAAGGATACAATGAGATTTCTCTCGTTTTCAAGTATGTCCTGGGTTCAAAAACATTGAGTGTTTGCTGAAGGTTTATTCAATTGGCCTTATCACTATTATTGATATCTTGCATTTAAAAAGATAAGCAGTATGCCCACCACTCCAAGCAGTTTCAGTCAATTCAACCGTCCCTTGATCCCAACTCTCCATTGAACTAACGTCCTGTATCGCTGCTTCCATTTACCTCTAAGCTGTTGTTTTTAACCACCTCTCCCTCTTCCTGTTCTCTAATTCACTATTTGAGCCCATGCAGTCAGGCAATCCGTCCACTACCTTCGATGGAAACTGCCCTCACCAAAGTCAGCAATGACCTCCTAACTGCTAAAAACCACGGCCACTATTCTATTCTCATCCTGCTTGACATCTCATCTGCTTTTGACACTGTCGACCACCCCCTCCTTCTACAGAATCTCAGCTCTCTCGGTCTCTGTGACACTGCAATCGCTTGGATTGACTCTTAGCTGTCTAACAGGTCATTCTCTGTATCATTTGCTGGTAACTCCTCCTCTTCAATGACTTTATCATAAGGTGTACCTCAAGGATCTGTCCTAAGTCCTCTGCTCTTCTCTATCTACACCTCCTCCCTGGGCAAAATTATTAACAGCTTTGGCTTTAATTACCACCTTTATGCTGATGATACTCAGATCTACCTCTCTACCCCTGATCACTCTCCTCCTGTCCTCTCCAAAATCAGCAACTGTTTATCTATCATCTTGTCCTGGATGGCCTCTCACCACCTAAAGATTAACACGTCGAAGACTGAGCTCCTACTAATTCCTCCCTCTAATGCCTCCCCACCTCTTGACTTCTCTGTCAAGGGTGATGGCATCACAATCTCCCCATCAAGTCAGGTTCGCTGTCTTGGAGTTACACTTGACTCTGCTTTTTCTTTCATTCCCCATATCCAGTTTCTTTCCTCCTCCTGCCGCTACCAATTACGTAATATTTCCAGAATTCAGCCATTTCTTACAGCTGACACCACAAAGCAACACATCCACGCCCTTATAATCTCCTGACTTGACTATTGTAATACTCTTCTAGCTGGCCTCCCGCCTCTCCCCCCTACAACCCATTATGAATGCCTCTGCCAGGCTCATCCACCTCACCCGCTGCTCTGTCTCTGATGCTTCTCTCCGCGAGTTCCCCCACTGGCTCCCCATCCACTGTAGAATTAAATTCAAAATCCTTACCCTGACCTACAAAGCTCTCACTAACTCCGCTCCCCACTACCTGTCCTCACTAATCACCAAATACACCCCAGCCCGCTCCCTAAGATCAAACAGTGACCTGCACCTAGCGTCTCCCCGCATCACCTCTTCCCATGAGAGACTGCAGGATTTCTCACGCACAGCCCCATCTTCTGGAACCTCGTACTGTCAGACTTACCCCTAGTTTCATTTCCTTCACACACGCTCTCTTAAGACATTCCTATTTAGGGAAGCCAACCACCCGACACACTGATACACCTCACTGCCCCAACCAGTCCATCACTCTCACCTTGCAGTCCTCTCCTCCTGTTTCCACCCCTAACCCTTCTAGATTGTAAATTCCCACAGGAATAGGGCCCTCGTTTCCTCCAGTACTGGTTTATCAAATGTTATTCAATGTATTGTAACCCTGTCTACATTGTGCCCATTGTACAGGGCTGTGGAATATGCTGGCGTTATATAAATAAAGAATAATAATAATAATTCAACAACCCTCTATATTCTTTGTTACAATATTGTATCAGAAGCCTCTTATCCATTCAGGCTCTGGCTTTGATGCATGAATGCCAAACTCTGTCAATCTTCAGTAGACCAGATGGTTCTTTTGTTATGGGGCACTGGATGTTAATTGACATTTGTAGTAGACTGATTTGCAGGAGCCAAAATGGAAGCTTTGTAGCAGGTCTATCTATATGTTTTTGAAGCTTCTTTCTGCTTATGAAAAAATATATTATAGTATACTGCTACTTGTTACCATAAATGATTTTTTTTTACTCTTTTATGCTGTAAGACAAACATATTGTCCAGAAACATTTTAAAGAAATCTAACTGTACATTTTTCCTTCAGTTTTTGTATTTTAGCATTTTTTCCTTACTTGTGGTTTTCTTTATTTCCCCTTACTGTGATTTAGTTATATTTTCTAATGTTTATAATACACCTGTCTTTTAAAAAAAAATTGATTTATTGTTTACAGGCATTAGAACAAAATACCGTATATAACTGTATTTTCTGCCTGACTTATTATTTCACAGCAAAAAATCACTTTTTCTTCAGGTGCTTTTGAAGCATTTAATGGATTCATACATGCAGCACAGGGGAACCATCTTTTTATGGTATCTGGAATTGATTGGGTTTGGACTTTATTGCAGATCATATGCCGATGCCATTTAATTATGACACTTCATATGGAGGTGAACGTAATGACAACATGAAGAGGTTGATAGGAGAATCTAACATGTGGCACAAATGGACATAATAAAATCAGTTTTTTATTGAGAGCAATACTTATTTATGAAAGCACGGAGAACGGGCAGAATGATTAGTGATCTGCCCTTAGGGTGGTCCCTGATCAGATGTCATAATAAGGTTTTAGCTGATGATGCCATTATTTATTTATTTGCAAAGTATTTTACCATGAAAGATTATAGCGGAGAGAGATGACTATACCCTATGCAAATCAACCTACATCCACCCAAAAGGATGGCCAGAACTAACATGCCAAGGATCAGCCTCTGCACAAGTGGGTCAGCAAACCACGTCAATCATTTTGGCTTTAGTTGGTCTTTGACAGGGAATTACTGTGCAGTTCATCGCAATTTGGTGGTCTTAGCAGGCATTGAAGTTTCCAGTACAGAAGTAATGGTTAATCTATTCAGAGAACGACGACAGTACCAAAATGTCAGTGAAATGCCATGATTTTTGGTGGTTCAGTTCGAACAGGTTTAAAAAGGCGAATCCCATAGGAATCAATGTAAAAAAATACTATCGTTTTTATCAATTTTTTATTCAAACGCTTATTCTTTTCTGTTTCCACTAAAAATACTTTTTATTTATTTTTAATAATTATTTTGGTGTTTTCTGGGGGTTTTTAGGTGAAAGTTTTTATTCCCATTTTTTTCTTTTAATGGAGTTTGTTTTATTCTGTAACTACCTTTTTTATAGGAACTTTTTTATTATTGTCACACATTTTAATGTGTTTTAATTGTTTTAAACGCCTTTTAAAAAATAGCAGCGTTCCACTTTTTTTCTGCAGTTCGGCGTTCTTCGGCGACGTTCGGTGGTCTTCGGCGGGTTGATCAGCTGTCTTAGGCGGCATTCAGCAGGTTGATTGGAGGTCGCTGGCGATCAGTTCAGCGGTCTTCGGTGACTCCTTGTTTGCTGCACTTCGGGGGAACCCTGTGGTAAATAGTGAATTCACTGCAGGATTGGCGAACTGAAATCACCGAAGCACACGAAAGAGCGCCAAATGAATAACCGTTTTAGTGGTGTTAGAAATGTGATCCATAAAGGGTTAGAATGTCTAGCAGTAATGTGACTAATGAAGGGTTAAATCATCCAAGATCATTGTGAACAGCAAAGGGTTAAAGTGAACCTGTGTATTTCCTCACCTATCTCAAGGTTCAGGTAAATTGGTCAAATACTCCTTTGTTCTGGTGGATGACATCAGTTCCTCTAAATTTCTATGGTGTGCACTATATCTCTGCATAGAACAGAGATATTTTCTATTCCTTCGGTAGGTTGTGTTTTATCTTCTACCACAGCAGACGTTGCGTTGGCTGACATGTTTTGGGATAGGAGATGAGAAATCTGTAGATAGGGTTCACTACAAGAACAGACGATAGGTTGGTCGGCTCCTTAGAAGTCATTGACGGGGTAGCTTAAGGTCACCGAGATGATGCAACTAAAAATATAGTAGAACAAGGTCTAGATTCCATTCTGAGGACCAGAAAATGTGTCCCTTGACATCTAGATATGGCATCATACCTTTGTGTAAAAAATATTCATTCTTCAGTTACACACAAAACACAAAGCCTCATTGATACAGTTTCCACCATCATCAATATTCATTATTTTATTTCTATTCACAGCCATGAGCTTTATTCTTTTGTGTTTACACATTTCACAAAGTAACATTTTGCGCATTGATATTTTGCATTGCCGAGATTAAATAAGATTAGCAGATACCATGTACTTGCTATTAAATAAGACACCAATATGAATTAATTAAAATAGTACAAAAACCTATTTAAAACATTGCCTATAACTCAACTGTATGAGAATGATTAATGAATAAAACATTCCAGCCTTTCTAAGGTAGAGTAAATTGATGTGATAAATGTGCACTTGTTTGTTCTTGACTGTTTTGTTTCTGTATAGATTACCCAGTACAAACAGATTAATGAAAATCAGCATTAAATGGATATAGGATAAACTCCACACCATGTTTCCTATGGGGGGTTTACCGTCAGTGTTTTCTTAATCATAAAATATGACTGTGTATCTGCTTAATCTGTTTGCACAACTAATTCGTATTTTAGAACTACATATCTATATTAATAAGGATCTAAAGGTTTTCCCAGCATTCCTTTTGTCCCATCAAACCTCCATTTGGAACATGGCCCAGGGCAGAAATGACACAAATGCTGACAGTTTAAAGAGATACATTTGCTTAGTTTCTTCAAACTATTAGACTAGATGTATCAGTCCTTTTATAGATTTTGTGCCTTTGTGGACAGTGTATAATAGTGAGGGGACAATATTGACTGTAACAGGAGCCCTAAAGTATGCATTTTGAGAGGAATTTTATGTTACGGAACATCTTTAATTTCCCAAGCATTTCAATGTATGGAAAATAAATCCGTGCATTGAGTAATTTGTCTGCGAAGGACATACAGGGTTCTTCAAAGAGCTCCGAATTAGGGCCGAAAGGTAACCGAACGCTGAAATTCAGCATACGGTTACCTTTCCTTGCCATTCGGCTATTCAGCAGGCAATTCGCCAAATATATTTCGGCAACTTTTCACTGCTGGTTTTTGTTCTTTGAATAGACGAAGCTATGGGGATTTCACTGCCCTCGAACAGGCACCGAACAGGCACTGTATGTGCAGGCAATTTGCCAAATATTTTGGCAAATTGCCTGCACATACAGTGCCTGTTCGGTGCCTGTTCGAGGGCAGTGAAATCCCCATAGCTTCGTCTATTCAGAGTACAAAAATCAGCAGTGAAAAGTTGCCGAAATGCCCTACCATTTGGTGGTTTGATTTGACCGGTTTATTCAGGCGAATCCCATAGGCTTCAATGTTAAAAATATTCCCGTTTTAATTCATTATCTAATAAACCGTTCATTATAATATTCTGCAGTAAAGAGTCTCTTTATCTATAGATTTTTTAGGACCTTTTAGGCATTTTTCGGGATTTTTTTCCAAACATTTTTTTTCTATTTTTTCTTTTTTAAATCGTTTTTACTTTTTTTCTGTAACAGCCCTTTTTATTATCATTCATTGGGCCTCATATGTAAATTTCAGACATTTTCGCTCAGTAGTTTGTTGCAAACAGCGTTTCACTTTTAAAACATTCAAGCGTACTGTTTGGGTTTTTTTCTTCACCTCCTTCATCTGTGGTGTCGGCTTTTTCCGGCGGCTGCTCTGCACTGTGATCGGCTCCTGCTCGGGTTTCTCTGGCGTCTTCGGTGGGTTAATCCAGATGTTTTTGCGGGTTTTGGTGAGCGTTCTCCCTCATTTTGCAGTGAGTTTTTGGCGGGTTTGCAGCGACTTTTCCCTGCATTACGACGGCCCTGTGGTGCTTGAATACACCGCAGGATTGCCGAAATGAGATCGCCAAATCGAACCGAATTGAAGATAACGAAAAGTCACCAAACGTGCGGTGACTTTTCGATTATCCCAATTGTATCTACTACAAAATTCAACTTATGTTAAACTGCATAAGCAGTGATCTATAATTAGGCAAAATAGGCAGCTGCCGATGACCTTCACTCCAACTGGGGATTAGCATAACCCACACAGCAATAACCCACTCCTCATTTTAAACACACAAAAATAATTACAAATAAGACTCTGCTTTAATATGCATACTGCCATTCCACACATTCTTCCCTGCATTAACATAATCTAATAGAAGAACTGTATGTGTTTTGCTTAATTGCAATTTATTGTGCAGAGTTTTGCATTCTTTTTCTTTGTAATAAGGGGCCTCAGCCACTTGACTCATAATTGTTCCTGAACAGCAAATAAATGCCAGCAGTGGCTCCATCAATAATATTCATTCCTGGATTCCATTGGACTTCTTGGATAGTCATAAGAAGCCTACTCAAAGGAAGGACACTGGAGAACTATTTGTTCTGTCTCTTTTACTTTTGAAAAGAGACGAGGCATCGAGTTTTCTTATTCAGTAGTAAATAAATGTATGGTATCAGAATGATTCAAGCAAAGTTCTTGGGAGTCGGTAATGTACGTATATATATTTTCACAGCTTGTAACATGATTGACAAGCGACTTAGAATTGCTTGTATATTCTGATTCCCGCTGTATTTGCACTTCCTTTACAATGTAGCATAAATCCACAGTAGCCTGTACACCAGCTGAGCAATTAACATTTTCTAATGGGGACAATACTTTCAAAGGCTTGCTCGTATGTGCTAATGGCTCAGCTGAAAATGGTCCAATGTATTCACTAAACAGAGAATATAGTAACTCAAGAACTGACTCCATTCCCATCTTCATGAATGTGACACAATATACAAGCCAAACCGACACTGCATGCATTATACTTCCTATATACATCAGTCATCATTTAATTTGAAGGGGGCTGACAAGTTGTGTAGCCCTTCAATTGCCCTGTAGCGTTGCATTATGTTAATTCAACGTGTGCTTTAACTTGTTTGTCCTAATTTATCTAAAATGTCATGAACTGTCAAAGTGTATCTAACATGTTTAGTTCATTAGATAATACCATTTGCTGAATTTCTTTTTGCTATATTTGACAATATGTAAAAACATTTAGAATTTAACTCATGCAAGTGTTACATCAGTCATCCACAGGATCAGCCCTCCAGATGTTTTACATCTTCCATGATGTTCAGGCACTCATTAAGTTGTCTGTGACTCATGGGAAATGTACAAGGACTTTTGGACAAGGTTTCTGACCCTTGTATTACATAATTACTTTCAAAAACATTTTCATGTACTCAAGAATCATTCAGTGTGCTTTTACTGAAATGTTGCATATATTCTCTCATTTATAGAACTGGACTTTACGGCATTGACAGTATGCCAGACCTTCGGAGGAAGAAAACGCTTCCTATTGTACGAGATGTGGTAAGTGCAAAAGATACAAACACAACCTCAAAACTGTGTGTGTCGTTTTCATGTATTGTCTTAACGTCAACTTTATTTAAGTATATATCATACATGGTACACTGGTCCATGCGTTGTGTCAACTACATATGTAATTTTAATATAATATGTGCAATAAGATATTGCCAAAACAGATGCATATATCTACCTAAAATGTTTTTTATTCAGGTTTTCCAGGCCCAAATTTGAAGAAAATAAATTAAATTTTTATCTTCACATATAAAAATGTTCAGATTAAGCAATGAAACATACTTGTTTGTATAAATTGACTACTTTTACCCTTAAAAAAAAAATCAACTACTGGATAAGGAGGGAAACATTCTGAATAACAGTTCTGCTCAATCATCAGTCCTAACCCTTAAAATAAAGTGTCAATAAAGAAACATATAAGGGCCAAACTAGAGACTTCCTATAAGAGCGCAAAGTTACTATGTAATCCGCCATGGACGATTCCTACATGATTAAAATAATATATATAATATTATATTCTATATAATAATATTCTAATAATAATAATGATAAATAATTATCTTAAATGATTTCATTAGCTTTTATTATTCTAACTATAACCCTATATAAGGAGAAAGTAATGCACAGGCTAAAACAAATACAATAAAAGAAAACAAGATATTACTGTGGGCACTATAGTAGACTTTATGAACAGTATTATAAGAGGAGTTATTCTGTCTCTACTTGGCCGCATTCCCTGCGTGAGGGTATGCGAAGGCAAAGAGAAGCATTGTGTAAGCCTAGGCTCTCAAACACTGAAAGAAATCAAGAATGGACACACTGAATACATATTGAGCCCATCTATGCCAGCAGTCAAGAGCTAACTCCAATTTGGATGAGTTCAGAAGTAATGAAAAGAATCGGATTGCTCAGCTGCCAAGGAGAGTGTTTCTTTCTAGGCGTCTCAATTAGTCTTAGAGGTTCAAAAATATCCAAAGTTAGAAATATCAAAGAAAGTAGTGGCCTATATGTAAAATGTAGAGTCTGAAATTGGGTATTGCTAGCTGTATCCAGGTAAAGGCCACAAGTCCCAAACGTGCTGGATAAAGCTGAAAAAACAATTTTGGGTTATACTCTAGTAATCTGCAGCCCCCCTTGGGTAAAGGTGATTAAAAAGGTTAGGGTTAGGGTTGGATTGGGTAAAAGTGAATTTTGTTATTGTCAATGGAAATGGGTAATCCAAGGTTTTTAGTCAAGTCTAAGGTACACAGGTAAATGTCCCAGATGTATTGTTCCAGCTGTGAGCACTCCCATAGAGCCTATTGGAGCAGTGTGAGCTTTAAGCAATTACCCTAGGTCAGGGATGTCCAAACTCCAGCCCCCCAGATGTTCCTGAACTACAACTCCCATAAATGTCTGACTTCATTAGATGGATGGAGAAGCATGGGAGTTGTAGTTCAGGGACATCTGGGGGGCTGGAATTTGGACATCCCTGCCCTAGGTGAAGGAAAGCTCACTCAACTAATTTCACTGCGTTTATCAGCATCATCAGGAGTTTAGAGAGTCACATGGCTTGACTTGAGTGTTCCTTTTCCAAGTCAAGCCATGCCACTCTCTAGATTGAATGAAACACATTGAGTGCGTGAGCTTTCCTTCAGCTATAGTAACTCTCAGACCGACTCCTTCAACAGGCTGTACTGGAGCGCTCAAAGCCAAGCAATACATTTGGGACATTTACCTGATCTCAGCATTTAACCGGTCTACATGAGGCCTGGGGTTTAGTCACATTACTTCCATCTGTCCTATACACGTATCCTCGAAGAGTCATTTCCACTCTTATTAGTTAGACCATGCTTTAATCTAATATGCCTTACAGACCTAGTACCCTAGTCAAGGAGCTATTCTCTAGGTGTTAGATCATTTCTAACTATGGTACAATAAATTCATTGATTTTCTTTGGTCCTTTTTGGGACCACTAGGACCAGAGTTGGTTCTCCCCACCCCCTTTTGTTCGGTCATTTTGTTTTAATATATTCAGTTAAAAGTTATGTTTTTGCTTTATACCATGTAGTCGACACACACTTTTGTTTTTCATAATGTCAGTTTCTTTCCCTGGCGTAATCCTCATTTCTGGCTCTACCCATAACACATATATAATTCCGTGGAGTCTAGCTCAAAATAATATATTTCTAACTACGTTCTTTGGCTCTGTCTACACTCGACGCGCGTCTCGCCTGTTGGGCTCATCAGGGATGCATGGTTGTTACTCCTGGGAGCTTTATTGTAAAGCAAATGTTCTCCTGTATTCACATCAAAGTAAAATCCTATTTTCTAAACTAAACATATGCCAGTGGATGTATATTGTATATATTACATACATCTTAATATTATGCACACATGTTGCTGTCTAGTGAGTTATATATCACCTGTGTAATGTATTCACTCCGGGCTATTCAGAGAGAGGTGAAAACCAGGAGAATGACTGGAGAAATTAAAATTCTAGGTCAAAATAGCCAGAAAAATTCTCCCATTTATCTCACTTTCCAAATCGGCTATTTTGACCTAGAATTTTCACTTCTCCAGTCATTCTCCTGGTTTTCACCTCTCTGAATAACCCTGACTGTGTGTGTATATATATATATATTTATATATATATAGAATATGTTTCTTTGTGAAAGACATGTATACATCTGACAGGCTTACTCATAGAGCAAGTTGCGCCCCTACTAGTACCAAGTAGCAGCTCCCCATTATTAAGGGTCAAGCTGCTAACACAGTGACTGTCGTAATCGAGTTGTTAACAGGGAGCTGCTAATGGTTAACGGCTCCCTGTTACTGAAGTCAGTCAGAATCCCCTATTTTTTAAAACTAAAGTCTGCCTTGGTGAAAACACCCCACATAACCATGTGCTTGATGGTTTTAACCCCTACACTACCGTGATCATCTATACACGATCCACAGTAGCAGACACAGCCGTCTGAGATCGTTTCAGCACGATTTGGGACTATGATGTATCATTGCAAATGAAATTCATTTGTAGCAAACAAATTTCATTTACGTTTGGGATCTACAAGGTACCCTCAAAGTTTTAGCAGCCTGGCATGATGCCCGAGGTACGAACAATTTTTAAAATCTGCTGGGAATATGTCTGAAGGACATCTCACCAGCTGATTATACACAGAGCACAGAATTGTAACTCCATTTAGTCAGCAGATGGTGACATCTGCTTCCCAAATAGTTTTTGTGGTAAGGTATACATAGGGGGTTTGGGTCGAAATCCCGACAACCAGGTTCCCGAATGTTAACTTCCCGACGGCCAAATTCCCGACAGAACAAGTGCCCGACATTCCAAGTTCCTCACCCAGACAACTCCCCGATGGCCAACGTCTCGACAGCCAATATATCGACAGACCAAGTGCCCGACAGCCATCTTCCTGACATCCAAAATCCCGAGGGTTAACCCTAAGCCTAACTCCCTAACCATAACTCCCTAACCCCCTAATACTAACCCTATCTCCCTAACCCTAACTCCTTAACCCCTTAACCCTTAGCTTATCCTTCCTGGTAAAAATACTTTGCAAATAAATAAATAACCCTAACCGTCCAGGATTTTGGATGTCAGGAAGTTGGACGCCAGGCACTTGGTCCGTCTGGATATTGGATTCGGGAAGTTGGCTGTTGGAGAGTTGTCTGTGGTGCAAACTTGGTTTGTCAGACACTTGTTTTGTCTGGAAGTTGGCCATCGGGAACCTGGTTATCAGGATTTTGTCCGACACTCATACATAAGCAATATTTGCAAATACCTCTTACTGTATCTTTAATTAAAAATGATTTAAAAAAAAACACTGCTTCCTTCCTTCCTTTGGAAAATCACTTGCAGGTCTATTCAAAGAAATGTGAAACTCAGGAGAACTGGCAGGAGAAGAGAACAATCTAGACCAAATAGGCAATTTGGAAAATGAGATAAATGAGAGAATTTTTCTGGTTTGGCTATTTTGATCTAGAATTTTCACTTCTCCAGTCATTCTCCTAAGTTTCACCTTTCTTTGAATAGGTCTGTTGGTGTTGAAGGGGTTAAGCGTGGGTTGTGGCTGTATCAACACAAAAACACTCCCGGAAAGCAAATTTAGACTTGTGTGCCCCACCTGAAAGAGCTAACTAACACAGATAAACTACCATGGTTATTCAAAGAGAATCAAAAAGCTCGGTGACTTTTCGTTCTCTTCAATTCGGTGCGATTTGGCGATCCTATTTCCGCGTCCCTGCGGTGTATTCAGCAAGCACCACAGGGCCATCGTAGTGCAGGGAAAAGCCGCCGTAAACCTGACGAACACTCACCGCAAAACCCAGCGAATGCACACCGAAACCCGCAAAAAATCTGGATTAACCCCGCCGAACACGCTGGAGAACCCCGAGCAGGAGCCGATCACAGCGCAGAGCAGCCACTGGAAAAACCCGACACCGCAGACGAATGGAGTGAAAAAAAAAAACGTACGCTTGAATGTTTGAAAAGTGAAACGCTGTTTGCAAAGAAACTACAGAACGAAAATGTCTGAAATTTACACATAAGATCCAATGAATGATAATAAAAAGGGCTGTTACAGAAAAGAAAAAACGATTAAAAAAAATGGAAAAAAATCTCAAAAAAAAATCACAAAAAATGCCTAAAAGATACTAAAAAAAATCTATGAATAAAATAAACTTTTTACTGCAGAATATGATAAACGGTTTATTAGATATTGGATTAAAATGAGAATATTGAAGCCTATGGGATTCGCCTGAATAAACCTGTTGAACGAAGCCACCGGATGGCAGGGCATTTCGGAAACTTTTCATTGCTGGTTTTTGTTCTTTGGATAAACCAAGCATTGCTTCTCTATGGGGATTTCACTGCACTCGAACAGGCACTGTATGTTCAGGCAATTCGCCAACATTTGGCGAACTGCCTGCTCTCTGGATAGCCGAATGGCCAGGAAAGGTAACCGAACGTTGAATTTCAGCAATCGGTTACCGTTCGCCAACAATTCGGATCTCTTTGAATAACCCTGTACGTAAATGAACTATTTGGGAGAAAGTGAGATTGAAATCCTCCACTAAGCCGTTTAAGATAAAATTTAGTTGATCACAAAAGACCTTTATAGATCTGAGTATATCAGAGCTGCTCTCCCACAGAGCATGTGCAGTCCCAAAAGCTTGAAACCATCTCCTTTAAGATCTGTAATATTAATAATTTATTTTATTTATTTATTTTTATTTATAAAGGATTTTACCAGGAAGGATACATTGAGATTTCTCTCGTTTTCAAGTATGTCCTGGGTTCAAGAACATTGAAGTGTTACAGTTACAGAAATACAAAGTAATACAATGCAAGATATTAAAAAACACAGATATACAGATTAACAGAAAATAAATATGTAGGAAATATAGACACTATGTTACATGTTTACAGTTGCATTCTGTATTGAAGTATGTTAGTAAGGAGCTCTTGAGTGACTTAAGACTGGGGGAAGATTTGATGGTGTCTGGGAGGTTATTCCATAATTGTGGTGCTCTGTAGGAAAATGAGGACCGAGCCACTGTCTTTTTGTATTGTGGTATTGCAAGTAAGGTGCTGGTCCTGGATCGGAGGTTATAGGATGAGGGAACTGCTGGGGGAAGCAGCCTATTCAGGTAGGGCGGCAGCTTCCCAGAAATGCTCTTAAACACCAGGCTGGAAATGTGAAGGGTGCGTTTAGACTCCAGCGATGGCCAGTTTAGCTCTTTTAACATATCACAATGGTGGGTCATGTAGTTACATTGTAATGCAAAGCGGCAGAATGAGTTATACAATGTAGTAAGTTTCTGAAGGTGTGTTTGCGGGGCCGCTGCATACACTACATCTCCGTAATCAATAGCTGGCATAAGCATTTGTTGTACAATCTGCTTTCTTACCACGGGGCTCAGGCAGGATTTGTTTCTGTACAGGGCACCTAGTTTGGGGTAAAGTTTAGATGAGAGTTTTTCGATGTGGGGGCCAAAGGATAGATTATGGTCCAACCACATACCTAGATATTTGAGAGAAGTGACTGTGGTCAGCTTGCCATTTGATTTTGTCTCAACACGTAGATGGGGTTTTTGCAATTTGTGTAGTTTAGGTGCTGTTCCAAAGAGCATCGTTACAGTTTTGTCAGTATTTAAAAAAAGTTTGTTGTGTTTGATCCACTTTTCTACCTCTGTGAATTGTTCTTGCAGCACGGCCTCCAGCTGCGGGAGATTTGGTTTGCTGGTATAGATTACAGTGTCGTCTGCGTACATATGTACAGTTGAGGCTTTGCAGACATTGCGCAGATCATTTATGAATATTGTGAATAGCAGGGGGCGTAGTATTGAGCCTTGGGGTACACCGCAAGTGACTGGGAGGGGGAGGAGCTGCCAGAAATTGACACATATTGTGATGATTGAAACCAGGTTAGCGTGCGATCATCAATGCCAGAGTTTTTAAGTTTTTCGAACAAGATGCCATGGTCTACTGTGTCAAAGGCCTTGGCAAAATCAAGGAAGATGGCTCCAGTTAGGTTTCCTTGTTCCATCCCAGCTTGGATATCATTGCAGACTTTTAAAAGGGTGGTTGTAGTTGAGTGATTTGGACGAAAGCCTGATTGATCCGGGGTTAAGTAGTTCCAATATTGATAATAATCACGTAATTGTGTGTAGATGCATTTTTCAAAAAATTTTGACATTACAGGGAGCAACGATATCGGACGGTAGTTGGATACCAAAGTACTGTCACCACTTTTAAGGATAGGTACCACTCTCGCAGTCTTCCAGAGTTTGGGTATGTATCCAGTCGCCAGTGATTCATTGATTAGGGTTGCGACAGGATTTGCAATTGCCAGCGCACTGATTTTCAGCAGCATTGCTGGTATTTGATCAGGTCCAGACTGGTATTTCATTTTTTGCTTACGGAGAAGTTTAGTAACGACACTGACAGGTGCTAGTCTAAAACTGAATTCTTGTCTGATACAGGGACTTTGCACAGTTGGAGGGGCCTGACCTGCATGAGGCCTTTCTGATTGCATGTCATTTCCTAGCTTGGCAATCAAAGTGCTGGCGCATCCAACAAAATAATCATTAAAGGCATTTGCTACATCTAGGGGGTGTTGCAGGGTTTGGTTGTTTACTTTGACAGCAGCTGGCTGGGAGTGGACTGGGGGTGTTTGTATGTTACTTATGGTTCTCCAAAAGTTTCTAGGGTTTGATATGTTACTGTTTAGATTTTCATTGAAGTAATGGGCTTTAGCCATTTTTGTTTGTTTTGTGCATTCATTCCGGGATTTTCGGTATTCGTAGTGATCATTCATGGAACCAGTACTCTTGAAATTTGACCACAGTGAATCTCTAAGACGGTACATTAGTGTAAGATCAGCTGTAACCCAGGGGAGATGGGTCCCTTTTACTCGCACTTTATGCAGTGGGACATGGGAATTCCAGACTTGCAGGAGCTCAGACTGAAAGTATTCAACTGCACAGTCTAGGTCTGGGATTAGGTTTAGTCTGTACCAGGGGAGCTGTTTGAGATCACTTAGGAAGGATTCAAGAATAAATTTCTTGAAAGACCTGGTGGTTATTACCTTTTGGGGGAGATTTCATGGCCTTTATTTGCGCACGCAGTACACTAGACAATGGTCACTAAAGCTATTAGCAAGAATGCCTGCCTCTTGTATTCTATCAGGAGATGAGGAGAGAATCCAGTCCAGCAAGGTATGGTTAGGGCTTTTCATATTAATGCGAGTGGGGGAGGAGATTAATTGAGTTAGCTGCAAAGTTTTAAACAGTGAGCAGTGTTTATTGTTTTTAGGATTTAGCCAATCTATATTAAAATCGCCGAGGACCAGCAGTTCACTTTTTTGGTTTTGGACAAGTAGGTTATTAAGGATTTGAGATATGTCAGAGAGGGAGTGCACTGGAGAGCTTGGTGGACGATAGAATCCAGCAACAATGATTGATTTACTGAATGAGATCTCAATTATACCAGAGAGGAAATCAAAGGTGACAGGAGAGCTAGAAGTTAGGCTTGTGCACTGATTTTTTTCGATTCGGTTCAATTTTTCAGATTTAAAAAATTTCGATTTAGCTCGTTTCGACCGATTCGGTTCGGCTCGTTTTTCGGGTACATTTTATTTTTCGGAATATCGACCATTTTTCGTATTTTTGTGTCACTTTGCTCGTTTTTTGTATCGGCTTTTCGTGATTTCGGAAATTTTCGTTTTTTCGGAACGTCTGTTCTCCTCGTTTCAAAAGCTGTCTAACTCTATTCGTTTTGATGTAAACTACTATGGTTTACTTTTTTATACTTTATATATTTTTTTAAAATAAATTTTTGGTTTGTTTTTCGGATCCGATAATTCATTCTGTCAATACGATAATTCTGGCGATTCTATCGTGTTTTTTCTTCCAATTAACCCTTTCGCTGCTGAGGCTTTTCCCGCCCCTGTGCTGATGCTGAGGTCATTTTTACCTGTTTCACTCATCTTGTTTAAACGTGTTTTGAAGCTTATTTTAGTATATGACCCAGACATATTATATATCGTTCTTTCCGTCAGACTCGGCAGATTCATAATATGTCATTATTATATGTATACGTCATGACCTGTCTGTATACTATAACAAAAAAATGCAATAAAATATGATTTTTCAATAATTTACAATGTGTAAAGTGTTTTTTTTTCACATTTTAAAATGCGAACAATTGCGGTTGTATTTTGTATGGGGTGCGCTTGTTAAAAAAATTAGAGATGGGGTCTCGTTACATTTTATTTTGGGGAAAATTACACGATTTTTAACAAACGCACCGCATACAAAAATCGTTAGTGCAGCATCATTGTTCACATTATAATTGAAATGGGAACAATATTGCTGCATTAACAAACCAAAAAGAAAAAAAAATATTTTTTTATAATTTTTTTTAAATATTTTTTTATTTTTAATTATTTTATTTTTTTTTACAAACTTTTTTCACATTCTTGTTTGGTATCATTGGAACGGCCATGCTCTGGCCGATCCAACAATACCAAACTTTAACCCCTAGCTGCCACGGATCGGGAGATAGGGGGTTCCAATGAACCCCCTATCTCCACCATTGGTCACCGTTAGGGGTTAACTCCAGAACTGACGTCATTGTGACGAGGTCTTGGGACTGTCGGCAGCTGCCGTTCCCCCACGCTGTTGATTCTGCAAAGACGTGACCATGTTGGCGGGCAGCGTCTTAGCGGGCAGCGGTGGGAGAGAGAGAGCTCATAGCTGGGAGGAGGTGTTGCGTGAAGCTGCAAACAGGGACAAATAAAGTAGACCTGAGCCGCACTAAGGATCTTTGGGTTGTGTTGGAGAAGACTTCACGCAGTGCTGCCATCAATATTTTTTGATAAATTCTTGGTTATACAATGAATGTGACTGTGGACAAAAATTCGTGTTGTTGTGACATCGCCAAAGCTTAACAAAACCAGGCCACGTCGGTAATCAAATCTCAAGGCAGTACAACAAGGTTGTGTTAGTGTGTGACATTTTTTGGCCAGGCAGGAAGTGTAGAATGTGCACAGTCACATTCATGGCCACAAATATGTTGACAAATTTATGACAAAGGGTCCATAGAAATGCCAATAAATTTATGTACATATAATTTTAACAGTGTGGAAACCAAGCAATACATATTAACTTATTAAGTAAGGAAAAGCAACGCACACAAACAGGAAAATATAGAAAAAATAGAAAATTTATTTACAACATGGGGAAGGGAAGGGAACATGCCAAGGATGGCAAACTGCCCAACAGGGGCACAAACAACACAAAAAAACATAGACTGGAAGATGGCCGCCATTGTAAGCCAGGCGAACATCTTGTTCAGAATATTGGTTCACTTGAGAATTACTGGCATTTGAGGAGATGTTGGAGCTGGTCCGCATCTTTGATTACAAAGATTATGACTGCCGTAAGGGCCCTTACGGCAGGAAGAATAATTCTAGAAAGGATCGTATCGTTGACAAGCTACGCACCACCATCCTGGAGGTGTTTGGGAAAGACCGGACGAAGGACCAGATCCAAAAACGCTGGTCCGACCTCAAAGCAGGCGAGCAGGAGCAGCTGAGGCACATCCGTGATATCACAATACTCCTTGCTCGTGTCCGGTCCGGCCTCATCTTCAGTGAACCTGCAGATTTCGGGAGGAGGCTGCCACTGGTCTGTCTCACTGCCGCTCCAGGATGTCCGCGGTATTGTTTAGGTGCTCCCGCAATTGCTGGAGCAGTTCCTGGATGGCATCAAGTGTTGAAACTGCCAGGCGTAGCTCGCCAATCGCCTCCCGATTGGTTGATCTGGCTTCTCCTTCTATATATCCAATAAATGAAAGAAGGAAAATACAGTAAGTAAAGCAGGTTTCTATTTTTGACTGAAAGTCTTGAAAAAATATAACATTAGTATATACCAGTGCTGGCGGCCTCCTGAGGCTCCGACTCCTCCTCCGACTCCTCCCCCACCACCACCGTCAGCATATCCGGTGCTATATCTAAGAAATTAAAGAAATAAAAAATACAGTAAACAACAAAACTGATTTATTTTTGAACAAAAGTCGATGCAAAATACAACAGTAAAAAAAAAAAAACCTGGACTGGCGGCCTCCTGCTGCTCCGGCTCCCTCTCTTCATCGCCCTCCTCTTTCTCCTCCTGCTCCTCTTGTGCTATACATAAAAAAATTTAATTAAAATACAGTAAACAAAAAATGTTTCTGTTTTTGACCAAAAGTCGATGCAAAATAAACGTATATACCAGCGCTGGTGGTCGCCCGTGGCTCCTCCTCCTCCTCCACTGGGGCACTGGTGCCCGCCGGGGCAGATGCTGCTGCCTTCTTCCTGTCTTCTGCCAAATCCAAAAAATAACACGTTAATAATGCAGACTGGAAAAAATGGTATATCTATACAATATATTGCCGAAAGTATTGCGACACCCCTCCACTACCCCACTACCAGCTTGACCCACCACTACTCCCATCTCATTGTTCTAAAGTCACAAAATATTTATTTATTTCCTCTGCACAGACATATATTACCGTTCAATTATATATTTTTTTCAGAAGTAAACATTACGTTTATTCAATAAAAACTATTATTTGTGTTGTGTGCATACAAAACGCATTGTGCGACTGCTTTTAGTTATTTTATAGATGCCTCAGCCTCAGTTTCACTTTCAGTTTCTGCTAATAAAACTGGATATTGCAGAAACAACAGAAATCCGCCATTTTGTTTTGAAATTTGCATCTAAAGCATTCAATGACACTGCTGCAGCAGCTGCTGAGGATGTATTGAAGGCGGCTCTGTTTGGATGCACTTTCAGAACAACTACATGTCCCATCCTACCACTTAGCAAAGACGCAGAGATTTTTGTTGATGCGCAGATGGGAGCCAATATTGGGAAAGCTGCGGGTCATCTCGTATGCATCACTCAATCACAACAACCTCCCCCCCAGCACACTACAGTACACACAGTGCCAAAAGAAATCCAGCATTTTAACTTCATCTACATACATCAAATGTCACAATTTTCACGAATACGTAAAATCACAAAAAAGAAGAGCTATGGCAAAAATGCATGTATGACGAGTCGTGAAAACGCAAAGCTATACACAATCACATTGCATGAAAAAAGGACTAGATAAATCAGCGTATTTCTGTGCACATTAGCACATGCAAGCACATTATTATTATTATACAGGATTTATATAGCGCCAACAGTTTGCGCAGCGCTTTACAATATAACATGACACTTACGTTTCGCTATGACGCGACGGATGTGTCTCAGCTGCTCCTCCTCTCAAGCCTTCAGATCAGACCAGCGTTTCCGGAGCTGGTCCTTCGTCCAGTCCTTCCCGAACAGCTCAAGGATGGTGGTGCGTAGCTTATCTAGGATACGATCCTTTCTAGCGTTAGTCTTTCTGCCGTAAGGGCCCCTACGGCAATCGTAATCCTTACGATCAAAGATCCGGACCAGCTCGAGCATCTCCTCAAATGCCATGTTGCTGGCCCGCTTCTTTCTAGGTGGTGGTGGTTCATTGCAAGACGATGAGGAGGTGTCCTCTGAACGGCACTCGTCTCTTGCAGCGGCCATGATGAGGAATAATAAAAACAATATTTTGTCCAAAAAGTTGTCAAAAAACTGGCTCAATAAAGTTACGTCATCCGCGCGCGCGCGCGCGCGCATGCGTGACCCGCGGACGAATCGGATCCGACCCAATTACGAAAATTCTTATCGGATCTTTGGAAACAAAAAAAAAAGTGATACGCATTTACAAATACAAAATTTACAGAATCAGCGATATAACCGATAATAGTTAAATATACGATGTCCAGAATTACCGAAATGGAACCGAAATCATTAATAGAGGGAAAATAAATTTCGATTTGGCTCGGAAAACCTTTCGGATCTGCCATTTTCGGATCTAAAAAATTTCGGAAATTCGGCCGCATCCGAAGACACGAATCGGGAAATTTCGTGAAAATTCCGAAATTCCGAAACCCGAAACGCACATCCCTACTAGAAGTCTGTAAGGGGGTGAACTTTAGGGACTCCTCAACATAAATAACAATTCCCCCTCCTCTCTTTGCTCTGTCTTTTCTATAACATGAATACCCCTGTATTGATATGGCAGAGTCTGGTACTTTTGGGGTTAACCATGACTCTGTGAGCACAATGATTTTGTGTTTGTAATCGCAACACCAAGCCTGAAGCTCATCCAATTTAGGGAGTAAACTTCGGATGTTACAGTGCACAAATGAGAGGCCTTTTTTAGTGGGGAGACTAAAGGTTGTGTCACCTTTAGGACCAGGGTTAGTTTCCACATCGTTTACCAGGGAAAGTAGCAGGATAAATAGGAATTTGGACAGAGTTTTCTTTTGGTAATGTGGTTCGTCTAGCAGCGAATGCCGGCACCTCTCAAATAAAATTCCAAACTGTGATGACTCGCTATTCGGACAAAAGAAGAGCTTGGCATCTTTCAAAGTATTGTGAATTTTATTAATTTTTTTAGAACATTTTGACAATCTACAGACTTGTGAGGTCTCGCTCCTTTTTCAAATTTAGAAGAAAAAACTTCACTTGTCAGACGTTAAATATTCTTATGCTTTGTATTCTTTCTTTCCACAATATACATAGATTCCCTTTATGACATAATCTTTACAATTCTACCAGACTTTTCCCTTGGCAACATTAACAAAAAGATTTGTTTTGCATAGCGATGCTTGAAATTCACCCGGCATTCGCTGCTAGACGAATTGACTATACGTTATTTAATTATTTGTTTCACAGACATCACTTTTTCTTTTATTTTGAAAATGCTTTTCACTGTTTAAATTAAATAATGGTAGCTTTTGATTAAATCATGGGACTTTGGAAGATGACAAAATATTAGTTTTACAGCGTCTGAAATGTTGGTGTTTGTTTTATTTTTATAGGATTGTGTTTATCCAACCAGTATACATGAAGAGGTTCTTTAACTCTAACGCTTCTCAGACAGTTGATAGATGTGAATATTCGTTAAATTGTTACAGAACAGAAACTACAGAAATTCCCTACAAAAAAAATGAATTTTTTTATCTCAATCAGTAGCCTTGGTTTTATGAAGGTCATTGTGTTGTCGAGCATATTCGGAATGTCATTATTTTACTTTGTGGAAACAGGTGTCCTCTAATACTTTCTTGAAAATTACTCCGCATTATGTTATTTTAAGATTTCTACTTAACTCCTTCACTACCGCAATCGCGTTAACTCGGTCGTCAGAAGCATGTTCTTATAGTTGGCTCAAACTATACATATTCTGGATTTGTGTGCTAATGGGCTCCATGTGACCCTGAAGTTACAGTGCATGGGACATGAAACCTAATGTACTGGAGGTTTTTGAAATCTCCCGTCTCTCCAATCCTTCAAGAAGTCTCTGAAAACACATTACCTTTAGAGAAGCCTATCAGCTCACTCCCTAATCCCACTCTGTTCATTTTCTGCTGCATCTTCCCAAATAGGTCGCATGCACCTGCTATTTCATATTCTCTATTAACCCTCACCTAGTGTGTCAACCCTATCCTCTTAGATTATAAGCTCTTGAGCAGGGTCCTCTCACCTACTGTACTGTGTGTTTAACCAGTATGTATATTTGTTGTTCTGCCTCCCACTGTACAGCGCTTCGGAACTTGTTAGTGCTTTATTAAAACTGAAGTTCTGGGACTTCCATGTCTCCTTTAGCAGAATCATGCCACTTCCAGGTGACACAATACCACGATTTGGCCATCAGGTGGCGCCCTCTGCCTATCAGAGAGGGTATACAGCCTGTAAATATACTGTAGGAATGTCGTACAGTGAGTTTTCAGTGTATGGGTACTGTGAAGTGGTTTTCCATGAAGCCATAGTTGCCGGTCAGTGGTTTCACGGTAAACCACTTAGTATTAAAGGGGTTAAAAGGAGGCAGTACCTACATACAGCTACAAGTGAAACAAAGTCCCAGTAAAACGAGACATTAGGCCCCGTAGGCCATTTGGTATTAATACCCACTAATACACAATTCTAAACCAACACTGCATTACTAACAGGGAAGACACAAGTCATGGATGGAGTATATCTCCACTGTTTGTAGTGCAGTGTTGGTTTAGAATTAGATACAAGGGGACAAACAAGTCTACTCACCTCATGGTGCTTACAGTACATAATGTAACGTAATTGTAATAATTTGTTACTGTGACCTTATGCAGTGTTATTTATTTATTTAGGAATTACTTTTCCTCTAATGAAAATGTTGACATCATGACTTTTCTTATTAAGTGTTTTATTGCTTATGATTAGTTTCGAGAAACCGCATTAATCCTATATTCTTTCTTTCCATGCAACCTAATTTTGTGACAACCACATGCAGGCCATGGTGAGTGAATCTTAATTCTATTGTTGGCAGATCTGCATGTATTAGATTTAAATGTGATGAAAGATAAATACAATTATGTATATATACTGAAGTAAATTATGAAAATTGCAAATTAGAGTTCTTTCTAATGGCTTACACCTGCGACAATCTAATCACTGTACATAGTTGCTGCGGTACAAAGTTATTCTTTAATGATCCCTCCTATAAGAACAGTGACGTATACTAAATCGGATTTCAAGGGAAAAATGCTCTGGCTGTGATATCAAAATGCATGCTGCAAAAAATTATTTTTATTGAGGATGCGAAAAAGTTCAGCATGTGCGATTATCATTCAGTATTATCCTCCGAGACGGTCCTTTTTAACAAAGTCTGGAGATTTGTCATCCCTAAATAATTAAGTGTTTGAAACCGAGCAAATGATTTCCTTCGTCTTTGACAGCACAGTTTAAATCTCCTATAATGAATCGTGTCTGAGATGCTGTCCATTGCAAAAATGTGACCGCCCTATCAACCGCATTGATTTGCCCAACTTACTTGCTTACTTTGTCATTTGGAGACATAACCTAATCCGTCATCCAAGCTGAAAAGGGATTTCATTTGAATGACTTGTTTTGGGCTCACCTTCCTGTCAGTCAATCTTGCTTTCGGTGGATCTAGCAGTTTAGATTTCAGACACCCAGAATCTGCACGATGAGCATAATTTTTTTATTATTATTATTATTATTTTTACACATGTGCAATTCTTTATCAGAATGAATTGCGATTCAGACAAAACAAATAGAAATGTCACAGACTAGCAAGAAAGCAATCGTTGACAGAGTAATTTTCATGCAATTATTAATTTTTGCCCGTCCACTCACCATTGTCGTTTATTCCGACACCCATGGATGAGGGGAGGAGGGGGATAATTGCATGTTCCCCACCTTTTTAGTCTAGCCCCCACCCACTGAGGATTAGTGGGGATTGGGGGGGTATCTGTCCACACCCATTATCATTAACCACCCCCCAACACAAATGGATGAGGTGAAGGGGACAGGAAAATGTCTCCCCAATTGCATTTTAACCCAGTTCCAGCATGCATAGATAGGGACTAGAGGAGGAGATCTGTCCACCCACCATTGTAGTATCCCTTAACCTCCCTGGCGTTCCGATTCTGACCTATTTTATAGGTCAGAATCAGAACAATTTTTTTAACCCCCTAGCAGTTTTCCTGAGTGTGGCTCGAGGCAGGCATGTACTGGCCATAGGGACTACAGGGAGATTCCCGGTGGGCCGATGGCTCTGTGGGCCAGTGTGAATGCTGGTTCACTGCAAGGTTCGTAATGCCCTTAAATAGTGAGGGGAAAACTACCTCACCGTCTGCAAAACAGATGCTGTCTGCCACAGTCTCATATTGGAGCCACCATACCATTGAGACCCACTGCAGTTCCGCCTCACCTCAAGACATGGTGCACACTCAACCTCAGTGCTGCAGCGTTGCTTTACCCAATCGCTGTGCAGCAACTCCGGTATCTGTACAGCGATTAGTTGAGCAATCCGGTTTATATACTATTTTTGTGCGTGTTTGCATAATTAAAGTGGGCTGGTCTTGATGAAGTCCAGAGCTGATTTTTTTGACCCAGTCCAGCCCTGGCTCTGGGTTAAATTCATTGCTGAAAGCGGTAACCCCGAGCCACACTCGGGCTGGATACATACCTCTCCCTGTGCTCCCTCACTGTCCCCTGCAGTCACCTACGTGTGATCACAGTGTCCTGGTTCCCTTCTAGTGAGAAGGGAACCAGGAAGCAGGACGCCATGATCTCACGTAGGACAATGCAATTGCGGGAGGACAGCGAGGCAGTGCAGGGACAGGTATGTATTGCCAGAGTGTGGCTCGGGGTTACCACTTTCAGCAATGAAATTAAACCCCGAGCCACACTCGGGAAAACTTCCAGGTAGGTTAATACAATGTTTCCCAAATCTGTCCTTGGGACCCTCAACCAGGCCAGATTTTGCTGATCCTTATTCTTAATTGCTCATTCGTAATAGAGCCTTTACTATGTCACATATGTTCTGACTAATTGCTAATAGAGAATAGACATGTGCATTCGTTTTAGTACTAAAACGATTTAGTCCGAATTTTGGGATAATTTAGTTTTCGTATGACTCGAGATATGAAACTGCTCAGTACAAAAAACGAAAGAAACTAAAATAAAATGCACTACATTTTAGTTTCAGTCCTTTTTGTGATATTACATTGATGAGTGAAGGAGACCAGCAATAAAGAGAGCAACATCCGAAGTTCTGCGCCCTCCACATGCCAATGCAGTAGGATGTTCTATACAGAGAGGGGCATCAATTAATGCAGGAGGATGTTCTATACATTATACAGAGAGGGGTATTAATGCAGTAGGATGTTCTATACAGAGAGGTATTAATTAATGCAGGAGGATGTTCTATACATTATACAGAGAGGGGTATTAATGCAGGAGGATGTTATATACATTATTCAGAGAAAGGTATAAATTGAGGAAGATGTTCTATACAGAGAGGGACATTAATTAATTCAGGAGGATGTTCTATACATTATACAGAGAGGGGTATTAATTAATGCAGGTGGATGTTGTATACATTATACAGAGAGGGGTATTAATTAATGCAGGAGGATGTTCTAAACATTATACAGAGAGGAGCCTTTTTTTTTAGCCCTTTAAATGCAGTGGCAGTGAGCGCTGAGATCGGCTGCTTGTTATATTATCTCTCAGTACAATGTATCAGTCTCAGCTGTTACAGTAACTGACTGCTGCTCATCACAGCGCTCAGTTTCAGTAAAACAAGGAAATAATATTGTTCTAACCTCTTATATATAAAAAATATATTTACTAGTTTTACTGAAACTCTGAGCACTGTGATGAGCAGCAGTCAGTTACTGTAACAGCTTTGCCTGACACGGGGCAGTATTACAATGTTGGTGCTAACTTAAACAGAGCTTGTAAACTGAAAACCTCCATAGGCTATAATGGCTCTGGCAAGTTTACAACAGCTCTGGTTAAGGCTAGGGTCAGACTAACGCATTTTTCACGTTGTCCGGAAAATGTGCGTTCGAAGAATGGCGTATTTTTTCACGGAATACGCAATAGCGGTCATACTATGCGCAGTTTCATCCGTGATTTTGTACGGATCATCAATAAAACACTTCTTGCATCTGGACGTTATGTTGGCCAGACATTAGCAGCGTCTGATGTCTCCAATTCACGCACACACGCCGCTAGCGGACGCAGCGCACTCTGTACGTCAGTACTAGTGGTTTAACGTTCTCGAAAAAATGCGTTCATTTTCCACTTGCGTTGCGCAGCCGGACTTTCGCGCGGCCGTACTTCGTATATTGGCTGTCATTGCCCGTCATTTGCTGCTAGTGCGGCCGTGATTAAGTGCGCCAGAACGCGCGTTCGCACTGCCTCAGTCTGACCCTAGCCTTAGTTAGCACCAACTATGTAATATAGCCCACATTGTGCTGAGAGTGAGAGATACTGTAACAAGCAGCGATCTCAGCCCTCTGAGGAGCCACTACAATAGTAATTGTATCCACTGGTTTTCGGATGAATGAAATTAGTTTTCATACTAAAGAACTGAAAACGAATTTCTTTAGCAACTAAATAAATTGCATTTTAGGACTAATCCATTAGTTCAAAACAAAATTTTGTGCTGTGCACATGTCTAGTAGAGAATGCATTTAATTGACAGCTTAGTGCTAGTGCATTAGACATTTCAAGGTAACATATTTTGCATTTTATTACCTGTTGATCAAAACATATTCCATTTATCTGCAATTTATTACCACCTCCAGTATAATGCATAAAAGAAATGGATCTGTCAGCTTGCCAAAACGCGCACGTAATTCAATGCAGCCATCCCTATTTGCATGATCATTACCACCAATTTATTTATTCTATCCCTTCGCTTGAAACTGATGCGTCCTGGCAGCTTTAAATATGGAATGAGAATAGGGGAAGAAGATTCTGGACAGGTGGGTGAGTAATTAGGAAGAGGTTGCAGAGATAAATCTGCCGCCCATCTTTAATAGCTCTCATATCCCCCGGCCATTGATTTAGTTTTAAAAATAAAACTCACCGTGTAGGCAAAATGTAGCTCAATGATCCAGAATATGAAGGGCCCTTTTACAGCTGAGACTTTCATTGGAAGCCTCTATCTATTAGCAGCTCCTTATTGCCAGCTCTGGGCTGTATTTCAACATTGGTGTAAACTTATTCAGAGCTGTTGTAACTTTATCAGAGCCATTTAAGACTACGGAGTTACTAAGGTAACACAAAGGACAGAAAACCGCCCTCTATTAACTCCTTCACTACCAAGTGATTTTCCAAAAAAACATTGTCAGAAACCAGTGTTTTCTTTGAAAAATAATTTTTCATAAATTGTACAGTAATATATATCTAATACTGTAAATAAACGATTTGGCCATTAGATGGCGCCATCTACTGCCAAATTGTGTTACAGTAGTTATACAGCAGATCTATTTTCTTCTATTTCTCCCTGCATTGGCTGCTGACAGCTTCCGAAAGCCCGATATTTCAGAGATTTGAGCAGCCGATTTTACAGTTTTAGCTCATTGGGCACCTTCTGCAGCCCAGAAGCTAACGAAATTCGTTTGCAGCAAACAAATTTCCCTTTCTTTTGGGCTGTAGACCAGCACATCGAGCTATCTCGATATCGGGGCACCAGATGGTGCCTTTGAAACCCAAGATATCTCAATATTGGTAGTGAAGGGGTTAATAGTTGCTAATTAATAATTTGGAGCTGCTAACACAAGCAATGCTAGCGTCTCCTGGAGACCATAGATAGCGACCTGAAGAAAGGATGTCCCCAGAGCCGGTGGAAGGACACCAGGAACTTGTTGTTCCCAGTTTTCGTTTACTAGCAGCAGGAGGAAGCAGCTGATCGCAATTTCTTTTTCACCATAAGACTAGAGGTGAGTTTTCAATTCCTATATTTCATTTATATTTCATTTTAAGTGATTTTTATTTTGAGCACTTGGCACCGGGTTCTAAAAGTTTTTTTAAAGTACCAATTTGAAATGAGAATAATGAGATGCGATGGAACATCTTGTTGTTCTCCAGCTGCCTACCATTTAGCGCTTCTTATACAAAGCATAGAAAATGATAATTCACAGTAGACAGGTGCGACAGCCAAACTACAATGAAAAATTGTGGCTCATCTGGACTAGAACAGTAGCATGGAGCAGGTAGAGGGGTTAGTGGGGTAATAAAAATAATAATAATAAAAATATATATATTTATACTATTGATGCCTTTTAATAGTAGCATATAACTTTTTCTACAGACATTGGCTGCACGGAAAGCTGGAATATCACTTGCAATGGTTATACGTACGTCTGTGAACAACGAGGAACTGGTAAGTGCAACTAATACAAATTAAGGGAATGATTAAAGAAATAAAGAACAAGAAAAATAATTGATCCCCATGTGGGGCTATTGTAATCTTAGCTTTATGATGCACACTGGCCCTGTTATTACAAGTTCCCCTTGTAGACGGGACAAAGGTTGTTCTGTTGGGAACTTTATATATACAGAGGTTTAGCATACTCTTAATCCTACACTGTTATAATGACAAACATTTTTGAAACTGTTCAAGGCTACATTGTATATTTTCCCCACCTTCAACGACCTCCATCTGTACCACGAGGTATCCTTTAGAAGGAAAAGGTCTTGGGGCTGAAAGAAAAGATTTGCAATTAATTATTTTCACCTAACTGGCAATATAATGTTTTTCCAATTATGTATGAGTAGTTAATATCTGACAGCTATACAGCATACTCACAATTAGATTTTAGAAAAGTCTGGAAAAGAATACAACCCTGGAAAGCTCTTGGTGTATGTACGCAAATAATTACCGTAAATGCTTAACCCTGTCGCGCGTATGCCGTCACTGCGGCGGGTGGGCCTTAAAGCCGTGGTGCAGCATGGTACGTCCCACTGACTTCAATGGGTTTCCTCTGGCCCCACCCACTTTCTGGCCTGTCATTCGCTGCTGTGGGATGGTCTGGTTCAGGCCGCCCCAAGCAGCCAGTGACGTGCAATGTGCTTCTGCTGCATGGGTGGGTCAAAGGAGGGGCCCGGCCACGCATCCGGCTAGCAGGGTGTACTTGTAATGCTGGCGACACCAGACAGCGGTGTAGCAAGGCTCTGGATGAGAAAAAAGCCCCTATAAGCAGAGCTAACACTCTTGCAACACTAACAGGAGAGCACAGCACAGGATACACAAGAGAGCTCAACACAACACTGATAAACAATCTAGGCCAGAGACCCTGCACGGTAGAAAGCAGCCCTACTCTGAAAGACCGGTCTTTAGAGTAGCTGGATCTGCTCTAAAGAAAAATAATACAGCAGCGCCGTGCAGAATCTAAGGACATACAGATATATACAGGAATGTGCATGAGTACTATAACAACGGTACAGACAAGAAGTATCCACAAGAAATGTCAAGAAAAGCCAGGAGTCATTAACCAGAATGTGTACCATATACAGAAGCAAGAGATCCAGAACCAGACGATAAGTCAGCCAAGCAAAAGGGTCAGAACCAGGTAATCAGCATAGACAAAACATAAACCAGGAACACGAGAATAGAGAGAACAGACAGACAGGGAACTAGACCAAGAATAACTAGAACAAAATATACAAACTATGACTGGGAATACACAGCAAGGAGCTCAGAACACATACTGGATAAAAGCAGGCTGGAACAATGAAAGAGCGATGGCATATGGGCCCATCGCTTTAAATAGGGAGGGGATCAGGTCAACGATCACCAGGTGAACTGACAGACACGAAGCAATTAACCCCTGGGCTGCTACCCAGGGAAAGCAACATAAAAACAAATGGGAAAAAACAGGTATACATGAATACAGAGGGCAGGGGACAAGGCTGGAGCGACGAAACGTGACAGTACTAGTACGAACCGGCTGGCGTTAAAGCTCTCTCACCCGGCGTGAAAAGGTTAAGGTAGTAATATGAAAACCTTAAACCTTCAGTTCGGCAACCTAGGTTGCTCGGATGTTTTGGAATTAAATCTCCCATGATGCTCAGCTAATCACCAGGTTGGCAGAGGCTCATTGCAAGTGTTACAAACACAAACCACAATATATGGTGAGAAATAACCCATGAACTCGGTTACAGCCATTAAATATAAATGTTGCTGAATGAATAACATTATTTGCTTTAATGTAAATATTAAGCTGTACAAACTGCCTCAAGTCACCAGGATCACAAAAACTTTTATTCTACAAAAACATTATTTTTTTAAGTAACCCAGTTTTCAGTGTTTATGTGTACGAACAGCAAGATGATTGGTAATAGTTTCTCCAATTCTACAACATATCTTTGCTTTTCTGGAAAAAAAGTATCAGATGTCATCCAAAACGAACAAAATGATGTATTCTGTTTGCCTCAACAGAAAGTGCACGTTTTCAAAAAGACATTGCAAGCCCTGATTTACCCGATTTCATCCACCACTCCTCACAACTTTGAAGTCTGGACAGCGACTACTCCCACATACTGCTATGAATGCGAGGGTCTGCTCTGGGGCATCGCAAGGCAAGGAATGAGGTGCACAGAATGTGGCGTCAAGTGCCACGAGAAATGTCAGGACTTGCTAAACGCCGACTGCCTGCAAAGTGAGTGTTTTATTTTTTGAGAGTAAACAACCATTTCTTAGATCAGCTAAAAAAAAATTCTAGCTATTACTTAACCCCTTCCCTAACATGGTTGAGTACACTCAATATTCAAAAGCTCCTACAGGGGCCCAGCATCGAGTAAACTCAACCTGGTCATGTTCTGGAGCAGTGCCTAGAATTAAATTTACTGCACATGAAATTGGTTTGCAAATGTGCTCGAGAATGTCAACCCTAAATTTTAAGCGCCATGGACATGTCGGACAAGGTGCTAAAGCTGTTTGAACAGCTTGGAGATCCGTCATTCTTTTACTGAAAGATAAAGCTCCAGGTGTATTACTGTACATGTAGTAGCGCTTTTTTTCCACCAGGGTTACCCACTAAGCGCTGGTGTCTGCTGGTTTGCAAATACTGGTAAAAATTGCTGGTATTGCAGTGCAGAGAAATGCCGGAGCTTCTCAAACCTAAAAAACAGACCACAAAAGGAGACGCTTTGAAGTAATTCACAGAAGTAGTGAAGTAATTTCTACATTTTATTAAGGCCAAAAAGTGCCCGGGGAAAAAATACACAGGAAAACTTGAATCCCCAAAAAGACCATAAAATTCTACTATGACCAAAACTACTAAAGAGATGTTTTTGTTTTTAGAACGTATTCATCCCGTGGTTTTAGGGGAATAATGATACATTACATTAAACCATTTTATAAGCAGTCTCTGACAATCAGGGCTCCTTTCAATTAATTATGAAGAGGGATAAACTGGCAAAACAAAAAAAAATTTGCCTCTTTTGTCTTTGCATTCACAATATTCAGTAGATTTTTTTTGGAGAATTTTTGCATAAAATTTATTTGGGCTCACTAGATAATATGTTTAAGTAAATAATCTTCAATGAAAAATCTTCTATGTGAGGGCCCTTTGCTATTGCTGAGATTTTATTATCTTCAATCAATTTAGCAGCCCTGACCTTTCTTTGAATAGACCTGATAGTTCAATGATTTTGGGGATGAAGACCTTGTGTGGCTTGCATGGATCCCTGACCTCAACCCTATGAATGCTGTTGACATGAGTTGGAGCTCTGATTTCGAGCCAAAAAGGCTTGACTGTCATCAGTGCCTGCTCTTACAAATAGTGAAGGAGAACGTAAGCTCCTTCGGGAGCCGGGCCCTCATGTCATGACTACGTAACTATGTGCTCCTTAACTAATTGTTACCCTGCACTGTACTGCGGAATATGTTGGAGCGTTACAAATAAACAAATAGTAATTCCATTTTAATCGCCATGATTTTGGCATGAGAGGACGAATAGTGTGATGATCACATGTGCATATATTTCTGTACAGGCTGCATATTTCTGCTTACTAAGGCTAGGGTCAGACTAACGCATTTTTCACGTTGTCCGTGAAAATGTGCGTTCGAAGAATGGACGTATTTTTTCACGGAATACGCAATAGCGGTCATACTATGCGCAGTTTCATCCGTGATTTTGTACGGATCATCAATAAAACACTTCTTGCGTCTGGACGTTATGTTGGCCGGACATTAGCAGCGTCTGACGTCTCCTAATCACACACACACGCCGCTAGCGGACGCAGCGCACTCTGTATGTCAGTACTAGTGGTTTAACGTTCTCGAAAAAATGCGTTCATTTTCCACTTGCGTTGCGCAGCCGGACTTTTGTGCGACCGTACTTCGTATATTGGCCGTCATTGCCCGGCATCTGCTGCTAGCACGGCCGTGATTAAGTGCGCCAGAACGCGCGTTCGCACTGCCTCAGTCTGACCCTAGCCTTAGATGTTTTTAGACGAAAGTGCAGAAATTCAAACCATTTCCACCAGGCTTCGGAAACTGTAGCGTCACAATTATTGTAGAAGAAATTAAGGGGGCTATTCAGTTACGAACAGTCCTTGCCAAAGTTGCAGTCGCCAGCTCGCCAATGATGTAACTGCAAGAAACAACGGTGTTTCACAAAAGTTAAACCTAAACAGCGTCAGGAGAAGCTTTACAGCAACTTAAGCAAATACCCTGAGTTATTAAATAACCCTCTGAGTCAAGGGTTTCAAATTCTGTTAGCCCAATTTTTGATTTCCTAAAATTCCTGGCGTTTCAGAGTTAAACAGCCCTGCTGTAAGTAGATCAACATTTCGGCTTTTACCTGTTACCGCCACGGGGTGTACTATGCCGTTCCCACGGTGGGTGGGCCTTAATGCTGTGGGGCGGCATAGCATGTCCCGCTGACTTCAATGGGTTTCTGTGCTCCCACCCACCAGTTAGTGTGCGGCGCGTGCTATTGGCTGCTGCAGGAAGGCCTGAACTCAGGCCGTCCCCCTGCAGCCAATGATGAGCACCACACATTAGCTGCATAGGGGGGCCGGAGGAAGGGCTCACCGCAGCAGCTGGCCAGCGGGGCAAACTAGTGTGCCCTGCTGGCGATGACGCCCCCGCTGCTGGGCACGACCCACCTGGCAGTAAGGGGTTAAAAATATTGATGAAACTTGTGTAATAGTTGTACACTGATTCTGAATAGTATTACATGTTACATGAAATAGAATGCTGGCAGAGGCAATGCATCCTCATCGAAAGGTAATTAGGCTTGACATATTTTCAGTTATACATTTTCTAGTTATCAAATCAGAAGAACTATCCCATGAGAAGTGATTGCAGCCCACTGGAATAGAGGGATTCTTGATTCCTGGGTATCAAAGCAATCCTGCTACATGTTTCTCTTGTTTCTGACTTGGTGTTTACTACTGCATTACATACAGTATAATATTCTACCACTGGGAATACCTCATTAAATGCAAGAAACAACAGACAGTGTAGCTACTTATTTGTTTTGACAAGTTTATTAACCACAGCCTAAAGAATGACATTGTGGTCTTACTTATAAGTGATGATTGGCGATCCTATTTAATAAACTGAAATATATCAAGTCCACTTTAATATGGCCATTTTTATATGCATTTGCTCTTATATACCGTGTAATATTTCAGACACATTAGGCTATGTTCCCTAGTTGACGCTAACATGGAGACGGTAAGCAGGATAATGTGCGTTTGAGATTTTCCCTTACCGTCTCCATGTTAATGTTGTATTCTGGGGAAGGTGCACCTCACCCCGGAATGCAGCGCTAACCTCTTTGATAACCACTGTAGCGCTTCCTTGCCGCCGTGAGCATCAGCTCCTGTAGTCCAAAGGACTCCATGGAGGCTTGTGCTTCCGTCCGCGACCTCTGCGTGACCTTCTCTTCCAAGATTGTGCGGTGCAGCGGAGTGATCATGGAAGGAGACTATGAAATATGTGTTCCCAGTCTCACTCTGCTCCCGGCGAGAAGCAGCGGATCGGGTCACCCTTTTACCGCCTAATGAGAGGTGGGTATGAGATTTTTAGGAGAACTTTGGAGCATTATAAATGATTTTGCATTTGTAGAATAATTTAGCACCAGCTTTTAGTAGTTGTTAAAAATTTTGAATTTCACGTCCCAACGGTAAATTGCACCATCACTTTGTAATACCTCACTTGTCGAGACTCTAAAAAATAATTGCGCTCCCCATGTTAGGTATAGGAGAAGCTTGAGAATATAAATGTAAACAGAGGATCCCTCCACAGCTCAACCAATCAATTAAAAATCAAATACAAAACCATAAGGAGTTCACAGTGCTCCTTCCTCAGCGCATACAATATCCAGAAGAACATATAACACAGAACCCTTATGGAGAAAAAAAAAACAACACCGTGCACACTGATGGCATTTGAATAATTCAAGCGAGATATAAAATATATTTATCTGAATCCCACTCTGAATTTCGGCACCAAACGATAATTATCCTGCTCCGTCACTGCATGGATCAGGTTAAGGTTTGCTGGTTGAGTTTGGAATCAGGAAGCCAGAAACAACATTGGATCAGGAACCAGGAAGCCATAATGAAGTAAAAAATGCAGATATTTATTGGACAGATTCTAAAAACAAAGTTTAGGAATAAAATAACATGTATCCAATGCGTTTCGCCCTTCCACATAGGAAATAGGACTTCATCAGGGATATATAATTAATAAAACCGCTCCTTCTGGTATAAATACACATACAGAATACATTATTAATCAACAATTAAGTCCAATCAATTAACCAATCCGGCATCACGAGATGGCCCGATTCTCCTTCCTCCGTGTTCCTCATCCACATGCTTTCTTCCATGGCGGCACTTTCCGTGCAGACGTCTCCTTCTGACAATAGATGCATCATCCAGCTGCGATTTCCGGTCTCCAGCCCTATCTTCCAGCACATGCGTATAGCTGTCAATTCTCTCCCTTCACCTTTATTTCAACGCATGTGTTTTGGTTGCAGTTCATATCAAACAATTGATCTTCTTCAATCTGTGATCGTGTCCATAGCAACCATAGAGAAGTCTACAGACCCCGGGGTACTGAAATCCATAAACTCACCCCATATCCTCAAAAAAATCTATAGAAAAAGGCAATAATCATTAAGCAGAATCATATTGTTGCAATGGGATAGATGTCAGAAAATGCATCCAGCAGCCAACAAAAAATCAACAATCACAGAAAAAAACAAAAAAAATATTAAGATGAAAAATGATAAAAAATAAGCTACAAATAAATCTAAAAGTAAATGAAAAAATATAAAATAAAATACACTGGCTACTGGATAGAATTCTTGACATCCATCTCCATATTAAGAACACTACTGTGCATTGTTCTCAATGTAAAAATCCAAAAGCTCTCCCTAAATGCTAATCTAAGGATATTGCCCCCTCTCCAACCCAGATCCACTACTTCTATACCCATCCACTTAAATTCAGTCCAATTGAAAAGGGGACAATTATTGCAGTTTAAAGGGACACTGTGATCTGATCGTCTTTTTAAGATGGAGTAGAGGTAACATCACTGCTCTATAACGGTGGAGAGAGACTGTGGAGACACAGGTTCGATCCCGGCAAGAGCACCTCTCCAGTAAGTGTCCTTGGGCAAGACACCTAACGGTACATACTCGCCAGTGCCACCCAGGACATACTTGAAAACGAGAGAAATCTCAATGTATCCTTCCTGGTAAAATCCTTTCTCAAAATAAAATATTATTCCTATGCTCCAGTATTCTTACTCTGAGAGGTCTTGGGGTCTGTCTGGCCCACATACTGAGCTCTACAGGGACATTGCAAAAGGTATAGCACATTCGTACTAGGACAGTGTATAATTTTTTTATTTGGTATTCTTTCTTTGTATTGGTCCCCATAAATGAAGTAACTTTCCAAGCAAGACCTGTCCCACATCTATGAAGGACACAGTCTGCCTTTTCGAGCGGTGCCTCGCTTTAACCCCATAGGGGCCAGATCGTGGTCCCCAAGGTTTTATTGATCTTTTTTGAGGAACTTTAATGTGAATTATTATTTATGTAGCTAGGAATTTCAGGCCAGGATAAAGTATTTGATTTTGACAATCAACTATGTATCTTCACATTGAAAAAATAAAAATATTTTTTCACAGGAATACATTTAGATGCACATTTTTGTTTGTTTGTAGGATTTAGCAAAGGGAAACCGAGTGTTATCCAACCAGTTTTGGAAGCTTTAAGATAACAGATAAGCATTTTCATGTCCCCTGGTTTACTGACCAGTCGTGATTTTAGGATATAGTCACACAGGCATACACAATGTTTATCCCTTCCACTCTTTTATCTGTTCTACTGCTACTATTGTGATTAGTATTAAAGATTTTTCTGCTTCACACATTCACAAAATACCCTCAACAGAAAGACAGACAGACATTTCTGTTTTATTATACAGTATTATTTTCTGCTTACTGGTGCTCATGACCCTGTCCTGTCACAGAACTATAGGTATTTTATCATGTATTAACCGTCGCAACATGAAATAGGAAAAAGTAGATAATAAAAAAATGTGCCGGTGACTTCAGATCCAAAGGCTTGAAAAACTGATAAGTATTCAAACTGTACATTACCTTGAATGGAGTGTTTGGTACAACTTCTTTCTCTACTGAAGAAATGCACATCTTAGGGGTATGTCATGATAGTTAATAACACAGTGTCTTTGCGAGTTTTTATGACCTAGAGTGCTGGTTGTGTTCTGTACCATGGTTAATAAATGAAGAAGGAACCCAACACTCCAGTTGAAAAAAGACCAGTTTATTGGGCAAAATTTCAACTGATGCAACATCCTTCCTCAAGTTCAGTACCCTGGGTACTCACTTTGATTGATGCTGTGGCACCAGCCATAATGTAGCTGCTTGCCCAATAAACTGATCTTTTTACAGATTAAAGTGCTGGGTTCCTTCTTCTTTTATTGAATGTCATGCAGAGTTTTGTCTGACCACTCCATAGTAGTGATGGGCCGAACACTCCCGTGTTCAGTTTGCATTTGAACTACCCGAAAAAGTTTGACCGCGAACTCAAACACAATGCGATCACCATGCAAGTCAATGGGGCTCGAACGTTTGAAAATGAAGGTCCCCTCCAAGAGAGCGCATATATGCAAGATATTGGCCATAAAAGGTGTATGGGGGTCCAGGTACTGCCCTGGGGGACAGGAAACAATGAAAAAAATGTATTTAAAAAAAACCCGTTTTTAACCCTTTCACTGCTGAGTACAGAGCCATTTCAACGCTCTGCGCTGAGCTCATTTTTACTGCTTTTGCTCATGTTTAAATGCAATTTGAAGCCATGGGAAATGTTTTCTCACCAACGAGTGGGAAATGTTTGACCAACAATGAGTGGGAAATGTTTGACCAACACACAGGACAGGGTATACCTGAAATAGGCCAGATGGTATACAAGGACGCATTCTAACACAAGCTCAAATTGATCAGTGTTAGAGTGGTCAGGGATAGCCAAAACGGTACACAAGGGGTATCTATCATATAAGTCAAAAATCAATCAGAGTTAGAGTGGTCAAGGAATAGCCAAAGACTGGTACACGGGAGGTGTTTCTCATACAAGCCAGGTAACAACGGAGACTAAAAAATCAAGCAAGTAGTGAATCGCCAGGAGACACTCAGCACTGAGGGATGCAAGCTCCACGACAGCGCGATGAGCCGGATTGCGCTGTCTGTATTTAAACCCGGTGGGCGTGTGTCATCACCCCGCGCCCCACCTCCTGACCAGCCTGCGAGCTCCGGAAGCTGACACAACTCCTGGCACCCGGCTTGTCGATGGTACCGCCGGGTGCCGGGTCCCCCTCTGAGCCCCAGACGTAACAGATACACTCATACACACCACACATTACTGTGAGTTTTATTGCTGTGGAACTGTGTTTTGTCCTTTTTTTGTTTTAGAAGGGGGAAAAAAGCTGTTACGGGTTGAGGAAGTTTACGGGGGGCCCATCGTGAGGTTCAGTAAGAGGCACCATCATTTCTGATGGCTGCCCTGTATGCATCCGGTACACGGGTCAGTGCAACCAAATATTGGGCCTTTGGTGCCAGCTAGTGCTTCACAACGTAACCCCTCTGAGGTATTGTGGAAGAGTGCAGGGTTGGACCCTGCGGTCAAATATTGAAATGATATGCACGTGTCACATTCAAGTGCAGAAAAATTGTGTCTTAGTCGGTGGTGCACGACACCGAGAATCTAACAGGGTTATTCAAAGAGATCTGAATTGTGGCCGAAAGGTAACCAACCACTGAAATTCAGCGTATGGTTACTTTTCCTGGCCATTCGGCTAGTCAGAGAGCAGGCGGTTTTCCAAATGTTGGCGAATTGCCTGCACATACGGTGCCCGGTCGGTGCCTGTTCGAGGGCAGTGAAATCCCCATAGAGAAGCACTGCTTCGTCTATTCAGAGAACAAAAGCCAGCAGTGAAAAGTTGCCAAAATGCCCTGCTGTTTGGTGGTTTCATTCGGCAGGTTTATTCAGGAGAATCCCATAACCTTCAATGTTAAAAATATTCCCGTTTTAATTCAATATCTAATAAACCGTTCATTATAATATTCTGCAGTAAAGAGTCTCTTTATTTATCTATTTGTTTAGGATATTTGCAGTAGAGTCTCTTTATTTTTAGATTTTTAGGATCTTTTAAGCATTTTTTGGAATTTTTTTTAAAACTTTTTTTTTTTCCCCTCGAACTTTCCGCGAATGTCCCGAAAAGTTCAAAGTTTGCAAACTTTTGAACAGCCGATGCTCGAATCGAACTTCAAACCGATTCGAACAGGCAGCCCATCCCTACTCCATAGTTCCCAGAGCACCCATTTTTCCATGAACTGGTTAAAACTGTGAGTTTCATGTTTATTGAATTGTCTCATGATTAGAAATCAAGATGCTCTGAAGTGGGTATAACGTGCATTATTGGTGGATATCAAACATTTAAAAAACACCTACATTAGGTATGCTAGCACAGGGCTCAAAATTTCCACTTACCTACTCGCATTTGGCAAGTGGAAATTAAGTGAGGGCGAGTGGAAATGCACACACAGGCAGCACAATAAATTATTTTGTGCTGCGTATTCCGGCAGTGCCACCGTGCAGCCCTTCCTTCTCCAGACTGCACGGTGGCAGGGATCAGCTGCCTAACCTGACCCAGCTCTTCTGTCACTGGCAAGGGGGGGGGGTGGAGAGGAGCTTCCCTGTCTCCTCGCTCTGCTCACACTGCTCATACTGGGCTCTGGTGGCTGGGTATACATGTATCTGGGCATTAATGTTATTTTTGTAACTTTATTCTAACTAAAACCTTTAACAGAGTAATTTCATAAGATAATTTAAGGGTGTGTGTTTAGGGGCAGAGTTAAACGGCTGGGTAGGGGTTAGGTGGAGCAACTGGTGGCGAGTAACTCTTATGGCCTGGTTAGTAGCTTGGGACTTGAAGTTTTGAGCCCTGTGCTAGCATACATAGTGGCATTTGTACATTTTATTTTTTAATCTGAAGGCTCATGGATATTCACCAAATTGTTTCTTGATGTTGCATTATAGAACGATGCAAATGGACAGTAACTGTATAATAGTTCTCTACAGGAGTAGAAGCAGCTTTACCTTATGTGAACTGTAAAATACACCACTATTGCTGCTTTGTTAAACCCACAATGCTCTATGTAATACCTAGATGCAACTCAGTGGTGATATGGAGTTTGGGATGACCTAATAATATACAGACTGTTCTGGTAGTTAAAAAATGGGAAAATTGTATTTAAAAGATTCATTACGGAATTTGATCAGTGACACTTTTCTTGCAAGGTTTAATTGGACTTGCATGGGTTTGGACCTGGGCATTCCTGACCCATCCATGGGCTCTATTAACAGCTTCGCTCAAACGTTAACGCGTGTGCAAAAACACATTAACACAAGGAGAAAAACCCTTTGCGCAGAATGTCGTATTACAATGTCCGTGCAAAAAATGTTTGTTAACCTCTAACGCTGGTGAACCTGCGTGAACCCTTTGCGAGCGTAATGTACTTTGCGCATCCTATACTTAACATTGTGAGTGCAAATGCGTTTGTGCGCTGGCAAGCGGATGGTATTACAATCTATGCACAAATTTTAACGGGCAACGTTTGCACGCATAGATTTAACGTCTTTTAAAAGCTGGTGGTAACGGCAAATCTGAATGTCCTGGCCGAAACCAAACACACCAGCCTGAAAAAAAAATACAGCACAGTATAGTTACACATTCTACACATACCCAAACAATAAAATTGAGAGGTTGTGTGTGTTTTTATTATTGCTGCAGCATATATACTCAGATTGATTTTGACAGGCGCAAAAACTTAACGGGAGACAATTGTGGTTCTTAATTCAGATTGGCTGAATCGCGAGAAAAAAACAGTTCGCCCACCGATTTCTGCCTGCAGCGTTAATGTGCGTGAGTTTGTGCGTTCCTTTTTTACACGCGATATTTTTTGACGGATGAAAAAATGTGCTCGCATTGTAATACCAGTGTTAATTTACGTGTGTTAACGTTTAACGCTGTGCGCAAAAAAATTGCGCTGCGCGTTCGCTTTTGCGCGAGAGCAGTTAATAGAGCCCCAAGACTTTCTACAATAATATCAGTTTTTAGCCCTAGTATTTTAAAATTGAATTATGGTGTCCTAACATTTTAAAGAGGTGGAACAGCAGAAAGGTCTTTGAAAAGCCTCTTTATCTATGTATATAAACGCGAAAGTCCTGACTGACTGACTGACTCAACACCCAGCTGAAACCGTTTTACCTAGGAACATGAAATTTTGAAAGTACACTGTTTTTATGACGTAGGCAGTAGCACCCACTAAGGAAGGATTTTTGGAAACTCCACCCCTAAGGAGGTGAAAAAGGGGGTTGAATATTTTAAACAGGATACCTATAGCTCAAAAACCGAAGCCGTTACAGGCCTGAAAATTGGTATTTAGATTCGTCTTGAAAAATAAAAAAAAACATGTATTTTACTATTTTCTTAAAATTCCTTGGGGGGGCAAAAAGGGGGGTTGAATACTTTTATCAGTATACCTATATTTCAAATACCGAAGATTTTACGGGTGTGAAATTTGGTATTTACAATCTTCGTGAAAAAACCCAAACATGTGTTTTGCTATTTTCCACAAATACAATTAGTGGGGGTCGGGGGGAAAGAGGCCTGAATACGTTTATCATTATACCTATATTTCAAAAACCAAAGACGTGAAATTTGGTATTTATAATCTTCTTGAAAAATCGAAAAGGTGTTTTACCATTTTCCAAAAATCCCAAGTGGGGGTTGAAAAAAGGGGAGGTGAATACTTGAAAACAGGATACCTATAATCTTAAAAACAGAAGATGTTCCAGACGTGAAAATTGGTATTTAGATTCATCTTGAGAAATATAAACCCACGTATTTTACCATTTTCCAATGGTGTGGCGGTTGAATACTTTTATCAGTATACCTATATTTCAAAAACCAAAGATGTTACAGGTGTGAAATTTGTCATTTATAATCTTCGTGAAAAAAACCAAACGTGTTTTGCCATTTTCCACAAATTTATTTAAGGGGGGGTTGGGGAAAAGGGTCTGAATACTTTTTACGTCCTGACTAACGTCTGCAATAAACATTACTTATTACTTTAAGACATGAACCTGTAATTTATATTTTGTATAGTTTGAACAAAAAAACTCATGTTTCTTTTAAAAACAATTTTAAAAATGCCAAAATCCACGCGAGCGAAGCCGCGGGCAAAAGCTAGTATAAGATATACCTTGTGACGGAACATTAGTATTTTCCATTCAGAGTATGCTCTTCATCTATCTTAAAAAAAATAATTAATTAGTTGTTTTATGCCCAACTCCTCTGATGAGCCAAACACCTACATCTAATGTGACAAGAATGCCTGTAAAGAATTGATGGATATGACAAACATTGCTGAATTAGCGCCTGCCCCGCAATATGGTGTTAAAACGGGGGACGCTAAAGAGAAACCTGCAGGTGTCCCTGTTTTAGCGGGGGGTATGTAATACTGCCCGTAGAAATCAGCAGAAATTTGGTTTGAACCTGGTAATTTGTAAAAGTGTTTTTTTTTTCCCCCAAGTATGATGACCAGTAAGATACTTAAAAGCAAAGCTCAGATTTGGTTGGTTTAAAATGTAACAGTTTATGAAACAGGAGGCCAGCCCCGGTTCTCATTATTCCCTACAAAATTATGTTTGTTCATAGCATTGGGCTATCTGAAATGAATAAATGGATATCAGATTCCTCCATTACCAGTCAACTATTATACATATTGATTATGTCCACTTGGAAGAGGAATTGTCCCTTCCACTGGGGTTGAGCATCTCTCCAATTGGTTGACACATGCATCTGCAAAAAGCAGTTGCCTGCATATCCATCAAAACTTACATATTAAGCCTAAATAGAGAATGGCACAAATCAATGCTGTTAGGGAGCTAATGGTGCTTTTCTGCTATCATTGACCCTACACTTTACATCCTACCTACAATATTCCACTTTAAACCCCCTCTTCATGTTATGACATGTCATGCGATTACTTAGGATTTACTAGCTTTCTGTCCCCCTTGCAGGTTTGTGCATGTATTCATCATGGTGGCAGACGAGCTGTTCCATTCTCCATGTCAAAAAGGACTAGTGAGAGTAGCAGTGATCAAGTGACCTGTATCTGATGTAATCTTGCACTTTGATTTTCATCAGAATGACAGTACTATATTATTATTATTATCGTCATCATTTATATAGCGCCAACAGTTTCCGCAGCGCTTTACAATAACCAAAGGGAACGAGATACAGATAAACAGACATAGGATGGAAACATAAAGTGTAGAGGGCCCTGCTCATAGGAGTTTACAATCTAGAGGGATTGGGGGTTGAGGAAGACAAAGGGAATTTTACTGGACAGCAGGATCATTAGTGCCAGTGGTTCGGGAATGGTGGAGCAATGGAAGCAGCTTCAATCATGTGTGAATAGGTGAGCAGAGGGGTGAGTTGCATCAGTGATGTGGTACGCTAATCTGAAGAGATGGGTTTTGAGGGATTTCTATACATTCAAGACAAGTTTTAAATAATAAAAGTCCTAGGCTCTTTATCTTCTCCGTGATACATGAGAATAGGAGGAATGTTACATAGGTTTATTACCTCCCCGAGGAGCCCAATAATGAAATGATTATTGGAATTATACATGTTCCGTTTCCAATAACGTGCTCTTTGAAAGGATCTCGCGTTACTGGAAGACTCCAGGAAAGGGTAGAAAGCAGGATTTATATTCAGAGTTGGCAGCGACTGACAGTAATATTAAAATAATGAGCTCCAGTGAGGTTATTGTTAGCCATAATGCTGTTAGACCGCATAAAATAACTTGGCTTTCGTTTCTTGGCAAATGCACTTCACAGTCAGTTATAAGCGCGGCATGTAGTAGTAAAGGGAGGAGGTTTGTGTGGGATGAAGCAATCTGTACATTCAATGTGAGGAAAGGCACAATCGACTTGTTATAAGCTGCAAGAAAAAAAAAACATAAGTAAACAACAGTAATTGGTCAAAAGAAAAACAATTAACCTAGTGATAATTTAAATTATATCGTTGAATAAAATATATATTTTTTCTTTTTATTTCGTTAGTAGGTTATAAAGTACGTTACCATTTTTTTATTTTGCTTTTTGCAGTTCATAAGATCTCCAATTAACAAAAAAAATATGTGCAGGATTAATGCCAACTGCTCTGCTATACGCGTGCCTTGTCGAACAACACATAACGATATATTACCAGCCTCGCTGCCAAGCTATCCCGCATTATCATGCACAACAACGTCTGTTGTATATATTAATGAATAAATTGTGCATAATCATTGGCAAATGCCACAGGAACAAACACCCCCATTCATAATTCAGTAATCTACTTGGCTCTTTATTTATATTTTATTAAATCAGAGAGTTTAAATGAATTGTTTTTTTACCGTACGCTGTATCCGCTTTACCACAATACCCCCCCATGCCCCCAGCAAAGACTGTGAAATGGTTTCTTTGCATCGATGACATTATTATTATTCCTGGTCTTGTCTTTCCCACTAAGTAAGCCGTATGACTAATTAAAGAACATAAAGAAAAGCAAAGCCTAATAAAATAATAAACACTAATTAGTCGTTGTACAGGAACAGGATAAGATTGGAAGCTTTAGGCTTCCTGTGAAAATGAAGTCATGTGCCGTGTCAGCAAAGGCCAGGGATAAACAAGAATCTGTGCCAAAGAAATCTTAATGTATCAATATATATAAAAAAAGATTTGTAGTAAGCAATCTTGTTTGGTATTTTTGGAGAAAACAGATCACCTAATTAATTTTAAAGAAAAACTGCCACCATTTTCTTTTTTTATCTGTATAAAAATATGCTATAAATGTAATTTATTCCTATACATATGTACCTCATTCCAATCTCCAGTCTTACCCCTACCATTTTTTCTTGAAAGTGGTCATTAAGTGTTCTTTGGTCACATCTACCATATATTCACATCTACCATATATTCACCATGAGGGAAAGGAAACCAGCAGAGTATAATTTTATGAGAGTGTATATTTGGAGAAGGGGGTGTACAGTGGCATGTCCCCCTCTTCTGTTCATAGAATCCCAGGGCTCTATTGCAGTGTTGTCAATAAAAGCAGAGCGTGTCCCAGTTTCCCACTGCACCCAATGAGGGAAACAGTGGGTCATGCTGTCGTCTCTACCGTGGAATGAGAGGTGAGTAAAGGATTTATAGTACAGTTTTTATAGAATGTTAAGTGATTTTACAAAAGCAAAACCACTTAACTCCACATTTTAGGCTAGGGTCAGACGAAAGCATTTTTCCCCGCGAACGTGAAAAAGTGCGTCCGAACGCATTGAAGTATTTTTTCACGGAATGCGCAAAAACGGTCAGACAACGCGCATTTTCGGGCGTGATTTTGTACGGATCGTCAATAAAACACTTTTTGCGTCTGGACGTTATGTAGGCTGGACATTAGCAGCGTCTGACATCTCCTAATCACGCAAACACGCCGCTATGCCGCAGCTGCGCACTCAGTACGTCAGTACTAGCGGTTCAGCTTTCTCAAAAAAATGCATTCAAATTCCACTTGCGTTGCACGGCCGGACTTTTGTGTGGCCGTACATCATATATTGGCCGTCATTGCCCGTCATCTGCTGCTAGTGTGGCCGTAATTATGTGCGCCAGAACGCACGTTAAAAGTGCGCTGGTCTGACCCCAGCCTAAGGAGTCTGTTTTTCTTAGAGAATTACCAACTCCAAGATAGAAAAACAACCAACCTTGAAATAGCTCATTCTACTAGGCCCAGGTGCAAATGAACGCCTATTATTATTATTATTATTATTATTATTATTTACAGGCATTTATACAGCGCCAACATATTCCGCAGCTCTTTACAATAGGGGAGCACAAACACGAGACACACATGATACATAATGAAAAGATGACCCTGCCCGTAGGATAACTGTCCAGGGAGTACAGCACTTAACCAAGTGCTCAGTCAGACATCCCATGAGCTTACAATCTAACGGACTGGGATAGGTGAAACAGATAGGAGCAGAGGGAATGTAAAGATGGTTAGCAGGGCAGCACAGGAAGAACCAGAAGCCTGGGCTTAGTGAGAGTAATTAGAGAGAGAAGTGGAGACAGCTGGAAGAGAGACCTGAAATTATGGACCTGCCCTGGGTGGTGAGGGTGGATGGGGAGGGTTGGGTGGGACAGCAGAGGAGAAGGAGCTATGCAGTCTGCCTTGTGTGTGTGCTGTGAATATATAGATGTTAATTTATAGTAAGGATGCACTATAAATGGGCCACAAGCAAAACTTGCGGCAAGGTTGAAATAACTTAGCCATTAAGATAACCAGCCATTATGATATCAGATGATCTGTATATCAACTTCAACCATTAGCTTAACGGCAACTGTGGAATAGGGCCCCTCTGTTTATGGGTCCTCTTTCATTTATTCACAACTATTTTTTGTTAGTTTACGCATGCTTTTCCAAATAGTTTTCTCTAATACAGGGAATCTTCAAAACACCCTTGTAGTGTACCTAACTTCAACCCCCTAACTTGACCTTAGTGTTGCTATGAGGATGATGAAATGTAGACAGCATTCATCCTTTGGCCAAATTCTAGCATTCAAGGCTTTGCACTCAAAAACTAAAGAATACATCACATAGAAAGGTATACTTGGTATGGATGAAAAATTCCTCTGACCTTGGAAAAAAAAGTCTTCTGGTAAAATGTCAATATGTAAAAGTATGATTTTTTTTTGCTTTCAGTCTTCGGTAGGATGGACATTTATCACAATTTTCCGTAGATGTAGCTGCTTATCCTTCCATTTTGCATTGTGGTGTGTTGCGTAGGTCTGCATCTTAAATGCATTGTGTGTTAGCACTTAAAAGTTCAAGAACATATTCATAGCAATGAAACTTTCTTTGTAATTATAGGGAAAAAATGTCATGTACTTAAATGTTTGAAGGATCTCACAGAGGATACAAAATGTCACACATAAGATGGTTCTTTAATATATTCAAGTGGAAAACTGGTGATGCGTGTGAGATCTGATCATACACTGAATATTACAAAGTGAGAACCTATCATTACTGGGCTGGTCAAGGTTGCCTATCTCATCTTTATTGAAGGTGCTGAATCGGCCTCTTCATTTGGAACATTTTCAAGAATGTATTCATGAAACTAAAATAATAATGTTCCAGAGGCAATTGTGAAGACAATTAGTTGCAAAATTTTAAAAAATTGATGTTGAAATTAAGAGCTCTTTGATGATAATAAAAAAAACATTAACTCTTAATATTGTCTTAACAATACAAATATGCAGCAAAAAATTCCAATAGAGTCCATAAAAGACCAGAAAGGCCTGACAGCATTCTTTGTGCATAAATGATGTACATAGAGCATATTACATTGTCTCCAGTGCAACAGAATGACAAAACTCCTTTATATTGTTGTGTAGAGTCTGTTTACGAAGTATATATAATTCATCTTCTGGGAATCGCTACTTCATTAGATACAAGTCACATAATATTTTAATGTGCTAACTCCCAAGTGAATTCATGTTTAGTAATATCTGTACATACACAATGTGTGTTTGCATCTATTTCTCATCCGTCTATCCATCGTAATATGCATCTAGACATGTTATGTACGACTGTTACATTTTATGTATATAAAAATTGTAATAGCTACATGGAAAGCCTGAAGATCCACGCTGTTGAAGTTGACATTCCAACTTAATCCAACATCGTTCGTTTGTTACTGAGATCCGAGAAACTGTAACTAATTTTCTGATTGCTGAACCAACTTGAAATGATACACACCTTCTGCTGTTGTTTTTCTACTGGAGAAATCCTAGGATACCTTATAATTAAAAACTAAACAAAGCCTGGCCATAAAAGGATGTGCAAGCTCAAGCTTGAACATGCGCATCCTGTGCCAGTGGGGTTGAAGCATTGCTATTATCTGCATTGACAACTCCATAAATTGAAAGACACATTCTTGGACCAAATAAATGGTGACTCATTCCTCTTTTCCTGCATTTCAGTTGACCATCAGTAACCTTGGTGCTGTGTGCATCGTTTAGTGCAGTGGTTCTCAAACCTGTCCTCGGGACACCCAACCAGGCTAGATTTGCAGATCACCTTGGGGAAATGCAGACTGAACCCTGCAATCACTGAGCATCAAATCATATCCCCTGTGTTGTGCTTCAGCTGTCTGGAAAACCTGGCCTGTTAGAGGGTCCTGAGGACGGGTTTGAGAAACACTGGTTTAGTGGATTTTTCCCTGTTGTTATGCGTGATGTTTACTGGTCCTTTTTGCAATTGAAGTGGGGTACTAGCAGCAAGAGCCGGCAGCTGCTTTTTTCCCTGGTTCCCACTTAACGGGAGCCAGCCCCTGCTCAGTCCATTTCTCCTCGACCATAACAAGTCGAGCCAGTTACCCAGCATTGCCAGTCCAACCTATCTGTTTTGGCAAACACCTGTCTGTGGAAAAAATGTACCATAAGGCTAATGTCAGACGACTGCAGTCTGAGCACATACTGCGTGCGTGCATAACGGACGTACATACTGACGGAAGATACTGTAGACCCCACATGGTCTGTTTTTTTTAACGAATGTAGAAAAAAAAGGAAATATGGGAAACAAAATTAAATGGCAGGTACAGTCATCCAGACCAAAAGAACTTCTGAGCGTCAACGTGATGGACGTCGCAAATGCGCTCCGTCTGCCGTTGCATCATCACGCACACAGGCCACTATGCGGACGTGGCGCACTCTGGGCATCCGTCGTAACGCTTTTATGTCGAGGCCTAAATGGCGTCCGTTGCCACCTGCGTGGTGCGTGTGCACTTCGGTGCAAAAGTACTTATTGTGTTGGTCTCTATTGATCACAAATCAATGCTACGGAGAATGTTAAACTGTGCGGTGACACGAACGTGATGACTGCGTTCGTCTGACGCTAGCCTAAAAACTCCTGCTGTAGCTGCAATTGTATCCTCCAATGTATGTGCAGGGACAGAAGAGGCAGAAATTTGTGCATGGACCATTATATTTTTTTCACCATAACCAAGTTACATCAGATATGATTTGCATACTTTCATCTTTTATGTGATTCACATTAAATGGGACTAATATTAAAAGAAATGGTGACCCTTTGACATAATTTAGTCTTGTTCTGATAATTCTTTTTAACAATCATACAAGTGTATCCATATTTGATGAATCATTAAATCCTATTAAAAAAGGATTTCCAGGTCTTCCTTCACTGTGATTAGTCTTTCTGCCAAGTGATATCTGCTGAGGTTCAAACTGTTCTGTTTAAGGCTACATGGTAGGGTCCAACATTGCACTTTATAGTTACATAGGCTGAAAAAAAGACGTGTGTCCATCGAGTTCAGCCTTTTACACATCACCTTCTGCTGTTGATCCAAAAGAAGGCAAAAAAAACAGTTTTAAGCGCTCGCCAATATGCAACATACTGGGAAAAAATCCCTTCTTGACCCCAGAATGGCGGTCAGATTTCTCCTTGGATCAAACAGCTTTTACCCACATATTAAATATTAGAACCCTTAATATTATGTTTTTGCAAGAAGCCATCCAGCCATTGTTTAAAAGTCTGTACCGTTTTTGACCCAACCACCTCAACAGGCAGAGAATTACACATTTGTACTTTTCCCACTGTAAAATAACCCCTTTTATGCTTTAGGCTGAATTCCTTTCAGATGACCTTGTGTCCTGTGTATAGTTCTATTAATTAATAGGTTTCCAGGCAATTGTTTATAATGGCCCTGTATATATTTATATAAAGTTATAAGACAATGGTTTATAATGGCCCCGCATATATTTATATAAGGTTATCAGATCCCCTCTAAGGTGCCGTTTTGCTAAACTAAACAGATTTAAACTTGTTAGCCTTTCCTCATAACTTAAATCATCCATTCCCCTTATTAATTTAGTTGCCCGTCTCTGCACTTTTTCTAGCGCTATAATATCCTTTCTTAAAACAGGTGCCCAAAATTTTACGGCATATTCAAGGTGCATCTTACCATTGATTTATAAAGAGGTAATATAATGTTTTCATCCCGAGAGGGATTTCCCCTTTTAATGCCAATACCTTGCTGGACTTGGCGACTGCTGTTCGACATTGGGCATTGTTACTTAGTTTGAAGTCTATGATTATTCCCAAATCCTTCTCTTGCTTTGATTTCCCTAACTCTGTAGCATTTAGGGTATACGTTGCTTGTGTTTTCTTCACGCCAAAGTGCATAACCTTGCACTTATCTACATTAAACTTCATCTGCCATTTAAGTACCCAGTCACCCAAACTAATCTAACAGGTTATCCAAAGAGATCCGAATTGCTTGAGAAAGGTAACCGAACGCTGAAAATCAGCGTTCGGTTACCTTTCCTGACCATTCGGCTATCCAGAGAGCAGGCAATTCGCCAAATCCTAGCGAATTGCCTGCACATACGGTGCCTGTTCGGTCCCTGTTTGAGGGCAGTGAAAACCCCATGAAAATGCACTGCTTCGGATATTCAGAGAACACAAACACAAACCAGCAGTGAAAGGTTCCCCTAATGCCCTGCCATTCGGTGGTTTAATTCGGCAAGTTTATTCAGGAGAATCCCATAGACTTCAATGTTAAAAATATTCCCGTTTACTTCAATATCTAATAAACCATTCATTATAAAATTCTGCAGCAAAAAGTCTCTTTATTTATATATTTTTTAGGATACTTTAAGCATTTTTCTGAATAATTTTTTTTTTTTTTTTAAATTTTACTTATTTTTTCTGTAACAGCCCTCTTTATTATCATTCCCTGGACCTCCTGTGTAAATTTCAGACATTTTCGCTCAGTAGTTTCTTTGCAAACAGCGTTTCATTTTCACAGATTAATACAAACGGTTTTGCTAATTTATTCACTGCCTCCTCTGAGTCTCAACTGCTTCGCTGCATGTGATCGGCTCCTGCTCGGGTTTTTCGAAGGTTAATCCAGATGTTTTTGAGGGTTTTCAGCGTGCATTCGGTGGGTTTTGCGGTTAGTTTTCGTCAGGTTTTCGGCAGCTTTTCCCTGCAATTCGGGGAAGCTGTGGTGTTTTCTGGGTCACCGAAATGGGATCGGCAAAAGGAACCGAATTGAAGAGAACGAAAAGTCACCGAACGTGCGGTGACTTTTCGAATCTCTTTGAATAACCCTGATAATCCCTCTGCAGCCAAGTAATATCCTGCTCACATTGTATTACTTTTCCTAGTTTTGTGTCCTCTACAAACACTGTTACATGACTTTCGATGCCTATTTCAAGGTAATTTATAAATAGATTGAATAGAAATGGTCCTATAACAGACCACTGAGGGGACACCACTTACCACTGGTGTCCATCTTCCAAATTTACCATTTATGACAACCCTCTGTACTCTATCTTTTAGCCTGTGTTCAATCCAAGTACAAGAATTTTCACCTAGGAAATAGTTCAAATAGTAACCTCTTGTGTGGAACTGTGTCGAAAACCTTGGCAAAATCCAAGTAAATCACATCCACTGTGACCCCCTGATCTATATGTCTACTTACCTCTTCATAGAATGCAATTAGGTTAGTCTGGCATGATCTTTGTTTCATAAAACCATGCAGATTTCTGCTAATTACATGATACCTCCCAATGAATTCCTGAATATTATCCCATAGTAACCTCTCAAATAGGTACCTCACCTAGTAAAATGGTCACCAGCCATCACTAGACCATGACTGTAAGTAAGAAGATTGGTGCTGTATGAACACTGCAATCAACATATGCAATATGCATTATCTTTTACACCAGTACCACCTCACCTAATCACTGAAGCAACCACCGAGATCCTAATTACAGTCAGGTCCAGAAATATTGGGACATCGACACAATTCTAACATCTTTGGCTCTATACACCACCACAATGGAGTTGGAATGAAACAAACACAATGTGCTTTAACTGCAGAATGCCAGCTTTAATTTGAGGGTATGTAAATCCAACTCAGGTGAACGGTGTAGGACTTACAGCAGTTTGCAGATGTGCCTCCCACTTGTTAAAGGACCAAAGGTAATGGGACAGAATAATAATCATAAATCAAACTTTCCCTTCTTAATACTTGGTTGCAAATCCTTTGCAGTCAATCACAGCCTGAAGTCTGGATGCATAGACATCAACAGACGCTGAGTTTAATCCCTGGTGATGCTCTGCCAGGCCTCTACTGCAACTGTCTTCAGTTCCTGATTGTTCTTGGGACATTTTCCCTTCAGTTTTGTCTTCAGCAAGTGAAATGCATGCTCAATGGGATTCAGGTCAGGTGATTGACTTGGCCATTGCATAACATTCCAATTCTGTCCCTTCAAAAACTCTTTGGTTGCTTTTGCAGTATGCTTTGCATGTCCATCTGCACTGTGAAGTGTCGTCCAATGAGTTCTGCAGCATTTGGCTGAATGTGAGCAGATAATCTTGCCCGAAACACTTCAGAATTCATCCTGCTGCTTTTGGCAGCAGTCACATCATCAATAAATACAAGAGAACCAGTTCCATTGGCAGCCATACATGCCCACGCCATAACACTACCACCACCATGCTTCAATGATGAGGTGGTATGCTTAGGATCATGAGCAGTCCCTTTCCTTCTCCATACTCTTCTCTTCCCATCACTCTGGTACAAGTTGATCTTGGTCTCATCTGTCCATAGGATCTTGTTCCAGAACTGTGAAGGCTTTGTTAGGTGTTGTTTGGCAAACTCTAATCTGGCCTTCCGGTTTTTGAGGCTCACCAATGGTTTACATCTTGTGGTGAACCCTCTGTATTCACTCTGGTAAAGTCTTCTCTTGATTGTTGACTTTGACACACATAGACCTACCTCCTGGAGAGTGTTCTTGATCTGGCCAACTGTTGTGAAGGATGTTTTCTTCACCAGGGAAAGAATTCTTCGGTCATCCACCACAGTTGTTTTCCGTGGTCTCCCGGGTCTTTTGGTGTTGCTGACCTCACCGGTTCGTTCCTTCTTTTTGAGAATTGAGAGTTGACAGCAACGGATTCCAAATGCAATAGCACACTTGAAATGAACTCTGGGCCTTTTATCTTCACATTGTAATTGGGGTAATGAGGGAATATCAAACACCTGGCCCTGGAACAGCTGAGAAGCCAATTGTCCCCTTACCTTTGGTCCCTTAACAAGTGGGAGGCACATATGCAAACTGCTGTAAGTCCTACACTGTTCACCTGAGTTGGATGTACATACCCTCAAATTAAAGCTGACAGTCTGCAGTTAAAGCACATTGTGTTTGTTTCATTCCAACTCCATTGTGGTGGTGTATAGAGCCAAAGATGTTAGAATTGTGTTGATGTCCCAATATTTCTGGACCTGACTGTATATGCCTTCATATTTAGGCCAGGCAGGGGTTTAAAACGATATCCTAAGAGCCAGCACTTCAGTTAAAGGGACACAACCACTTACATAAGCTGTAACTATTATTTGTACATTACAAACAAAACCACATTATAAAACACATGCTGCTGGATTTCTCTTTGCTTGAGGTAATAGCATGTAAAAAGGAAATATACATTTAGGATTTTATCTCATGTTTCCATTTTGTGGATTTTCCCATGATGCAATATTTACCAAAATCTGTGCAAGAGTTTTACTTTGTGATTTATCTTGTACAGTTTTTAACAGTTAATGAGATGGAGGGAAAGTTTAGATAAGACGGCAGCGGTGTAGTGTGTTCTCCAAGCTAACTTAGATAACAGATGGCAGCTGAATGAGTTAAAGACATGGAGCTTAAAATATGTTCATTATACCCCCCGGTGATGTCCCTTAAATACATCCAACAAATTACAATGATTTGGGTTGGAGATTGACCAATAGACTCCTTGATAAGCCATCCAACAAGGAGCAAGTGATGTAAAGATACTGTGGGGGCAGTTTACAACACAAAAGATCACAAAACGGCTGCACCCAGTGACAAATCTAGCATGAAATAGTTTAACTAAACCTACAAGAGAAAAACAAACACATGTAAGATATCTGCAACATAAAATAAACCAAATAAGGACATTTCATTTTTTGGTGGTAGTGGCCCTTTAACCAGACCAGGTAACATCATTAGGAAACTCCAGGAGGGGGTCTACAACTTATCAGCACTGAGTAAGCGGTGTCTGGTGTGTTAATCATTAATTTTCCTTCAGTTGCCAATTAAGTTGTGATTAATGGTTAAGACAGAATGCCGATTATTTGTGTCTTTCATTGAAACATTTGGGCACTGACCTAGCGATAATTATCTATTTTTGTACCTGCAGGTTTTATTCTTTGTGTATATGTTTTTTATCACACTGTCCAGTTTTGTACGTTCATTTTTACTTTAATCAATAAAGGTTATGTTTTAATTTAGTACTCCGATGTTGTTTAGAGAGTTTATCTCTTAACGTTTTTTCAAATTTTGTGAGTCAGGTTTAATCCTATTATCGGGGTGCCCACAATAAAATTGTGTTTATCATTAGGGTTGGGGTGATTGTTGTCTTTATCCACTGGTTGTGGGTTTTGGATCTATGAGACTCTTTGAATAATCCCCTATATTTGCTCTAGTTCATTTTAAGTGACATAGATATCTATAGTGTGTGTGTGTATATATATATATTTATTATAAAAAAGATGCTATATATCCACCCCATTGCTTATTTTAAAAAGAAATGGATTTTATGTTCTTGTCTTGTACCTATCTTTGCTAATTATTGGGAGTCTTTTATTTCAGGAGCAGCCGAAAAAAGCTCTAAGCATGGAGCAGAAGACAAAACGCAAAACATAATAATGGCTATGAAAGAAAGAATGAAAATCAGGGAAAGGAACAGACCTGAGGTTTTCCAGCTTATTCAAGAGATGTTTCAGATACTAAAAGAAGACTTTGTACAGCATACAAAAGCAGCTAAGCAAAGTGTTTTAGATGGAACCTCTAAATGGTCAGCCAAAATAAACATCACAGGTGAAAAACATTTGCTTCTACTTTACACACAATGCCTCTAAGTCCTAATACATCGGAAAACACCAGTCAGAAATCATCTGTAATAGAATTCCTAGCCCTAAGTCATAACTCTTATATTTTTATCATTAATAATTATTCTGTTAAAACAGTATAGACTTTCAGGTTAATAGTTTTGAAAGTGCAATATTCCAATCATTTATTGACATCTGGACTGAATAGATTTTCTTGACCAGCCAATATATATTCCAGAGGGACGTACTCTGGAGACTTTGTTATAATATATCAGATGGTCCTGATGAAGTTCTGCTGGTATGGATTTATTGCTGTTTCGTTTATGCTGTTGCTGCTTGTAATTTAAGGAAAACACCTGATAAACAACAACAAAGTCTTTGGAATGCATCCTTTTGATGTATAATATATATGTAGTTTGCTTGGAGTGCACTGGATTAAGAATGATTTGGAGGTTTTTGTGCTAGGCCCAATTAATTAACATGTAAATCTGTATTATTTGCCCCATTCTGATGACCACTTAATGTGATGTAAAAAGTCTATACGGTCTATTCACTAAAGTTGAAACTCAGGAGAAGAGGAAATTTTAGGTCAAAATAGCCAAACAAGAAAAATTCTCCCATTTATCTCACTTTCCAAATCGGCTATTTGGTCTAGATTGTTCTCTTTTCCTGACAATTCTCCTGAGTTTCATCTTTTAGTGAATAGACCTGTAAGTCAAAGAAAATGTTACAGGAGAGAATCAGAGATGACCCTGAAGAAGGCTCTCTTCTTCTCTGCAAACTGACACTCACACTGTAATTTACCTCAATAAGCCAATGGTTTAGCTGATGTGTCGAATAACTGTCAGCATTGGTTTCTACCATCTACATCTTATCAAGAGATATCATTGGTATTTTTAGACCACAATGATCTTGATGATCCTAACAGGACATTGCTTCGAAAGTGTATCTATAGATGTATCATTATACATTTTATGTATCATTTTTATGTAAAGATTTCATTCTTTGCATCTGACATTAAACCATCCTGAAATGTATAATGTAATGCAATGAATTTACAGCCATTGAAATCATCTAAATAATAAGCCTTATTTCACGATAAAAAAATCCTTAGATTTCTTTTGTCCCTAATGAATGCTCAAAAATATACTTACTAATCGAATGTTTATTGTAATTCAAATCAGCAAAAAAATCTAATTCTCAAAGTAGAAAGTAGAAATATTTTAAGATAATTTACATCAGGGATAAATTTTTTAAGTAATTAATTAATGTGGGAGCTCACTGGTATGTTTGCCCACTGAAATAAAGCATTGTCATCTTACACTTACTACACAATCCCTCATTCAGTTTTGGGATAAAATAATGATTCTCTAAAACTCACTCATATATGTATATATAAATTTGGTCTGGTATTTAGGGAATCATTATGAATATTTATTTGGACTTCCCACAAAACATATGATGGAATACCGAAACAAAAACTTCAGAGTGTGGGTCATATGGGAACTCCATTCACTCTGCAAAAATAGTGGGAGAACTGTGTTCTAGAGGTGTGCATTCGTCTCTGGGCAAAAAAAACAACTAAATTTGATAATTCGTATTCGGAAGTACTTCTGAATAACGAATCGATATGATACGAATTCGAAACGAAATGGTATATAATGTATTTATTTTGTTTTACACTGTGTCATCATCATAAAAAAAAGATTTGAATAACATATTTACTATTGAATGTGAAATGAACTATCAAATTCATATCAACTATCGAATTGCTCTTAATTTACAATACAAGTAATAGTCAGCAAAGGACTTTAGGAAAAAAATGAATTTTGTTTCACTGTTTAATTTGACTCAAATACTAAATCTGTGACACAGCTTAAAATTTAAACCTAGCTTTTCTTTTAACAGCAAAATTTGATTAATTGGGGTTTTATTTAGTGATCCAAAATTTGAATTGATATCAACTATCGAATTGAAATATGAAATTCGAATCAATTCGAAATTTCAAATCGATCCAAAATGAAATCCGAAACAAAATTAGTTACGAAATTCTGAAAACGAAAGGATTTAAAAACGTAGCAAAACGAAACAAATTTTTCAGCCATGCACATCCCTACAGTGTGTTCCCAAGTGTTTACACTGGAGTGGACACTTGATTTACATTATATAATATTTTGCCTTGCAATTATTTATATTATTATCTTTAATAATTATTATGTATAGTTGACAATTATTATTTCCCAATCTTTTCTTTGGTTAGTCGTTTCTGCTCAGGGTTTACAAGCAAAAGACAAAACTGGGTCAAGTGATCCATATGTCACTGTTCAAGTTGGAAAAACAAAAAGAAGAACTAAAACAATATTTGGCAACTTAAATCCAGTATGGGATGAGAAATTCCACTTGTAAGTATCCTTTAACTTTTCATAGTTTTAGTTAATATGTGCATAACGGTCTGTGAAATGGATTTTTTCAATTATGTAAGTTTTTGAAGATCCAGAGCTCATTTTGGATTGTTTCTTTATCCTATATTATTATACTTTATTTATATAGTGCCATCATATACCACAGCGCTGAACAATGGGTATGATATAGACAGGGTTACAATACATTGAGACTGAACAACATTTGATAAACTGATACATGAGGAAACGAAGGCCCTATTCCCGTGGGAACTCACAATCTAGAACGGTTTGGGGTGGAAACAAGAGGAGAGGACTGCAATGTGAGAGTGGTGGACTGGTTGAGGCAGTGATGTGTATTAGTGAGTTGGGTGGCAGACTTCCCTGTATAGAAATGTCTTATACGAGAGGGAGAGATGTAGACAATGGAGGGGTTGGTGGCACTGAGGCAGGATTTCCATTTTAGGATGAATGCAGAGTAAAAGAGTAGAAGAGACAGGAGGCGCATTGTGCAGCAGTATGTGGACCTTGCACTTCCCTAATTCCAGCAGAGGGGAGGGGGAGCTGGTGGCCAGGAAAACACTGCAGAGTTTACCTGGGATTATTAAGAGTAATTAGAGAGAAGTGGAGACAGCTGGAAAGGATGCCTGAAGTTAGAGGCCAGTCCTGGGTAGGGGGGTGGGACTGATCAGTGTGGGAATTTGTCCCGTGTGTTTCTGTGTGAAAAAAGGAAATTAGTTCAAGTAAGTGTCTAGGTGTCAGAGGCCTTTGTAATGGGGGGAAGGGCACTAGTGAAAGACTAGCTACATATTCTATCCAAAAATGCGTCAATTTAGAGGGTAATCAGCCAGAAATTAATAAATGCAGACACAAAATACAATTGCGATGATAGAAAATTGCAGTGTTGCTTAAAGGGATACTCTATTAAAAATAGAGTTCCCCTTTTTCTCCTTAAATAATTGGGCAGTGACTGCTGACATTTATTCTTCTCATATTTTATTAATTTAGGTGACTTAAGTTACCTTTTGCCCCTGTGTGCACTCAGAATGTTCCTGTAACCTTGCTACACAATTTGTGTAGACCTACAATTTGTGTAGCAGTACTACATGGACTTTCTGAGCGCACTGAGGGAGAAACGGGATAAAAGTCGTAGGATCCATAATTTGGGCTTTCCTCACACTTGACATGTGCAAGTTTCATAGCAGTTGTGCAGAACGATGGGTTGGAGATGTGTACTCATGCGCAGAATCAATCCATCGTCTGCAACTTTGAGAACGCTCGCTACTGTTGGCGGTTTCCAAAGAGTGTGACGTCAGCACCCAGTCTACGTGCTGACATCACTAGAGACTGATCTGGTGGCCAGCAGCTGGGAACTTCAAAACCTCATTGCTATATTTAGCTGAAGCTCTAATGAACCCAATTTTTCAAAGTAGAGAAATGGGACTAAATGCTTTGGAAACTTTAAAGGAGGGAATCGTCCTAGATATCAGTTACATGTAGGATGATGAGCAGTCTTTGATAGAAGCAAATGAAAGTGACTATTAGAAAAGTACAGATGGACACATTCCATCACAAGTGCATCTTCCACAGCATTTGCGTCTCATCTGCTAAATCGAACAAATGTCTATCAACTTCTTAATCTGATGTAAAGTGTATAAATTATAAAGTGGTGTTTTCAGTTGAATGTTCAAGTAAGGGGAATACTGAAGTATGGTGGCTGTCACTCGCCCACTTGAAATCTCTGGCATTAAAGCAATATGGAATTGAAATAACAAGTTGGGACAAATCCTTGCATGTAACAGCATGTTTTAGGTCAATATGTTTAGACGTGTCTTGGATAGTAGTTAATTTGTTAAATGCATAGCAAGGCCTCCAGATGGTGTATGAGATGGAAATAGCAAATGCTTGGTGACAGAAGATCACATAATATTCTTAATACAGTTTTTCAATGTCTAAGTAATGAAACATAAAATAATCAATGCCCTATTGGTTGATTGCACCTTTTGAAAATAGGTTAACTTTGTTGTGATTTGAGTCATTTGCTTTTTCGTTCACAAGATTTGCATATCTTATTTTGCCTCTACACAAATTATTTGCAGTTAATTTGAAGACACCAGTTCACATGATGTTAAGCTAGACTAGCGCTTTCACTGTCAAGTGTGTGTTACTGAAAAAAGGCTAGATTATTAATGGTGTCCTTTATCTTGTATAATTTCGGATTCTGCTTTATTAGCCCACAGGCTGAATCTAAAAATAATGTGAGCATAACACCTATACATAGAAAATACAATAACACCTTGTATCTGTACTGTACAAGGATTTTCAGCAATGATAACCCCCTGAATATAAAACCTGTAAAACAGTGAGTGGCCCCAGAGACCTCCCTGTAACCCCCCTTCTCCCTGGCTGTTGTAATGCAGTATCAAAGTTTCTGAACTTTTTGTTACAGTGGGTGTGAGAGCTACTACTTTTGGCTTGTTTACAGTAAGATAGGGTGAAAAGGAGAGAGATATGACAGTGAGTTTTGATTTCTACACAGTGGGCACACTAATTGTGCTTTAAAAAGGTATGCGCATTTTCAATGTATTTTAATGCAGAATCGAGTTAACTTGATTTTGGGAGCGAGGGGGTTAATAGCTGTCTGCATTTTGGAAACCTCAAGTGGTTGTAGAAGCTGTATTGGTAAATCTGATACAACTCTTCAATCTAGTCAATAGCATTTTATTTTGGACACCTATTGTCTGAGAAGTTATATTAAGCTGCAATGCATCAGGGTTCGTTTCGTGATGTCCAGTTTGGTAAATTTACTGGATACAGAGATGGAAAATCTGCTGTAATCTATACACTATTGAAAAGTCCTTTGATACATTGCTCTTCATTCTGCTTTGCAGACCCTGTCAGCCCCGAATGAGTAAAACCGCTTTGAGATGCATCTCGAGAGCTTATCAAACAGCTTTAGTCTAAGCTAGCCATCTGCTTGCTATCTTTTTTTCCTGTGAAATGATGCAATCCAGAATACACAGTTTTAACATTTTATTTAGTATTTTACACAGATGCTAAAAGCGTCTGGTTACTGCTGGCTACCCTTTACACCCATTGCGTCTTCTGTCTGTAAGTCCTGCATGTAGGCAAAAATTGTGTTTTCACCTTTTAATTCATAAAGTCTCAATTTATTATGCAAACATGTACAATAGATACAGACACAAAACATTTGACGTACATCAAAAAGTATGCTCTGTAAATGTGAGTGGCATTTATGAGACTGGGGATTTAAATGAAATTGGGTGAACTGATTTTCTAAGGCAAACATACAGAGGATTAGTTTATCCATCCACTGTATGAGTCTTGTCTGGTGTCGGCAGGCTATGAACAGATATCGTATCTAGGTAACACAAATATACTGTGAGCTACTTTAGAATTCAGAATCTATCTGTATCAACAATGGCCACAGCAATGTAACCCACACTGCAAACAGATCAAAAATAGGTGGAAAAGGATTGCATTCAGGACCACACAACACAATACATCGGCCATGCCGTGCTCCTGGTGGTACTGGGGACATCTGAAAATAAGGGTACTATAACCTGGTGTGAGCTAACCCTAGTGTCGGCATGTTTTTGCGTTAGCGCCAGTATATTTGAGTCTAGTGCCTGACCTACAGATTGTTTGCTTCTCACTAGAAGCGAAAAAAAAAATCACTTAGCGCTTTCCTATTGGCGATTCGTAGCGCGAGCTTACTGTTCTTTCCGCGTCCTATACTTGACATGGGGAGCACTAGAGATCTCTAGCGCTTTTGGAACTAACAGATAACTTGGTGTCTGCGCTTGTTCTTAGATGGACGCTATTCGCAAAATTTTACATACTGCTCAACCCTGGTAACTCAAAAAAAAAGGCCCTTGTCCAAAATTAACAGGCAATTGAAAGGATTGCAGCACAGGTTTTCTCTTGGCCCCATATACCATAGCTATGGTTCTGGTGAGCAATGTCACTGCTGTTTATGCTTTATGCTGGGGGTTATTCATAGTATGTAAGCTGTTGATTATTAGGGTCACCGTGTAGACCATGTTTAAAGGGACACATGGATAAGTCTTGCCCTGAAATATGTATTATTTCTATGCTGCAGCAAGGAAATTATTGTCCTTTCTTTTGGACCTATTAAATGCAGTGTATTGATTTTACATGCTGCTGGGTGGCATTTATCATGTAATGTCCAGCAGCCTTAAAATATGTGTGCATCAAAACATGGATGATATGGTCACCTTGGAGGATTTTAATAATGCAGGGGTGTGAGGGCTCTTGGCTGGATGTGTTCATATTTATACAAGCTTGTGAGGGCAGGGGATAGGTATGGCCCGGCACTCTGCACTGGAGAAAAACCTGGTCTATCCTGTACACAACCGAATTAGTGCTGGGTCTCAGCCCGGGTCTTAGCGTTTCCCTAGCTTGCGCTAAACAACCTTGTACACAGACTTTCGTGGACAAGGTGGTCTGTTAGTTGGTCGTCGGATGTTAAGTTTTAGCGACTCGCGCTAATTTTTTTCTTTAGCGCTGGTGTTTTAGCTCACACCAGCTGATAGGGCCCCGTGTGTATATGAAAAGATCTCTTTTTAAATCGGCGAGGTCTTCTTAAACTGTTTAAGTCTGTTTCCATTGGTTTATAAACCTACAGAGAGAGTTTGAGAAAATACAGGGTGATTCATAAAGAAGTATACAGTTTCAGCACACTATAAAACAACAACAATGTAAGATATTTTATGTTACCTGTAACAATTGTAGGGGAATGTTTCAAGTTTTTTGTTCTATGTTATGTAACCCGTTTGCGTTTGGTACCTTGCGTTTTTCAACGCAAGGTTCCTGTACTTTGCTCCCTATACTTAACATGGGGAGCGCAAAGTGTTAATCAGCATTAGGATTACAAAGTCCTAACGCTGATTAACCCCTTCACTGCTGAGCCATTTCACATCTTAAAAAAACATGTCTTTCTTTTTTTTTATATTTATTATTTTTTACTCTTACCAAACATGACCATGTTTAAAGTATCATTGGAAAGGCCATGCCCTGGCCTTTCTAATGATACCACACATGACCCTGCTAGCTACCAACAGTCATGAGATATCGGGGTTCAAAGGAACCACCCCATCTCCACCCCATCTTTCCTTAGGAGTCAATGAGGACGTTCCCCACATGTCCTCAGCAGTGAAAGGGTTAACGTCCGGCTCTGGTTATCGGAAAGTTAACCAGAGACAGGACTTTGTGTTATCGGATTCCGCTTCTGCAGAATCAGTTAGCACCAGCCTAAAAAAAAAAATAAAAAAAAAAATTGTGTACTCACCTCCTGTCCCACGGCGAGGACCGCGGCTCCAACCGCCTCCTCTGTCCGGTGGGAGCCGGGAAAAAGTCCCCCAGTCTCTTCCCGCGTATCACTACGCTGACCGGCCGGTCATGTGTCTGCCGGCGTCTGGCTCAATGGAGCCCTATAGACTCCATCGAGTGGATGTTCGCGGCTGCGCTCAGCACTGCCGCGAGCATCGCAGGGCCGTAGCGTGCGGTAACAATGCAGGCAGCTTTTTAAGCGCCTGCATTGTAATTCCACGCTAAAATGGGGGCGGTAGGGGGAAAACTGTGGCTCCCGTTTTAGCGTGGAGATTGTAATTTAGCCCACAGTGTATGGCATGCCATTACCATGTCATACTTTCGACTGAAAGTATGGCTTTTTTGGCATTTCTCTTAAAAATTAATCTTTAATTTTCTTTTATCTGTGATAATACTTCAAAGTTTTGTTTTTTGGGGGGGAGGGAGGTGTAAAAAATGCCAATAGAATTAAACTGTGCCCCTAGTTAGATTGTAAAGATAAGTCACAACAAAGTAGAGCAAATAAAGAAAAAGCCTAATAAACTAAGGGATAAAAAATAAACATGCAGCAATGAGAGGGGGTAAGTTATCAAGTGGTTACTGTTGATGCTCTATGAGAAGTTGTAACCTGGGGCTTGGTGTCCTAGCTGGTATGGCATGTTTGTAGTTCTTCTATCAGCCCGTTTTTTTTCTGCTCCTAAAAGTGAGTTTTGTTTATACTTGTAAATAAAAAGCATTCACAGCATTTTGGGTTTAGTTTTTGTAATTGTTTGGTATACTTTTGCTTGGATGTGTGATACATTTTAACCATCTTATGTGTTTGCTTCTTGTATTCAGTGAGTGTCACAACTCTACGGACAGGATAAAAGTGAGAGTTTGGGATGAAGATGACGATATTAAATCCAGGGTAAAGCAGCACTTCAAGAAGGAGTCTGATGATTTCCTTGGGCAAACATTTGTGGATGTGAGGACCCTGAGTGGAGAAATGGATGTCTGGTACAACCTAGGTATTTTATCTATGTCTTAATCGATACATTAACTTGACAGTGATATCTGAATACGATGTGATATGTTGGCAAGCGTGAGTTGTGTTTTATTACCTATGCTTGTAATACACATTCAGCTGTTCATCACTAGTACCGTCAAAAACACAGAATTTCTATTGTCGTAATGAATTTTCCACACATCATACTTTCTGTGTATACCAGGTGTGGGCAACTATGACCCTCCCGATATTTTGAAATTACATTTCCCATGATACTCGGCTGCTCATTAGGTTTGCAGAGCCTCATGGGAAATATAGTTCCAAAACATTTGGAAGCCCGGGGTTTCTGACCCCTGATTTATAGGAATATTTAATATTACACTATGTCATTTTGCTGCCCTGTCCTGGGATACTCGTAATTAATAGAAATCCTGGTGTAATTTGTTTCTGATAAACATTTTAAAAATATCACAAACAAATTACACCAGGATTTGTATTAATTGGATTGTCGTATTACGACATTAGCGCACACGATGCACGTTAACGTCTAACGCGAGCGATCCTGCGCAAACCCTGTGCGAACGCAAGTTCGTGCGCGCATCCCATTCTTAACATTGTGAGTGCAAATGCGTTCGTACGCTGGTACGCAGATGGTATTACGATCAATGCGCAAATTTTTCCGAACAACGTTTGCGCGCATAATTTTGACGTCTTTTAAAAGCTGGTGGTAACTGCAAATCTGAACGTTCTGGCCGAAACCAAATACACCAGCCCAAAAACAAAAAATACAGCACAGTATAGTTATAGTGAATTTGTGCGTTTTTTTATTATTGCTGCAGCATATACAGTATGCTCAGATTGATTTTGACAGGCGCAAAAACATAACGGGAGACAATTGTGGTTCTTAATTTTGATTGGCTGAATCGCGTGAAAAAACTGTTTGCCCACCGATTTCTGCACGCAGCGTTAATGCGCACGCGTTTTTGCGCGTCTTTTTTTACGCGCAATATTTTTTGACAGATGAAAAAATGCGCTCGAATTGTAATACAAACGTTAATTTACATGTGTTAACGTTTAACGCTGCACAAAAAAGATGCGCTGTGCGTGTGCTTTTGCGCGGAGAATGTAATAGAGCCCCTGGAGGGTCATAGTTGCCCACACCTGGGGCAATATTACAATGTTGGTGCTAACTTAACCAAAGCTGTTGTAAACTTAAAACCTCCATAGACTATAATGGCTCTGGTAAGTTTACAACAGCTCTGGTTAAGTTAGCACCAACTATGTAATATGGCCCCTGGTGTATACAGTGTATGTGTGTATATCTACAGTTGTGTTCAAAATTATTCAACCCCCACTGAAATTGAGTGTTTTGGCCAGTTTGACTTTGATTTTGATCATTCAGTCCTCTTGCTTACAATTAAATCAAAGAGGCACGTGTAGGTCAGACAAATATAACATAACATTTATAATGAAATAACCACAAATGTCTTTTCTGTGCTCACATCATTATCAGTTTTATTCAACCCCCAAGTGACATTCAATCTTAGTACTTAGTACAACATCCTTTTACAGTTATAACAGCTTTTAAACGTGAAGCATAGCTTGACACAAGTGTCTTGCAGCGATCTACGGGTATCTTCGCCCATTCGTCATGGGCAAAAGCCTCCAGTTCAGTCACATTCTTAGGCTTGCGCACTGCAACTGCTTTCTTTAAGTCCCACCAGAGGTTCTCAATCGGATTTAAGTCAGGTGACTGCGATGGCCACTCCAAAATGTTCCAGCCTTTAATCTGCAACCATGCTCTAGTGGACTTGGAGGTATGCTTGGGATCATTGTCCTGTTGAAAGGTCCAGCGTCTCCCAAGCCTCAGGTTTGTGACGGACTGCATCACATTGTCATCCAATATCTCCTGATACTGAAAAGAATTCATGGTACCTTGCACACGCTGAAGCTTCCCTGTACCTGCAGAAGCAAAACAGCCCCAAAGCATGATTGACCCCCCGCCATGCTTCACAGTAGGCAAGGTTCTTTTCTTCATAGGCCTTGTTCTTCCTCCTCCAAACATAGCGTTGATCCATGGGCCCAAACAGTTCTAATTTTGTTTCATCAGTCGACAGAACACTATCCCAAAACATCTGTGGTTTGTCCACATGACTTTTGGCATACTGCAGTCGACTCTTCTTATTCTTTGGAGACAGCAAGGGGGTGCACCTGGGAGTTCTGGCATGGAGGCCTTCATTACGCAGTGTGCGCCGTATTGTCTGAGCTGAAACTTCAGTACCCACATCTGACAAATCTTTTCTCAGTTCCTCAGCAGTCACACGGGGACTTTTCTCCACTCTACGCTTCAGGTAGCGCACAGCTGTCGAAGTCAGCATCTTCTTTCTGCCACGACCAGGTAGCGTTTCAACAGTGCCCTTTGCCTTGAATTTGCGAATGATGCTTCCTATGGTCTCTCTTGGTATGTTTAACATCTTTGCAATCTTCTTATAGCCATTGCCCTTCCTGTGAAGAGTAATCACCTCTTCTCTTGTCTTCCTGGACCATTCTCTTGACTTCACCATGTTTGTAACCACACCAGTAAATGTCTAGAAGGAGCTGAGTATCACAGTCATTTTAAAGCTGCCTAATTGGTGCTTATTATGCTTTATTGCTGCTCCGTGACATCCACAGGTGTTTTCAATACCTGATTGAAAACACTTGAATGAACCTCTGTTCTTCAGAGTGGTAGTCTTTAAGGGGTTGAATAATTGTGTCAATGAAGAATTCACAAAAGAAACATTTACTACTGTATTACAAAACCAATTGATGTCATTTTAGTTGCATATGGTTCTTTAAAAAGTCCTTGTAGGATTTCATTCTGAATACAATTACAAATGTACACTAAATTCCCTAAAACCCTTTACAGCATTGGGGGTTGAATAATTTTGAACACAACTGTATATACCTGAATACACATACACACCAATGCAGGGCTGGCAAAATTGTCAATTTCCCCAGGGCTACTAGAGTATAGGGCCTGTGAGTCACAAGTTCATAGGCCCATTCCCAATTAAATACAATATGAAGTGTGCCCAGCCGGTCTATACACACAGCATTGCAGAGGAAAGGTTGCCATGGGGCTAGTTTTCGCATAAGTTGTAGAGTTATAAGGATTATATTAGTACCAATTATATATTCTTAATGTTTTTTTCACCGCAATATATGTATATAACTTTACAGAAAAAAGACACAATGATATGATAATATAATGTGTAGAAAGGACATCTGTAGAAAGGACATAATTCATATCTAATTTATATAAAAGTCTAGGAGAAAAGCAGGAAACTACACAAAATGCATGAGATGTGCTTTAATTATATTTTTTCGGGGTTTGCTAGTAATTGCCCCCGAGGTCAACATATGCCAGCCCTCTTCTGATATGCACTTGGGGTATAGCTCAAATGGAGGTTACCTTTCCTGGGGAAAAAAGGTAGTCCAGGCAGAAAAGGTTCTTTTTCAATCTCTGCAGCAGTCAGCTTTTTTTTTATTAAAAGGTTGCAATAAAACAAAATAAGACAAAAATAAATCCTTGCCATCCAGGCTCTGACTAAACAGGCAGGTTTCCTCTCTACCAGTGGTGAGCTTATCTTTCTCAGCCACCTCACTAAACAAAAGTGGTTTGAACAACCTTTTACTCACAAACTTTCTGCTTGCAGCTCTCTCAGAATGCAGTCTGAGTCCTAGGCCAGAGCAACGTTCAGTTTCAGCCTACCCCTTTTATCTCCCCTGGATAAGCAATCCTTAAGCAATTAACTATCCAGGCCAGGGGAGAGACACAACACCCGAGCTGGATTATCCAGACCCCACAGTCAGCCCAAAAACCCAGTCTGGATTTAGCTAGTTCTGTATGTAGGACAGAAAACAAGGGGAAATCTATCACCCCTCAATGACTTTCCCTTTCCTTATGTCACAACACATACAATGAAAGAGTATATCGCCTATATATAATGTATATGATCATTCTACAGTTCAAACTATACATGTATAAATTTGTCTTTTAGGGATCGGCTGATGATTAGGGCCAATATTAACAGTGTAGTAAATAATCTGTATTGGCCTGTGTAGCTGATTATCGATTGATCCCCACAGTGTGTATAAAGTGTAGAATGCTCATTCTGATGTGTTCTACAGGTTATGATTCATGCATTTCGCTTTAAAATAGCTGTTTGTGGAAACCTTAAATATAATTCATGCCTTTTACAGTATATAATCCGCACTATGTGCATTTTGATTATATAAATACTGTATATCCAATTGTATGCTATGTGCTAGCTCAAAAAAACATTATGGGACACTTGGCAGTATCTTGGCAGTTTTTAAAATCAAGATTATGAATTATGCCCGAAGGAGAGAACAAACTAAACTCAAAGCTATTTATTATTTAGTCATTTGTGTAGTTGTTTCACTGGTGTAAATTTGTCACTTTTTTCTGTCAGTGACAAAATAGATTAGCTGGCGGGAAAACATTATCAGGTCTATTCATAGGCGTGCGCACAGGGTGTGCTGGGTGTGCCCAGGCACACCCTAATGTTGGGTGAAGAGGTCCTCTTTCACCTCCTGTGTTGACATTTTAGATGCCCTTTAGCTGGTTCAGGATGAAGTTTTCAGTTAATAAATGTTCTATGGTTGCACACCTTTAATATAAAGGGCTGCGCACGCCAGTGGGTCTATTCACTAAAGGTGAAACTCAGGAGAATTGGCAGGAGAAGTGAAAAATCCAGGTCAAAATATCCAAACCAGAAAACTTCTCCCATTTATCTCACTTTACAAATCAGCTATTTGGTATAAATTGCTCTCTTCTCCTGAACTTCACCTCTAGTGAATAGACCTGTATGTTTGTACTTTTAAACAGATGTACGCAACAATGTATAAACATCCGTTACTTAAACGGTTACTGTTATCCTTTCTTAAGCTTGATGTAGCTATAGTGTTTCCTTTTTCAATAGAGCTGTCTTCAAAAGAAGGTAGAGAGTATCCAAACCAGTTCTTGGCTTCTTGGCTTGTGGAAACATATTGTTCTTGATTGGTCTTCCATGGCTTTTTGTGGCTTTTAGAAGAAAATGAATTTTGAGACTTTATGTACAGATTACTATACAGATAAACACATACCATCGCACTTTTGACAAATCACAATCTGTTAATTCAGTGGGTCATGTTTATATTATACAGAGCACCTGCAAATGCAATGGACCCTATTACATTCTTGTCCTAAAGATAACTAAAGGAAATATTACGCATAACATTTCCAGTGTTTATCTTAATGGTTGGAAACACTATTCCACTCTCCTGGCGCGAGCTTACTGTAAATTAATGTTTCCTATAATTTGTATAGGAGATGTTAATTTGCACTTATGCATGGAAGTGCGAGTTATTCCAAGGTTGCTTGCACTTCCATTCGGAAGACGGTCTTTCACTAAGCAATACTGACGCCTAAAAACGGGTGTTAAGGAATTTGCATTTGCAAAATCACTTAACACTATGCAAACTCCCTCTCCTTATAACCCCCTTACACACCTCACATCCCGCGGTGCACAGGGCATTGCAATCCGCCTTTTATTCTCACCGGGAGTAGAGTGAGACTGGGAACAAATAGTTCTTAGTCTCCCTTCACAATTCATTCACGACCAGGGGTCAAGTCCTAAAAAAAGAAGTGATGAAACTCACCCGTATATTATAATTCCTAATTAGTATTTATCATCTTGCACTTAACACAAACACACACAAATCTGATATTTATGTACTGTATAAAAGTGCATTTTAGCAAAGATATATGCTAAATCGCATATAAATTGTGACTAAACAGAGAAAGATATGAGTAAACACCTGATTACAAGCTTTATAGTGTGTGGGACCAATGGGAACTCAGTTCGCTCTGAAAAAATAGTCAAGGAACTTTGTTCCTGCGAGTTCTCCCTCGAATTGATCCCTGTTCGCAGTTCTGCGCACAATCTTTCAAGAGTGAGCTCGCGCAGAGCTTGCGGCCAGGATGCGCAGGGCTCCACGGAGTCGAATGGAGCAGCGATGCTGGTATTGGGCTTCCCTGTGCTTCCTTCCAGGGCCAGGCGCTAACAAAGTGTCTACTCTGGAATAGCTGTGCAGATCTTTTTACTTATGTCTCTGTTGTTCTATGTCAACTGTGTAATAGGGCCTAGAATATTTATTTCATGCAAGCTGCTTTAATCACGAGTGGGTGGGCCACCATTCATCCCATCCACTCTTAAGCCCCATACCCTGTTCTGTGAGGTGGGGGCTACATGTAGAAATTGGAAGGACACTCGTTCCCTTTCCCCCTCTACCCATGCTTGTAGGATGAGAAGTAAAAAGGGGACATGAGATTTAAACCGTATAAGCCTCAGATCCTGGAGTATTTTAACACCATGCCCTCTCTACACGTGTTTATTGTTCCTAAACAGGGTTCATATAAACACTTTTATCAGATGCCTTATGAATGCAACGTTACCTTTTATGCAAATTTTTTAAAAATCTAAAATTTTATAATATCAGGATTGCAATTTCCCTTTCTAATGTGTAGTTTTCTTATCTTTCATGTGAGCATCCTTGACTGCTTAGGCATGGTACCTCTCCCTGCCCAACCCCATGCCCCTTCAACCCAAATAATTCACTCCACACCATTTGTCAGTTGGAAAGGTCATAGGCCACAGCTTTATTAACAAACCAGTAAGTATGTAACTGTAATTATGACCCAACCACGTAACGTGGAAGGCAGTTTCCACTTCCACCAACCAAGAGCTTGTCATCCTGCAGAGCCTGAACCCTGCAGGACTCATGTCCCCAGTGCCTCACCGTTAGTCGGCTTCTCTATTATTCGTCCACAGCTGTGACTCCACTCTGAAGCACCCCAACCCTGGGCGGCCGGGTGGGTATCACTCCTTTTTATCAAACTATTCCGATGCAGAGAGGCAGGGCACTTCCTTCCACTGCCTGAAGTACCCCATTGCCACAATGTTGCAGTTTACCCCCGCTTTGCCAATCCAGAGCGCTGACTGTCCAGCCCATACCCGCTGTCATGTTCCCCCCTCCCGAATGGTTTTCGGGAATCCTTTCCTATAGCTGTCTTTACAATAATGCTAAACATACTATATTTAGATAAGCAGATATTTTTCTTGCTTCTAATCTGCACTTGATTTCCTATTATTTAGTTTTATCATGGTGCAATTCCTTTTTTTTTTATTTTTAAATTCATACGCTTGCAAAAATTAATGCAAAAATAAAATAAAAATAAAAAAAACTACTATATCCACACAGCCAGGTAATGCCATGAAATATTCATCTGAGAGAATTAAATCTGAAGACCTATATCTAGGTCAGTGGTGAAGCAGACGATTTATAGATAAATTATGTAATAGGGAGTTGGATAAAGCTATGTGTTACTGTGCTGTTTGTCAAAGCTTCTGTGTAACTCAGATGCTGGAAGATAAACTGGGTGTCACCTTTCTTAATACAGTCCTTAATAGTTCATTACCTTGTTGAGAAAAATGAGTGTCAAAAGCAAAAGGACATTTCTCACATAAACAGCAAAGTTCTTACAGTAAATCACTTATATTTGCCGTGCGCTAATGCTTCTGGCCGACATTACGGGTACATGTGGGTTGTAACTTTGTAGCAGGACATGTTGGCATCAGTGTAAGGTAAAAAAAAATCGAATTTAAGACTATCACATTCTCTTTTTTTAATGTTGGGCTTAATTTGTCATAGTTTGTATTAATGGAGGACATTCTGCAATATCGGAATATCCATAGTCTCCTTACAATCAACTTTTCACATAAAATACAAAGTTGAGGGATGATTTGATAACATGTCTTTTAATTTGAGCATTTGTATCTTAAACTCTCACAAATTAAAACTTCTAGAGAAGTATCTATGGGCTATGCACTTTTCTACTCGTTTGTCCAGTCTCCAGGATCTCTCCTTCCAAATAAAGCAGATTCTTATGTTTACACTTCCACCCCCAAAAAAACCATATCCGATCAAACCCTATTAGTGTCAGAGAAACCAAATATTCGCCTGTGGTTGGCAGCTTATGTTCGGACTGTGTTCAGCATGGCCAGACCTTTACTTGGGGCATCATTTAGTAGCAACTCTTAGAAAATGAACAAAGACCACCTCGAGGCAGTGTCTGCTGGTGCTTGGTCTCTTTTATATAAGAAGATAGACATGTCCTCTAATGTGCCATGACAGTCTATACTTGTCATACGCTGAGACGTTAAGTAATAGCTTATTCTATATTTACTCAATATAAAGTGAGAAAGCCATGTTCCTATTCCACCTTCTAATTCCACTGGAATAGGTTTTGTAAGTGTCCTTTGGTTTTTCGTTTGTTTTTTAATTAATGTAATGTAAGATTACCTCGACTTCATATAGTCCATGAACACATGTTATTATGGAACGCGTGTTCACAGCATCATTTCTGATGCTGACTGCTTCCAGACATCTTCCTTTTATTCTGGAGATGCTTTCCTCGTTCCTGTAACACCAAATCATGTTTGCTCAAGCAAAGAAATGATGTAGCCCATTGAAATGCTATACAAACACACTACACAGGGTTCACTGCCCTTTCATGGTTTTCCGTAGCGTGTAGATTCTGCTCTAATTTACTTCAGCAATTTCAGTACTGACACTGTTGGCCTTCCTCCGATATCTTTTTGTTCATGAAAGGGGTCTGGACTTTATCTAGTCATGATGCCACTTTCACCTGTTCCCCAGAATTTTTGTTCTTCTCTGGGGCATTTTAAAGACAAGTAATCCCTCTCTGACAGTTACAGTTACAAGTATTTATAAAATGCCAACAAGTTCCAATACAATGGGAGACACAGAATAACAAATATACGTACATGTTACACACACAGAGAACAATAGGAGAGAGGACCCTGCTCGAGAGCTTACAATCTAAGAGGAGAAGGGTGACACACTAGGTGAGGGTAGTCTCTGACAGTCCTTAACCTCATGGATATTGATCTATTCGTTGATGGTCTTGTCCTATAGCTACGAGGACATTAAGCTTATTTCCACAAACTCGCTAAACAAATATAGTCATGATTATAATGATGTAGCCATGAAGCTACTCTCTAAAACCAGCCGTGGTCACCCATAACCAATATCCACAAATCCATAGCATAAATCATTGAGGTAACTATTCTTTTCACCCATAAAATATGACATAACTTCAGAGCCATTGAAATGGCGCAACTGCTTTGCTTTAATCTAGGCTTTAAGAACTATTGAGTTATATAAAACAATGTAAACACTCAGGGCCCTATTCTGCTGTTGTTGGTAACCTGGAGCCACTGAAGGGGGAAAAAAACCATTAACCTCCCTGGCAGTTTAATTTTTTCAAAATTTTGAGTCTAAAAGCGCTTCAATTTTTTTGGGAAGGAAATGTGTTGTTTAATATAGTAAGCCTGTAATAATTAGGAATAACTCACTGAAAACCGTGCAAACAAGAGTCTAGTAAACACACACAGGGCTACTCAAAGAGAGGTGAAAACCTTGAGAATTGCCAGGAGAATGAACAATCTAGACCAAATAGCCACTTTGGAAAGTGAGATAAATGGGAGAATTTTTCTGCTTTGGCTATTTTGACCTAGAATTTTCAATTCTCCAATCATTCTCAAGGTTTTCACCTCTTTCTGACTAGCCCTGACAGAGTCAGATAAAGTTTGAAACACAAAATAATAATTTATTATCCCAAAAATAAATAATATTCAATAATCTAATCAAACCAAAAACACTGAAATCTTTCTGAAAACAAGGGTGCAATATTAGTCACTGCACATTGCCTCAGTAAACATCCTTTTATGAATTATTTATGGATTTATTCATCTGGAAACATGGGACTGCACAAAGAACATTTTACTGTACTTTTTTTCCCACAGTTCAAATTTGCAGCCTGGTCCCGCCCCCCTGCATCACGTGGCTTGCAGGGAGCGGAACCAGGAAGCAAGTTGCCGGCTTGACTGCGGAGACAGTGTTATGTCCTCAGGCCCCGCAGCGCTTCCTGGGGGGTCAGGGCGCCCGGTGGCATCACTGGCTGGTCGGTTGCCAGTAGTGAGAGCTGCCAGAACGGCATCTAAGGGGGTGGGGCTTAGCATAATGATGAGCCACCAGCCTTTAAAGCAGGAAGAGAAGATCTGCTCCACACCCTGACGTGGAGTAAAGTTCCCGCCTGCTATCTTGCAAATTCTAATTGATACTTTTGTTGCTGACCTGATTTTGTACGAGGACCCTGTATATGTTGTGACCCGGCTATTCCATTTGACTATTCTCATTGCTTATCCCTATTGTGCTTTTGCCTGTGAGGTTTGGTTTTCATGTTTGTGTCCTGCTGCAAGTTTTCTGTTCTCTGTTTGGTAGAACCTGGTTTGAGACCTAATCGCAAAGCATCCAGTTGTTTGCTGCAATCAGAAGGAACAAAACAACATTTACCACAAGTTGTATGATTTGAGTCCTGCCCAGCAGGCTGTTGAATATCTATCTGTCAAAGTATCCTGTCACGTATCCTGTCTAGTATCTGTGTATTCCTAGTTGCTATACAGAATCCAATCTGATTGTAGGCCTGCCTTGCAGGCTATTGAACTCGGTGAGTTCCTACTCTGTATAGCTTTGATAATACAGACTCCAAGCTCTGCTTGTAGGCCTGCCTTGCAGGCTATTGAACTGCGTTCCCACTCTGTATGATCGTATAATACAGAATCCAGTCATTGACTGAAGGCCTGCCCTGCAGGCTGATTTACTCAGAAAGTTCCTACTCTGTATGTTTCAAACCTAAGTATAAATTGTTGCCTGTTTTATGTGTTTCATGTATCCCGATCATTGAAATTCAAGAATCTGTAACATATCTTTACCACGTTTGTCTTGTATCGCATCTTTGTGTCAGTTCACTTAGAGTATTTGTGTTTTGCACTAAGCTGTCTTTTGGTCTTGAAACCAATTGAGTTTAGCTGCTATTTAGGTCTTTCCATTTCCTCCCTGGCTTGGGAGATCAGATTACAGCCTTTTATTGCTCTCTGTGTCTTAGAAATCTATCCAAAAGGATCCAAAATACGCTAATCGAGGTGAGTGCCATAGCGCACCGTTACAGACAGCGACGGAGCACAGGAGCACAGGAGCAGAGGAGGAGGGTCTAAAGCAGCTGTCTAAAGTAAAGACAAATAAGTCAATGGGGCCTGATGGGATCCATCCTAAATTATTAAAAGAGCTCAGTGATGTAATAGCAAAACAGTTAACAGATTTATTTAACCAATCCTTGTTAACAGGAGTCGTCCCAGAAGACTGGAAATTAGCAAATGTTGTGCCCGTTTACAAGAAGGGTAGTAGGGAGGAATCGGGGAACTATAGGCCAGTTAGTCTTACGTCAGTAGTGGGGAAATTAATGGAAACCATGTTAAAGGAAAGGATTGTTGAACATCTAAAAACACATAGATTACAGGATGAGAAACAACATGGGTTTACCTCAGGGAGATCATGCCAAACTAATCTTATTGATTTTTTTGATTGGGTAACAAAAATAATAGACACAGGTGGTGCAGTAGACATTGCTTATTTAGATTTCAGTAAGGCTTTTGATACTGTTCCGCATAGAAGGCTTATCAATAAATTGCAATCTTTGAGCTTGGATTCCAATATTGTTGAATGGATTAGGCAGTGACTGAGTGACAGACAACAGAGGGTTGTGGTAAATGGAGTTTATTCGGCGCAAGGTCTTGTTACCAGTGGGGTACCTCAGGGGTCAGTACTTGGACCCATTCTCTTTAATATTTTTATTAGTGATATTGCAGAAGGTATTAATGGAAAAGTATGTCTTTTTGCTGATGACACAAAGATTTGCAACAGGGTTGACGTTCCTGGAGGGATCAGCCAAATGACAAATGATTTAGGTAAACTTAAAAAATGGTCGGAGTTGTGGCAATTGAGTTTTAATGTGGATAAGTGCAAGATAATGCACCTGGGACGTAAAAACCCAAGGGCTGAATATAGAATATTTGATACAGTCCTAACCTCAACATCTGAGGAAAGGGATTTAGGGGTCAGTATTTCAGAGGATCTAAGGGTAAGTAGTCAATGTAATAGAGCAGCAGGAAATGCTAGCAGAATGCTTGGTTGTGTAGGGAGAGGTATTAGCAGTAGGAAAAGGGAAGTGCTCATGCCACTGTACAGAGCACTGGTGAGACCTCACTTGGAGTACTGTGTGCAGTACTGGAGACCGTATCTCCAGAAGGATGTAGACATCTTAGAGAGAGTTCAGAGAAGGGCCACTAAAATGGTGTACGGCTTGAAGGAGAAAAGTTACCAAGAAAGGCTTAATGATCTTAACATGTACAGCTTGGAAAAAAGACGAGACAGAGGAGATATGATAGAAACATTTAAATACGTAAAGGGAATCCACAAGGTAGAGGAAGGGAGTATATTTAAAAGGAAACAAAATAGCAAAACAAGAGGACATAGTCTTAGATTAGAGGGGCAAAGGTTTAAAAGTAACATCAGGAAGCATTATTTTACTGAGCGGGTGGTGGATACATGGAACAGTCTTCCAGTAGAAGTGGTAGAGGCCAAAACAGTAATTGAGTTTAAGCAAGCATGGGATAGGCATAAGGCTATCCTAAACAAAAGATAAATCCAGGTTAAGTATCCATGTAATTGGGCAGACTAGATGGGCCGAAAGGTTCTTATCTGCCGACATTTTTCTATGTTTCTATGATCCGGTGAGCATATACAGCCCGAGTGTGGCTCGGGTTTACCAATCACAGTAGCGAAATTTAACCCCAAGTCACACTCGTTTATACTGCCAGGGAGGTTAAAGTCCAATATCTCTGATATTGGGTCTATTCTGGCCCAGTCGTTGTAAGAGCAGCTCGAGTCAGAATAATTGGGAGCTGCAAACAGATACTGGAAGCTGCACCACCTGGCACTGCTGGTGTAATGTCCTCTACCCCTGCAGCGCTTCCTGGGGGGTCTGGGTGCCCAGCGGCGTCGCTGGCTGGCCATGTGCCAGAAGTTCAGGATGGCCGAATGGCATCTCAGGGGTGGGGCTTGGTGTGGTGACACAGAGCCGCCGGCCTTAAATGCAGGGCACGAGATTATGCTCGTCGCCCTGACATGTAGTTATTCCTGCATCGCCAGCTGTGCTCACTTATCGCGTCTCAGTGTATTGTATGCCTAGTTGCCGATTTTGCTGTATGAGGACCCCGTTGGTGTTTTGCCCTGGACTGCTTTTGACGATTCTCTCTCTGACTCCCTTGCTGTGCACATGATACACACTGCGGTTGCTAAGTGTATATGCAGGTTACTTCAGGTTATGTCCGATTGTAGGCCTGCCCTACAGTTTACCGAATCCAGCAACCCCTCATGTTGCCTGACTGGTATTAAGTCGATAAACCCCTCATACCGCATTGTCTCTGATTGTGGGTCTGCCCTTCAGGATGCTGTCTGAATCCATCAACCCCTCATGTTGCCTGGCTGAAATTAAGTCGATAGACACATCATACCATGCTATCCTTGATTGCAGGCCTGCCCTGCATGTTACTGAATGTATTGTATCATCATTCTACCTTACTGAAAATAAGTACAAGGGAGTCTTCTATGTTGCCAATCCTGCCTGTATGACTACCCTTTCTGGTGCCAACTTGGAACGTATTTTTGACCATGCTGTTGATAACCCAAGTTCTTTATATATCTTGCTACGCCTTCTCTATCTGTGTTTAGTTAACTTGCCTTCCCTCAGTAGACACTTGGTCACAAAATCATCTGCTACTGAGTGGTATTTAGTATTCTGTCTCACCTCCTTGACTGGGAGTGCTAGGTGTGGCAGTCTTAACTGCTATATATTCGAGTATAACATAAATCTGTCCAAAAGGATCCAAACCACGCTGATCTGGGGTGAGCGCCATAGCGAACGTGACAGTTGGTACACCATAGGACCCATCACATCACTGCCGCTATCCCTGTGGAGAGGGACAACAGTAGAACACTATTTTTCCCAAGTCATCAGCTGCATACTGAGAGGAAGCCATAGATTGTGTCATGCAGCGTGTGCATATTTTGCAGGTGTGAGCCCAAGATACAGTGAAACATAAGGTCAGCCAGGTTAGAGGGCGCAGCAAGGAGTTTATTAACAGACAAAGCAGAAACAAAACAGGAGAATGAATTTAATCAATGGAGGAGGCTGGGCGGGACAAGAAATAAGCTCAAGACAAAGAATACAGCACAGCAATAAACAGAATTGGAGGATACATCTCTGACAGGAAAAGGGCTTAACTGAGGCAACAGAGAGGATAACTGAGAGTAGTGGGAGTAGAGATTGGGAGAACTAAATACTAATAGGAGCTATAGACATGGAGCACTCGAGGACTTACTAAACATAGAACTAATGATACAGGTGGGACTGACAGGACAGGAAGAAACAAATAGAACAACTAAGGGAAACTAGATTAAAGTCTGTGGCAAGGATTCCAGGTAGGGTGCAGGCAATAATCGTGTTCAGAGTCCATAGCAGGGGTCTTGGTAGGCGGCAGGCAATAACATAATAAAGTCCAAAGCAAGGGGGTCTGATGCACGGGAAATCCAGAAATCACCGGTAAGGGGTAAGGGACAAGGGAAGAATGGTTCAAGGTATCAGTGGGTTTCTCTGTGGGTATCTCCGTAGTATCATGGGAGGATAAACATGGCTGAGGAACATGGAGCTTCAGGTGGCAAGTCTGGTTTGAGGCACAGGCTAGACTTCAATGTGGAAGCAGGTAGGAGAGGGTGTAGTCTCCTTTTAAGGAGGCCTCTTTAGGTTGGATGGGGTGCAACCTAGGCCTCCTGGAATGAGCATGACATCCAGATAACTTCCCAGGAACCTGCATTGGACATAAGCAGGTAAATAAAACCTTGGATAAAATCATACAGGAGCAAGGTAGGAATGGGGCTGCCAGAGTCATCCTGCGGCACGGCGGCAGTTGGCATGACAGATGGTGCTGCCGTCTTCACTCTAGGATTAAATGTAAGTAAAGTATTTTTAGGTATCTTTATTACTCTGTGCTTCAGCAAAAGCAAAATAAATTCCTTAAGGCATAACAAGGACATTGAGTGACCAGGGATAAACTTCTTATTCTCTGGCTGCCTCCGCATTGGCGCTTCAAATACAAAGTATAGGAAACATCATAAAGAAGGCAGCTGTGAAATCAGAGTTGGGCTGTTATTCTTAATGGCTCCCTCGTTAATACTGATAGCTAAGGTGGAATAAGGTCCTGTATTTCATAGCTACCAACATAATTGGATCAAAGGACATTAATAACATTATGTTTAGATCAATGCTTTCGCATCATCGTATAATTAATTACACAAGGAAATAACCTCTGTATTACTTAGAGGATGGACATGGTTTGATATATTGGGTTTCTATTTACAGAATAAGGACTTAAGACATTCTTGTTATTTCCTGTTTGACATTTCACGCTTGTCCTTGGGTTGCAAGAACAATCCTCACTAAAATCTATTCTTTTTTTATTCTTAGCATACTATTTTTACCGGCAAACCGCCTGTAGCAGTTAAATGATGACAAAGATGGTTTTCACTTTCCTTAGAAAGTATTTTTCTAAAAATACAAACGCAACAAATTTAAAGACAAAATAAAAACAGGTGTCCAAAATTTCACCTAAATCAACTCAGTGGAAAGAGCTTATGCATCCTAATGAGAACACTTTGTATATCTCTGGTTTACCGAGCATGATTATATGAGACTTTCCTAATGTAAAGCTGTCAAACAATGGAAATTGACATCTGTTCTCCACTTGCTGGATATTTGAAACCATGGAAATACTTGTGGTTCTAAAAGATATAACACTGTCACAATGTTTTTTCTTTTCTGTTTTTTTCTTTAGAAAAACGAACAGATAAATCTGCTGTCTCAGGTGCAATTAGGATGAAAATAAATGTTGAAATTAAGGGAGAAGAAAATGTTCCTCCATACCACATACAGTACACTTGTTTGCATGAGGTGAGTTGTCATAGACCTATTTTACCACCAAAATGTTTTAATTAGGCTGGTATTAAAGCTGCTCTGACTTCTGTTATTTTTGTTCTATATCATTGGTTCCCAACCGCAGTCCTCAAGTAACCCGAACAGGCCAGGTTTTAAGGATTACCTTGGGGAAATGCAGACTGAATCCTGCAATCACTGAGCGTCAAATCATATCACCTGTGCTGTTCTTCAGTTATCTGGAAAACCTGACCTGTTGGGGGTACTTGAGGACCGCGGTTGGGAACCACTGTTCTAGACAATTTAAATTTGGCTATCACAAAAAATACAGTCCTGTATAATCCGGGAGAGCAGTTCTTTATATCAAATATGCAGTCCTTTTCTTGTTCCATAATGAAGATGTCAGAAAGTCCGTCTTGAGTGAACCATAAAGGGTCCCTACATTGTGAAACAAAATGGAAAAGGACCTAATTGTGCAATACCGAATGTTCCATATATAGCGGACAAAATGACAAATATTTCAAACAATATTTTGTATTGCCTATGATATATAGAACATACAGTATTGCACAAATAGGTCCTTTTCCATTTTGTTTCACCTTCTAGGGACTCTTTACTCAAGACAGACTTTCTGACATCTTCAATATGAAATAAAAAAAGGACTGTATAGTTGATATAAAGAATTACGCTCCCGGATTATACAGGACTGTAGTTTTGGTGATATCGGATTTATGGGTGAGGGATACACACAACAGTGAGCTGCAATATATCCATTTGTGTATAACGGTGTATTTATATATGTATTAGAAACCTATCACAGCGCCGAACACTGTTAACCCTTTTTGTGTGAATTAAATTTGGCTAATATAATTATTATTGTATCGTTTGAGTTCCTGTCTCTTACTAAAATATTATTTTTGTACATGCTCTACAGGATATAGTGACAAATCTTGAAACAATTTCTGCGTTAAATATTTTTTTAATAACTAAAGCGATATTTAGAAGTGCACACTATACTATACATACATCCAGGTTTTGATCAAGTCTAGCTTTAAGAGACAACAGCATAACAACAGTCAAGATAAAATCTCTGTAAAGGAAGGAGAATATGAATCTTATAAATACAAAATTGTCGATAATTATGGAGGAGATGTAGGAGGAAATAGAAGAAAAATAATGTGGGGTTGGAATAAGATGAAAGGTGGAAAGAAGAGGCCAAAGGGCAACGGAAAATGAATTGGAGAAAAGCCTGGAGGTTAGAAGTCAGCTTAGTGAGGGGAAGGGGTATCTCCATTTGACTCAGTGGCCTAGTCTTGGGAGTGGATAACCCCAGGAGGAGGTTGTAGCTGACAGAAAAAAATCCATAAACTAGTAGAACTTGTAAATTATTTATTAAATATTTCTTTCATTTTTATAGTTTTATAGGCAACTTTCAATAAAAAATCCAAAATGAACTAAGCAAAATTTTTTCATCAAAATTGCTGTTGGATTAAAACCAACATTTTAAGCAAAAAAGAGAAGAATCGTATACCTGAGATATTACACTTAAAAAAACAATAGGACTTGCAAAGCAATTCTGCTCGCAAGAATGAGCTAGAGGCTGTAATACCGGACAGTACCTCGGCAGAAGCCAATGAAATGGCTGGATAGTCAGCATCTGGGTTAAAAAAACATTAGCTCTTTTATTGTCCAGTTTTAAAAACGTACCTTGATTAAATAGACCAGTTGCTGCAAGTGGGTAGTTTGGAAAATATTTTGTGTCTGGAAGTAGTGAGTAGTGATGGAGTGACTAGCTGGTCCTTCGTCTTTTAGTTTAGAGCTTTGGTTCCTCCTAAGCATGTAGGGTCTGCATACTTTGGTACTGTCCCTAATATTTTTATGAAGCGTTAGCCTTGTCTGGGAGGTCATGGTAGAGTTTAGTCCTTGTATAATACAAGGGGTTTAGTCCTAAAAAAAATAAGTGTGGGAATGTTCCAAGATTTCTGCCCTTTAATTAACCAATGACATGTCGCACTTGAATCGCCACTTCACATCATTTTTAATATTAGAGTTTAAGCATAAATATAGGCTGGGTTTTAGGAAATCCTTATCAAATACACTATATTGCCAAAAGTATTCGCTCACCTGCCTTGACTCGCATATGAACTTAAGTGACATCCCATTCCTAATCCATAGGGTTCAATATGATGTCGGTCCACCCTTTGCAGCTATAAAAGCTTCAACTCTTCTGGGAAGGCTGTCCACAAGGTTTATCAGTGTGTTTATGGGAATTTTTGACCATTCTTCCAGAAGCTTTTTTGTGAGGTCACACACTGATGTTGGATGAGAAGGCCTGGCTCTGTCTCCGCTCTAATTCATCTCAAAAGTGTTCTATCGGGTTGAGGTCAGGACTCTGTGCAGGCCAGTCAAGTTCATCCACACCAGACTCTGTCATCCATGTCTTTATGGACCTTGCTTTGCGCACTGTGCACAGTCATGTTGGAAGAAGAAGGGGCCAGCTCCGAACTGTTCCCACATAGTTGGGAGCATGGAATTGTCCAAAATGTCTTGGTATGCTGAAGCATTCAGAGTTCCTTTCACTGGAACTAAGGGGCCAAGTCAAGCTCCTGAAAAACAACCCCACACCATAATCCCCCTCCACCAAACTTTACACTTGGCACAATGCAGTCAGACAAGTACCGTTATCCTGGCAACCGCCAAACCCAGACTCCTCCATCAGATTACCAGATGGAGAAGCGTGATTCGTCACTCCAGATAACGGATCTCCACTGCTCTAGAGTCCAGTGGCGGCATGCTTTACACCACTGCATCCGACGCTTTGCATTGCACTTGGTGATGTATGGCTTGGATGCAGCTGCTCGGCCATGGAAACCCATTCCATGAAGCTCTCTGCGCACTGTTCTTGAGCTAATCTGAAGGCCACATGAAGTTTGGAGGTCTGTAGCCATTGACTCTGCAGAAAGTTGGCGACCTCTTCACACTATGCGCCTCAGCATCCGCTGACCCCGCTCCGTCAGTTTACATGGCCTACCACTTCGTGGCTGAGTTGCTGTCGTTCCCAAACACTTCTTATAATACAGCTGACAGTTGACTGGAATATATAGGAGCAAGGAAATTTCACGACTGTATTTGTTGCACAGGTGGCATCCTATCACAGTTCCACGCTGGAATTCACTGAGCTCCTGAGAGCGACCCATTCTTTCACACATGTTTATAAAAACAGTCTGCATGCCTAGGTACTTGATTTTATATACCTGTGGCCATGGAAGTGATTGGAACACCTGATTCTGATTATTTGGATGGGTGAACGAATACTTTTGGCAATATAGTGTATGTTGGTGCCATAATAAGGAATATCATGATTGGAACCTAATAAAATCTTCTCTATGTATGTTCCAAAAGGGAATTCCATTCCCTCTGAAAATATAGTGGAGGAACTGCGTTCCTGCTCAACTTGACCACTGTACAATACCATACACAAATAAAAGTGCACCTGCACCAGGACATGTTATGCAGAGTGCCTGTATGACTGGGAGTGTGTTGTGTAATGGGAGGGTGTGGTAGAGACTGGGTGACACAGGAACATTAGGTTGGTGCATCCTAGGGTCAAACACATACCTATGGTCAGAGGGTGGAATGAAGAAGATAAGTGTGAAAGAAGGACATATACATGAAGATACAGGTGGAATATGGTAGGGATTACATGCAGGTAGTAGATATAAGAGAAGCCAAGAGAAGTTGCAAGAAAAGCTAGTGCAAGACGTATGTTCATTTGTGTTGTAGAGAGAGAAGACTGCTGGGCAAATGGGGGAGAAAATGAGGAATCAGAGAGAAAGTGGTACAAGAAAAGGCCAAACAAAAAGGGAGGCTGTTTGTGCCGATGTGCTAAAAAACTACAATTGCATTGTAATAGTAAAATGCATTATTACTTTAATATGAATACCATGCCGAGTGTAATTTTAAATGCATATATATATATATATCTGTGGTCCTTCCCCATTGAAAATACTGCCCTTATGCTTCTCAAAGCTTATGTGTGTTTCTTTATGTAGAATAAGGTAAAATAGGCCTGGTATTAGGCCCAAGAATGTAAGCGAAGATGCGTGTATATGGGAAAATGTGTATACTCTCGATTTACACTAAGTAAATATGTCAAAGAAATTACAGGGTTTTTTCTACATTAGAAAAGAGATGCCAAAGACCAAAAACTGTAGTCATTCTCTTCTACAAGCTTGATTGATTAATATAGGTTTTTGGGCTCTTTCGCTATTGCTACCTTCCACAATATCAATGATATCACAGTTTTAAGCTTGGATGTATGCGTTGTCAACTCCTTGACTACCATGCTAATACTGCGGTCTTCCAACTTACAGTCACACAGTAAAACACAGTAAAAAGTCAGATTGGTATTTCAAGATTCCTGACACTTACAAATTACACAAAACAAGAAAAATTTATTTTCGAAGGTCAACATGACCTTTGCTTGGATTTACACTTTTTCTTTCATTAATCAACACTTCAGAGAGTTTTACCAGAACCTTCTGATACAAAACAAATCTCAGCAATGTTTTGAGTTTTGTGAATGTTTACCCCCTTCCCGACTGCTGATGTACCATGTACGTCCTGCCCACGGGTCTCCCTTAGACCCGCGGACGTACATGGTATGTCAGCGGGCTCCTAACCTACCTCCCGCCGATACTTACCTTCCTTGCTGGCTCCTGTGGCGTCTATGGCAGGCTGGATGCCTGCCCCCCCATTTCCATGCATGATGATGTCATCAGCAGGAGCCCTTCAGCGCTTGCAGTAAAATCCAGGAAGGGGAGAGGGCTCCTTTGGAGCCTCTATCCCTAACTATTACACCTACAGAGCTGCTTTTTGCACCGCTGGAAAGGGGATTTTGCTGCCGGATCGCGGCTTTTCCAATGATACCAAACATGACCAGGTTCAGTGTAAAAATAAAATTAAAATAAATAAATAATAATAATAAAAAAAAAAAGGTTTATTTTTTAATTTTTTTTTGTCTGGGGGGTTTAGTTAAATAGGACCTAGGCTGTCATCTAAAAATAATGAGCATAAAACGGTCATAATGAGCTCAGCGCACATTAAAAGTAACATCAGGAAGCATTATTTTACTGAGAGGGTGGTGGATACAAGGAACAGTCTTCCAGTAGAAGTGGTAGAGGCCAAAACAGTAATTGAATTTAAGCAAGCATGGGATAGGCATAAGGCTATCCTAAACAAAAGATAAATCCAGGTAAAGTATCCATGTAATTGGGCAGACTAGATGGGCCGAAAGGTTCTTATCTGCCGACATTTTTCTATGTTCTATGTTCTATAGGTGAACTGGCTTAGCAGTGAAGGGGTTAAAAAGCAAAAACATGTCAAAATTGGGTATTTCTATTCTCGGGACAAAATTTGTCCCGATTTAACTGGGGTCTTTTGTGGTGGTTGTAGAGTTTGGGGATTAAATTACGAAAGTGTGTTTTTACCATTGTTTTCATCAAATTGTTTTATGGTAAATTATACGATATGATGGAAATAATGGTATTTTTAGAAAGTCCATTTAATGTCGGGAAAAACGGTGTATAATATGTGTGGGTTGCATAAACGAGTAAGAGGAAAATTTGACCTAAACACAAACAGTGCAGAAACGTAAAAACACTAAAGGACGGAATTGTGTAAAACCGCCCGGTCACTATGGGGTTAAGTAATTAGATCATCAGTTTTTCAACCCCCATGAATGAAATGTTGATCAAATTATATCATGTGATATTTTATGCACTATTACCATATATTGTTTGCTTCTCTGTGGGTGTACAAATAACAACTATAGGGTTTATTCACGAAGCACCGAAATTTCAACTCTTTCACTTCGGTGCAGTTTGGTGGACTACGACAATTCCTTTTCGAAAATAGTACGGTGAATTCACTATTCATTGACTGGTCACCTTAGTGCGCCAAAGATTGGAGTTGCCAAAGCCTCTGTCAGGTTACACGTCGCCGCCGTGGCAAGAAGCCTCCTAAAGTGATTATTCCAACCTGACAGCCCTTTGCCTATTTGCCTGCAGTACCTCAGTCAGCCACTGCAGCAGCCACAGGTGTCTCGATTGCCTCCCTGTGCTTCCCTATTTAAGGGGCAATCTCCCATGATGCATTGCTGCTGTATTAACATTGACTTCCATTGCCAAGCTGAGTCTCCAGTGCCAAGTGTATCCTGTGTCTCCAGTGCCAAGTGTATCCTGTGTATCCGGTACATGTAATATCCTGTGTCACCGTGTATCCTGCTCATCGTGTATCCTGCTCATCGTGTATCCTGTATCTTGCTACAAGTAATATCCAGTGTCATCGTGTATCCTGCAACAAGTTGTATCCTGCATTAATAACCCCCTTTTGTACCGTGGAACCTGTCTGTGTGTCTTTATCACTGCATCCTGGGCTCATCTTCTCCTCTACCGATCCTGATCCCTGACAGAATGCAGCAGCCATTAACCTATGAGTCCGTAGTGATAAAAGACATGAGGGGGTTAATCCAAACATCATTCCATGAACTGGTTCATCACCTGCTTGGCCTAATGAACAAGTTGCTGAAGAGGCTATGGGACCTATCCCCTATGGTATGCGTTTCCAACCTTAAGAAAAACCATGGCCCTCTCTCACTAGAGGAGCAAAGCAGAAGGTGGCAAATGAATCTCTGTTTCTACTGCGGAGCAATATGGCACCGGGTCGCGCAATGCCCGGTAAAACCCGTTAAGAGACCTAACACCCCTATGTACTATGAGCACAACAAACCTCTAAAGACTGTTCTGCCTGAATATCCCTGCTTTCCAGTGTTACAGGGAGGAACATTTGTATCTGAGGTTAAACCAGCTGATCTCACCAATACCCAGTGTCACGGAACGGACATGTGAGCTCTTTTCAGCGAGCCACAGGACTAAAGACTGAACCCTTTTTAAAGACCATTTTTCCTGTTTTCGTTTTGCGTGTGAGCCTATGGACCTCTTATTTTATTGCTAGATGTGGTTTTATTGGTGTAATGTAATGAAAAAGTACCCTGTATGATGTGACTGTAAAAGTATGAAAGAAACCGTTTGTGTTTTTCCCCGTCGCCATTTTGCTCATCCCAGCATGGTTTCACAGAACAAAGGATCTCATGCCCCAAGATGGAGGATGCAGCGGGCCAGAGGATTGGAGACTTTTCCAAGACCTCATCTGCCTAATCCCCTGGACAATGGGGGAGCCTGAAAGGGCAAGATAGAGGATACAGCAAGCCAGCTGATTGGAGGCTTTTCCAAGACCTCATCTGCCTAATCCCTGGACAATGGGAAGGCTGAAAGGGACCTGGTAGGGAACAGGAGGCTGGGAAAGGAGCCAATCAGTGCTGGTTGTATGGGTGGGGGAGTTTGTAATCTGTTTGTGTCAAGTTGTATAAATGACCCTGTTGAAACCCATAAAATTCAGTTCACTGTTTTAAAGCATACAGCCGCGTCTGGTGTCTTCATTTCAGAGCTACAATCACTATTGCAGGAGACACTCAGCGGTCTCCTGCATCACCACTCAACCCAGGAACGGGATCCCCAAGGCAACACCGTACCATCTCTCCAGACGCCGGACCAACGCCATTTCATCCTCCAGGCTGCTCGAGACGCCGTGCCACTCGGTAGTCGGGCCGGACACCACCAAAGGGGGGGGGGTCAGATAGAGCAGGACCGCAGGCGCACTTCCATCCCGCCACACCCAGCATCTACCAAAGACCTCTCTGGTTAATTCTGGAACTGTGGAGGTTAACCCTTGCCTGGCTGATATGGAGAAAGATCAAGATCCAGTAACCCCATACACCATTGCCAGGAATGCCATATATGCATTGGTGACCATCCAGCTTCCTCAAGGTCCTGTGGGCCCCTGTGTTGCTCCCTCCATGGTTACTGAGGAGAGGAGGTTCAGCCTGAAGCCCACACCGAACGGCCTGCTGCTGAGGTGTCAGCTAAGGAATCAAAGTGTGCTTCACCGCAGCTTGAAGAATCCAAGTGTGCTTTGCCGCAGCTTGAAGAATCCAAGTGAGCTTTGCCGCAGCTTGAAGAATCCAAGTATGCTTTGCCGCAGCTTGAAGAATCCAAGTGTGCTTCGCTGCAGCTTGAAGAATCCAAGTGTGCTTCGCCGCAGCTTGAAGAATCCAAGTGTGCTTTGCCGCAGCTTGAAGAATCCAAGTGTGCTTTGCCGCAGCTTGAAGAATCCAAGTGTGCTTTGCCGCAGCTTGAAGAATCCAAGTGTGCTTCGCCGCAGCTTGAAGAATCCAAGTGTGCTTCGCCGCAGCTTGAAGAATACGAGTGCGTTTCCCAGCCGGAGCGCAAAGAACCCGAGTGCGCTTCCCAGCCGGAGCGCAAAGAACCCGAGTGCGCTTCCCAGCCGGAGCGCAAAGAACCCGAGTGCGCTTCCCAGCCGGAGCGCAAAGAACCCGAGTGCGCTTCCCAGCCGGAGTGCGTGAACCCCCGAGTGCGCTTCCCAGCCGGAGCGCGTGAACCCCCGAGTGTGCCTCCCAGCCGCCTGATGAATCCAAATCCGTGTCTGTTTTGCCGAAAGAAGCGGTGCATGTCAAACCCACTTCAATGCCAGCTTGTGAGGTCATAGGCTAGGCACCAGAAATTTCAGTGCTTACCTCCACCGTTGTTGCCCTGGCAAGCCAGGTTGATTCCCTCGCTCAGATCCTACAGAATCTCCAGAAAAATCCTGCTTTCCTACTGCAACAACTGGCTAAAATAAGTGCCACTGCCGAAATACCACCATCTGCTGCAGTTGCAGCACCTAACTTTGATTCATCCTCAGAGACTGCCCTGGACTTTGTTGATTCCAATGGTGAGCCACCGCTACAACCAGCACAGAGCAACCAAAGAGCATACCTAAGTGCTACCACCTTTATGCCAGCTGCCATCCCAGCTACTTACCTTTGTGGATCTGGCACCCCTAGAAAAATTACAGGAGTAAGGTGGACTGTTCAATTCCTCACAGCCGCCAAATCACGTTTCCCTCCTGCTCTTGGGCTCCTTGTCAGTCGTCTCTGGTGACCCCTCTCACTGACCCATATCTGGACTCTGTGCCCTCTGCTAGCATGTCACTGTACACCGTGGACTGATGGCGAGTCACTCCCAGACCTTCGAGTTCAAAGCCCCTCCTGTGTTTACCCCCAGACTGAGCCACGCATTGCAACGGAGATCAAAGAACCATCCTGCCAAGAAATCCGGTGTACTGATGTACTTGGCACAGAATTGATTGAACCCTTGCCACTGGACTGTACTACCTCCAATGGAACAGTGGAGGGTCTTACCGTTACGGCAACGTATCAGACCTCCTTAGCTGCCCGGAGTTCAGCCTTCGGTGGGGAGTATTGTCAGGTTACACGTCGCCGCCTAAGGTGATTATTCCAACCTGACACCCCTTTGCCTATTTGTCTGCAGTACCTCAGTGAGCCACTGCAGCAGCCACAGGTGTCTCGATTGCCTCCCTGTGCTTCCCTATTTAAGGGGCAATCTCCCATGATGCATTGCTGCTGCATTAACATTGACATCCATTGCCAAGCTGAGTCTCCAGTGCCAAGTGTATCCTGTGTCTCCAGTGCCAAGTGTATCCTGTGTCTCCAGTGCCAAGTGTATCCTGTGTCTCCAGTGCCAAGTGTATCCTGTGTCTCCAGTGCCAAGTGTATCCTGTGTCTCCAGTGCCAAGTGTATCCTGTGTCTCCAGTGCCAAGTGTATCCTGTGTCTCCAGTGCCAAGTGTATCCTGTGTCTCCAGTGCCAAGTGTATCCTGTGTCTCCAGTGCCAAGTGTATCCTGTGTCTCCAGTGCCAAGTGGATCCTGTGTCTCCAGTGCCAAGTGGATCCTGTGTCTCCGGTACAAGTAATATCCAGTGTCACCGTGTATCCTGTATCCTGCAACAAGTTGTATCCTGCATTAATAAACCCCCTTTGTACCGTGGAACATGTCTGTGTATCTTTATCACTGCATCCTGGGCTCATCTCCTCATCTACCGATCCTGATCCCCGACAGCCTCATGAAAACATTGGAGAACATCGCCAAATAGCACTGAAGTGGCCACCGAACTGCTATTCTCCTAATAGTTGTTTAAACCAATAAAAATGCATTAAATGTATCTTAATAATAAAAAAGGTCTGTTAAAAATTTATAAAAAGGTCTGTTACAAGATAAAAAAAACCTGTTAAAAAAATGGGAAACCAAAAATTGTCAAAAAAAAATAAAATGTGTTCCAAAAATAAAAAGCATTTTTTCTGATAATGAAAAGTATACACTTTTTTAAATTAAAAATATTACTTTTTTACAATGAAACCTATAGGATTTGCCTGTTTAACCACTTCGCTATGGAGGACGCGCTCAGCACGTCCTCCCGCAGGAAGCGTTGGCTAAGGAGGACACGCTGAGCCCCCTGGTGCGGGCTGACATCCTTGGCAGCATTTTTTGCGCCTGCATTGTAATCTAGCCGAAAAGCGCCTGATCGTGATCCTCTCCCGGAGCTGGCCGACATCTTGGATGGAGTTTGCATAGCAAAAGGCGACTTGGTTTACAACCCTTATCTGATCTGCTAGAAACCTGAGACCTGAAACAAATGGTTGGGGGTTGGTTGGGGATGTGGGACAAGGAATCAACGCTCCCTGTACACTGGGTATTTCTCTACAACGCTGGGTTTTGTGAACATCTAAGAACCCTCTGGGATATTTGAAATCAAAGAAATATCCATGGAAGTATCTACAGTTAGATTTTCTATGTAAGTCCCATTTTATTTCAAGAGCTGTATTTGCACAATTTCGTATATTTTTGTATGTTTGTTTTTATGTTATCCTGGCACTGTGTAGTTTGTATTCTTTTCCATTAAAACCCAGTACTGTCTGCTCTAGATATTAATTCATGCTTCGCGAATTCAATCGCTTAGGTATCGCTACTGTAATATTTAGCATTTGGTGTGTGTGTGTGTGTGTGTGTGTGTGTGTGTGTATTGTGACGTTTGGGGGCCCACAGAGCACGTGCACAATGTCTTTCACAAACAAAACAGCTTTATTCACCCTTTCAGGGCAGTCAAAAAGGCAACATAATAAGTACTCGCTTGGGTTCAGCGAAATTAAAGCAAAGTCCTGATCTTCAGCACAAATAAACAGAAAAATAATGGTGGCTCACCAACGTTTTAAACAGTCCCAAACCTGGGGAATCCTTTCCCCAGTATGTAGAAGCCTCTCCAGCAAGGCACAGCGCGTCTCCTGCTTTTGGAACACACACACAGCTTCCACTGATTACTTTCCTTTTTCCTAAACTCCCACAATCCTATCTGGGAGTTGCTGGCTTTAAACCTATTCCTGGACAGGAAGATTAACCCTGTGGTTGCACTTAAAGGGACCACAACCCAAATAGGGGTGAAACATATTGTCCATTCAGGACCCAGCCCTGCCGACCACTACATATCCCCCCCTCTGTCTCAACGCGGAGGTGTTTGAGGCAACAGTAGACAGCCCACAATGCATCCGGGACAGGGCATCAGCATTTTGGTGCTGTTTCCCAGGCCTGTGTTCCACCACAAAGTTAAACTCCTGGAGAGACAGGAACCACCTGGTTACCCTGGCATTAGCGTGGTGGTGCTGCCTCATCCAGGTCAATGGGGCATGGTCAGACACTAAACGGAAATTCCTGCCCAACAGGAAGTATCTCAAAGAATCCAAGGCAAGGCCCACTTTATGGCCAAGCCCTCTCTTTCCACCACAGCAGCCCTCAAAATTTCCACTCGCCTGCTCGCATGCTGGGGCAGTACATCCATGAGCTGGGGCAGTATATCTATGAGCTGGGGCAGTATATCCATTAGCTGGGGCAGTATATCCATGTGCTGGGGCAGTATATCCATGTGCTGGGGCAGTATATCCATGAGCTGGGGCAGTATATCCATGAGCTGGGGCAATATCCATGAGCTGGGGCAGTATATCCATGAGCTGGGGCAGTATATCCATGAGCTGGGGCAGTATATCCATGAGCTGGGGCAGTATAGCCATGAGCTGGGGCAGTATAGCCATTGAGCTGGGGCATTATCCATGAGCTGGGGTAGTATATCCATGAGCTGGGGTAGTATATCCATGAGCTGGGGCAGTATCCATGAGCTGGGGCAGTATATCCATGAGCTGGGGCAGTATCCATGAGCTGGGGCATTTTTATATGAGGTCTGTTCTTATTGGAAACCTGTGACTATTTAAGTGGACCTTTGCCAATGTAATTAACATTAATTGTTAATGTTATTTATTTTTGTAACTTTATTCTGAATAAAACATTTAACTGTCATTTTGTAAGATATTTTAAGAGGGCGTGTTTAGGGGAGGAGTTAAGGGCGGGGCTAAGGGCAGGGGATAGGTGGGGCAACTGGTGGCGAGTAACTCTTAATGTCTGGCTAGTAGCTTGTGACTTGAAATTTTGAGCCCTGCACCACAGCATAGTTTTTCTCCGCTGCCGTCAGTTTCCTACTAAGAAAAACCACGGGGTGTTCTTCCCCATTGACTTCTTGGGATAGCACAGCCCCCAAACCCTCACTTGAGGCATCCGTCTGTACAATGAACTCCCTTATGAAATCAGCGACTACCAGCACTGGGTACTGACACAACGCATTTTTAAGCTTCTCGAAGGCTTCTTCAGCATTGGCATTCCACTGAATCATCACTGACTTCCTACCTTTCGGCAGGTCAGTCAGTGGTGCAGCAATAGAGGCAAAATTGGGGACAAACCGCCGGTAATACCGCACTATACCCAGAAAAGCACGAACTTGCTTTTTTGTGAGGGGGCGTGGCCAGTTCTGGATAGCCTCTACTTTGTTAAATTGTGGCTTTACCAGACCCCTGCCTACGACATATCCCAGGTACTTAGCTTCTTCCATCCCTACCGCACTTTTCTCAGGGTTAATCGTAAAGCCCGCTTTCCTCAAACCGTCCAAAACCGTCTGAACCCGGGGAAGTTGGGACTCCCAATCTGGACTGAAGATGACAATGTCATCCAGGTAGACCGAGGTATATCTCAGGTAGGGGCGGAGCACCCTATCCATCGCTCGTTGGAAGGTGGCCGGGGCTGAGTGTAACCCAAAAGGCATTCACTTATAATGAAAATGACCCTCTGGAGTGGAAAAAGCAGTCTTTTCCCTGGCTTCCTTAGTCAGGGGTATCTGCCAGTATCCCTTAGTAAGGTCCAGGGTGGTGATATAACGGGCCGGACCCAATTTCTCTATTAATTCATCCACCCTTGGCATGGGATATGCGTCAAATTTTGACACCTCGTTAAGTTTCCTGAAGTCATTGCAGAATCGCAGAGTGCCGTTGGGCTTCGGTACCAACACGATGGGGCTCGACCATTCACTCTGTGACTCCTCAATGACATCAAGCTGAAGCAGTTTTTTAACCTCTTCAGAAACCGCCTTTCTATGGGCTTCTGGGATGCGGTACGGCTTTACCCGAACCTTTACATGGGGTTCCGTCACAATATCATGTTTAATCCCGGAAGCGTGTCCCGGTAGTCCTGAAAACATGCCTTTGTTTCTTTGCAGAAACTCCTTAACTTCTTGGGTTTGGGGTTTGGACAGGGTGGCAGCAATGTGTACTGTGTCAACACCATCAGACTCTATACCCACCCCAACCATGGCGGACACCTCCTCTCGGTCTATCCAGGGTTTTAACAAATTTATGTGGTAGATCTGGTATGGTTTTCTTTTCCCAGACTGATGCACTCGGTAGTTTACTTCCCCTACTTTTTCAACCACCTCATATGGTCCCTGCCACTTGGCTAGGAACCGACTTTCCACCGTGGGTATAAGTACTGCTACCCAGTCCCCAACCTGAAATTGCCGCAGCTTGGCTGACCGGTTGTACAGCCTTTTCTGGGCCTCCTGAGCTTTCTGCAAATGTTCCTGTACCAAAGGCATCACTTTAGAAATTCTCGCTCTCATCTGAGAGATATGTTCAATGAGCGATTTGTGTGGAGAGGACTCACTTTCCCATGTTTCCTTCACCAAATCTAGCAATCCCCGGGGTCTGCGACCATACACCAGCTCAAAAGGTGAGAACCCTGTGGAGGCCTGAGGAACCTCTCGAATAGCAAACAGCAGTGCGGGAAGCAAATGATCCCAGTCTCTTCCATCTCTCTGCACAACCCTTTTAAGCATCATTTTCAGAGTCTTGTTGAATCTTTCTACCAGACCATTTGTCTGAGGGTGATAAACAGATGTTCGCAACTGCTTGATTTGGAACAACTTGCACACATCTCCCATCACCCAGGACATAAATGGGGTCCCCTGGTCTGTCAAAATTTCCCTTGGCAGGCCAGTTCTCGAAAACATAAAAAACAATTCCCGCGCAATGGCCTTTGATGTACGGTTTCTTAAAGGAACCGCCTCTGGATACCTTGTGGCATAATCAAGAACCACCAGGATATATCGGTGTCCCCGAGCAGACTTCTCTAAGGGACCCACTATATCCATAGCGATGCGCTCAAAGGGCACCTCAATTATCGGCAGAGGCACCAAGGGGCTCCTATAATGGGGTGCTGGGGCAGTTAACTGGCAAACGGGGCAGGATGAACAGTACCTCTTACCCGTGGCACCGATCCCAGGCCAGTAAAACCGGTCCGTTATCTGGGCCTCGGTTCTCTCAGCTCCCAGGTGACCACCTAGGGCATCATTGTGAGCCAGATCCAGCACCATTCTCTGGTAGGGCTGGGGTACTAGTAATTGTTCCACAATTTCTCCCCGAATTTCTGATACACGGTAGAACAGATCATTATTGACCGCAAAGTGAGGAAATCTTTTCTCTGCATCTGGTGCTTGAGGTACCCCACTGACAACAGTTACCTGTTCGCGAGCATTTATCAACATCGGGTCACCCATTTGAGCCCTGCCAAATGCACCTCTGGACACATCTAAGTTAGGGTGTACTGAATAAGAAGAACCCTCCCCCTCATCCACCCCAAGTGTAATATCTACAGGGGATAATTCCTCTTCATCCTCTCCTACCATAACCGGCATGGGAGAGGATTCCCCCTCCTTGGGTGTCAACTCAGGTTGAGGAGCTAGGACACTCACATTAGTTACAACATTCTCATTTTGAACACATTTGAGCAACTCCTCATCAACAGTGTCCACAGTCATGTTTGGTGGGGGTGACCCTGAATTGTTCCCCAGTTCGATGGGCAGTTCAGTTTGTGCCAAGCACCACAGTTCAGCAAACAAGGGGCAGTCCCGTCCCACAATCACATCATGTATCAGAGTACTCACCACCCCGACCTCTTGGGTGACCGAAGTATTCCTGGCGGAAATGGTGACCGGGATCAGCGGATACTCCCGAGTATCCCCATGGATACAGACAACCCGAAGGGTTCTTTGTACTGGACCCAGCCTTCCGACTACCCGGGCATGCACCAGGGTGACCATACTCTCAGAGTCCAGGAGAGCTTTGGCTGGGCGGTGATTCACCCACACAGTACATTCAAACTGCCCCCCCCTAGGTCAAGGTGGGTAGTGCACGTTGTGAGGGTGTAGGACACTCTCCGAGTGGATCCACACTCCATGGGCTCCTCCTGTAGTGGACACTGCACCCGGGTATGGCCCCAGGCGCGACACCTCCAACACTGTATATCGCCAGCAGTTCGGGTAGCGACAGGCCTCTGCAGAACCGAGGAAGAGGATTTTGGGGTGCTTGTTCCTGGGTCCAGTGACGCTTCCCTCCGAGGAACTGAAGCAGGCCTCACAGGCGGTGGCAAGACTGGTCCTCGACGACTGGTTGGTCTGAGCACGTCCTCCACCACGGTGTATCTCTCCACCATCTCGACTACCAGTGCTGCAGTCTTGGGGTCCCCATGGCTGACCCAGCGCTGTAGATCCTTTGGTAGAGACCTCAGGTAGTGGTCCATCAAAACCCTTTCAACCATTTGCTCTCTAGTTGGGGTCTCTGGGCTGCAACCACTTTTTAACCAGCTGTCCTAAGTCATGCATCTGGGACCAGGGTGGCTGGTCAGGGCAGTACTTCCAGCAGTGAACATGTTGAGCCCGGACAGCAACAGTTACCCCAAGGCGGGCCAGAACCTCAGCAGGTCAAAATATGCCTTTTGAGGGTCTCCTGTCAGAAATGGGGTAATGAGACCGGCCCATTGGTCTTGGAGCCACCCCTCTCTCTCAGCAGTCCTTTCAAACGTGGTGAGAAATGCTTCCACATCATCACTGGGAGACAGCTTTTGCAGGAAGTGACTGGCCCTTATGGAGACATGGTTACCAGCAACGACCACTGCTTGATCACGTCCAGGTGCAAGTTGCTGCATGGCCTCCGCAGGGCAGCGATCTGCGTCTGTGTGGCTACCTGCTGTGCTGTAAGTTGTGCAGCCAGCAAATGGGTGCTTTCTTGTTGGGCAGTAACAGCCTGTGCCAGGGCTTGTTGCTGCTGAGCCATTGCCTCTTCATGGCGAGTCTGGGCCTGCACATTGACAAAGACCATCTGCTTAACGAGCTCCTCCATAGCTGTGGACTTCAGTGCAGCCTTAGCCCAGGACATGCAATCAGAACACTGTCCTTTTTAAAATGTCATTTTTTTTTTCACAAAAATTCCTCTTGCTTGGCGTGTGAGGGGTAGCAAATTGCCCACATTCTCCACCAGTTGTGACGTTTGGGGGCCCACAGAGCACGTGCACAATGTCTTTCACAAACAAAAACCGCTTTATTCACCCTTTCAGGGCAGTCAAAAAGGCAACATAATAAGTACTCGCTTGGGTTCAGCGAAATTAAAGCAAAGTCCTGATCTTCAGCACAAATAAACAGAAAAATAATGGTGGCTCACCAACGTTTTAAACAGTCCCAAACCTGGGGAATCCTTTCCCCAGTATGTAGAAGCCTCTCCAGCAAGGCACAGCACGTCTCCTGCTTTTGGAACACACACACAGCTTCCACTGATTACTTTCCTTTTTCCTAAACTCCCACAATCCTATCTGGGAGTTGCTGGCTTTAAACCTATTCCTGGACAGGAAGATTAACCCTGTGGTTGCACTTAAAGGGACCACAACCCAAATAGGGGTGAAACATATTGTCCATCCAGGACCCAGCCCTGCCAACCTCTACAGTATATATATATACACATATACAGTCAGGTCCAGAAATATTGGGACGTCGACACAATTCTAACATCTTTGGCTCTATACACCACCACAATGGAGTTGGAATGAAACAAACACAATTGGCTTACTGCAGACTGTCAGCTTTAATTTGAGGGTATGTACATCCATCTCCGGTGAATGGTGTAGGACTTACAAGCAGTTCCAGATGTGCCTCCCACTTGTTAAGGGACCAAAAAGTAATGGGACAGAATAATAACATAAATCAAACTTTCCCTTCTTAATACTTGGTTGCAAATCCTTTGCAGTCAATCACAGCCTGAAGTCTGGAACTCATACAGGGTTATCCAAAGAGATCCGAATTGCTTGAGAAAGTAACCGAACGCTGAAAATCAGCGTTCGGTTACCTTTCCTGGCCATTCGGCTATCCAGAGAGCATGAATTCGCCAAATCCTGGCGAATGTCTGACATACGGTGCCTGTTCGGTCCCTGTCGAGGGCAGTGAAATCCCCATAGAGAAGCACTGCTTCGGCTATTCAGAGAACACAAACAGCAGTGAATGGTTCCCCTAATGCCCTGCCATTCGGTGGTTTAATTCGGCAATTTATTCAGGAGAATCCCATAGACTTCAATGTTAAAAATATTCCCGTTTTAATTCAATATCTAATAAACCGTTCATTATAAAATTCTGCAGCAAAAAGTCTCTTTATTTATAGATTTTTTAGGATACTTTAAGCATTTTTCTGTTTTTTTTTTATTTTTATTAAAAGTCCGAATTTTTTTTTTTTTTTTTTTCAGTTTACTTATTTTTTTGTAACAGCCCTCTTTATTATCATTCCCTGGACCTCCTGTGAAAATTTCAGACATTTTCGCTCAGTAGTTTCTTTGCAAACAGCGTTTCTTTTTCCCAGATTCATAAAATGGTTTTTCTAATTTATTCACTGCCTCCTCTACGTCACAGCTGCTTCGGCTCTGTGTGATTCGGCTCCTGTTCGGCTCCTGTTTGTCTTTTCAAAGGTTAATCCAGATGTTTTGCTTTTTTCAGCGTGCATTCGGTTAGTTTTCGGTGGGTGTGCGGCAGCCTTTCCCTGCAATCGGGGACCCTGTGCTGTTTGCTGAATACACCGCAGGGTCACCGAAATGCAATCGGCAAAAGGAACCGAATTGAAGAGAACGAAAAGTCACCGAACGTGCGGTGACTTTTCGAATCTCTTGGATAACCCTGATAGACATCACCAGACGCTGGGTTTCATCCCTGGTCATGCTCTGCCAGGCCTCTACTGCAACGGTCTTCAGTTCCTGCTTGTTCTTGGGGCATTTTCCCTTCAGTTTTGTCTTCAGCAAGTGAAATACATGCTCAATGGGATTCCGGTCAGGTGATTGACTTGACCATTGCATAACATTCCACTTCTGTCCCTTCAAAAACTCTTTGGTTGCTTTTGCAGTATTCTTTGGGTCATTGTCCATCTGCACTGTGAAGCACCGTCCAATGAGTTCTGCAGCATTTGACTGAATGTGAGCAGATAATCTTGCCCAAAACACTTCAGAAATCATTCTGCTGCTTTTGTCAGCAGTCACATCATCAATAAATACAAGAGAACCAATTCCATTTGCAGCCATACATGCCCACGCCATGACAGTACCACTACCATGCTTCACTGATGAGGTGGTATGCTTAGGATCATGAGCAGTTCCTTTCCTTCTCCATACTCTTCTCTTCCCATCACTCTGGTACAAGTTGATCTTGGTCTCATCTGTCCATAGGATCTTGTTCCAGAACTGTGAAGGCTTTGTTAGGTGTTGTTTGGCAAACTCTAATCTGGCCTTCCGGTTTTTGAGGCTCACCAATGGTTTACATCTTGTGGTGAACCCTCTGTATTCACTATGGTAAAGTCTTCTCTTGATTGTTGACTTTGACACACATACACCTACCTCCTGGAGAGTGTGTTTGATCTGGCCAACTGTTGTGAAGGATGATTTCTTCACCAGGGAAAGAATTCTTCGGTCATCCACCACAGTTGTTTTCCGTGGTCTCCCGGGTCTTTTGGTGTTGCTGAGCTCACCGGTTCGTTCCTTCTTTTTGAGAATGTTCCAAACATTGGCCACACCTAATGTTCTTGCTATCTCTCTGATGGGTTTGTTTTTTTTCTTCAGCCTAATGATGGCTTGCTTTACTGATAGTGACAGTTCTTTGGATCTCATCTTGAGAGTTGACAGCAACGGATTCCAAATGCAATAGCACACTTGAAATGAACTCTGGGCCTTTTATCTGCACATTGTAATTGGGGTAATGAGGGAATATCACACACCTGGCAATGGAACAGCTGAGAATCCAATTGTCCCATTACTTTTGGTCCCTTAACAGCGGTTTGCAGATGTGCCTCCCACTTGTAAGTCCCACACTGTTCACCTGAGTTGGATGTACATACCCTCAAATTAAAGCCGACAGTCTGCAGTTAAAGCACATTGTGTTTGTTTCATTCCAACTCCATTGTGGTGGTGTATAGAGCCAAAGATGTTATATTTATGGACCTGACTGTATATATTAGCTGTATATGGTTTGGCTCCTGGATTGGGGTGGTATACAGCTAGTGGGGTTTCGAGAGTGCCCTATTACTTTCGTGGTGGCAGTGTATACATTCGGAAGGGTGGGTACTGTGTAAGGGGGTTAGGTTGGCATAACTTGGGGCCCTTGAGCGGGTAGAGTTAGTAAGTCCAGAGGCTTGGAGCTGTAATCCCCTTGTACGCTCTCCTTCCGCTCGTCACAGCTAGGTAGGTAGTTAGCTAGTTTAGCTAGGACTTTTCTTTCCGTGACAAGGACCGCGGCTCTGTCCGCCTCCTCAGTCCGGCGAGAGCAGGAAAAGACGGGGGTGGGGGTCGAGATCTGTCTGGTCATGTGACCGCCGGCGTCTTCTTCAATGGATTCCTGTGGACTCCATTGAGAGGATGCGCGCGGCTGTGCTTAAGGCTGCCGCGTGCATCCCGGGGGTTAACGCGCGGTAACAATGCAGGCAGCATTTTTTGCGCCTGCATTGTAATCTAGCGGTAAAACTGTCGCGCTAGGGGGAAAACTGTGAGCATAGCGCACCCATTTTACCGCTAGGAATGTAATTTGGCCCACTAAGTATACTCAAATTCCTAATGTGAAATTGGGTGAATCAAAATGTCTCAATTCACTGTATTAGGTTGAGAATCTCCCTATTTTCAGATCTTTACTTATTCCAGTAAATGAAAAGTGGTCCAGTTAACACTCTTGAGAGAAAGTGTCCTTGGGCAAGACACCTAACAGTACATACTTGCCACCCGGGACATACTTGAAAATGAGAGAAATCTCAATGTATCCTTCCTGGTAAAATCCTTTCTCAAACAAAAAAAGAAGAGCTCTCATTGTAAGGAACCCAAAGTTGAACCACTAAATATTGAAAGCGAAGGAAGTAATTGTTATAAAATTTAATTATGGCTTAGTGATATTCATGATTTAGTATGATGTTAATCAATGTCAACTGTGATTTTACTATTGGGGTATTGAAGACCCTGGATTTGTTAATTTGACGGATGTTCCTTACTAGCATCGGCAGAATAGAGCCAACAGGTTTAGCAGGCACCTGCAGAACATCTTAACTCTGCTCTGCAGATACTTGGAGGTACTATCTGGCAGTTATCAATCCAGAGTCCTTGATTTTCACAAGACTAAAATCATGGTTGACCACGACTTCGATTAAATCAGGCTAAATCACAGATATTCACAAACCCCCCTTTTCCTCACTATAAATTTACAGGGTTATCCATACAATGCAAAATTTAATCATTTTTAAATCCAAACAATTTAAATCATCGCACATCATGCCATTTTTCCTTTTTAGAGACTTTTATTCATACTCTGAAGGTTAAATTCTTAAATGAATACAATACTCTCCCAGATTCTTATCCTTAAAATAATATGATGTTATTTCCTGAGGATCACATTTTATTAATAATAATACCTATTACAAATTCTTAGTTTTTTTCTTTGTTCTATTTTTTATTCATTCAAGTAGGGTTATCACTTACCAGCAGTTGCTATTATCTAAGTAGCTCCATTTTTATCTGTGAACTTGTAAGCTGGCAGCTTGCTTTTGAAGTATCCGCTGCCAATAGAAAATACAATGTTTACCTAGACACCTGTTAGAAATTCAATTTGCTGCACCATGTGAAGGCTGAGTTTGCAGCCCAACCACCCGACTCCCGTCCATTATTCCTGAAATTATAAATTACTTTAGGAGACTCTTCAAGATATCACTACAGCCTACAGTAGCAGTTAGGGTGTCTAGATTCTTCAGGTGTCGCACCACTTTGTTTATAACATACAATTTTAAAGTGGTTTGAATCCACAGGATCCAGCAGCATTCCTCCCTGCAAAAGAAGTTATTGAAAGGAAGTGGTGTTTCCTTATTGTTCCTCTTGTGCATTGCACAGATCTGATTAGCCTTCCAGTATGTCAAGATTATCAGGTCACTCAACAGGCACACATTTACAAAATAAGGAAACCAAATCCCTGATTTCTTGATAGATCAAAACCTTAGAATGGCCAGTACTGCTAAAAGTAGGGAGAACACAAGCCTATAATAGGGAAAGCAGGTGTACACAATCTCAAATAATGCAAACCAAGGTTAGGATACCTGAGATACACAAATTCAATTAACAAATTCAATTACCCAGCTATCTCCACCATAGGGTTTCGTTAGGGAAACCCTTTGGCAGCTAGGGTTTAATTTACTAAATTACATCATTGCACCGATGCGTGATGATGTCAGTGGGCATGGGGAGACCTGGAGGCTTGACTGACATCCAAGATGTCAGCCACCTCCAGTTGCAGTCCGTGATCCAGCACCAATTGGTGCCGAATTGCGTACAAGCAACTTAGGGGTTAAAAAGAGGCATCGCTGGAAAGGTCACACTGTGACCTTTCCAACAATGCCTCTCTTCACCAGGTCCCCCTCGATGATGGGGAGTTAGACCGGTCCAAATGACTCCACCCTCCCCTTCAGGCACTACCCCTGCTGTGGCGTAGGGAGAGCCTGAAACTGACGTCATTGCAACCGACACAATTAAGTCAGTGCGCCAGGAGAGATATAAAACCAGAGGTCTGACTCTTTAGTCACACCTCCGTGGGACCCTGGAGAGAGAGTTAAGTAACTGGGTATGCAGGCGGGCCTGTCCGATGTCAGAATATATACATTGGACCGCAACCTAAAAAAAGCTTGTGTTGGATATATTCCGACATCAGACCGGAAAGAGTTAATATAACTATATATAAGACACAAGGTCTCCCACTTAGACTGGACAAAAGGCAATTCAGCCTAAAGCACAGGAAGGTTTTTTTCCAGTTAGAACAATAAAGCTGTGGAATTCTCTGCCTATTGAGGTGGTTGAGTCAGAGTCTGTACAGAGTTCTTAACAGTGACTGCATGACTTCCTGCAACAACCGAATCTTAAGGGTTATAAGATTTAATGTGTTAATGGCTGCTTGATCCAAGGAGAAATCTGTCCACCATTCTGTGGTCAAGAAGGAGTTTGTTCCCAGTGTGTTGCATATTGGCGAGCGCTTCAGACTTGTTTTTTTGCCTTCTTTTGGATCAACCACAGTAGGTGATGTATGAAAGGCTGAACGAGATGGACCCTTATAAATGCTTCTCCATGTATGGGCCAAAAGGGAATTCCATTCCCACCGAGAATATAGTGGAGGAACTACGGCCCACGCGTTCCTGCTCAACTTGACCACTGTACAATACCATACACAAATAAAAGTGCACCTGCACCAGAACATTTTATGCAGAGTGCTTGTATAACTGGGAGTGTGTGGTGTAGTAGGTACAGACTGGGTGACAGAGGAATATTAGACTGGTGCATCCCAAGGTCACAGAGAAACACATAGCTATGGTCAGAGGGTGGAAAGAAGAAGATAAGAGTGAAAGAAGGACATATACTTGGAGATACAGGTGGAATATGGTAGGGATTAAATGTAGGTAGTAGATGTAAGAGAAACCAAGTGAAGTCAACAGGAAAGTTGCAAGAAAAGCTAGGGTTTGAAATTTAAAAAGTATGTTTATTTGTGTTGTAGAAAGAGAAGACTGTTAGGCAAAATGGGGGAAAAAATGAAGAATCAAAAAAAAAGTGGAGAAGGCGTGAAACAAAGGCGGGTACAAAAAAGGCCAAACAAAAAGGGAGGCTGTTTGTGCCGATGTATTAAAAAAAAACCACTATAATTATATTGTAATAGTAAACCGTATCCTTACTTTAATATGAATGCCATGCTATTACTGCGGTCTTCCAACTTACAGTCACACAGTAAAACACAGTAAAAAGTCAGATGGGTATTGTCAAGACTCCTGACACTTACATTTTTCTGGTTTTGTGTAATTTGTATTTTCTGAGGTCAACAAGACCTTTGCTTGGATTTACATTTTTTTTCATTAAGAGGCTGAATGCGATGGACCCATGTCTTTTTTCGGCCTATGAAACTATGTATGGTTTTATTGGAAGGACCCTGTTAATGATGAGGAGTTTGACGAAAACCATGTGTACGAAAATGACGCATGGTATTAAATGCATCATCAGAACGACACGAGTATTAAAACGTATTAAAGTTTACATCATTAGAATGACGCCTCTTGGGAGTCACATCCAAAGAATGCTGCATTGTGGGGTTCACATTAATGGAATGACACTCTGCAGGAGTCACGTCAATGGAATGATGCAAAGTACTTAGGCAAGTGTGGTAACAGGAACTCGTCTCATGGATTGACTTCTGGTACCAGGAGGTCTGTCTGGGAAAGAAGCAGGTAAGGTATTTTCAGTTGACATGACACTGTCACCGTATTGATGTAAATACACAGGACGTGTTCCAAATTGTGAAAGGGCTAACTGCAACCTGGATTGGCCAAATTGGATAGCCGGTAACATTTAGGTCAAGGGCTGCAACAAGGCAATGTCACATCCTCCATATATGAAAACCGTTTGTTTGAGTCAAAGGGGAAAGCATCATAAACCGAAAGAACCATAACCACTACAAGCAACTATACCAATTAAGGTCTTTTATATGACCTCTTTAAATTAGAAAAATGATGCAATAAATATGTACATGTCTATGATTGCCTGACTATCTGAAATATCATTTTTTCACAGAACTTGTTCCACTTCCTAACAGAAGACCAAAATAATGGCACTGTTAAAATCCCCGAAGTAAGAGGAGATGAAGCCTGGAAGGTTTACTTTGACGACGCTGCACAGGAAATAGTAGACGAGTTTGCAATGCGCTATGGAATTGAATCTATTTATCAAGCAATGACGTAAGTATGCAAAGCCATTAGTAATCAGGAAAAAGCTCATATGTTGCATAACGATAAAGAAAATAAGAGGAGAAATTCATAACCTGTACAAAAGTTGATTTGAAATGTTTCATCAGAGTCTGGCCTCAGAGTTGTTCTGACAAAACTGAAGTGTGTAATTTATCAAATTTTATTTTCATTTTACGGAACAAGCATTCCATTGTCTTCATGTTCATAATTGGTGTATATGAAACTACATCCTTTTTAAGAGTATATGTTATTTATGATGGCACATGTGATGGTAAATAACTGAGGAATGTCATATTTACTGTATCTTATTGACAACAAACTGGGACATGCCGCAACATCCACTTCTAACAATAATCAGTTTTTTTTTTGTTTTACAATATTATCCTAATATATTCAAAAGCTTCTCAGATCAAAAAAGGTGCTAGGTAGATTGGCGCTGGTTATAAATCACAAAAAGGGACATGGGCAGCTCACCAAATACTGTGTATCCCTTACACACTGAGTAATTTAATATCAAACAGTAATTGTTTTTTGCGTACTTATATATATATATATATATATAGGTCAATCCACCATGATATAGTGATTCCCACCACTGTGTACTGGAAAAAATGACTATAAAGTACTTATCTTATATCACAATTGGTTATTAACTGTGTGTTCAACCCACTTAGGAAGGGGGGGGGTCCTTCCCTTATGACTCCGGTGTGCCCCTTCGTTGGGTCGCTGGATCGTGTTACCCTTGGTATTATCTTTAATTCATTCATTAATTCATTCAGCTACTCCACAGGTTTAAATGGTTTTATTGCAACGTGAATTTAAAAAACAATAAAAAAGTGGAACACCACTTCTGGCCAATACATAAAACAATAAAGGTAATAAAAGGTACAAATACCCGATATGCTTTTCACCTAGCTTCCTGCAGGCTTCCTCAGTAGGGATGAGCTGTTCGGTTCGATCAGTTCGGAGTTCGATTTCTAACTTTGGCCGTTCGCAAGTTGGCGAACTTCGAACATTTTGGTTGTGTTCGGTTCGAGTTCTCAAAAAAATAAGAAATTTTGAAAAAAGTATAAAAAATGCTTAAAAAATACTAAAAAATCTAGAAATAAAGAGACTCTTTACTGCAGAATATTATAAGCAATGGTTTATTAGATATTGAATTAAAAACGAATGTTTACGTGCAAAGATTCTCACCTCTAAATGACCTGTGTTTTTCAAACGGCATAACAACAGGTGTTTTTAGTCTGGTGTAATGAATTTGATACATTGTATGTATGTATGTATGTATGTAGACTATACTGATGGGGTGTCTGCGTTCTGAGTGAGAAGTGTTAATTTCCCTCCTAAAACTTCTAATATGCTACATTTCACCGCTGTGTGCTCAGCTAATTTTTACCGCTTCGCTCATCATGTTTAAACGCTATTTTGAAGCCACATCTTATTAAATGACCGACATGTTAGATATCGTTCTTTCCGGCAGGCTCCGCAGATTCATAATATATCATTTTTATATGTATACGTCCTGTCCTGGCTGTATATTATGAAAAAAATGCAATAAAAATTAAATTTTTAATCATCTGCAGTGTGTAAAGTGTTTTTTTTTCACATTCTAGCACATGAGCGTCTACGGTTATGTTTTCTATAGGGTGCGCTTGTACAAAAATTATAAATGTGGACTTGTTACATTTTGTGGGGGGAATTACGTGATTTATAGCAAACGCACTCCATAGAAAAAAATCATTAGTGCATCATCATTCACATTAATGTTCTCGAACCCAGGACATACTTGAAAACGAGAGAAATCTCAATGTATCCTTCCTGGTAAAATCCTTTTCAAATAAACAAATAAATAAATAAATTATAATTGAAATGTGAACAATATTGCTGCATTAATAAAAATAACACACAAAAAAAAATACATGTTTTTATTTTTTTTTACTTTATGCTCAGGCCTTTCGATTGACACCCTCCATGACCCATTAGATGCCTGGAGATATCGGGGTTCAAATGAACCCCCTATCTCCAACGGGGATTGGCCTGGGCAATATATATACGCATGATGTGAGCTGGCCTGGGCAATATATATACGCATGATGGCCATAGGCGTGCGCACGGGGTGGGCCGGGTGTGCCTAGGCACACCCTAATTCCACCCGCTGCACACTCTGGGTCCCGGCTGGCCGCATCCCACGGATAGCCGCTGGGACCCTTTGCCTCTGCAAGCCTGTACTTCCCTGGTGGTCCGGTGGCTGTGGGCTCTGCAATGCGATCAGAACGCAGAGCACGTCCCACACAGGACCTGTGCGCTAGCGATCCTCTGATGACCTGTCGAACAATCTGGACCAAATAGCCGATTTGGAAAGTGAGATAAATGGGAGAATTTTTATGGTTTGGCTAGTTTGACGTCGCATTTTCACTTCTCCAGTCATTCTCCTGCGTTTCACCTCTCTGAATAACCCTGATAGTCATAAAACACAATCGGCCACAATACTCAGCCACTAATTGGGTTAGTCGAGATTCATGGGAAATGTAATTCAAAAACAACTGGATGGCCAAGGTTGCTGCACCTCTGAATTATAAACATACGGGGTTATCCAAAGAGATCCAAATGGCTGGAGAAAGGTAACCGAACGCTGAAAATCAGCGTTCGGTTACCTTTCCTGGCCATTCGGCTATTCAGAGAGCAGGCAATTCACCAAATCCTGGCGAATTGCCTGCACATACGGTGCCTGTTCGGTGCCTGTTCGAGGGCAGTGAAATCCCCATAAAAAAGCACTGCTTCGGCTATTCAGAGAACACAAACCAGCAGTGAAAGGTTCCCAAAATGCCCTGCTGTTCGGTGGTTTAATTCGGCAAGTTTATTCAGGTGAATCCCATAGGCTTCAATGTTAAAAATATTCCCGTTTTAATTCAATATCTAATAAACCGTTCATTATAAAATTCTGCAGTAAAAAATCTCTTTATTTGTAGATTTTTTTTTAGGATATTCTAAGCATTTTCCTGTTTTTTTTTTTTTACTTATTTTTTCTGTAACAGCCCTTTTATTATCATTCCCTGAACCTCATATGTAAATTTCAGACATTTTCGCTCAGTAGTTTCACTTTTCAAACATTCAAGCAAACTGTTTTGCTAATTTATTCACTCCATTCGTCTGCGGTGTCGGCTTTTTCCGGCGGCTGCGCTGCGTGAGATAGTCTCCTGCTCGGCTTTCATCCAGCGGGTTGGGTTAATCTAGATGTTGTTGCGGGTTTTCGGCGTGCATTCGCCGGGTTTTTGCGGTTAGTTTGCGGCGACCTTTCCCTGCAATTCGGGGACCCTATGGTGCTTGCTGAATACACCGCAGGGTCGCCGAACTGGGTATCGTCAAAACAAACCGAATTGAAGAGAACGAAAAGTCACATAATGTGCGGTGACTTTTCGATTCTCTTTGAATTACCCTGATTGTAATGATATATTTAGGCCGAATGTGTGCATGTGTATGTATGCATAAGGGTGCGTGTGTGTATATACAGTGGCAAGAAAAAGTATGTGAACAATTTGTAATTACGTGGAGTTTTGCATGAATTGGTCATAAAATGTGCTCTGATCTTCATCTAAGTAACAACAATTTGAAAAACACAGTCTGCTTAAAATAATACAACACAAACATTATATGTTTTCATGTGTTTATTGAACAGAACATGTAAACATTCACAGTGCAGGGTGGAAAAAGTATGTGAACCTTTGGACTTAATAATTGGTTGACCCTTCTTTGGTAGCAATAACCTCAACCAAACGTTTCCTGTAGTTGCAGATCAGACCTGCACAACGATCTGGAGTAATTTTGGACCACTCCTCTTCACAAAACTGTTTCAGTGTAGCAATATTCTTGGGATGTCTGGTGTGAATCGCTCTCTTAAGGTCATGCCACAGCATTTCAATGGGGTTGAGGTCAGGACTCTGACTGGGCCACTCCAGAAGGCGTATTTTGTCCTGTTGAAGTCATTCTTTTGTTGAATTACTTGTATGCTTTGGGTCATTGTCCAGTTGCATCACCCATCCTCTGTGGAGCTTCAGTTGGCGGACAGATGGTCTTACGTTTTCCTGCAAAATGTCTTGATAAACTCTGGAATTCATTTTTCCATCAATGACAACAATCCGTCCAGGCCCTGAGGCAGCAAAGCAGCCCCAAACCATGATGCTCCCTCTGCCATGTTTTACAGTGGGGATGAGGTTTTGATGTTGGTGCGCTGTGCCTTTTTTTTCTCCACACATAGTGTGTGTTTTTTCCAAACAACTCAATTTTGGTTTCATCTGTCCACAGAATATTTTGCTAGTAGTGCTGTGGAACATCCAGGTACTCTTTTTCAAACTTCAAACGTGCTGCAATATACTTTTTGGACAGCAATGGCTTCCTCCGTGGTGTCCTCCCATGTACTCCATTCTTGTTTAAGGTTTTCCTTATTGTAGATGTGTCAACAAAAATGTTAGCATGTGCCAGAGATTTCTGTAAGTCTTTAGCTGACACTCTCGGATTCTTCTTTACCTCTTTAAGCATTCTGCGCTGTGCTCTTGCAGTTATATTTACAGGACGACCACGCCTAGGGAGAGTAGCAACAATGCTGAACTTTCTCTATTTGTAGACAGTCTGTCTTTTCGTGGACACATGAACATCAAGGCTTTTGGAGATACTTTTGTAACCCTTTCCAGCTTCATGCAAGTCAACAATTCTTGATCGTAGGTCTTCTGAGAGCTCTATTCTGTGAGACATGGTTCACATCAGGCAGTGCTTCTTGAAACCAGTAAACCCAAAACTGTTGTGTGTTTTTAAAGGGCAGGACAGCTTTCAGCAACAGATCTAATAATATCACACTGATTGGACTCAAGGTTGGCTCACTCCTGGCTCCAATTAGCTCTTGGAGAAGTCATTAGGCTAGGGGTTCACATACTTTTTCCACCCTGCACTGTGAATGTTTACATGTTATGTTCAATAAACACATGAAAACAAATAATGTTTGTGTTGTATTATTTTAAGCAGACTGTGTTTTTCAAATTGTTGTGACTTAGATGAAGATCAGAGCACATTTTATGACCACTTCATGCAAAACTCCACGTAATCCCAAAGGGTTCACATACTTTTTGTTGCCACTGTATATATAACATAATTTTTTTTTCATGTGTTTGAGCTTTTGGGTGCACACCCTAATGCACGCCCTAATGCACGCACGCCTATGATGATGGCGCATCTGTGACTGTCTGTGAGCATGATGTGAGCTGGCCTGGGCAATATATATACGCATGATGTGAGCTGGCCTGGGCCTGGGCAATATATATACGCATGATGTGAGCTGGCCTGGGCCTGGGCAATATATTTATGCATGATGTGAGTTGGCCTGGGCAATATATACAGTGGCGTATTTAGGTTTAGGCTTTGCACGCCTATGATGATGGCACATCTGTAACTGTCTGTGAGCATGATGTGAGCTGGCATGGGCAATATATATACGCATGATGTGAGCTGGCCTGGGCCTGGGCAATATATATACGCATGATGTGAGCTGGCCTGGGCCTGGGCCTGGGCAATATATATACGCATGATGTGAGCTGGCCTGGGCCTGGGCAATATATTTATGCATGATGTGAGTTGGCCTGGGCAATATATATACGCAATATATACAGTGGCGTATTTAGGTTTTGTGCTGCCCTAGGCCTGACTAAACTCGTGCACCCCCTAATTTAAATTTGACACGCCCCTTCCTGTGAAGGTCACCTTTTTCTGGTTAAACCCCTCCCTTCCTCTTTAGGCTCCATCTTTTCCTCTTTGAGCTCCGCCTCTTCCTCTCTATATATTAAAAGTGGATACCAAGTGCCTACTTGTATATTTTGTATACCATTTCAAATGTATCTATTGAGATAATCAAATAAAATTATGAAATGTTTAAATTCAAACATTTTTTACAAAGATCAGCCATGCATGTCAAGTATACTGGATCACAGCTGCTCTAACTGGTTAAACAATAAAACTAAAATGTGTAGTGTGTATGAGCGTATCACAGAGCTGCACAGAATAAAACCCACAGAAATGTGCACTGTGTATGAGCGTATCACAGAGTGCACTGTGTATGAGCGTATCACAGAGCTGCACAGCAATAAAACCCACAGAAATGTGCACTGTGTATGAGCGTATCACAGAGTGCACTGTGTATGAGCGTATCACAGAGCTGCACAGCAATAAAACCCACAGAAATGTGCACTGTGTATGAGCGTATCACAGAGCTGCACAGCAATAAAACCCACAGAAATTCGCACTGTGTATGAGCATTTACAGAAATGCACAGCAATAAAACGCTAATTTCATTCCAAACGCCACCCTCTTTTCTTTTCACCCCAAACCCCCTAACTATTTTCATATCATTAAACACCCCCACTCTTCATCTCATTAAACCCCCCAGTCTTCATGTCAATAAACACCCCCTACACTCATGTCATTAAACATCCCCCACTCATCTCATTAACCCCCCACTCATCAGGTCATTAAACAGCCCCCACTCATCTCATTAAACAGGTGTGTGTGTGTGTGTGTGTGTGTGCGTGTGTGAGATGGGATTGTGTGAATCTGTATGGAATGAGAGGGTGTGTGTTGGGATTGTGTGTATCTGTGTGGAATGAGAGGTTTTGTGATGGGATTGTGTGTATCGGAGTGGAATGAGAGGGTTTGTGATGGGATCATTGTGTGGATCTATGTATGTGGAATGAGAGGGTGTATGATGGGATTGTGTGCAGGGTCAAGTCATTAATAAAAATTAAATGTGGGAACACCGACCATGTGCCATTATTTACAAAAAATATATAACCACTAATGCCCATTCTTACCCAAATGTGTATTTGCAGGTACTATTGCAGGCCTGATACACAAAGCTGTGTTTAAAATCACAGCTTGCTGTACCTGCTTCACTGAATCCTCTGAAAAGGAGTGTGCAGCTTTGATTTCCCAGAGGTTGTATCTCTCCTGGGGCTGCACATGGGTTGGATTAGTAAACACACCGGGTTCGCAGGCCTGTTATCACATCACATTCACTGATAGCGTCCAACTCCATGGCAACCATGAAACGCCCCTCCTTTGGCAATCAAAACTTTCACAGCATAGGCCTGTTCAATACCTCAGCAGCTGCTGAATTGCTGCAGCGCAGCAATTCAGTTTGCTGCAGCAGTGTCGTTGAACCCTTTGGATGCGAATTTTGAATCCAAAATGGCCGACAATTTCTTAATGAAAAATTCAGATTGTTTTTCGGATCACTCGGACAAAAAATAATAAAGAGAAGCAGTCAGCACAATTCCGTTTTGTTTGCACACACCACAAATGATAGTTTTTAATGAATAAACGTTATGTTTACTTCTGAAACAATATATAAATTGAACTGTAATATATGTCTATGTGCAGGGGGAAATAATAAATAAATATTTTGTGCTTTGGTGAACAAAAACCTCAAAATTAACATTGCTATAGGGATAATTACTTGCTTCGAGGCGGCGGCCATCTTGCTGTAGGGCATTGTTACTGGCTTCATGCGGCGGCCATGTTTAATACGTCACACGAAGCATCTCCTCGGGTCGCTGCAAGTGCTAGGTTAGCACTGCTGAGCGCTGAGCGGTTGAACGGCGTTCAATGCAAGTTGCTAACTTAGCACTTGCAGCGGCTGAGGTATTGAACAGGCCTCTGGTCAGAACAATCGCTACCTAAAGGGTAGAGCGTAACAAATTGATACCAGAAATAGATGATTGCAAAGAAAAAATTGAGGGCAATCATGAGAGACCAAAGGGTTTGCCCCTAAATGTGAATAAGCTTCAGTTACTCCGATGTGACCATCAGGGTACTAGTGTCTCCCAGAGACCAAATTAATACATAACTTTTATTGAACTATATAAAATCAAACATGAACATAGACATAAATAGACAGAATTCACAGGACAATGATAAAACCAAATCTGCTGAAAGAAGTGGTATATATATACCGGCAGGAGCAATGATAGACAAACTGTGCAGCAAGTGAACCAAATGAGCTCACAAAAAGTGGTTTGGCAGTGAGAAAAGTAGTAAGCTGCTTTCTTATTGTCAATCAAAAAATTCACAATTATACTGCGGATCAATGAGCAGAAAAACAAATCTGCTGTAAATGAATGTATATATATGCACCAACCAAAGCAATAATTGACAATGAACACAGTAAGTGACCTTCAGGGATCACTTCAAAAGTGTTATTGTTTCACCATTACTCACTATAATAGCGGTTTGCTTGTTGTCAATCAAAAGATCAGGTGTGAGTTGCAGATCAAATGAGCAGAAGGACAAATCTGCTAGAAGGTAATATATAAACGTAACAACAGAGGCAATGAATTCACAATGAACACGATAAATGACCTTCGTGGATCATTTCAAAAGTGTTATAGTAAGGAGAATTGGTGTTGTCAATGTGGAGTAACACACTATTGCACATGGAGGGCAGAAAACACAATTCAATAGGCAGAAAAAACGGCAAGGGTCTCCAATGGGGAGTTTGACTCAAGTAACCCAATACAATGATGCTGGGAGATTAAACTTGTTAATATGTTGCCAAAGGCATCAAAAAAAGGATGTATACAACCAGTGATTCGAGTCTCCAAGCATGTATTCAGGAGGTAAAAATGGAGATTTACTGCCGACGAAGTGCACCCGACGCGCGTTTCGCCGAGAATGGCTCGTCAGGAGTGCTTACGGGCTGAAGAGGAGGAAAGCTGTTTAAATGAGTCAGGTTCCGCCCTGGTAATTGAGTCAACCAATGAATGGCAGCATAACAGATGGCCCAATCCGTTGCCTATCTAAGGAATTGACAGGTGGAGCGACCAATAGGAGATATTTATGGCCTGGACAGCTGGTAGCACAAATATTTGTAGTTGGATAGTCCAATAGCGGTATAGCCGCTAATATTGATCAAAATCGCGTTGCCAACAAATACCAAACGGAAAAGAGATATTTAATCTGAATAGAATTCACGAGAGTGAGAAGAGTGGTGAATTGCTAAAATGCGTGTAAAATAATAAAAAGGGAATGTATAATGAAATTGACATATAACGTGAATGGCCACTACAAGTTTTTAACAGCATGGGATCAGAAGGGTAATAATACATTGATGTATTACCAAAAGTAATATTGTAACGATAAAATTAACAGAATAAATGCAAGTTGCTAACTTAGCACTTGCAGCGGCTGAGGTATTGAACAGGCCTCTGGTCAGAGATCAAGGGGAGGGGGATCTCTGAGCTAGATTTGGAGTGCTAAACAGTAGAGAGAAAGTGAATACAATACATTCTCGTGCAAAGTTGGAGGTTAATGGGGGCTGGGTCCTGCGACATGGCCCCCCTCCTTAGTCATTTGCCCCCCTCCTTATAGTCATTTTGTCACCCTTTTAATTTTACCCCACCTTCTCACATTCATTACACCCCCTCCCTTTTCAGCCCATTCTCCCAGTATGATTCATATTACTTTTCTTTCTGTCCTGCTGGGAGCCAGCAGCAGCAGGCCCTTTCATACTCCATGGCAGGTGACCGAATGGACGAGCGCTGGGAGGAGGAAGTGATGTTTTATGATCACTTCCTCCCAGTGTTCTCGTGGCACAGAGTGACGGAGGAGCAGCCAGTTAGATGCTGTGCATCACACTGCCGATTATTTTGACGCACTGGCAGCTCCTCTTGGCTGCACCGAGGACCTCACTCCAGGATCCAGTAACCGGTGGCTGTGGGGGGCGTGTCCCACGGAGCGGTGGGGTGCCGCCCCTTGTAAAGTGCTGCCCTAGGCCTAGGCCAAAATACACCACTAAATATATATACGCATGATGTGAGCTGGCCTGGGCAATATATATATAAGGATGATGAAAATTTGCAAAGGATAAGGCACGCAAAGTGAAATTTTGATGTGTCTGAAATTGAAACTTACGTAACAACTCTTATTTTTTTTTCGTTAATTTATATTTGTTCAATACAGTTTATTTTACCTTTACTATTGGTGATTTTCAAACTTTATTCTTAAATAAAAAGAAATTTAGCAGTTTCATGTTGTGTCGTTTTTTTTGTTTTTTTTGGGGGGGTGCAAGTAGCTGGTCTTGCCTAGGGCGCAAAATAGTCTAGCACCGGCCCTGACCGCATTGGTCCACCCCTGCACTCTTCCACAATACCACAGAGGGGTTACTGTATGATGGCACTTGTTGGCCTGGCACCAAAGGCACAATATTTGGCTGCACTGCCACTGACGCCTGTATCAGATTCATATCCTCAGAGGGGTTACTGTGAGACGGCACCGTTGCCGATGCTAAAGGCCCAATTTTAAAGCACCTATTGTTACTTTCATCCAAAGCCTGCATAAATTTCACAATCATTTAGCCAAAAAATCACTAAACTTTTTCTGCGTGTCCGAAAATGTCTCCTCTTTTCATACAGACTGCCACCCCAAGCAGTTGTTTATGGATAGATTAAAGGAAAAGCATTTACCATTATTTGAAATGTCATTTTTTGTTTTTTTACATATTTCTATACATCCTAGAAATCCGCCACTTCACGGGCAGGTTATGGGGACCTCCTAGGCACGATATTTGAAGGAATTTTTGGTTTTTATTTTTAACCCTTATTTCATGGAAAACTCACTGTCCCTTTAAAAACGTTTTTTTTTAACTATTTGTCCTTGTTTCCTGTCCCCCAGGGCACTACCCGGACCCCCATACACCTTTTATGGCAAATATCTAGCATATATGCCCTCTCGGAGGGCACTCTAAAAATCGAATTTTCAGCCCCATTGACTTGTATTGAGTTCGAATTCGAACATTTGGAAAGTTCGAGTTCGAATGCGAACCGAACTCGGGGGTGTTCGGCTCATCCCTATTCCTCAGTCACATCCACCTAAAGTGGGTCGAATACGTAGTTACCAAGCCACCATCTAAGGAGGCTCGAGGACACATGAATGTACTATGTTACCAATTTATTGAGTTATGCACCAATATGGGAATCTGCACAATGTCTATACTTTCTCTGGCAAGTTGGGGTGGTTTCTATCGGCGCAATATATTGTTATTGATTCTCAGGTTTCAAGAGTGTATCATACAAAACAGTATAATTGTGACTCTTCACGATATAAAGTGCTCTCGTGCTATGGTGTCTCAATAACACAATTGTGCAAATTCGTAAATAAAGTGCATATAGTGCATAAAGTGCAATATAATGCTGATCGTACTGGAGAAATAAAGTTCAGTAAGGTTGACAGGCTTCACTCAAGTTCTCCTGTTTGAGTGGATTGTGCCAAAAATAAGGCAAAATTCAAAGTACTTATAAATCTGGTGTTCTCGGTGGTGGTTTCTTATTGCTCCTCTCTTTTTCAATTTTCTTATGGTCACTGATGTGCTCCAATATACAAAATAGAGGAGAGAAAGGAGAAGATAGTGCAATACTGTTTCAATACAGTGCAAGGTGCAAATAGTGGTATCACACTTACGAATTCCAGAGCCTCATGTGTCCAGGCTCTGGATTGAATGCCTTGAGCCAAATAGAGAGTGGCTTCTGCCCTTCTTCGTGACAGCCTTATCGTCTCGACCGGGAAAATAAAAGGGACAGCTCTCTCATGGCACAATATCAATCAGAAAGGATGTTAAAGATGGAATTCATATACACTCACCAATTGAGGAGGCTTCGATGTCCAGGCTCAACTCTCAAGCGTGTGGCGCTTCTTGTTGGTGGGCGCCTTAACCCCTTTGTCTGCTCACTTGGTGTCTGGACAGTAGTTGGTCTCTGGAGTCTGTTGCCCTGTTGTTTCCTCAGAGTGTGGGCTGCCCGTCTATCACCTGTTTGGTGGGCTTAGTGGGGAGTTGATGAAAATAAAAATAAAACATATATCGTTTTATATAGTGCAAATAATTTTGTTGGCGAATTACAAGTGAATTATAAAATATAAATGATGGAATCCATCAGTAGGCCGCCCCTAACCTACCTACATACTGACTGAGGAAGGCGCCAGAGCAGCGCCGAAACGCGTATCAACACCCCCCTATCTGGATTCCATCATTTATATTTTATAATTCACTTGTAATTCGCCAATAAAATTATTTGCACTATATAAAACGATATACGTACGTCAGTGGTCCTTAAGGGGTTAAACATGAAACAAATGACCTCCAATGCAGAAATTATAGCTATATCAACTTGTAAAATTTGAGTTTTGTCTTTACCTGGTTCTTCTCATGCCATTGTCCAAACTCCCTTTTCATACATGTCTATTCACTAAAAGGTGAAACTCAGGAGAATTGGCAGTAGAAGAGAACAATCTATACCAAATGGCCAATTGGTAAAGTGTGATAAATAGGAGAATTTTTATGGTTTGGCTATATTGACCTAGAATTTTCATTTCTTCTGCCAGTTCTCCTGAGTTTCACCTTTTACAGGGTTATTCAGAGAGCGGTGAAAAGCAGGAGAATGACTGGAGAATGGAAAATTCTAGGTCAATATAGCCAAACCAGAAAAATTCTCCCATTTATCTCACGTTCCAAATTGGCTATTTTGACCTAGAATTTTCCATTCTCCAGTCATTCTCCTGCTTTTACCTCTCTCTCTGAATAACCCTGTTAGTGAATAGACCTGATAGACTCACTGTTCCATCCACCTCCTATGGAAATATTCTCCTATACCACATGGTGTCATTGTCCCATGTCCTGTTGTTCTCCAAATTGAAGGCATTTGGTGCCAAAATAATTAACTTTCCAGTGGGCGTATATTAGATAATAAACTTGGAGATAGAGCTCCAGCAGTCCCTATGTTTATTCAGCCCCCAACCCCTCATTAACTCAGTCCACATTGAAAATATTAAAGGGATTAACAGGGAAATCCCTGCCATTATGGCTTTAATCAAACTCACCCATAGGACTGTATGAAGAATTAACATCAGTTTTAAATGCATTATTGGACCATAACCAAAAATATAAACATTGTTTTATTAAATGTTGTATTAATTTAGAAAGCATTTTATCGGAGTGCACACATTGAGCTATCTTTCATTTTTATTTCTGTCCTGTTGTGAGATGGTTCTAAAATCGTATCATCCAGATGTTGATCTTGCACAGCTTTCAAATTGTATATTTGCAGATTATTTATTTCCAGTGATTAATTGCTAGCAGTCTCAAAGAAACAAATAGGAAACCTACAGGAGCACTATGTAAAGAAATGAGAGAAAAACTATAAAATATACCCATGATAAACATTAGGCTCATGGATTTAGTTGTCAACGGATTATTTAAGGATTATTTTGTTGATGTCAAACTATCATTGGTGATACAGTACACAATTTGCATCAATATCTGAATATCTCAACTCTTCGAGAATATTGTTAGTTGAAAATTTTGATTCCGGATATTGGAATCAATTACCTAATTTTCCTCTAACTCCTTCGTGTCGGCTGCCATTCTGCATCCTGATTCACATCATTCACTCAGATGAGATGTGGATTGGCTACTACCACCCTTCCTCATTTCAGAGGTAGATAATATCTATTTTGACGTAGCAGGTTCCTGTTTTATCATGAATATAATGTAATAGAAAATCAAGTCAGAATTTTATTAGAATATGGATGCATCGATTGACTGGTATGTAAATCAATCAGAATACGTTCAGATGTAACATTATTATGGAGAAAGAGATTCAGGGCATAGAATACGAGTCTCTCAATATCTTTTCTATAACTATTTAGAGTTTAATTTAATTTGCCCCGATGGCTAAAATCTCGACATATTTCAGCCATTTTTCAGTGTGGGAAATTCAAATGCCGGGTATCTAGCTACCTACCTATTCAATATTTCTAATAGACATATTAATAAGCAGAAATCTGTATGATTCTGGCTGAAAATATGCTTCAAGCTTTTCCTGGCCAAGCGTTTGTCGGAAGAGTGGCATTTTTTGAATACCCGCTCATGCCCAATTCTTTCAACTGAATCATCTCATATGTCGAAAAAAGTATTGGCCTCAATCAAACTGTAATGGTGCGCTATGGCACTTACCCTGGAGAAGCTTAGTTTGGATCCTTTTGGACAGATTACTAAATACAGAAAGCAATAAAGATTATGTGACCTGATCTCACAAGCCAGGGAGTGAATGGACATGCCCGAGTAGCACTTAAACTCAATTGGTTTCGAGACCAAAAGACTGCTTAGTGCCAACACAAAAACTCTATGTAAACAGATACAATGACGTGATTCAAGAACAACGTGGTCATAGATATAATACAGTTTGCTGATATCAATGGTTGTGGTACATGAAGCACATATAGTAGAGGCAACACCCTTAAATTTGTTCACAAGTACAGAGTAGGAACTCACTGAGTTCAGCAGTCTGCAGGGCAGGCCTACAGTCAGAGATTGGATTCTGTATAGCGAGTTGGTAAACACAGATACTTGAAGGAAAATATATATTCTGTGACCTGCAGGGCAGGACTCTGATCGAACAACTTAGTCAAAGCTGCATCCAGCAATGACATACAAGAAACAACAGGATGCCTTGCGATTAGGACTCACACCAGATGTAGCAAACAGCAAACATAAACCATACGGCAAAACATAAACCTGAAGACCAAACCGCTCAGGCAAAGCACAATATGGATAAGCAAGAGAATAGTCAATAGGGATAGCCGGGTCAAAACGTATACAAGGTCATCGTAAAAAAACTGGTCAGCAACTGAGTGTCAAAATTGAGTATAGCAAGATAGCAGGCGATGCGGGAACTTTACTCCACGTCACGGCGAGGATCAAATCCTCTCGCCCTGCTTTAAAGGCTGGTGGCTCCTCATCATTATGCCAAGCCCAGCCCCCTCAGATGCCGACCTGCCAGCTCTAACTACTGGCAACCGGCAAGCCAGTGATGCCACCGGGTGCCCTGACCCCTCCAGGAAGCGTGCGGGTGCCGAAGACGTAATACAAACTTACAGGGTTATCCAAAGAGATTCGAAAAGTCACCGCACGTTCGGTGACTTTTCGTTCTCTTCAATTCGGTTCCTTTTGCCGATTGCATTTCGGTGACCCTGCGGTGTATTCAGCAAACACCACAGGGTCCCCGAATTGCAGGGAAAAGCTGCCGAAAACCTGACGAAAACTAACCGAATGCACGCTGAAAACAAGCAAAAACATCTGGATTAACCTTTGAAAAAGACGAACAGGAGCCGAATCACACAGAGCCGAAGCAGCTGTGACGTAGAGGAGGCAGTGAATAAATTAGAAAAACCATATGTATGAATCTGGGAAAATAAAATGCTGTTTGCAAAGAAACTACTGAGCGAAAATGTCTGAAATTTTCACAGGAGGTCCAGGGAATGATAATAAAGAGGGCTGTTACAAAAAAAATAAGTAAACTGAAAAAAAATCAAAAAAAAATCGGACTTTTAATAAAAAAAAAAAAAAATCAGAAAAATGCTTAAAGTATCCTAAAAAATCTATAAATAAAGAGACTTTTTGCTGCAGAATTTTAGAATGAACGGTTTATTAGATATTGAATTAAAACAGGAATATTTTTAACATTGAAGTCTATGGGATTCTCCTGAATAAATTTGCCGAATTAAACCACCGAATGGCAGGGCAATTCGGGAACCTTTCACTGCTGGTTTGTGTTCTCTGAATAGCCGAAGCAGTGCTTTTTCATGGGGATTTCACTGCCCTCGGACAGGGACCGAACAGTCACCGTATGTGCAGGCAATTCGCCAGGATTTGGCGAATTGCCTGCTCTCTGGATAGCCGAATGGCCAGGAAAGGTAACCGAACGCTGATTTTCAGCGTTCGGTTACCTTTCTCAAGCAATTCGAATCTCTTTGGATAACCCTGTATATATTTTTTTTTTAAGGCTAGGGTCAGACGAAAGCATTTTTCCCCGCAAACGTGAAAAAGTGCGTCCGAACGCATTGACGTATTTTTTCACGGAATGCGCAAAAACGGTCAGACAACGCGCATTTTCGGGCGTGATTTTGTACGATCGTCAATAAAACTCTTTTTGCGTCTGGACGTTATGTAGGCTGGACATTAGCAGCGTCTGACATCTCCTAATCACGCAAACACGCCGCTATGCCGCAGCTGCGCACTCAGTACGTCAGTACTAGCGGTACAGCGTTCTCAGAAAAATGCGTTCAAATTCCACTTGCGTTGCACGGCCGGACTTTTGTGCGGCCGTACATCGTATATTGGCCGTCATTGCCCGTCATCTGCTGCTAGTGCGGCCGTAATTATGTGCGCCAGAACGCACGTTAAAAGTGCGCTGGTCTGACCCCAGCCTTAAAGGTGATAGAATCTGATACAAAAATCTGCATCCGAACTGTATGCATAGGAAATCTACTCTGTAAGAGGAAACTCTTTGCTACCATTTACTGGGCTCTGGCGACTGTGTTCAGCATGGCTTCCACTGATTGCCATGACAAATATCGGGGTGGAGAAAAAATGACACACAGAATTAGGTTATCATCTCAGCTTAGAGCTTGCGCATACCTTTTTTATTGGAATCTTAGAGAGAAAGGCAGGGGTCGTTACATAAGAGGACCCCAGGGCCAGGAATGGCATACGTCAAAATGTGACCTCGCCACAAGTGGATTTGTTCTGTATGGTGGGAATATTGGGAAATCTTTCTAAACATCTCTTGAACATTCTATTCTGGAACATTGTGATACAATCAAATGTTTTCAATGTGATTGTAAGGCAAAGATTTTAACTCTTTGCTATGTCTCCTTACATAATCAAATTGGGTCCTTAGAAAGAAAATGACCACTATGTTGGTGTTGTAGAGTGGCCAACTTAAAAGAAATGTGTTCTCAACTACAGGAATTGCATTGACGAATGGATTGCGCGTTTGGCATAGCATTTAGGATTTGGAAACGACTAATTAACATGTTCAAATTATCAGGGTTATTCAAAGAGATCCAAATTGCTGGAGGAAGGAACCAAACACTGAAATTCAGCGTACGGTTACCTTTCCTGGCCATTCGGCTATCCAGAGAGCAGGCAATTCGCCAAATCTTGGCGAATTGCCTGCACATACGGTGCCTGTTCGGTGCCTGTTCGAGGGCAGTGAATCCCCATAAAGAAGCAATGCTTCATCTATTCAGAGAGCAAAACCCAGCAGTGAAAGGTTCCCGAAATGCCCTGCCATTTGGTGGTTTAATTCGGCAGATTTATTCAGGCGAATCCCAAAGGCTTCAATGTTAAAAATATTCCCGTTTTAATTCAATATCTAATAAACCGTTCATTATAATATTCTGCAGTAAAGAGTCTCTTTATTTATCTATTTTTTTAGGAAATTTTAAGCATCTTTCGGGATTTTTAAAAAAAATAAAATTCCGATATTTTTATTTTTTTTAACTTATTTTTTCTGTAACAGCCCTTTTTATTATCATTCATTGGACCTCATATGTAAATTTCAGACATTTTCGCTCAGTAGTTTCTTTGCAAACAGCGTTTCACTTTTCAAACATTCAAGCGAACTGTTTTTTTAATTTATTCACTCCATTCGTCTGCAGTGTCGGTTTTTTCCAGTGGCTTCGCTGCGTGTGATCGGCTCCTGCTCAGGTTTTTCCGGCGTTTTGGGCTGGTTAATCCAGATGTTTTTGCAGGTTTCGGTGTGCGTTCGCCCTCGTTTTGCAGTTAGTTTTCGGTGGGTTTGCGGCGACTTTTCCCTGCAGTTCGGCGGCCCTGTGATGCTTGCTGAATACACCGCAGGGTCGCCGAAATGGGATCGCCAAATTATACCGAATTGAAGAGTATGAAAAGTCACCCAACGTGCGGTGGCTTTTCAATTCTCTTTGAATAACCCTGAATGAAAAATCTGTGAAACTACAGAAACGCTTTCCCGGATGGATCTGCTCATTACATGGCATTTTGACAAACCAAATAAAAAGCCAAGTGTCTTTAATTGTAATTTGTGAGTCTGAACTCTGAGGTTCAGAAATCAATGTTGTGTTCGCATGGCATTTTGGGGAAAATAAGACAAAATCCAAGCGATTTTGATTGTGACTGCGGTCGCTAGGTTCACTATGCTCATTGTGTCATGTGATGGTGAAATTTTAAATTTTTCTAAAAAGGACACTGTATTTGTGATGGCTAAAATAAGTAAACAGAATAATCCATTAAATACACCACATGACTGTGTGTATCACGACAAATCTCATACTGCTGCTATAGCACTGATCTGTTGTTTTGTCACAGGCGTGAAATTTATCTCCTTTTCTTATACATGCTTGTATAATCTAAACTATATGAGCACAATGTTGTTAACCATCCTAAACTTTTGATCAGTTACCTACACGTAGGTTTTTATGTTTTTTTTTATGTTTTCGAAAGTAAGGTTAAGTGCTTTGCTTTGATCCCTTTCTATGATATGACAGTGCATCTGCAGTAACTCGATTCGGGAAATATGACCTCTGATTTGTGCTTCTGAAAGCATACGAATTTCACCTAAAGCAATCAAATGATGATTATGGTCATTAACAGCCTGCAGTGAAGCGGCTTGAGTGAGTTAAAGGTACTTCAGCATAATCAAGTACTCTTGACATCATGCAACAACTTTCAGTCTGTTTATTCTGAAGAAACGCTGTAATATAAACTGCTTTTAGTGCTATCTTTTTTGAATAGCTAAAAAAAAAATGTGGATGAATTCCGGATGAACAACATCTTTTGATATTGTTATACAGTATGTAGACTTAGGACTTTCATAATTCGGCAAAACATTAATGGTTTTTAACTCCTGACTCCCTCTTAGTGGGCTGTTTTTTGCCCCAGAGTACATATTTTGTCTGCATGTTATCCCTTTCAAATTGCCTGTTTCTGCCACATTTTTGATTCAACCATTGCTGCATACCCTGGCATATTAATGAGTAGTGTGTCATTGTGTAGCCTGCAAAGATACCCAGCTGAAGCTATGTTGCTGGGTTGTTGCTGGTAACTGACAATCTGTATATACCAAATGTAATTTGTTTAATAAAAAGCTTATGCCAGGGATAAATACATTGAAAACTGTATTGTTTTCAAGTATGTCTTTGGACTGGCCAGCACACTCATTGCTTCCCACTGATGGTTGAGTTTGAGATGATTAACCAGACCTTTTATGATGGTTTACAAAAATGAGGATCGAGCCACTTTCTTTTTGTATTGCCGTATTGCAAGTAGGGTGCTGGTCCTGGATCTGAGGTTATAGGATGAGGGAACTGCTGGGCAATCAGCCTAGTCAGGTAGGGTGGTTGGTAGCTTCCCAGAAAAGCTCTTAAACACCAGGTTGGAAAGGTGAAGGGTGCGTCTAGTTTCCAGCGATGGCCAATTTAGTCAGTTTGGCCACTTTTAACATGTCACACTGGTGGGTCATGTAGTTACATTGTAGCACAAAGCGGCAGAATGAGTTCTACAATGTAGTAAGTTTCTGGAGGTGTGTTTGCGGGGTGGCTGCATACACTACATCTTCGAATTCAATGGCTGGCATAAGCATTTGTTGTACAATCTGCTTTCTTACCGCAGGGCTCAGGCAGGATTTGTTTCTCTACAGGGCACCTAGTTTGGGGTAGGAGTTTTTCGATGTGGGGGCCAAAAGATAGATTTGGTTCTAACCACATACCTAGATATTTGAGAGAAGTGACTGTAGTCAGCGTGTCATTTGATCTTGTCCCCACACATAGATGGGGTGTTTGCAATTTGTGTAGTTTAGCTGCGGTTCCAAAGAGCATTGTAACAGTTTTGTCAGCATTTAGAAAAAGTTTGAAACAATCTTGACAATCAGTCCTTTATAAAATAACGTCAAACACCAGAATAAAAAACGTCAGTGAAATATTGTATAGTATTCGTTATAAGTGAATTTCTTCATTCTTCGCTCACATGGTCCTGAGCCCTTTAAATGTGTGGCTCTGTGTCTTTGTCATGTGTCTAATTAGGCAAATACTTGCCCTTTTTTTCCTGTTGGTCTGTTAATATATTGCAGATTCATAAGTTATTATGGAAAAAGAAGGAAATCAAATTGATGAAATATCTTACATGGAGTAAGAGTAAAGCAGATCATGCGGTTGCCTCCTCACACTTTCAGGAGCCTCCTAGAATTTGGCTCTAATTCAATTCACTGTGGTGCGTTTCAATAGGGGCAGACCCACTTTTTCAGGAAATTCAAAAAGCTAATAGCTACTAATCAAAAGATATATTTTTAATAAAACTTGCGCGTAGGGACCACATAACCACATGGTGTTAGGTATAAATTCACAGATTCTTTATTTAGGTCTGGTATACAACAGGAATTAAACGAAATAAAAGCCTTGCTCAACACGCTATCTAAACAGTATACCTCTACCTGATGTTTGGTGGCTAGATCACTTGCCAACTGCAAGCTACAAAGAAAAAAAAAACAGTTAAGGAAGGATTTTTATTTATTTATTTATAAAGGATTTTACCAGGAAGGATACATTGAGATTTCTCTCGTTATCAAGTATGTCCTGGGTTCAAGAACATTGAAGTGTTACAGTTACAGAAATACAAAGTAATACAATGCAAGATATTAAAAAAAAAACAACACAAATATACAGATTAACAGAAAATAAATATGTAGAAAAATAGTCATTATGTTACATGTTTACAGGTGCATTCTGTATTGAGGTATGTTAGTAAGGAACTCTTGAGTGACATAAGACTGGAAGATTTGATGGTGTCTGGGAGGTTATTCCATAATTGTGGTGCTCTGTAGGAAAATGAGGATCGAGCCACTGTCTTTTTGTATTGTGGTATTGCAAGTAAGGTGCTGGTCCTGGATCGGAGGTTATAGGATGAGGGAGCTGCTGGGGGAAGCAGTCTATTCAGATAGGGTGGCAGCTTCCCAGAAAAGCTCTTAAACACCAGGCTGGAAAGGTGAAGGGTGTGTCTGGATTCCAGCGATGGCCAGTTTAGCTCTTTTAACATGTCACAATGGTGGGTCATGTAGTTACATTGTAATGCAAAGCGGCAGAATGAGTTATATAATGTAGTAAGTTTCTGAAGATGTGTTTGCGGGGCGGCTGCGTACACTACATCTCCGTAATCAATAGCCGGCATAAGCATTTGTTGTACAATCTGCTTTCTTACCGCGGGCTCAGGCAGGATTTGTTTCTGTACAGGGCGCCTAGTTTGGATTAAAGTTTAGATGAGTTTTTCGATGTGAGGGCCAAAGGATAGATTAGGGTCCAACTACATACCTAGATATTTGAGAGAAGTGACTGTGGTCAGCGTGCCATTTGATTTTGTCCCAACACATAAGTGGGGATTTTGCAATTTGTGTAGTTTAGGTTTTGTTCCAGAGAGCATCGTTACAGTTTTGTCATTATTTAAAAATAGTTTGTTGTGTTTGATCCACTTTTCTACCTCTGTGAATTGTTCTTGCAGCACGGCTTCCAGCTGCCGGAGATTTGGTTTGCTGGTATAGATTACGGCGTCGTCTGCGTACATGTGTACAGTTGAGGCTTTGCAGACGTTGGGCAGATCATTTATGAATATTGTGAATAGCAGGGGGCCGAGTATTGAGCCTTGGGGTACACCGCAAGTGACAGGGATGGGGAGGGAGGAGCTGCCAGAAATTGACACATATTGTGATCGGTCAGATACATACATATGATTGAAACCAGGTTAACGTGCGATCACCAATGCCAGAGTTTTTAAGTTTTTCTAACAAGATGCCATGGTCTACTGTGTCAAAGGCCTTGGCAAAATCAAGGAAGATGGCTCTAGTTAGGTTTCCTTGTTCCATCCCAGCTTGGATATCATTGCAGACTTTTAAAAGGGCGGTTGTAGTTGAGTGATTTGGACGAAAGCCGGATTGATCTGGGGTTAAGTAGTTCCAATATTGATAATAATCACGTAATTGTGTGTAGACGCATTTTTCCAAAATTTTTGACATTACAGGGAGCAACGATATCGGATGGTAGTTGGATACCAAAGTACTGTCACCACTTTTATGGATAGGTACCACTCTTGCAGTCTTCCAGAGTTTGGGTATGTATCCAGTCGCCAGTGATTCATTGATTAGGGTTGCGACAGGATTTGCAATTGCCGGTGCACTGATTTTCAGCAGCATTGCTGGTATTTGATCAAGTCCAGACTGGTATTTAATTTTTTGCTTACGGAGAAGTTTAGTAACGACACTGACAGGCACTGGTCTAAAACTGAATTCCTGTCTGATACAGGGACTTTGCACAGTTGGAGGGGCCTGACCTGCATGAGGCCTTTCTGATTGCATGTCATTTCCTAGCTTGGCAATCAAAGTGGTGGCGCATCCAACAAAATAACCATTAAAGGCAATTTCTACATCTAGGGGGTGTTGCAGGGTTTGGTTGTTTACTTTGACAGCAGCCGGCTGGGAGTGGACTGGGGGTGCTTGTATGTTACTTACGGTTCTCCAAAAGTTTCTAGGGTTTGATATGTTATTGTTTAGATTTTCATTGAAGTAATGGGCTTTAGCCATTTTTGTTTGTTTTGTGCATTCATTGCGGCATTTTCGGTATTCGCAGTGATCGTTCATGGAACCAGTACTCTTGAAATTTGACCACAGTGAATCTCTAAGACGGTACATTAGTGTAAGATCAGCTGTAACCCAGGGGAGATGGGTCCCTTTTACTCGCACTTTACGCAGCGGGGCATGGGAATTCCAGACTTTCAGGAGCTCAGACTGAAAGTATTCAATTGCACAGTCTAGGTCTGGGATTAGGTTTAGTCTGTACCAGGGGAGCTGTTTGAGATCACTTAGGAAGGATTCAAGAATAAATTTCTTGAAAGACCTGGTGGTTATTACCTTTGGGGGAGATTTCATGGCCTTTATTTTGCGCACGCAGTACACTAGACAATGGTCACTAAAGCTATTAGCGAGAACACCTGCCACCTGTATTCGATCAGGAGATGAGGAGAGAATCCAGTCCAGCAAGGTATGGTTAGGGCTTTTCATATTAATGCAAGTGGGGGAGGAGATTAATTGAGTTAGCTGCAAAGTTTTAAACAGTGAGCAGTGTTTATTGTTTTTAGGATTTAGCCAATCTGTATTAAAATCGCCGAGGACCAGCATTTCACTTTTTTGGTTTTGGGCAAGTAGGTTATTAAGGATTTGAGATATGTCAGAGAGGGAGTGCACTGGAGAGCTCGGTGGGCGATAGAATCCAGCAACAATGATGGATTTACTGAATGGAATCTCAATTAAACCAGAGAGGAAATCAAAGGTGACAGGGGAGCTAGAAGTCTGTAAGGGGGTGATCTTTATGGACTCCTCAACATAAATAACAATTCCCCCTCCTATCTTTGCTCTGTCCTTTCTATAACATGAATACCCCTGTATTGATATGGCAGAGTCTGGTACTTTTGGGGTTAACCATGACTCTGTGCACAAACCCCAGGACCTCAAGGCAATCCACAAAAAACAGTTTTCTCTTTCACTGCTTGTGGTTATGTGTCCCTGAATCCCTGTGTAGCTCCTGCTGATAACCTGCAGGCGAGGAGCAACTCAGGTGATGCAGGTCTGGATCTCACACCTGCATGAAAAGTGTGGTGTGGAGCATTGGCCCACCCTACACTCAAAGTGCTCCACCCCAGGGACTCAAATCATACCAAATTTTTGTGGAACAATTAACAGAAGACATTCTACCAGGGGCAATGAGACTCTAGCCTCGGAAAGCCTCTGCCCAGTGGCAGAAGATACTTGCACACCTTTGCAGAAAAACACAGCTCACAGTGACAAGATGATGGGAAATCGCTTCAGTTGTGGAAGTTTGAAATGGGGAAAAACTTGGAAAATATCGGTAAGCCGATTTCCAAAAAATAATTTGTGCTGAAAGGAGTTCATAAATGTATTTTAAGGTAGGGAAACAGGCAAAAATCAGACGAAAACTTTTTTTTAGCATCGGATTTTTCAAACAGGTATGCTTAATAGCAAAAATCAATGTGCTGCTGGCCGAAAATGTGCTTTTTCTGGCATTTTATGGACAAGCTTAATTTTTCGGCTTGCAGCACTGATCAAGTGTTTTTCCCTGGAATCCTATTTGAATTTTCTCCCAAAATATTTTTTTCAAAACATCTGCTGATGGAATTAAATTGAGCCTTATATATCGAAGATCTGAAGAACAAAAATAGAGTTTTTACAACACTATGCTACTATTGCGTGCCCGTCTGTTAAGAAAACACTTGCTCACCATGTTCTTTTTGATCGTTATTAATAGAGTTGGAATCTTTACCATAATAAAGTTCCTGTTCTGCTGTATTGCCCCCCCCCCCGAAGCAGTCAGAAGAAAACATAGCAAAAATCTATTCAGGTACTTGAAAAATGATAAGGCTGCTTCTTCTCTTATTGTAGTCACAGTTATTGAAAGATTCAGGTCCTCGGCACTCCAGAGACTAGAAGCACATTCATCATATTAAAACACCGTGGAGGGCTAGAGATTTTTCTCACACACATACACATACAAACCCATCACTGATTATGTTATTACTCAACCTTCTGATATTTATTAGCAGCTGGCATTTAAATTGGCTGACTTGGGAACAGCAGGTAATTCTTCTTAAATAATTATGATTAATCGGTATTTAAAGTTATATCACTGAATGTCTGTTTGTTGGAAAGTTTTGGCTAAAAACAGAGTTTACGGAAAGCTTCTAAAGCAGTTATGCAATGCCACCTTTCATTTACATCCAAAAGTCTAAGGTAGGGGTCAGCAACCTTAGCACGCAATAGGTTTTGGAAGTACATCTCCCACGAGGCTCAGCTACGCATTAGGAAATTGTAGTTCCAAAACATCTGGAGGATCAAGGATGCTGACCTATGGTCTAAGGAAGGACAAGGCATATACTGTATGAGACCATTAACTTGGTACTTGCTATGGCTCACACAGATTTGATCAACACTACAGAAGGGTAGGGATGAGCTGTTCGGTTCGATCCGTTCGGAGTTCGAACCGAACTTTGGTCGTTCGAAAGTTCGGAAACTTCAAACTTTTTGGGTGTGTTCGGTTCGAGTTCGCAAAAAAAATAAATTTTGAAAAAAGTATAGAAAATGCTTAAAAAAATACAAAAAATCTAGAAATAAAGAGACTCTTTACTGCAGAATATTATAAGCAATGGTTTATTAGATATTGAATTAAAAACTAATGTGTACGTGCAAAGATTCTCAACTCTAAATGACCTGTGTTTTTCAAATGGCATAACAGGTGATTTTAGTCCGGTCTAATCAATTTGATACATTGTAGACTATACTGAGCGGGTGGGGTGGTGTCTGCTTCTGATTGAGATTTGAGAAGTGTTAATTTCCCTCCTAAAACTTCTAATATGCTGTATTTCACCGCTGTGTGCTCAGCTCATTTTTACCACTTTCGCTCATCATGTTTAAACGCGATTTTGAAGCCATATTTTGTTAAATGACCGACATGTTAGATATCGTTCTTTCCGGCAGACTCCGCAGATTCATAATATATCATTTTTAGATGTATACGTCCTGTCCTGGCAGTATATTATGAAAAAAATGCAATAAAAATTGAATTTTTAATCATCTGCAGTGTGTAAAGTGTGGTTTTTTTCACATTTTAGCACCTGAGCGTTTGCGACTATGTTTTCTATGGGGTGCGTTTGAACAAAAATTAGAAATGGGGACTTGTTACATTTTGTGGGGGAATTACGTGATTTATAGCAAACACACCCCATAGAAAAAAATCATTATTGCATCATCGTTCACATTATAATTGCAATGTGAACAATATTGCTGCATTAATAAAAATAACACAAAAAAATACATGTTTTTATTTTCTTTTTTCTTTATTTTACTTTATACCTGGTCATGTTGGGTATCATTCGAAAGGCCATGCTCAGGCCTTTCGATTGACACCCTCCATAACCCACTAGATGCCTGGAAATATCGGGGTTCAAATGAACCCCCTATCTCCACCAGGGGATTGGCCTGGGCAATATATATACGCATGATGTGAGGCGGCCTGGGCAATATACATATACGCATGATGAAAATTGGCAAAGGATAAGGCACGCAAAGTGAAATTTTGATGTGTCTGAAATTGAAACTTACGTGACAACTCTTATTTTTTTTTTTCGTTAATTTATATTTGTTCAATACAGTTAATTTTAATTTGTTTAATAGAGTTAATTTAAAATGGTTTAATACAGTTTATTTATATTTATTTTACCTTTACTATTGGTGATTTTCAAACTTTATTCTTAAGTAAAAAGAAATCTAGCAGTTTCATGTTGTGTCGTTTTTTGTTTTTTTGGGGAGGGTGCAAGTAGCTGGTCTTGCCTAGGGCGCAAAATAGTCTAGCACCGGCCCTGACCGCATGGTCCAAACCTGCACTCTTCCACAATACCACAGAGGGGTTACTGTATGATGGCACTTGCTGACCTGGCACCAAAGGCACAATATTTGGCTGCACTGCCACTGACGCCTGTATCAGATTCATATCCTCAGAGGGGTGAGACTGTGTGACGGCACTGTTGCCGACGCTAAAGGCCCAATTTTAGGCTAGGGTCAAACGAGCGCATTTTTCGCAGCGAACGTCAAAAAGTGCGTCTGAAGGCATTGAGGTGTTTTTCCACGGAAAGCGCTTAAACGGTCATACGATGTGCATTTTTGTGCGTGATTTCTTACGGATCCAAACAAGGAAATTTTGGGTGTCTGGACGTTATGTTGGCCGGACATGAGCAGCGTCTGACGTCTCCTAATCACGCACACATGCCACTATGCAGACGCAGCGCACTCTGTACGTCAGTACTAGCGGTTCAGCATTCTCGAAAAAATGCATTCATTTTCCACTTGCGTTGCGCGGCCGGACTTTCGTGCGGCCGTACTTCGTATATTGGCCGTCATTGCGTGTCATTTGCTGCTAGTGCGGCCGTGATTAAGTGCGCCTAAACGCATGTTAAAAGTGCGCTAGTCTGACCCCAGCCTTAAAGCACCTATTGTTACTTTCATCCAAAGCCTGCATAAGTTTCACAATAATTTAGCCAAAAAAATCACTAAACTTTTTCTGCATGTCCGAAAATGTCTCCTCTTTTCATACAGACTGCCGCCCCAAGCAGTTGTTTATGGATAGATTAAAGGAAAAGCTTTTACCGTCATTTGAAACCTCATTTTTTCGTTTTTAAGTGTTTCTATACATCCTAGAAGTCCGCCACTTCACGGGCAGGTTATGGGGACCTCCTAGGCACGATATTTGAAGGAATTTTTCGTTTTTATTTTTAACCCTTATTTCATGGAAAACTCACTGTCCGTTTAAAAACGTTTTTTTTTTTTTTACTTTTTGTCCTTGTTTCCTGTCCCCCAGGGCACTACCCGGACCCCCATACACCTTTTATGGCAAATATCTAACATATATGCCCTCTTGGAGGGCACTCTAAAAAACGAATTTTCAGCCCCATTGTTTGTATTGAGTTCGAGTTCGAGTTCGAGTTCGGATTCGGATTCGAACATTTGAAAAGTTCGGCTTCGGATCTGAACCGAACTCGGGGGGTGTTCGGCTCATCCCTACTAGGGATGAGCTGAACACTCCCCGAGTTCGGTTCGAGCCCGAACCCGAACTTCCCATTTGTTCGGGACCGAACCCGAACCCGAACCCCCATGCAAGTCAATGGGGCTGAAAACTCGGTTTTTTAGAGTGCCCTCCAAGAGGGCATATATGCTACATATTTGCCATAAAAGGTGTATGGGGGTCCGGGTAGTGCCCTGGAGGACAGGAAACAAGGACAAAAAGTTTTTTAAAAAAAACTTTTAAAGGGACAGTGAGTTTTCCATGAAATAAGGGTTAAAAATAAAAAAGAAAAATTCCTTCAAATATCATGCCTAGGAGGTCCCCATAACCTGACCGTGAAGTGGTGGATTTCTAGGATGTATAGAAACACTTAAAAACAAAAAAAATGCTTTTCCTTTAATCTATCCATAAACAACTGCTTGGGGCGGCAGCCTGTATGAAAAGACATTTTAGGACGCGCAGAAAAAGTTTAATGTTTTTTTGGGCTAAATTATTGTGAAACTTATGCAGGCTAAGGATGAAAGTAACAATAGGTGCTTTCAAATTGGGCTTTTAGCGTCGGCAACAGTGCCGTCACGACGTAACCCCTCTGAGGATATGAATCTGATGGCTAGGGTCAGACTAACGCAGTATCAACGTGCGTTTAGCAGCACTAAATTACAGCCGTGCTAGCAGCAAATGACGTCCAATGCCAGGCAGCATACGAAGAACGGCTGCACAAATGTGCGTTGCGCAAGTGGCAAACTAACACATTTTTTTGAGAACGTGAAACCGCTAGTACTGACGTACAGAGTGCGCTGCGTTCACTAGCGGCGTGTGTGTGTGATTAGGAGACGTCAGACGCTGCTAATGTCCGGCCAACATAACGTCCAGACACAAAAAGTGGTTTATTGATGATCCGTACAAAATCACGGACGAAAATGCGCATGGTATGACCGCTATTGCATATTCCGTGAAAAAATGCATCCATTCGTTCGAACGCACTTTTTCACGGACAACGCGAAAGAAGCGTTAGTCTGACCCTAGCCGATACAGGCGTCAATGGCAGTGCACCCAGATATTGTGCCTTTAGTGCCAGCATGCAAGTACTATCATACAGTAACCCCTCTGTGGTATTGTGGAAGAGTGCAGGGGTGGACCAAGTGGTCCAATATTGAAAAGTTTTTGATCTGGTGGTAATGCGCATCAGTGCACCCAGATATTGTGCCTTTAATGCCAGGCCATCAAGTATCATCATACAGTAACCCCTCTGTGGTATTGTGGAAGAGTGCAGGGGTGGACCATGTGGTCCTATATTGAAAAGTTTTTGATCTGGTGGTAATGGGCGTCAGTGCACCCAGATATTGTGCCTTTAATGCCAGGCCATCAAGTATCATCATACAGTAACCCCTCTGTGGTATTGTGGAAGAGTGCAGGGGTGGACCATGTGGTCCTATATTGAAAAGTTTTTGATCTGGTGGTAATGGGCGTGAGTGCACCCAGATATTGTGCCTTTAATGCCAGGCCATCAAGTATCATCATACAGTAACCCCTCTGTGTTGTGGTGGAAGAGTGCAGGGGTGGACCTTGCGGTCCTATATTAAACAGATATGCATCTGGTTAAGGCATCAGTGCACCCAGATATTCTGCCTTTGGTGCAAGACTGCCAGGCCAGCAAGTATCATCATACAGTAACCCCTCTGTGGTATTGTGGAAGAGTGCAGGGTTGGACCCTGCAGTTCAAAAAATTAAAATAATATAAATCTGGCACAGGCGTCAGTGCAGCCAAATATTGTGCCTTTCATGGCAGCAAGTGCCTTCACACCGTAACCCTTTTGTGGTATTGTGGAAGAGTTCAGTGCTGGAGGTTTTGTGAATGCAGAAGAGGACATCCCGATCTATTCCATTACTTCAGCATCAGGGGATTGATAGCTGCTGATCCAGGACTGATTCATTTTTATGAATGTCAGCCGGTCTACAGAGTCGGTGGACAGACGCATTCTTTTGTCTGTGACAAAAAATCCAGCGGCACTGAACGTCCTTTCGGAAAGCACGCTAGATGAAGGGCAACCTAGTAACTGCATAGCATATTGGCTAAGTTCTGGCCAGTGATCCAATCTCAACACCCAGTAAGCCAGTGGATCATCTGCTAGAAAGGTATCCAGGTCTGCCCTTGCCCCTAGGTAGTCCTGCACCATATGGTGAAGACACTGGCAATGGGTGCCTACATTTGACGTCCCTGGGCGTCGAGGACTAAAAAAATTAAAAAATGCATCAGTCAAGCGGCCCTGGCCTTCACTGCTATTCCTCTGATCACCTGCAGCCTCAGAAGCACGTGTGTCAGCACTTGGTAATCTAACAGTGCCTGGAAAGGTGTTACACAAGTTTCGCTTTAGAGCGTCCTCAAGTTTTGTCATCCTGTGCTCCCTCTGTGCGGGCAGGATGAGCTCTGCAACTTTCCCCTTGTATTGTGGATCAAGAAGGGTTGCCAACCAGTAATGATCCCTCTCCTTGATAGCACGAATCCTGGGTTCCTTTAGCAGGCTTTGCATCATTAGGGAGCCCATGCAGCGTAGGTTGGAGGTGGCATTAGCTTCCGAGTCTTCCTGGTCAATGAGGATGACCGTATCATGCACTTCCTCCTCCCAGACACGCACAAGCCCTTCTGTTACTGGGCACACAAAACCCTGCCTTGAGGAATCCCCACCTTCAATGCCCCCACTACTTAAATAGTCCTCCTCCTCCTCATCCTCCTCCTGTCTGATCTGAATAGGACCTGCTGGAATGCTGTCTGCGGAAAGACTGGTGCCTTGAGAGCTAGGGAAGGCCTCCTCTTCCTCCCGCTGCTCTGCCTCTAGAGCCACATCTATAATTCCCCGCAGAGTGTGCTCCAGCAGGAACATTAAAGGAATTGTGTCACTGATGCATGCACTGTCCCTGCTCACCATCCTTGTTGCCTCCTCAAATGGTGACAGTACAGTGCATGCATCCTTGATCATCAGCCACTGCGGGGGGAAAAAAACCCAAGTTGACCTGAACCTGTCCTTGTGCCATATTCACACAGGTACTCATTGATGGCCCTCTGCTGCTTGTGCAGACGCTGCAGCATTGCTAATGTCGAATTCCACCTGGTGGGCATGTCACAGATCAGATGGTTTGTGGGAAGGTGGAATTCTCTTTGAATTTCTGCCAGGCGAACGCTTGCTGGGAATGACCATCTGAAGTGGCTGCAGACTTTTCTGGCCTGGATGAGAAGCTCTGGCAGCCCTGGGTACTTGGCAAGGAAACGCTGTACCACCAGATTTAGGACGTGTGCTAGGCATGGTACATGCGTCAATTTACCTTTGCGTAGGGCGGAGAGAAGGTTGCTGCCATTATCGCAGACGATCATTCCCAGTTCAAGCTGGCGTGGTGTTAACCATCTCTGCACCTGCCCCTGCAGAGCTGACAAAATTTCTGACCCGGTGTGGCTCCTGTCCCCTAAACAAACCAGCTCAAGCACAGTATGGCATCTTTTTGTTTGAGCCATTGTGTAGACCCTGTCAGGCGTGGGTTTAACTGCCACTTCGCCAGAGACAGAGAAGGGGGAGGAGGAGGAGGAGGAAGAGGTGGTGGTGGTGGTGGAGCAGACAGACCTCATACAAGCAGCTTTCTGGAGGCGTGGTGGATGAACAAGCTCCAGCACAGAGCCCCATCTTGGATCCCTCCCAGCTGCAATCAGAGTTACCCAGTGTGCCGTGAAGGAAATGTAACGACCCTGTCCATGCTTGCTGGACCACGTGTCTAAAGTGACATGCACCTTGCTGCTGACTGCCTTTCCCAATGGCTGGATAACATTGTCTTCCACGTGCTGGTATAGTGCTGGAATGGCCTTGCATCTCTCCCTCCCTCCTCTCGTCCCACATGATGGCCTCGCATGAGCTCCTTTGTTTCCTCAGAACATGGTCTCCCTCTATCTCTCGTGCTGCCAATCACTCCCACAAATCCCATTCCCACCTTCTCTTTCTCACCCTCCTGCTGTTACTCTATTCAGGTGACATATCCCCTAACCCTGGCCCCACAACACATCCAATACTTCCCTCTCATCCTATCTCCATCGCACATAAATCACCTCCCTGCAAGCCCAGCAACCTCATTCCCATCATCCCTCAGCACCTGTCCTCTTTCTCCTGCGCCCTCTGGAACGCTCGCTCTGTGTGCAACAAACTCACAGCAATCCATGACCTCTTCCTTTCAAACTCCTTCAACCTCCTAGCTTTAACTGAAACCTGGCTAACTTCCTCTGACACGGCCTCCGTTGCTGCTCTCTCATATGGCGGTCTACACTTGAGCCATACCCCCAGACCGGGTGAGAGAAATGGTGGCGGGGTCGGGCTCCTGCTTTCTCCCACCTGCACCTACCAGCATCTCCCTCCACCCCCATCCCTCTCCTTCTCCTCCTTCGAGACACACTGCATCCGCCTGTTCTCTCCTCTGGCTCTCAGGGTGGCAGTCATCTACCGCCCACCGGGACCAACCTCCCAGTTCTTTGACCACTTTGCTACCTGGCTTTCTCACTTCCTGTCTTCTAATCTTCCATGCCTAATTCTCGGGGACTTCAACATTCCCATTGACGATCCTTCCGCTCCTGCTGCCTCCAAACTTCTTTCACTCACGTCCTCCCTTGGACTCACACAATCCTCCCTCCTCCCTACCCACCGCGATGGTCACGTTATTGACCTGGTCTTTTCCAACCTCTGCTCCATTTCTGAGTTCAAATGTCGCCCTTTCCCCATCTCTGACCACCACCTTCTCTCTTTCAACCTATCTGGACTTCCTAAACACCCTGCTCCCCCACCCCCGCACACACACTCGCAGAAATCTACATGCTGTGGACCCCCATCAATTCTCCAACCTACTTCACCACCTCCCTCATACCTCATCCTTCACCTGCCCTGATGCTGCCACTAATCACTACAACACTACGCTTATCTCTGCTCTAGACACTCTTGCTCCTCTTCGACTCTGCAAGGCCCCACGCCGCCAGCTTCAGCCCTGGCACACCCTCCAAACTCGCTACCTGCAAAGATGCTCCCGCACTGCAGAGCGTGCCTGGAGGAAATCCCGCTCTGAAGCTGATTTTGTTCACTTCAAGTTTATTCTCCGGTCATACACCTCTGCCCTCCACTTGGCCAAACAATCCTTCTTCTCATCTCTTATATCTACGCTGTCCTCCAACCCTAAACGGCTCTGGTCCACCTTCAACACCCTCCTCCACCCACCTGCACCTCCCCCTCAGCTGCCTTCAGCGCTCAAGACCTGGCAGACTACTTCCTCAGTAAAACTCTAACTATCAGAAGCAACATCCCAACACAAGATAGTTATCTGCCACCTCCACTCCCACAGGTCCCCTCTGCCACCCTCTGCCGCTTCCTCCCAACCACTGAGGAGGAAGTCAATTCCTTATTGTCCTCCTCACATCTCACCACGTGCCCGCTCGACCCCATTCCCTCACATCTAATTCCTCCCCTCTCCTCCTCCCTCACCCCTGCTCTCACACACATCTTCAACCTATCTCTCTCCACTGGCTCCTTTCCATCCGCCTTCAAACACGCGCTAGTTACCCCTTTACTAAAGAAACCATCCCTAGACACCAACTCTCCATCCAACTACCGCCCTGTATCCCTGCTTCCCTTCACATCAAAGCTCTTAGAAAAACTAGTCTTCAACCGCCTCTCCCTCTTCCTGTCCTCCAATTCCCTACTTGACCCCCTGCAATCTGGCTTCCGTCCGCTACACTCAACTGAAACTGCCCTCACCAAAGTCACCAACGACCTCCTAACTGCTAAAAAACACGGCCACTATTCTATTCTCATCCTGCTTGACCTCTCGGCTGCTTTTGACACTGTTGACCACCCCCTCCTTCTACAGACCCTCAACTCTCTGGGTCTCGGTGACACTGCACTTGCTTGGGTTGACTCCTATTTATCCAACAGGTCCTTCTGTGTGTCCTTTGCTGGTAACTCCTCCTCTTCATTGCCTCTATCTGTTGGTGTACCTCAAGGCTCTGTCCTTGGTCCTCTGCTCTTTTCCATCTACACCTCCTCCCTGGGCAAAATCATCAACAGCTTTGGCTTTAATTACCACCTCTACGCTGATGACACTCAGATCTACCTCTCTACCCCTGATCTCTCTCCCCCTGTCCTTTCAAAAGTCAGTGACTGTTTATCTGGCATCTCCTCCTGGATGGCCTCCCACCACCTAAAGATCAACATGTCAAAGACTGAGCTCCTACTTATTCCTCCCTCTAATGCCTCCCCACCTCCTGACTTCTCTATCACGGTGGAGGGTATCACCATCTCCCCATCAAACCAAGTTCGCTGTCTTGGAGTTACACTGGACTCTGCTCTTTCCTTCATCCCCCACATCAAGTCTCTTTCCTCCTCCTGCCGATACCAACTGCGTAATATTTCCAGAATTCGGCCATTTCTTACCGCTGTCACCACAAAACAACTCATACACGCCCTGGTAATCTCCCGACTCGACTATTGCAATAATCTCTTATCTGGCCTCCCTCTGTCCCGCCTCTCCCCCTACAATCCATCCTGAACACCTCCGCCAGGCTAATTCACCTCACCCGCCGCTCTGTCTCTGCCGCTCCCCTCTGCGAGTCCCTTCACTGGCTCCCCATCCACTGCAGAATTAAGTTCAAAATCCTTATCCTTACCTACAAAACCCTCACTAACTCAGCGCCCCACTACCTGTCCTCACTAATCACCAAATACACCCCAGCCCGCTCCCTAAGGTCAAACAGTGACCTGCGCCTAGCTTCTCCCCGCATCACCTCTTCCCATGATAGACTGCAGGATTTCTCACGCGCAGCCCCCACTCTCTGGAACGCTCTCCCTCGTGCTGTCAGACTTTCCCCTAACTTCTCTTCCTTCAAACGCTCCCTGAAAACGTTCCTATTTAGGGAAGCCTACCACCCAACTCACTGACGCAACCATCAATCACGCTCACCTTACAGTCCTCTCCTCCTGTTTCCAACCCCAACCCTCCTAGATTGTGAGTTCCTACGGGAATAGGGCCCTCATCTCCTCCTGTACTGTTTGTCAAATGTTGTTCAATGTATTGTAACCCTGTCTGTACTGTGCTTATTGTACAGCGCTGCGGAATATGCTGGCGCTTTATAAAATAATAATAATAATAATGGTGTTTTGGAACCTGCCACTGTGGTACAGCGCATTCAGCAAATTCACGGAAAGGAGCAGAGTCCACCAGCTGGAAAGGCAGCAGCTGCAATGCGAGTAATTTTGCTAAACTGGCATTTAGACGCTGTGCTTGGGGATGGTTGGGACTATATTTTTTCTTTCGCTGCAGCAGCTGCGGCAACGTAATCTGACTGCGTAAATCTTCAGCTACTGGGATGATGTCACATTCTGAGAAAGTACCTGCTGGTACATCCATTACTGTAGCATCATCCCTGTCGGTGGAGGTTGTAGGCAATTGCATGACAGGACATACAGTGTGGGTAGAGACAGATCAGGAGGAGGAGGACCTACGCAAAGTTTTGCGCCAACGGGATGTGTGACACTTGTTCATATGTCGCCTCAAGCATGTGGTACCCAAGTGTCCGGTGTTTATCCCACGCTTCACCCTTCTCTGACATAGATTACAAATAGCAATGGTGGGGTCTGCTGCATATTTCTTAAAGAACTCCCAGACAGCAGAGTTCCTGCATGTGTTCTTTGAGACAACAGCGCTCTGCACCGGAGCAGCTCTGACATGTGATGCCTTGGACTGGCTAGTGCTACGGTTGGTCACAGAGGATGTTGTGCCTCGTGTTTGCTGTGCCTCCTCCTCCCCCTCCTCCTCACTTGATTCCTCAGTTCGATCTGGCACCCAGGTGGAGTCAGTGACCTCATCATCATCAATGTCATCTTCACCCCCTATCTCCTCATCACTGGAGCCAACTTGGCAGTATGCTGCAGCTGCTGGGGCAACATGAGTGCCAGTTATTTGTGTGTCATCACTGGCACCCCCTTCCTCTAGGTTGATTATACTCCCTTGCTCAACCTCAGAGATTGAATCCGAGCACTGCAGCATGTCACTCTCATTGTAGTCAAACAATTCAGCTGACTCCTCCGTGTGTGATAGCGAGGCTACGGCAGGAGTAGCTGTAGACATGAAGGCTGCATTCGATGCTTTGGCAGCTGAGGTGGACTGTAAAGCACTAGAAGCCTGGCTGGCAGAGGACTCGGAGGATGAGGATGGCCTAGTTAGCCAATCCACCAAGTCCTCTGTATGTTGCTGCTGCTTAAGACAGCCAGCACCAGTTAGAAAGGACAAGCGTGCCCCTGCAGAGGATGCACCACGTCCACCACGACCAGAGACACAGCCTCCCGACACAGGGGCTGCTTGCCCTTTATCTGTGGCTGGGAGCGTCTGCCTGTCCTTTTTGTTCTTTCAGACATGGTGAGTGATATATAGATTAATATATACAGAACTCTGATTCAACTCTAGTATAAAGATTTAAATAACTCTGGTATAACTCAGTGGGACACACTGATAGCTGGCAGCCAGTGACAAGAGACAGATCACCTTAATTCACAAATGTTTAAAATAAATTAGTGAGCCCCAAAATACAGCGTGGTACTGTATGTATGACGAGACACAGATCACCTTAATTCCCAAGTGTTTTAAAGAAATTAGTGAGCCCCAAAATACAGCGTGGTGCTTTTTGTATGACGAGACACAGATCACCTTAATTCCCAAGTGTTTTAAAGAAATTAGTGAGCCCCAAAATACAGCGTGGTACTGTTTGTATGACGAGACACAGATCACCTTAATTCCCAAGTGTTTTTTTTTTTATAATTCTTTATTTTTCCATATTTCAAAGACAAAAAGGGCATCATACAACAAAAACACATTCTGAGAGACTGCTACTGGTTAGCCCTGAGAAGCCCCTGCCAGAAGACCGCAGGGAAGGGTCCCCCAAGAGGGGGGAAAAGAAAAAATAAGAAGATCGAAGATAACACAAACATAGAGGAAAGGAAAAGAGGAAGAGACCACAGGGGAAGGGGAGGGGGGAAGGGGATAGGGTGCCGCCCCAAAGGACTAAAAAACCCAGATATCACAACCCGCCAGAAAATCAAACATTCCAGCCCTCAACCCACATCAAATGCCAACCAGGGGTTCCAGATCTTACTATATTGAGGCGTGGTGTCATGTACAAGAGCCGATAAACGGTCCATGTCCATATTGTCTCTGATCCGAAGGTGCACTTGTGCCATAGACGGAAGGGACATAGATCTCCATCCTTGGGCCACCGCTCTTCTAGCCGCCAAGACCAGTTTATGCAACAGTTTATTCTCCGGTCTCGATAGGGCTTCCTGGGTGCGGTGAAGAAGGAATTTCCACGGGTCGAAAGCCACTCCACACTGCAGGACTTCTTGGATGAGGGCATGAATCTGAAGCCAAAAGCGTCGTATCAGGGGGCACGTCCACCACATGTGGTAAAACGAGCCCTTAATGCCGCAACCTCTCCAGCATAAGTCAGAGGAAGACTCCTTCCATGTGAGAAAGCTGTGAGGGGGTAACATACCAGCGAAACAACATCTTGTAAGCCTGTTCCTGGTGGGCCACGTTGATGGAGCAGTGTGCCACATTGTCCCAAATATCCTCCCGTTCTTCACTTGGCAGGGCATCACCCACATCTCTCTCCCAGCGTGCGACATAAGTTGGGTCCCCCCATATCGGAGAGCCTGAACAGAGGGAGACCTATAGCGAAGAGATCATCGATTTCGTGATGCGAGCGTCATTCCAGCGTGCTTCAAACGCCGTCAAGGAAGACGTGGCAGCCGTACGGACCTCCGGCGTCCGCGCATAGTCCATAACCTGTAAGTAGCGAAAGAAGTCCGCCGGTCCAACTGGACCTCTGTGTTGAATGTCCGCAAACTGAAGCGGTGCACCCGCTGAGTAGAGGTGGTGGATCCTCTGAAGGCCCAAGTCCTCCAGATTCGCAAAAGGGCGAGGGCACAGGCCCGGTGGAAACTTCCGATTGCGGAGGAAGGGCATCATAGCAGAATGTTCTTTAGCAAAAGTGAAGCAGCGGTTCACAGTGTCCCAAATTTGTAGAGAGTTAATGGTGGCAGTGCAGGTGGAGCGAAGGATTGGACGATAGGTTTTGGGAAGCCAAAAATAGAATTGCGGCAACTCAGGAGCAAAGTGATGCGACTCTAAGTCCGCCCAACGGTGCGTACCAGGTGGTGCATGAAAGGTAACAAACTGTGCTAGTTGGGCAGCATTGGTAATATTGTAACAAACTTGTAACTCCCAAACCTCCCACCGCCCTCGGTCTATGTAACACCCTTCTTGCCACCCTGTGTCGTTTATTATGCCAGATGAACCGGTCCACATGGGACTGTAGATGCGCCAACGAGGCCGGAGGGACAGGCACCGGGAGGGTTTGGAACAGGTATAGGATTCGGGGGAGTAGATTCATTTTCACGCTAGCAATACGACCCACCCAGGAGACATTAAAGGCATCCTACGTGTCCATATCAGCTATAAGACGTACATCATAGTTACAGTTGTGTTCAAAATTATGCTGTAAAGGGTTTTAGGGAATTTAGTGTACATTTGTAATTGTATTCAGAATGAAATCCTACAAGGACTTTTTAAAGAACCATATGCAACTAAAATGACATCAATTGGTTTTGTAATACAGTAGTAAATGTTTATTTTGTGAATTCTTCATTGACACAATTATTCAACCCCTTAAAGACTACCACTCTGAAGAACAGAGGTTCATTCAAGTGTTTTCAATCAGGTATTGAAAACACCTGTGGATGTCACGGAGCAGCAATAAAGCATAATAAGCACCAATTAGGCAGCTTTAAAATGACTGTGATACTCAGCTCCTTCTAGCCATTTACTGGTGTGGTTACAAACATGGTGAAGTCAAGAGAATGGTCCAGGAAGACAAGAGAAGAGGTGATTACTCTTCACAGGAAGGGCAATGGCTATAAGAAGATTGCAAAGATGTTAAACATACCAAGAGAGACCATAGGGAGCATCATTCGCAAATTCAAGGCAAAGGGCACTGTTGAAACGCTACCTGGTCGTGGCAGAAAGAAGATCCTGACTTTGACTGCTGTGCGCTACCTGAAGCGTAGAGTGGAGAAAAGTCCCCGTGTGACTGCTGAGGAACTGAGAAAAGATTTGTCAGATGTGGGTACTGAAGTTTCAGCTCAGACAATACGGCGCACACTGCGTAATGAAGGCCTCCATACCAGAACTCCCAGGCACACCCCCTTGCTGTCTCCAAAGAATAAGAGTCGACTGCAGTATGCCAAAAGTCATGTGGACAAACCACAGAAGTTTTGGGATAGTGTTCTGTGGACTGATGAAACAAAATTAGAACTGTTTGGGCCCATGGATCAACGCTATGTTTGGAGGAGGAAGGACAAGGCCTATGAAGAAAATAACACCTTGCCTACTGTGAAGCATGGCGGGGAGTCAATCATGCTTTGGGGCTGTTTTGCTTCTGCAGGTACAGGGAAGCTTCAGCGTGTGCAAGGTACCATGAATTCTCTTCAGTACCAGGAGATATTGGATGCAATGTGATGCAGTCCGTCACAAACCTGAGGCTTGGGAGACGTTGGACCTTTCAACAGGACAATGATCCTAAGCATACCTCCAAGTCCACTAGGGCATGGTTGCAGATTAAAGGATGGAACATTTTGGAGTGGCCATCGCAGTCACCTGATTTAAATCCGATTGAGAACCTCTGGTGGGACTTAAAGAAAGCCGTTGCAGTGCGCAAGCCTAAGAATGTGACTGAACTGGAGGCTTTTGCCCATGACGAATGGGCGAAGATACCCGTAGATCGCTGCAAGACACTTGTGTCAAGCTATACTTCACGTTTAAAAGCTGTTAGTACTTAGTACAACATCCTTTTACAGTTATAAGATTGAATGTCACTTGGGGGTTGAATAAAACTGATAATGATGTGAGCACAGAAAAGACATTTGTGGTTATTTCATTATAAATGTTATGTTATATTTGTCTGCCTACACGTGCCTCTTTGATTTAATAGTAAGCAAGATGACTGAATGATCAAAATCAATGTCAAACTGGCCGAAACACTCAATTTCAGTGGGGGTTGAATAATTTTGAACACAACTGTAGCTCTAATCAGGGCTGCGGGATCACTGGTCAGCTTCACTCCCAGATATGTGAGAGAGGAGGTGGAGAATTGAAACCCCGTGAGGATACGCAACCGCTTGACCTCCGTTTTCGGTATTCCTACTGGCATCACGCGAGATTTATCTATATTGATCTTAAACCCAGAAACCTCCGAGAAATCGCGAAGAAGGGAAAGCAAATGGGGCACAGATTGGACCGGGTCCGTGATGGTCAGGAGAAGGTCGTCCGCATACGCTGACACCAGGAATTCCTCCCCTCCAACCTGTAAACCCGTGATGGACGTGGAGGACCATAATTTATCCAGCAGGGGCTCAAGGGCCAGAGCGAAGAGCATGGGTGACAGGGGACATCCCTGCCGTGTTCCGTTACCTATGGGGAAGGATTCCGGGGAGGCCCCCGTGGTGATTATTTTCGTAAGGGGGGGTCATAAAGGACCCGGATAGCTGCGCAAAAGCTAGGGGGAAAACCCCAATGCTCCAGTAGGTGAAATAGGTAAGGCCAGCCCACCCTGTCGAAAGCCTTCTCCGCATCCAGAGAGAGGAGCAGAGAAGGCGTCCCCGTCTCGCGAGCTCTCTCGATCAGACCACGTTTCTCCTTGTATTTTCGTATGCCTGCCTCGTGGGAATGAACCCGACCTGGTCCGGGTGAATAATGGATGGGAGAATTGTTCCCAGTCTGTTGGCCAGAATTTTCGTAAATATCTTATAATCAACATTCAGTAGAGAGATTGGTCTATTGTTGTGGGGGTAGGAAGGGTCTTTGCCCTCTTTAGGAATCAAAATCACATCGGATCGGAGGAAATCCGGAGGCACCGGCCCCCCCTCCAAAATTCCATTATATAGTTTAACTAGATATTTGCTCAAGTGGGGAGAGAACTTTTTATAGTAAAAAGCTGTGAAACCGTCCAGACCAGGGGCCTTATGGGGTTTCATTTGTTTAATCACTGATGCAACTTCGGCCTCTGAGACCTCGACCCTAGCCCCTCCAGCAAGAGGGGGGGGAGCTCCGGACCCTTCCATGAGGCCAGGAATTCCCGCACCTCCCGCACATGGTCCGGATTTCGGAGGGAGTGATCCAGGGAGTAGTTGTATAATTGCTCAAAGTATGCAGTAAAGATCTGGTTTACATCGCTGGGGATAGTAGTGATCAAACCCTGGGGCGTATGGGCCGAGTTCACCAATTTGGATCTAGTTTGGTTCCTTAGTTTGCGCGCCAACATAGTGTGTGCCTTGTCAGAGTATTCATAAAAGGTCCGCCTGGTCCAAGCTAAGGACCGGGCCACATCTGTCAATAGGGCAGATCGGAGTTCCTGGCGTACTGTTGCAAGGGCATCAAAAGCAGCCTGAGAGTGAGTGGACTTGTGTGCTGTCTCCCGGTCAGCCAGCCTTTCCTGGAGTTCCACCAGCAGATGCGTCCTCTCCTTCTTCAGCCTGCTACCAATCTGTATCAGGTGGCCTCGTATGACCGCCTTATGGGCCAGCCATAAGGAGTCAGGTCCAATGTCGTCTAGGTCATTCTCCTCAAAGTATCTGTCCAGATGGGCAGAGACTTCTTCCATCACTGCAGCCGATTGTAAGATGGAAGAATTGAGGCGCCAGGACCAACCCGGGCGAGTTCCCGGTAGTCTCACCCATACAGACACGGGCGCATGATCAGACCAACTAATTGAGCCGATCGCCGTGCGGGTAGTCAATGGGATCGTCCTGGCTGGCAACAAGAACAGGTCTATCCTCGAATATGAGGAGTGAGGGTGAGAATAAAAGGAGAAATCATGGTCACCTGGGTGATGGAGTCGCCAAACGTCGAGCAGCTGCGCGTTGTTTATAAACCTAGCTAGCAGCGCATCCTGAGGAGATACTGCAGTTCTGGTACCTAGCGCTCTGGATTTCTTGTCAATTGCTGGCGCAGGGGCCACGTAAAAGTCCCCCCCATGATCAGAAAGTTACCTTCCGTTAACTGTAGGAGCGTCGCAAGGTGGGCCCAGAAAGAATCATCCGGGGTGTTGGGGGCATAAACATTCAGCAAAGAGATAGCCACATTATTAACAGTCCCCCGGATCAAAATATATCTGCCCTCATCATCTCTGTCCACATGCTGAACCGTCACCTGGCATGATTTATGCAATAAAATCGCAACCCCCCGACGTTTACTGGTGCAGGAAGCGAAAAAGGAGCGAGGGAAGGTACGGTCTGTGAGGCTCAACTGGCGTGCCCGGGCAAAATGCGTTTCCTGCAGGAATGCTATCTGACATTGTGCGCGTTTTAGTTCTCGGAGGACCAATCTCCTCTTCGTAGGGGAATTCAGTCCCTTAACATTTTGGGACAATATATGGCAATCAGCAATCATGAGTGGAGTGGAGGGGAATGCCACGGGCAGGCCAGAACAGGGACACAGGGCAGGGCGGCACCCCTGAGGACCAGGTTGGGGGGGAGGAAGATAGAGGGAGCAGAGGGACAAGTGACTAGGAGGTGAGGAAGGGGAGGAAAATAGGATAGAAAAGAAGAAGACACATAAAAGAAAAAATGAGAGAAAAAACTTCCGGACTTATCCATTGCCGGAACGACCATGGGGATGGTCAGAAAGGAGACGCGACCCTGGTTGAAGACCAGTAGGATCGCAGAACGGACGTCACCGATCAAGCAACGGAGCATGAAAAAACGACCTAAAAACAGTGCTACGAAACTTTACATCAACGACCGTATCCCCACCATTATCATGAACATTGATAGCCTAACATTACGGGGTTATATGGTAATTGGTGAACATTCACAACTCAACTAATGCAGCCACCTGATACCATGTGGACAAGAAAAATAAAAATATCACTGCTGGGGTCTCCCCATCTTCTCATCCCGGATCCCTGTCCCCCTCCTCTCGAACCCGGGAGGGGACCTTCTCCCAGCGTGGTATGAGCTGAGGTGCCAGAGAGGGGGATGAGAGCAGGTTACCAGCGTCCGGTAAAGGTGGGCAATCCAGGCAGGTGAAGAATTGCTTCTGATCATATTGTAAGGTTAGAGTTGAGGTTTTACCGCCAGCGAAGGCCAAGAGCTTGAACGGGAAGCCCCAGGCATAGCGGATGTTATGACGGCCCAGGTGGGCTGTGATGGGGCGCCAGGCCCTTCGACGCTGCAAGGTCTCCGGTGCCAGATCCTGAAACAGGGCGAGCTTTACTTTTTCATACACCAGTTCCACTTCTCTGCTTTTGCGCATGACTTCCTCCTTAACTGTGTAATAATGAAGGCGAAATATGACATCGCGTGGTTGTTGGGAGTCAACCCGGGGAGCTCTCAGTGCTCTGTGAATCCTGTCCATGAGTAGCCTGGCCGGGGGCACCTCCGGAACCAAGCGTTTAAAAAGGCCCAATACCGTCTTGTGTAGCTCACGCGTCTGTATAGACTCGGGCAATCCCCGCAGGCGTATGTTGTTGCGGCGGGATCTATTGGCGACATCCTCAAGGGCCATGCGGTGAGATAATGTGTCAGTTGTGCGTGCCAGCGTATTGTGAGCTGCCACGAGGTCCCCCGTGCCGTCCTCCAGTTCCCCAATGCATAGGCCCAAGGCCCCCACTCCCGCTCGTACCTCCGTGGCTATTTTGGCTATGTCCATCGCCAGACTCGCCTGCATGTCACCCATCCTGGCCAAAATCTGAGTGATATCAGCTCTAGATGCTGGTTGGGACCCCCTGGGTCCGAGTCCAAGCCTGTCTCCGCGCTGCGGTTCCGGCCGCCATCTTGGCTGTCTTCCAGGCCGCGGCGCTGGAAAATTGGCGCCACCACTGGGGTTGGGGGATCCTGTTTTTTGCCACCTCGGGTGGTCCCCGGCATGCTCCCGGTAAAGGGGGGTTGAAATGGAGGGTCAGAAGGATCTGCGTGCTGCTGCTATGCTCCGTTTTGACGGCTAGGTGCGGGAGCTCCTACACCATGCGTCTGGCTCGGTCGGCGTCCAGACTCAGCCTATTCCCAATTGTTTTAAAGAAATTAGTGAGCCCCAAAATACAGCGTGGTACTGTTTGTATGACGAGACACAGATCACCTTAATTCCCAAGTGTTTTAAAGAAATGAGTGAGCTCCAAAATACAGCGTGGTACTGTTTGTATGACGAGACACAGATCACCTTAATTCACAAGTGTTTTAAAGAAATTAGTGAGCCCCAAAAAGATTTGCTGGCACAGTGACAAGACCCAGAAAATCACCTCAATTCACAAATGTTTTAAATAAAGTTGTAAACCCCCAAAAAAATTGCTGGCACAGTGACAAGACACACATCACCTAAATTCCCTGATATTTGGTATAAATGAGACCCAAAAAGACTTGTTGGCACAGTGTGACAAGACCCAGAAAATCACCTCAATACACAAATGTTTTAAATAAAGTTGTAAACCCCAAAAAAAAATTGCTGGCACAGTGACAAGACACACATCACCTAAATTCCCTGATATTTGGTCGAAATGAGACCCCCCCCAGTAGCGTGGCAGACCGGCAGTAACAACACACGCAACTATCTCCTTTGAAATCTCCTCTGAAATGCGTGCAGAAGCGCTGCGTGGAAACCTTATATAGTGTGCTGCGGGACTTAGCTCTGTGAGCCCATGATTGGGCAAAATTTGCCCAATCAGGACTCTGAGCGGTGATTGGCATAGTGTTCAACCAGTCTTGCACCAGACCTGTGGTCAGGTGCAAGGCTGTAGCCAATTACGAGCTTCAGGCAGTGGGAAAATGCATTGTGGTCCATTGTGGTCGAACATGCGGCGAACACCCGGAAATGTTTGGCGTTCGCGATCTGCTCGAACAGGCTAAGTTCGGGTCGAACCCCGAACCGTCCGAACCCCGAACAGCTCATCCCTAATCCCTACAGAAAAGGGGACGAAAGGAAAATGCCTGTAACTAGGGATGAGCTGTTCGGTTCGATCAGTTCGGAGTTCGACTCGAACATTGGCAGTTCGAAAGTTCGCAAACTTCAAACTTTTTGGCGTGTTCCGTTCGAGTTTGAAAAAAAAAAAACATTTTGAAAAAAGTATAAAAAATGCTTAAAAAATACTAAAAAATCTAGAAATAAAGAGACTCTTTACTGCAGAATATTATAAGCAACAGTTTATTAGATATTGAATTAAAAAACTACCTAATGTCTAGTTGCAAAGATTCTCACCTCTAAATGACCTGTGCTCTCAAACGGCGTAAACAACAGGTGTTTAATTAGTGTTTGGAAATAACATGTGCTTCTTATTAGTCTGGTCTCATGAATTTGATACATATTTGATACATTGCCTGTAGACTGGGTGTGGCCTGCGCATGTATGAACAAACACTGTGCTTGTTCTGAATTATAAGAAGTGTTCATTTCTACTATATGATCCTCTGATATGCTGTTTAACCCCTTAAGGACCAGGGCTCTGTAAAGCCAATCATTAATGATGTAGATGTTACGTCATTTGTCATTAAGGGCTTAATAAAATCTTTATCACACTCCTTAGATTTAAACATAATATTCCAGTATTTGTATGTCATGTACCTCTCCCGAAGGGCCTATGTGAGCATACAATTATTATTAGACGTGCATTCGTTTTAGTACTAAAACGATTTAGTCTGAATTTTGGGATAATTTAGTTTTAGTATGACTCAAGAGATACGAAACTGCTCAGTACAGAAAACGAAAGAAACTAAAATAAAATGCACTACATTTTAGTTTCAGTCCTTTTTGTGATATTACATTGATGAGTGAAGGAGACCAGCAATGAAGAGCGCAACATCGCAAAGCTACAGAAAAGGTTTGTATGCGTAATCCTTGCCGATCCCTACCCGAAAATCTGACAGTGATAGAGCTCCAGAATACTCACTCGCAGCACAGACAGCCAGCACAGGAGAGGAAACCTTTACTTAACCCTTGCATGTCTATGAGGTAGACAAGATGATAAAAGCAGCTGGAGAAGGAAAACATTCAAATAAATCACACTGAAAGCTAATGACAGAGGAGGGCTGGATAGTAAAAACCCCTTTATAACAAGCAGCTCTGGGAGAAGAGAGGGACTTTATAAAACGTGTGTTATCTCCCCTCCCGCTCTGCATAATAGGGGCTTAGGTCTGATACATTTTATATTATCCAGGAGCACTATCCCCCTTTCCTCATCTATAATACACATTTTATATAAAGTCCCTCTCCTCTCCCAGTGCTGCTTGTTATAAATGTTTTTTTACGTCTGATACATTTAGTATCCAACTCACAGTTACTCTGTCATTATGAGCCTTCAGTGTGATTTATTTGAATGTTTCCCCTGGATTTAAAGTGCTTAATTTTATTATAAAAATAAATTTGCACCAGACATCTTTTCTCTGAGCTTTCAGACCAATTTATGTTAATATTTGCTCTCTCCCCTGCTTTTATATTCCTGTCTCTCTCCCCCCACAGAGATGCAAAGTTTAAGTAAAAGTTCCCTCTCCTGTGCTGGATAAGCATTGCATTCCGAAGTTCTGCACCCTCTACATGCCAATGCAGTAGGTCCTACTGAGTAGGATGTTCTATACAGAGAGGGGCATTAATGAATGCAGGAGGATGTTCTGTACATTATACAGAGAGGGGTATTAATGCAGGAGGAGGTTATATACATTATACAGAGAAATGTTTACATTGAGGAGGATTGTTCTATACATAGAGAGGCATTAATTCAGGAGGATGTTCTATACATTATACAGAGAGGGGTATTAATGCAGGAGGATGTTCTATACATTATACTGAGAGGAGCCTTTTTTTTTAGCCCTTTAAATCCAGTGGCTGTGAGAGCTGAGATCGGCTGCTTGTTATATTATCTCTCAGTACAATGTATCAGGCTCAGCTGTTACACTAACTGACTGTAACAGCGCTCAGTTTCAGTAAAACAAGGAAATAATATTGTTATAACCTCTTATATATAAAAATATTATTTACTAGTTTTACTGAAACTCTGAGCGCTGTGATGAGCAGCAGTCAGTTACTGTAACAGCTTTGCCTGACACATTGTGCTGAGAGTGAGAGATACTGTAACAAGCAGCGATCTCCGCACTCTGAGGAGCCACTACAATAATAATTGTATCCACTGGTTTTCGGATGAATGAAATTAGTTTTCATACTAAAGAACTGAAAACAAATTTCTTTAGCAGCTAAATAAATTGCATTTTAGTACTAATCCATTAGTTCAAAACGAAATTTTGTGCTGTGCACATGTCTAGTTTCTATTCCATGGTTGGTGTTTAGGGATGAGCTGTTCGGTTCGATCTGTTCGGAGTTCGCATCGAACATTGGCCGTTCGACAGTTCGCGAACTTTGAACTTTTTGGGACGTTCGCCAAAAGTTCGAAAAAAAAATAAAATTAAAAAATGCTTAAAAAATACTAATAAGGGGGGATTGGCTGGCCGCACGAGGGAGCAGACGTCTTTAAGCTGAGCTCCGTCGGAGTCTGCTATATACGGTGGATTTCGACCTGGATTGTCTCCAGAATCTTCTCTTGGGGAGTCTTTGCGTGGCTGGCCGTCGGAAGGAGTGCTCTGGAGCCGCTTGGGTCCCCCCCTCCAGAGCCCAGCAGAGATTGGGGCCTTGTTTCCAGGCCTGTGAGCTTGCCCGGCGGCCATTTTGAGGCCTAAATCCTCACGCTTATTTGGAGCATCCCTCACTTCCCTTCACACCCTCTGTGAAAGGACCCTGCCCGGGGATTCAGCGGAAGCGGGCTTGGAGGATGGAGGGCCCCCGTCCTCTGAACGCGACTGTGGACCCTGTGGCGGAGTTGGTGGAGGAGCGAGCGGAATGGAGGCATCTGATGCGCACCTCCCCATGCGGTGATATGGTGACTGCTTTTGCGGACTGTTCGGAGTCTATGCTGGAGGCCGAGGAGTGCCTGATGTCGTGCGGTCTTTGGAGCAGATCAGAGGCAGTATTTGTGGATTGCTGGGAGCTGGGAAAGGAGGCCCTGGCTGTGACACGGGTGGTGGAGGCCTTATCTATCGGCCGAGAGCGCGGTCTCCCTATTATGGTAGCGGATTGGGATGCTGGAGGCATGCGGGAGACAGCCGTGCTGGAGTTTTTGGAGGAGGTCCCTGAGGAGCCTGCTACTGGCCCCCCAGCGCAGCTTGCGGGGAGAGGGCTGTCTAACGGGCTGAAGCTCAAATCTGGGCCTCGTGACGGGGTCCTTTTAGTGGCGTTGATGACCTGGAGGATGCCGAATTTCCGCGCTACCCGTGGGATGATTCGGCACGGGGGGGCTGAAAACGCGCATTTCCGCTGGACACAGGCTGAGGTGATCTATGGAGACATTCCTTTTGTTGCTGACCTGTACCATCTAGCAGCGATGACCCCCCCCCCCTCCTGTGCAGATTTTTCTTACTCCTCTCCCCTGGCTAAGTTTTTCCTTTTTCATGCTGAGACTGTTTTTGTTTAGCTTTTTACTTTTTCGCATTGTCTCTGCTGGCACTTACTGAGGTCTAGATTACTGTCTGCATCGCCATATGTGATGTCCACGGACAATATTTTTCTTTCTTTTTACCCCTTGTTGCCCTCCTACTGTCTGAGGTTTTTGTTGTCTTTCAATGTGTTTCTACTACTGCTTTTCGGAAGTGTATTTTTGCGCTACGCACTACCCCCCCTTCCCTCCTCCCTCTTGTATAATATTATACGCTGAGACCCCCCCCCCCTTTCGGGGGATGTTTATAATTTTTTTTTCTAACATGTGGAACTTATGCTGTGGGTGGTCCTGCGTGGCCTTTGCTTTATTACGTTTGACTATATGCCAACTTACTTACAAAATAAAAATCTTAAATACAAAAAAAATACTAATAAAACTAGAAATAAAGAGACTCTTTACTGCAGAATATTATAAGCAACGGTTTATTAGATATTGACTTAAGACGGGAATATTTTTAACATTAAAGCCTATGGGATAAAACATTCTTGTTACTAAAACATCAGGCAGACACGGCCCTCTAATCAGGCACTGTAGAGGGCAGCCTGCCGGGTCCTCCCAAGGATCCCCTTGAGGAGCATGCGGCCGCCGGATGACAGAACTGCGACTGTGCGGGCTAGCCACCCGGGTACATGTGGCAGAGACAGGCAGCGCAGGGAGGGAGCCACTGCACCTGCGTCCACGGCAGACCCCCCCACAACCAGGATCCCCCCCCCACTGACCACCAGCCTAAGGTAAGGCGACACATTTCTAAAAAAAATAAAATCCGAGGACATTTTTAAATGTCCCCGGGAACATAAAATTAAACTCTTTTTTTTCTTTCTCTACCTGGCTGAATGTATTTAATTATATATATTAGATACATTCAGCCAGGTAGAGGGGGTGGCATGCGGGCTGCGCGGGGTCTTAGGCAGTGGTTTTGTTTTTTTTGTGTGTGTATTTTTAGCAAATTTATAGGGGAAGGTAGGGGCAGGTATGATATATATATATAGATAGATAGATAAGATATATATCTATATTCTTTTTAATATATATATCCAGACTTGTATTACACACACATTTTGACAACTAATTGCCCCCCCCCCCCATTTGGCTGATCCCTCCAGAAGAAATGTTGAACCCGATAGAGCAGAGAATAATATATACATATTCAACATTTCTTCTGGAGGGATCAGCCAAATGGGGGGGGGGGTGCATTTAGTTGAGATTGTCCACATGCCACCCCCCATGTGCGTATGTGTATATATGGTCTGAGGTCTGTGGGTGGGTGTATATATATATCTGCGTGTTGATATATACGTATATGTCTGTGTGTGGTATCAATGTATCCCTACTCTATACACAGCGCTCCATGTCCCTATAATATATATGATCAGGGGTTACCTTTTTTATATTTTTATACTATTTCTATTAAATTAACAGTAATTTTTGATGTATTTTATTCAGTAGAAACCTTTTTTGCCTATATAACATGTGCTTTGTGAAAATAAAACGGTTTTGTGTACATTTTAATTTAGTTAGTGGATTCCTGTTCAGTGCGGTGAGAAGCAAAAGTAATGCAGTGTAGCCACACGCTGCGAGGCGGAGCATAGTGAAGTCAAGCCTACAAAATGTTTGCTTCTCTTCGCTTCGCTACGCTGTGTGTCGCTACATGCTCAGTGTGTCTCAGCCTTTATTCCCGCATCGCTAGCTTACCGAATCAGTTTGTATACTTGTTACTGACCCTGCTTGTTCTGAGGACCTGATCTGTTGCCGACTTTGCCCGCCATTTGACTATTCTCTCTGTGTATTCCCTGCCTGTTCTGTTTGCTTCCTGTTGCTACTGGTGTGCGCCGATTCTCACCATATACAGTAGCGCAGTACAAGTGCCTATTCATTGCTGACCCAGTTTTGTTATAGCTGCTGATGTAACTGAATAGATCGGGGATCTCTTCTGCATTACCAAAACCTCCACCACTGCACTCTTCCACAATACCTCAGAGGGGTTACGGTGTGAAAGCACTTGCTGCCACCAAAGGCACAATATTTGGGTGCACTGCCACTATCGCCTATGCCAGATTCATATCATTTTAATATTGGACCGCAGGGTCCAACCCTGCACTCTTCCACAATACCACAGAGGGGTTACGGTGTGACGGCACTGTTGCCGACACTAAAGGCCCAATTTTAAAGCACCTATTGTTACTTTCATCCAAAGCCTGCATAAGTTTCACCATAATTTAGCCCAAAAAAATCACTAAACTTGTTCTGTGTGTCCTAAAATGTCTCCTCTTTTCATACAGGCTGCCGCCCCAAGCAGTTGTTTATGAATAGATTAAAGGAAAATCATTTACCGTCATTTGAAATGTCATTTTATTGTTTTTAAATGTTTCTATACATCCTACAAATCCGCCACTTCACGGGCAGGTTATGGGGACCTCCTAGGCACGATATTTGAAGGAATTTTTCGTTTTTATTCTTAACCTTTATTTTATGGAAAACTCACTGTTCCTTTAAAAACGTTTTTTAAAAAACTTTTTGTCCTTGTTTCCTGTCCCCCAGGGCACTACCCGGACCCCCATACACCTTTTATGGCAAATATCTTGCATATATGCCCTCTTGGAGGGCACTCTAATAATCAAACTTTCGAGTCCCATTGACTTGCATTGAGTTTGGTTCGAGTTCGAGTTCCAACTCAAACTTTTGAAATTGTTCGAGTTCGAATGCGAACTGAACACGGGGATGTTCGGCTCATCCCTACTGGTGTTAACTTAACCAGAATTGTTGTAAACTTACCAGAGCCATTATAGTCTATGGAGTTGCTTAGTTTACACAAAACTTTGAATAGGGCCCAAAGTTTCTGCCAAATGTATAAAGCATCACTTTTACCGTATTTTCCACGGCAGTTTCAGTTGAGGGTTTTCTAGCTTTATTTTCAATGTTGTTTCTATTGGAGTTAAATGAAACGTCTGTGAACTTGCTTCAGTGAAGTCTTCAAACAATGGTAGAACAATGCTAAAAATAGAGAATAATCATAGTTTACTCAATTTAAAGAAGAAGAAAGGTGGTACCACTATTCAGCTATGGACAACACTGTGTGCATCAACTTCACCTTCCATTGTTGCATCTTGATTCTGTAGATAGCCGAAGTTTACTGTAATTGCAACAAGTGTGTGCGATATTTTCTGGTTTAGAAACAGCGGTGAATGTCAGGGCCACAAAGGCACTTATTGAATAACCCCTGTAGAGTGAAAAAGAATGATAAAGACATTGAGCAAGTTAAATGAGAGGTGTGAGTGTTCAAGATCACTCCTGTCTCTGTTATGGAAATATTGTTAATCATCCAGAAACATATCTGGGGGGAAGGGGATCTCTGTATATGCATTGTCACAGCATGATGGCATTTCCCACTGGGTCATCATGTTTTAAGACTACAAGGCATTATAAGCATTTCCTGTGTGTGGCTGTGCCTGTGTAAAGCAGATAAGGAGATTAGTGCTTTAAAGCACTCAAAACGTAAAGAGGAATATTGTTCAAACCTGCAGTGAGCTGTTGCTAAAGCAATATTTTTAACATTAATTGAAAACAACTTATGGCAATGACGCTATGCACATCAATCAGATAATATACAGAATAGAAAAAAATAATACCTATGTATACTTTGAACATATATTTCTATAGCACTTTTATTCCGTATCCTTCTGGTGGTATCCCCTTTTTTTGAATAGGCTGATAAACTTCTATAGACTATTACTGTTGCTAAACATTTTGCTCAATTACGAGTCTGTTGCTTTGAATTTCGAAAGTGAATGGAAGCTTGAAAATGTATCGCTGTCCTTGTTGCAGTGCAACATGTCTGGTATTCACTCCTGGAGGCCATAGGACTTAGGGGAGTCTATGTGCAAAACTCGTGATTCATGTTTAAATTAAAAAGTACACTGGAGAACAGTTTGTTCTTTGTGTCCATCAAAGTACCATGAGAGGAGGAAATGGGCAACTCCCTTCTCTTCCCCAAGGGATCTCCAGTATAACTTAATATCTTTTTTTATTTGTTTTACAAAATTGCTTGAAATCTGTTTTTTTCCCCACTCAGATTTAGCAGAATGAGTGACTGACTGGGAATCGCCCCTAATTAACTTGATCCCAGTACATTTGCACTTCCCATACAAGATAAAGGAAGTGTGAATGTTCAAAAGGCAGCCAGCCAAGGCAAGAGTTAATAATTTTAGTGAAGTAGATGCTAATTCCTCAACTGGAATAGATCCCAATGACTGAAGGTGCAAAATACATTTCGTTGGTTTTCTACCCCCGAGTTTTATATTATTTACACTATATATATATATAGTTTCTACAAGGGTTGTGGTGAAGGCCTAAAAGTGAGATAAAAAGCCTCCACACTATAATAAGTGTGTTTAATATTGCAGAAGCCACCTGCACATCACAGCAATTCGATGAATTGCATCCCAGAGCTCTTGTGCCACATTCCCCATATGCAGCAAGGAACTCTGGGTAGGATGTGCAAATGACCTCTGTCTCACTTTTATGCATCCTGGATCTGTTATTACACATAACCCTAAAATCAATGCTATGCCACACTGTGGCTTTGTAGCAGCGATAAGGTTTATGCAACTGGTCAATTTATTGATCTAATTTACCTTACGGTCCAAGCATCCACTGCAATTGGTCATGCCTACCTCCTAGCTGATGAGGGTTCAACAAACCTGAAACAGCGCTGTCCTAGGAGTGGTTTTGACTAGTTGCATAAACCTTATCTCTGCTACAAAGCCACAGTGTGGCATAGCATTGATTTTAGGGTTCTGTGTAATAACAGATCCAGGATGCATAAAAGTGAGACAGAGGTCATTTGCATATCCTACCCAGAGTTCCTTGCTGCATATGGGGAATGTGGCACAAGAGCTCTGGGATGCAATTCATCGAATTGCTGTGAAGTGCAGGTGGCTTCTGCAATATTAAACACTATATATATATATATATATATATATATTAGATAGGCTGTGTTAGTCCAGATGCCAGAATCACGAGTATAGCAGTACGTAGTGATACCTTTTTTATTGGACTAACGCTACATTTAAAAGACAAGCTCAGGTGTTGAGCAAACTATCTGCATCATTCCAGCGGAAGGGCTATAAGGAAAGGACAATCTCTAAAAAAATCAGGTCGGCCCTGAAAACACTGCGCGAACAGCTGTTGCGCTACAAAGAAAAGAAAAACACCACACGGATCCAACTAGTTGTTTCCTACAACCCAACTCTAGAGGGAATTCACAAAATCATCAAAGATCTGCAGCCACTGGTCACAGAGGACCCTGCGCTCAAAGAAATATTCCCGCAAACCCCAAACCTGAGGCAAAAATTGGTTCGCAGCAAACTCACTATGGAACAGGACGACATACAGAATGGGACCAAATACTGTAACAAACCCCGCTGCAAACTGTGCCAACATATATGTGACAGCAGCACTGCACAGCACAACAATGTCACACGCAACATCAAGGGCTCATACCTTTGCACATCTGCAAATGTGGTATATACGATCCAGTGCACAGCGTATGATAAGGGCCGCTATATTGGTGAAACCAGCCTTAAACTAAATCTCAGGATGAACCAGCATAGACACTCCATCAGGAACCACCAGGAAAATACGTATTGTACCCCGGTGGGACATCACTTCAATCTAGCAGGCCACTCCATCCAAAACCTCAGAATTAAAATCCTCAAAGGCCATTTTAAAGACCACTGGGAACACAAAACATATGAAATGAAAATGATCACATATTTCAACAGTATAAAACAAGGACTTAATGTAGATTCAGGTTTTTTAACCCACTATAATAACGTCACATAATATTCATAATTCTGGTTGGGGCTTGGTTTTCTCTCTCCTGATTTTTTTTTATTTTTTTTTCTGTGTCTTCGCCATACTCACTGTTTTGTGCTATTTTTTGTTTTGTCTTTTCACTTTCCCTTTGAAGTGGACATGATTTTATCACTGTTGTCTTATGTGCCTGAGTCAATTAAATGTTTTTTTTTGCTGTTTTTTTTTCCCCCCTTTTTTCTTTTCCCCTCTCTGACCATGCCATTTGGCGATGTAAAACATCGAACACCCCCAACCGTGCGCCCGATGAATGTCCCAATGTTTAATTCTATTATTCTGATCAGTAAGCTTCTAGACCTGACGAAGGGAGGATCACTCTCGAAAGCTTGTATTTTAAATGTAACGTTAGTCCAATAAAAAATGTATCACTACAGACTGATATACTCATGATATATATATATACTGTATATATATATAAAAAATTATACTACAACATTGACTGCTTAACCCCTTTATGAATGCAACAGGTAGAGCAGTCCAAACTTGTGTTACACATACTGGGGCTGTGCTGTATGATTGCAAAGGATATATTATACAAATATATTTGTCGCAAGCTTTTGGTCTCTGCAACTTTCAGCCCTGTGAGCATAATGCCCGAGGTGCTAATAGTTTAAAATCCACTAGGGAATATCCTTATTGGACGTTCCCCAGCTGATAATGCACGGAGTCTTGAACTGCAGTTCTATCTTCAGTATCTCCATTTGGCCAGTAAAAGTGGCAACATCTGCCTGCCAAATAGGTTATTATTGTAATACATTGGGAATATTCCCAAATATTTCTTACTGTATAATTCATTAAAAATGATTTTCCTAAAAAACACTGGTTCCTAGCCATTAATGAAGGGGTTAAGGGCTGTCATGCAGTGCATTGCATTGACACTGAGCAATGGCATAGAGCAGTGGTTCCCAACACTGGTCCTCAAGTCCCCCAGAGTTTAGGGATTACCTTGGGGAAATGCAGACTGAATCCTGCAATTGCAATCACTGAGCAGCAAATCATATCAGCTGTGCTGTGCTTCAGATATCTGGCAAACCTGACCTGCTAGGGTTACTTGACGATACAAAAGACAAATATTGGAAATCTGGTATGTCAAATAAACCTATTTGTTTATGTTTTCAATATGTTTAGCATATTTTCCATCAAAAGAAGAACTTCATTGAACACACCTAATCAGTGCTTTGTTGTTTTGTTCTGGCGTTTTTCTTTTCCCCTTGTGATTTCAATAGTAAAACCCATGAAAACCTATTGAACAACAACCAGTGTCTCTAGGTAGTAATACTATGCATAAGGTGATTCGTATTGAAGGTGATAGAATACTCTGCCCAAATGCAACACAAATAAAACCTACTCATGTATCATAGACTGACTAGAATAATGTTACAATGTTAAGCATTACTCTGGGACAGAACTCTCCTATGGGCTTTGTCATAACGCATGTTTAGAAGAAGTGTTGCGAATAGGCATATTAGGTCCTGAAGAAAACAAACACTGCCAAAGGAAGAATTATTTCATGTTATACCCCCAGAACCTGCATTCACTCAAACCAAATTCTGATCACTCATGGCCTCATCATGATGCAGTCATTTATGTTAAAAATCACATTGTGTATTTAATAAGTACATTTGACAGCATCTGATACTGCAAACAAACAAGATCTAGAGTGTGAACAAAGTATTGTTTTGCTCTTATAGACGCATATTGCTGAGCTATTAATAGCTCTTACTGAATACATATTCAGCATTGAAAGCTCTGCATTTTGGAAATGTTCCATTACTCACGTTAAGACAAGAATGTTAAAGTTTATTGTAGCTAAAACTCTTCGAATACGATTTGTTGCCATAACTCCCCATGCAAAATGTCAAATTTAATTTAGCTTTATATATATATGTCATTGCTCGCACTCTCTGCTAGATAGCCATGATTTTTTTAAAAAATATATATTTTAAGAATGTGAAATGATTACTTATAATATATTGCAACGATAATCTGCACTGGTAGCCAACACGTAAATAATGAATAATTACATTAGTTTTGTTATTCCATTTTCTATTTGTTGTCGTTTTTCTATTCATACATTTTAACTATATCTTTATTCCCTTTAGGCACTTTTCTTGCCTGTCTTCCAAATACATGTGCCCTGGCGTTCCTGCTGTTATGAGTACATTACTAGCAAATATCAATGCTTTCTATGCCCACACAACAGTCTCAACGAATGTATCCGCTTCAGACCGCTTCGCTGCTACAAATTTTGGTGTAAGCCCTCTTTTGTTATTATATAGTTAATCTTTTGTGAATATGGTGCATGCGTATAGATCAGTGTTTTCCAACCCTAGTCCTCAGAACCCCCTAACAGACCAGATTTTAAGGATTATCTGAAATGCAGACTGAATCCTGCAATCACTGAGTAGCAAATCATATTTGCACTTCAGATATCTGGCAAACCTGGCCTGTTAGTGCTCTCTGAGGACAGGGCTTGGAAGCACTTGTATAACAATACAGAACCTTACTAAAGAATTCAATCTCAAGAACAATTGTTAAACTTTGTTGGAAAACAGTCTACATATTGCACTTTCATTCTCTGTGATCCTTCATCTGAAATCCGTTAATCGCAACATAATTATTTTAACACTTCTTTGGTTTCACATAGCAGAAATAAAAAGCCCTATAGTCAATATTACCTGGTGTTTGTCCTGTTCCGAAGCACAGTCTGCAGAATTAAGAGATAAAATACAGCAAATGCATCCGTTTGGAAAAGAGTACAAAGTAATATCAAAGCTTGGAATTCCCAGTTATCACTTTGTATCCATTATTAATAAGGGAAGCAGCAACCGCATGCACAGATACTTGAAAGGAAAACATTGTTCTTTTAAACCTTCACTACCAAGATCGACTATATGCAGGTGCCCCGATATAGGGCCGTATTACAATGTTGGTGCTAACTTAACCAGAGCTGTTGTAAACTTCCCAGAGCCATTATAGCCTATGGAGGTTTTAAGTTTACAACAGCTCTGGTTAAGTTAGCACCAACTATGTAATATGGCCCATAGAGTATAGTCGATATGTTGTTCCCCAGGAGCAATGCAATGGAATTTTTTTTGTGCTAAAAATGTACGTTTACATTTGAGCTCCAGAACATGCCCTTAAAGCTTTAACACCGTGGGCATGAAACCTGAGATGTTAATACTGTTTAAACCCTTGGCTGCAGAAGACGTGTGGGGGACATCCTAGGGATTCCCTGCAACGATATATTTTGAATTCTAGATTTAAACTCTCCTTAAAGACAAATTTTAGTTATATCTTTATATCTTCTATTGAGTATTGTGAATTTGGGTCAGAGACAACTGGGGCACTATTACATTCTTTGCGCAAAAACGCTTGCGCAGCGCTATTTTTTTGCTCCCAGCATTAACCGTTAATGCGCGTAAATTAATGCTGGTATTACAATCCGAGCGCAATTTTTCATCCGTCAAAAAGAAGCGCAAAAATGCACGCGCATTAACGCTGCGCGCAGAAATCGGTGGGCAGACTGTTTTTTCACGCGATTCAACCAATATGAATTAAGAACCACAATTGTCTCAATTGTCAAAATCAATCTGAGTATATATGCTGCAGCAGTAATTAAAACACGCGCAAATTATCAATTTTATTGTTTGGGTATGTGTAGAATGTGTAACTATACATTGCTGTATTTTTTTTTTTTTTTGGGCTGGTGTATTTGGTTTCAGCCAGAACGTTTTGATTTGCCGTTACCACCAGCTTTTCAAAGACGTTAAAATTATGCTCGCAAACGTTGTCTGTTAAATTTTGCGCTAAGATTGTAATACCATCCGCGTACCAGCGCACAAAGTACATTACGCTCGCAAAGGGTTCGCGCAGGTCCACCCGCGTTAGACGTTACCGTGCATTTTTCGCGCGGACATTGTAATACGATGTTCTGCGCAAAGGGTTTTGTCCCTCGCGTTAATGCGTTTTTGCGCACGCGTTAACGTTTGCGTGAAGAATGTAATAGTGCCCCTGATATTTTGTTTTCCAGGTAACACGACATCGGGAAGGTGAAGCTGGAAGGACAGAGATGACAGAATGTTGTGTATCACACTGATAGATATGATTAATCTCTGTAGTACTAGTGTTTGACAAATCCCTTATTCCTCTGACAGGCTTGATATGTCACTGGTCTTGGAACAATATTTAAATCTTAAATTGTCAATATTTAGTTTTATTCTTGATAGAAATTGTTGCATTCATTAATCTTTTATATCTGAAACACTAGCACCCTTGAGAACTTAACTTGAAGTTGCAAGGAAATGTAGTTTCTCAATTATTTCATGTCGAAACAAGGTTAGCACTGCTCGGGGAATGCTCATATCTGTAAAATATGTAAACATGTGTCCTTTTAACCAGGTAGGCCAAAGGTTCTGCAGCAGAATGGTCGTACAAGGGATTTGAGAGGTTTTTGTACATGAAATAGATTTGTCTCTGCTGCAAAGCTGTCTGTCCTCTGGCTATTCTGTTCCCTGTCTCCGCTTTTTGGTAATCATTTAGAGATTTCCATCTCCTTCACAAACATTGACATACACAAATCAAAAAATCTATTTTTATCCAACAGTTATAGCAATTCGCAGGCACAAGCCCTCTTCATTTTTGTAATTAAATTCAAAGTAATATTCCATATACCATTGTTGATTTTTAGGGGAAAAACATATGCCCATCGAATGTCTCACCACAGGCTCCTTGTTTAAAGTTATTTTTCCAGCTCTGCAATCAACTGCTATTTTGCTGTCCATTTTTTCAGGCATTTCAGCTGTCTAAAGTAAAGACAAGTAATACAAGGGGGATGGATTCACCCAAAGTTATTAAAAGAGCTCAGTGGTGTAATAGCAAAACTGTTAACAAATTTATTTGACCAATCCTTGTTAACGGGAGTTGTCCCAGAAGACTGGAAAATAGCAAATGTTGTGCCCATTTACAAGAAGGGTATTAGGGAGGAATCGGGGAACTATAGGCCAGTTAGGCTTATGTAGTCCGTAGTCCATAGTAGTGGGGAAATTAATGGAAACCATGTTAAAGGAAAGGATTGTTGAACATCTTAAAATACATACAGGGTTATTCAGAGATTGGTGAAAGCCAGGAGAATGACTGGAGAAGTGAAAATTATAGGTCAAAACAGCTGATTTGAAAAGTGAGATAAATGGGAGAATTTTTTCTGGTTTGGCTATTTTGACCTAGAATTTTCACTTCTCCAGTCATTCTCCTGGTTTTCACCTCTCTCTGAATAACCCTGATACATTACAAGATCAGAAACAACATGGGTTTACCTCAGGGAGATCATGTCAAACTAAACTTATTGAGTTTTTTGCTTGGGTAAAAGCAGGGCTGGCCCAAGTCACTGTGCTGCCTGGAGCGATAGATGAAATGCTGCCCCCCCCAAAAAAAACACATGACACATATGAGCATATCACAGAGCTCCACAGCAATAAAACTCACAGTAAAGTGCGGGGTGTATGAGCGTGTCACAGAGCACCTAACAATACGTGGAAAGTGCTGCATGATCCCAGGGATCACTTGGATAATTTGGGAAAACAGCACCTGGGCTCCATGAGGAATCTGTGGTGCTCTAACTAATGCATGTTCCCGTGCAGCATGTTTGTCCTGCCTGATGGTGATGAGGCACCCCCTGAGGAGCCTCAGATCACACACACAGAGCCATCACTTGCTGGGAACCCAGCACATGTGGCACATCCGCTCACAGGGCACCTGGGCCCCGCGCCGGCCAATCACTGTCCCCCAAGTGCCGAGTAATGGGCAATACCTGGGAAGCAGTGTGGCAGCATCCCTCTGCGTACTGCACCACCCACTCTGCCAGCTTCACAGGCTGCTGACTGCCCCTCCAGCCTCATGGACTGAGCCGCTCTGCACACAGCGAACCAGTGTGAGACACGCCCCGGACACATCCCTCACCCTCTAAGCACAAGGCTAGTGAGGCCTGAGGCACCGCCCAGCCCAATTGAAATGGATCCGCCCCTGAATCTTTGCAGGCACTGGCAGCAGACCGTGCAAGGGCCGCTCATGGACACCAGTGTCCATGAGTGAACACCTTGCCAATCCCTGCCATTGACAGGGTGGCAAAATGCTGCCCCTGAGAAATGGCTGCCTGGAGCGGCTGCTCCATCCCGCTCCATGGACGGGCTGGTCCTGGGTAAAAGTGTTGCAGTAGACCTTGCTTATTTAGATTCCAGTAAGGCGTTTCATACTGTTCCGCATAGAAGGTTTATCAATAAATTGCAATCTTTGAGCTTGAATACCAATATTGTTGAATGGATTAGCCAGTGGCTGAGTGACAGGCAACAGAGGGTTGTGGTCAATGGAGTTTATTTGGCGCAAGGTCTTTTTACCAGTGGGGTTCCTCAAGGGGTCAGTATTTGGACCCATTCTCTTTTAATATTTTTATTAGTGATATTGCAGAAGGTATTAATGGTAACGTGTGTCTTTTTGCTGATGACAAAAAGATTAGCAAAATGCTTGATATTCCTGGAGGGATCAGCCAAATGACAAATGATTTAGGTAAACTAAAAAAATGGTCGGAGTTGTGGAAATTGAGTTTTAATGTGGATAAGTGCAAGTTAATCCACCTGGGCGCAAAAACTCAACGGCCTAATATAGAATATTTGATACAGTCCTAACCTCAACATCTGAGGAAAGGGATTTAGGGGTTATTATTTCAGAGGATCTAAGGGTAAGTAGTCAATGTAATAGAGCAGCAGGAAATGCTAGCAGAATGCTTGGTTGTGTAGGGAGAGGTATTAGTAGTAGAAAGAGGGAAGTACTCATGCCACTGTACAGAGCACTGGTGAGACCTCACTTGTAGTATGGTGTGCAGTACTGGAGACTCTATCTCCAGAAGGATATAGACACCTTCGAGAGAGTTCAGAGAAGGGCTACTAAAATGGTGTATGGCCTGAAGGAGAAAAGTTACCAGGAAAGGCTTAATGATCTTAACATGTACAGCTTGGAAAAAAGACGAGACAGAGGAGATATGATAGAAACATTTAAATACGTAAAGGGAATCCACAAGGTAGAGGAAGGGAGTATATTTAAACGGAAACAAAGTAGCAAAACAAGAGGACATAGTCTTAGATTAGAGGGGCAAAGGTTTAAAACTAATATCAGGAAGCATTATTTTACTGAGAGGGTGGTGGATACATGGAACAGCCTTCCAGTAGAAGTGGTAGAGGCTAAAACAGTGATTGAATTTAAGCAAGCATGGGATAGGCATAAGACTATCCTAAATGAAAGATAAATCCAGGTAAAGTATCCATGTAATTGGGCAGACTAGATGGGCTGAAAGGTTCTTATCTGCCGACAATTTCTATGTTATTCTATGTCTCTATTGTTTTGGCATACAGCAAGGGCTGCAAGGTGTAAACATTATCTGCACACATTTGCACTGATATCCAAATAACATTTGGTGAGCACACCCAAAAAGAAGAAGAAACAGAATGGTATATGGGTTGGGCACTCCTTATCCAGAATTCTAAAATCTGGAAGACTACAAAAAAAATTCGAGGGGGAAGGGGAAAAAAGGGTTTAAATATTAACCAAAGATCCTATTCCTTATTCCTCCTCCTGTTTTAACCATAAAATGTCCATTAATACTTCAGTACATCATTGCAATCAGTCTAAATGTAAATATATATATATATGTACAGTATATTTATCAGCACTTGTAGAAATTCTAATAGTTTCAACAGTTGATTAAGCAATGTATCGCTAAATTAAAATAAAAACGCAAGGAAACTCAGTTTTTAGTATGTCAAACCAACATATTCTGTTTTGTTTTTGGTACAGAGAGAAAAGTTTATAAAGCTTCTGGATCAGTTGCACAACTCCCTAAGAATCGATCTTTCTAAATACAGAGTAAGTGTCATGTTTACAAAATAAAACTGTGATTCTATCAAAGAGGCACAAGAGAATAGTAGATCTTATTTTTTCCTGCATTGGTTCCTCTATAGCAGGGATGGTGAACCTTTTTTTGAGCCCGAGTGCCCAAACTGGATCGCTGAACAAACATATGTGTCTCACAGTGCAAACCCTGCAAGAGTACTGCTGCTGGTTCTGAGACAGTGCTGCTGCTGGTGGTTCTGACACTGTGCTGCTGCTGCTGGTTCTCTGTCAGAACCAGCAGCACTCTGTCAGAACCAGCAGCAGTAGCACTCTGTCAGAAGCAGCTGTACTCGCGGCAGAACCAGCAGCAGCAGTACTCGTGGCAGAATCAGCAGCAGCAGTACTCGTGTCAGATCCAGTAGCAGTACTCGTGTCAGATCCAGTAGCAGTACTCGTGTCAGAAGCAGCAGCAGCTCCTTATCAGAAGCAGCAGCAGCACCTTATCAGAAGCAGCAGCAGCACCTTATCAAAAGCAGCAGCAGCACTGTGTCAGAAGCAGCAGCACTGACAAGAGTACTGCAGCTGGTTCTGACAATGTTCTGCTGTTGTGCGGCGTGCGCTCTGCCCTGTCTCACTCACGGCTCAGCTCACACAGACTCAGCTCCTCCACACAGTCTTCTCCTGCTTCTTCCCGTGCTACAGCAGTGAGGGACTGATGCACGTGATGTGACGTCACAGGTGCGGGCCTCAGCCACCACGCGAATATTGGCACCAGCGCGAGAGCTGCTTCAGGGAGGAGTCAGGGCAGGACCAGAATTCTGTCCTGCTCTTCAAAGTCCCTTCCGGATTAGGCGACGCTAATCGTCTGAGTGGCTGCGGAACACACAAGGGCTCCTTGCTGAAGACTGGATACTATGAGGCAAGCTTATGGCTCGTGTGCCGACACAGACAGCCCCGCGTACCAGCTGTGGCACGCATGCCATAGGTTCGCCATCGCTGTTCTATAACATTTAGTATGTACAGCTTGATGAGAAGCAAGGGCCGCTAGTAACTGATATATACTGTAGGTTAAGCATGTTTTTTAGTATTGGCTGTAAAAATATTTATCAATATAAGACAAATTAAATCATTTTAGTTTGCATGCTTTATTTTGAAGACTGGAGTAGCGAATGTTGTCCATTTCCTTTCTGACTGTAGTTTCTATAAAAATCTCCTATATGTTACAACTGCTCATTCTGTATTTTAAATCTGTATTTGTAGCGCTCTAGTGTTTGGTTTTATTTAAGATGTGTGCTGTGTATTGTGTAGAGGCAGACAAATGAATAAATATGTATTTTTGTTAATAAAAATCTAATTTAAAGCGGTAACTACATTATGTCTGGAAACAAATGTCCACGATAGCACCACATATTGTAAAATGTAATGAGATTTATTTTATTCTAGATCCTGTGCTGAGTATAAACACATTTTATATGTTCTACACAGTGTTTCAACATATCACTTTGTCATTTTTGATAAGCATGCAGTAAATAATACAAACCATATTATGCTGTAAATATAGTAACAAGGTAGAGATATATAGATCGCCAAAGGCGTCCTATTAAGAATTAATGCTTATTTATTCAAAGCCTGCAAGATATATTTCAGTGCAACATAATTGGGAAATAAAAATAGACTTCAGCAATATTCCTCGTGGATAATTGCCTGTTTTTTTATACACTTCTCGCCCTTATATCAGACATCAACTCTTTTTTAAAAGCCATACACTATTCTATATAATAACCCATTGCTTGATCCTACTTGCATTTATTTCTTTATTTGCAAAGGATTTTACCAGGAAGGATACATTGAGATTTCTCTCGTTTTCAAGTATGTCCTGGGTTCAAAAGCATTGAATTGTTTCAGTTGTTACAGAAATACAAAGTAATAAAATGCAAGATATTAAAAACAAAACACAATTATACAGATTAACACAGAAATAAATATGTAAGAAATCTAGTCACTATGTTACATGTTTACAGGTGCATTCCGTATCGAGGTATGTTAATAGAGAGCTCTTAAAGGGATACTCTAAGCAACATGACCACCTAAGCTATTTTAGGTGGTCATGATGCCCGGAGTATCCTGCCCTTTGTCCCCCCTCCCTCCGCTCAGCCGATCTGCAGAAAAGGCTGAAAACAGCTGAGAGAGGCGGAGGACTTTACTCCGCCCTCCCAGCTGTCAGTCAGCAGAGCGGGAATCATATTTCCCGCTTTTGCCGACTTTTGCCGAGTAGGAGACGTCATCGCGCTTTCAGCGCGATGACGTCTCCTACTCCCCGCAGAAGCTGGCGGCTCCCTCTTCGGGTTACTGTTGCGCGCATCCTCTTGCGCGCAACACTAATCCTCAGAGGGAGCCGGGAGGAAGCCTGCCGATTGGCTGGCTTATGTGAGAGGCGCGCATGCGCACTTCTCACGTAAACCAGAAGCCAAGACGCAGCAAGAAGAAGGACGGAAGCGGAAGAGGAGGGAGGTGAGTATAAAAAAAAAAAACGCCGCTGGAAACAAAAGGATTTTAAGGTAAGTATTGCAATTACAAGAAAAAAAAAAAAAAAGGTTTTATTAAGGGAATAGGGATAGGTTAGGGAAAAAAAACGGGGTGTGATTTTTTTGTTGGAGTGTTCCTTTAAGTGACTTTAGACTGGGGGAAGATTTGATGGTGTCTGGGAGGGTATTCCATAATTGTTGTCCATAATTGTTTTATAATACAAAGCTGTAATGCCTTTCTAGTAGGGCCTAATTTTACAAAAGTGTTTTTATTTAAGGGTATTTTCCAGACCTTGAGTACACTGGGAATGCATGAAAAAGACTATCAGGGTTATTCAAAGAGATCTGAATGGCTGCCGAAAGGTAACCAAACGCTGAAAATCAGCGTTCGGTTACCTTTCTTGGCCATTCGACTATTCAGAGAGCAGGCAATTCGCCAAATGTTGGCTAATTGCCTGCACATATGGTGCCTGTTCGAGGGCAGTGAAATCCCCATAGCTTCATCTATTCAGAGAACAAAAACCAGCAGTGAAAAGTAGCCGAATTGCCCTGCCATTCGGTGGTTTCATGCGGCAGATTTATTCAGAAGAATCCTATAGTCTTCAATGTTAAAAATATTCCTGTTTTAATACAATATCTAATAAACCGTGGATTATAATATTCTGCAGTAAAAAGTCTCTTAATGTATAGATTTTCTTGGGATATTTTAAGCGCTTTTTCGGTATTTTTTTTTTATTATTATTTTAACCCTTTCGCTGCTGAGGCTTTTCACACCTCTGTGCTGAGGTCATTTTTACCGGTTTTGCTCATCATGTTTAAACGTGTTTTGAAGGCTTATTTTATTATATGACCCAGACATATTATATATCGTTCTTTCCGTCAGACTCAGCAAATTCATAATATGTCATTATTCTATGTATACGTCATGACCTGTCTGTATATTATAACAAAAAATGCAATAAAATATGAATTTTCAATAATTTACAACGTGTAAAGTGTTTTTTTTCACATTTTAACATGCGAGCAATTGCGATTATATTTTGAATGGGGTGCGCTTGTTAAAAAAATTAGAGATGGGGTCTCGTTACATTTTTTTTGGGGAAAATTACGCGATTTTTAACAAACGCACCGCATACAAAAATCGTTAGTGCAGCATCATTGTTCACATTATAATTGAAATGGGAACAATATTGCTGCATTAACGAACCAAAAAAAAGAAAAAAAAACTTGTTTTTTTTTAAATATTTTTTTATTTTTTATTTTTTTTAAAAAACTTTTTTCATAGTCAAGTTTGGTATTGTTGGAACCGCCATGCTCTGGCTGATCCAACAGTACCAAACATTAACCCCTAGCTGCCACAGATCCGGAGATAGGGGGTTCATTGGAACCCCCTATCTCCACCATTGGTAGCAGGTAGGGGTTAACTCCAGGACTAGTGCTATGCACGATGACGCCAGTCCTCAGGAGGCATTCCCGGAAGCTTGGCCAACATCCAAGATGTCGGCCAGCTCCGGGAAAGGATCACGAACCGGCGCTTTTCGGCGCCGATTCGTGATCCGGCCCCCATGGGGTTAATTCCAGGTACCGTTAGGAAGGGCAGGCTGTGCCCTTCCAAACGGTGCCTGGATTAACCCCCTGCACCCCGGCGATCGGGAGGGAGAGAGGTCCGAAGGTCCTCCCCCCTCCCTTTCAGGTGCCTCCTCCGCACATGTGGGGGGGCGCCTGAATTAGATGTCATCGCGCCGCCGCGATGACATATAATTAGGCCAGCGGCGGTTCCGGGTGCTGGGCTGACATCGAGGATGTCAGCCCGCACCGGGGGGCACAGCGATCGGCCAGAAACCGGCCGATCGATGGCCCCAAAGGGAGGACGCGCTGAGCGCGTCCTCCGCATGGAACGCTACCTGCGGGTGGACACGCTGAGAGCGTCCACCGCAGCGAAGGGGTTAAACTTTTTTTTTCTGTAACAGCCCTTTTATTATCATTCCTTGGACCTCATATGTAAATTTCAGACCGTTTCGCTCAGTAGTTTGTTTGCAAACGGCGTTTCACTTTTCAAACATTTAAGCAAACTGGTTTTTTTTCACTCCATTTGTCTGTGCTGTGGGGTTTTTCCAGCGGCTGCGCTGCGTGTGATCGGCTCCTGCTCGGGTTTTTATGGCTTTTCCAGCAAGGTTAATACAGATGTTTTTGCGGGTTTTCGGTGTGCCTTCGCCAGGTTTTTCAGTGAGTTTTCGGCTGGTTTGCGGCGGCTTTTCCCTTAACTACGACGGCCCTGTGGTGCTTGCTGAATACACTGCAGGGTCGCCGAAATGAGATCGCCAAATTGCACCGAATTGAAGAGAACGAAAAGTCACCAAACGTGCAGTGACTTTTTGATTCTCTTTGAATAACCCTGTATTTCTCTGTATTTGACAGAGGCGTGGTATTCTCATACATAAAGAAGCACTGTAGCAATATTTTTTTAATTATGGGAATTATTGATGGAGAGAAATCTTGGTGATATCCCACAATTCTTTACGCAGGGCCACTGCATGGCTTGCTGGATTATGAACAACAGTTTCAATTTATTAATGACCTCTGTATTATGGTGTGATATATTTGTTTTCTTTGACAGGATAACTTTCCAGCTGCAAACCCAGAAAGGTTACAGGACTTGAAGTCAACAGTGGACTTACTGACAAGTATCACCTTTTTCCGTATGAAGGTACTTTCTTTTTCTATGTTGTGTGATAGATATTCATAAAATTTGTGGGTTTAATGTAATTTTACCCCTTATCCAGAATTGTCAATTTCTGTTAATCCCTTGTGTATAGAACAAAGTAATAGAATGCTAACAATTAATGTGAAGCTTGTAAAGCTAATCTAAATATTGCATAAGGAAAATATATGACAAAATAAAACAAGAGAAATGCACTTAGAAACAAGAGCTGAGTGTCATTGGAAAACCAGTTGCTCTCTATTGCATGTGGTGCAAAAACCTTTAAATAATGCAAGAAGGCTGTGTGAGAGTGGAACGTAGGATCTCAACTCATGCTATATGTACTTTATGTGCTACAAACACAAGATCCTCCTCCATGTATATTAAAATCTTAATCCAATTACTGAGGGAATGTTGGCAGTTCTTTATTATTTGCATGAATTGATAACATCATGTGTACTTGGAAAAATGAAATAAATCTTACCTTGCTTTCAATATGGCAAACCTTTAAGAAACAGCTATGTATACAGAATTACTCTGACATCACATCGAAGTGGTTCTTAAATGGATAGTGCAGCCACCAAGGCAAAATTATTATGAAGCCTTCACTGGCAACATCAATAATACTTGAGCTGCAAGTCACCTGCTGGTTCTCCCATATCAAGAATAGTCTATGTAGTATAATTGTGGAGCAATGCAAAGGAATTTAATTTACTGTAGACAATATGTGATGGCAATTCAAAGATTTAGCATGATACCTCAATTGGCAAAATGTTTAAACAGCTGGGATTCCTTTCTTTACTCAAGAAAAAAAGGACCGCAAACTGTATGTAGATGTAGTTGCGCTATTTGGCCAGCAGATGGCAATATCTCCCTGTCAAACACTGCATACATTTGAAAATGTGCCTTTGAGATTTTCAAGCACATTTTCAGAGTTTACACAACGCAAATGTGATATACATAAGTCCACTAGGTCCTAACAGTGGTTTCATGGAAAACAACTTGGTTGTGAAGAGGTTAAATAACTGGCCTTGGTGTGATAGGTGTATCACCTCCTCCCGACTCCTAATCTCTCTGTATAGAGCTGTGACTGCCTTCCAAAGTGGAGGGCTTCCCTTTGTCTAGAAAGCTGAGTGTCAATCAGCTTGTGCAGAGAAAGCCTTTCAAGGTTCTGATCAGCACTGCACTAGTTGTGATTAGATAAAGTCTCTCACTGTATTTGAGCTCTCAGTTAGGCACTCTGCTCACTCACAGCATCTGCTGCAAGAAGCAGCAAACCTTGCCAGTATGGAAGAGTGCTATAATAAAGGTAAAACTAGTCTTCACTTTAAAACAGGGTGCAGTCTCTCAGCACGTGGTAGTGCAGTCTCTTAGAATGAGAGAGCAAAATAAGTGATATTAAATCCTAACCTCCTGCAGCTCTGATATACCATATAACCAAGAATCATCAATCCCTACTAGAGCTGCAGTTTGGAGCTCCCAAAACCTCAAATAAATATATCTTTAAATGTAATTACTGCCGGTGATTTAAGTAGGAAAGTACATTGATTTGATATACATTGCTAAGTGAACTTGTCATTCGCACATCTGGCTGATGGAAGGATCATTTCAATTAACACATTTAAAATAATAAAATTAAATCATACCTTACATCCATACATGCCTGTCTTTAATTAGAAACGGCGTGGGCGTAATCATTTCTTTCATGACAAATTACTGTTTCTGACAGTTCACAATGCTTGAAAATGTGCAAAACGTTGCAAGTTCAGAATGTTTTCTTTTTCAATACCAGGTTCTGGAACTGCAGAGTCCCCCGAGAGCTAGTATGGTGGTGAAGGACTGTGTGCGAGCTTGTTTAGACTCGACGTACAAATATATATTTGTCAACTGTCATGATCTCTACTCGCAGTTATTAGATCAGGTAAGATTACTTTTGTGACCTGTAACTTTTTTTACAGAGATAAACAAAGTATTATCTTCATATACCTGGGAGCAATGAGGATTTAGTTCAATGGCCTTTGTCTACTTTAACCTTATGATTAAATTGTCGTCTGATAATAAATTTTAAAAATGGACCTTATTCTTTTATGTGAACAGTTTGGTAATTGTTTTTTTGCTTTTGTATTGAAGGAGTCATTTTCCAGATTAATCACCCAATGTAATTAATAAAACAATGTGTGATAGACATTCAATAACCAAATTAAAACTATATCTATCTATCAAAAAAAAAAATTAAAACAGCAGGGACTCCAGGGTCTTCTTAAAAAGAAATCCTTTTTTTCAACTTTATTTGAAAATTATAGATACAGCATCCATACTATTCTCACTTTTTTGCCATGCTTAATTTTCATACAGGGTGAGCACCCCTTATCTGAAATTCTAAAACCCAGAAGCCTCAGAAAACCAGACTTTTCAGAGCAATCCGAAACTTAGGGTTCCTGGTTTATTGGCGCTTCAGATAGGTGCTCCCGTTCGCGGGAACCCGGCCCCCGAGCACTGCAGTAGACTCTGCACATGCTCGGAGCATCATGTCTTCGGAGTAAACCCATACAGGGCTTTCACTATGTGTATACGCTGGTGGTTGCACAAGGAATGGGATTGCGGCTCTTCCGCCACAACTTCCTTCCTCGTCTAATACATAGTATTCTCTTGGATTCTGAAATCCAGGAGAATTCAACATCCGGAGTGCTTGGGGTCCTGAGCCTTTCCAATAAGGGGTGCGCCACCTGTAGATGTTTATTTGTCCTTGTAATCAGCATCACTGTGCAACAAGTACAAGCCTGTCTCCTGCTGATGAGGGAAAACCAACACAACAAAGCTGTCCAGGAGTGGATTGTGTCCTGTAGCATGACCTATGCTTGAAGCTCCTAGCATGGCATTGCACCAGTAAGCAGGGTATCTGTGTTAAATAGACATGTGCATTCGTTTTAGTACTAAAACGATTTAGTCCGAATTTTGGGATAATTTAGTTTTAGTATGACTCAAGAGAAACGAAACTGCTCAGTACAAAAAACGAAAGAAACTAAAATAAAATGCACTACATTTTAGTTTCAGTCCTTTTTGTGATATTACATTGATGAGTGAAGGAGACCAGAAATGAAGATCGCAACATCGCAACATCCGAAGTTCTGCACCCTCCACATGCCAATGCAGTAGGATGTTCTATACAGAGAGTGGCATTAATTAATGCAGGAGTATGTTCTATACATTATACAGAGAGGGGTATTAATGCAGGAGGATGTTATATACATTATACAGAGAAAGGTATAAATTGAGGAGAATGTTCTATACAGAGAGGGACATTAATGCAGGAGGATGTTATCTACATTATACAAAGAGGGGTATTAATTAATGCAGGAGGATGTTCTAAACACTATACAGAGAGGAGCCTTTTTTTTTTAGCCCTTTAAATCCAGTGGCTGTGAGCGCTGAATCGGCTGCTTGTTACATTATATCTCAGTACAATGTATCAGGCTCAGTTGTTACAGTAACTGACTGTAACAGCGCTCAGAGTTTCAGTAAAACAAGGAAATAATATTGTTCTAACCTCTTACATATAAAATATTATTTACTAGTTTTACAGAAACTCTGAGCGCTGTGATGAGCAGCAGTCAGTTACTGTAACAGCTTTGCCTGACACGGCAGTATTACAATGTTGGTGCTAACTTAACCTGTTGTAAACTGAAAACCTCCATAGGCTATAATGGCTCTGGAAGTTACAACAGCTCTGGTTAAGTTAGCACCAACTATGTAATATGGCCACATTGTGCTGAGAGTGAGAGATACTGTAACAAGCAGCGATCTCAGCCCCTGAGGAGCCACCACAACAATAGTAATTGTTCCACTGGTTTTCGATGAACGAAATTTTTTCATACTAAAGAACTGAAAACGAATTTCTTTAGCAACTAAATAAATTGCATTTTAGTACTAATCCATTAGTTCAAAACGAAATTTTGTGCTGTGCACATGTCTAGTGTTAAAGTAGACTTTTGGTGCAAAAAAGTGAGAAATTGTGGACTTCATTTGCATATCCTATTCAGAATTCATTGCTGCATATTAGGGATGAGCCGAACATTCCCCGAGTTCGGTATAGAGCCGAACCCGAACTTTCCAAAGGTTCGGATCCGAACCCGAACTCGAACTCAATGCAAGTCAATGGGGCTGAAAATTCGGTTTTTAGAGTGTCCTCCAAGAGGGCATATATGCTAGATATTTGCCATAAAAGGTGTATGGGGGTCCGGGTAGTGCCCTGGGGGACAGGAAACAAGGCCAAGAAGTAAAAAAAAACGTTTTTAAAGGGACAGTGAGTTTTCCATGAAATAAGGGTTAAAAATAAAAACAAAAAATTCCTTCAAATATCGTGCCTAGGAGGTCCCCATAACCTGCCCATGAAGTGGCGGATTTCTAGGATGTATAGAAATATGTAAAAACCAAAAATGACATTTCAAATGACGATAAATGCTTTTCCTTTAATCTATCCATAAACAACGGCTTGGAGCAGCAGTCTGTATGAAAAGAGGAGACATTTTCGGACACGCAGAAAAAGTTTACTGATTTTTTGGCGGTGAAAAGCAGGAGAATGACTGGAGAATGGAAAATTCTAGACCAAATAGTCGATTTGGAAAGTGAGAAAAATGGGAGAATTTTTCTGGTTCGGCTATTTTGACCTAGAATTTTCTCTTCAGTCATTCTCCTGAGTTTCACCTTTCTCTGAATGACCCTGTCAGGGTTATTCAGAGAGCGGTGAAGAGCAGGAGAATGACTGGAGAATGGAAAATTCTAGGTCAAAATAGCCAAACCAGAAAAATTCTCCCATTTAGGCTAGGGTCAGACTAGCGAATTTTTAACGTGCGTTTAGGCGCACTTAATCACGGCCGCACTAGCAGCAAATGACGGGCAATGACGGCCAATATACGAAGTACGGTCGCACGAAAGTCCGGCTGCCCAACGCAAGTGGAAAATGAACGCATTTTTTCGAGAACGCAGAACCGCTAGTACGGACATACAGAGTGCGCTGTGTCCACTAGCGGCGTGTGTGCGTGATTTGGAGACGTCAGACCCTGCTCATGTCCGGCCAACATAACGTCCAGACACCCAAAGTTTCCTGGTTTGGATCCGTAAAAAATCACGCACATCACGCATCGGATTCCCGATCGCCGGGGGGCAGAGGGTTAATCCAGGCACCGTTTGGAAGGGCACAGCCTGCCCTTCCAAACGGTGGCTGTGATTAACCCCTGGGAAGCCGGATCACGAATCGGCGCTGAAAAGCGCCGGATCGTGATCCTCTCCTGGAGCTCCCCCTGGAACCCCAGGAACTCCCCCTGCTATGCACGATGACGCCAGTCCTGGCGTTAACCCCTAGCTGCCACCAAAGGTGGCGATAGGGGTTCCAATGAACCCCCTATCTCCCGATCCGTGGCAGCTAGGGGTTAATGTTTGATATCGTTGGATCGGCCAGAGCATGGCCTTTCCAAGGATACCAAACATGAGCATGAAAAATGTTTTTTTTTAAAATAAAAAAATAAAAATATTTTAAAAAAATTCTAAAAAAAATAAACAATTTTTTTTTGTTTTTGTTTTGTTAATGCAGCAATATTGTTCCCATTTCAATTATAATGTGAACAATAATGCTGCACTAACGATTTTTGTATGCGGTGCGTTTGTTAAAAAAAGCGAAATTTTCCCCAAAAAAAGTAACGAGACCCCATTTCAAATTTTTTTAACAAGCGCACCCCATACAAAATATAACCGCAAACGATCGCATGTTAAAATGTGAAAAAAACACTTTACACATAATAAATTATTGAAAATTCTAATTTTATTGCATTTTTTGTTATAATATACAGACATGACATAACGTATACATATAATAATGACATATTATGAATCTGCCAAGTCTGCCGGAAAGAACGATATATAATGTCTGGGTCATATATCAAAATATGGCTACAAAACGCGGTTAAACATGATGAGCTAAAGCAGTAAAAATGACCTCAGCACAGAGGTGTGAAAAGCCTCAGCAGCGAAAAGGGTTAAATGCAGCATATTAGGATGTTTTAGGAAGGAAATTAATTCTCAAATCTCAATCAGAAGCAGACACCACCCCACCCCCTCAGTATAGTGTACAATGTATCAAATTGATTACCAGACTAAAAACACCTGGTGTTATGCCCGTTTGTGAACAGAGGTCATTTAGAGTTGATAATCTTTCCACGTACACATTAGTTTTTAATTCAATATCTAATAAACCATTGCTTATAATATTCTGCAGTAAAAAGTCTCTTTATTTCTCGATTTTTTTTAGTATTTTATTAAGCATTTTCTATACTTTTTTCAAAATTTCTTTTTTTTTTCCAACTCAAACTGAACACACCCAAAAAGTTCGAAGTTCGCGAACTTTTGAACTGCCAAAGTTCGGGTCGAACTTCGAACCGTCCGAACCCGAACAGCTCATCCCTACTGCCTATGAGAATTGTAGCAAAAGAGCCCTGTGCAAAGCAATCCACTGATTTGTAGGGATGTGCGTTTCGGGTTTCGGAATTTCGGAATTTTCACGAAATTTCCCGATTCGTGTTTTCGGATGCGGCCGATTTTCCGAAAATTTTTAGATCCGAAAACAGCAGATCCGAAAAGTTTTCCGAGCCGAAACTAAATATTTTCGGAATTTTCAAATGGACTTGAAATGTGTCAAATCAAAATTTATTGCTTTGAAACGAGGAGAAAAGACGTTCCGAAAAAAAGAAAATTTCCGAAATCACGAAAAGTCGATACAAAAAACGAGCAAAGTGACACGAAAATACGAAAAATGGTCGATATTCAAAAAAAAAAATGTATATGAAAAACGAGTCGAGCCGAACCGAATCGAAACAGAAAGCGGTCGAAACGAGCCGAATCGAAAAGTTTGAAAATCCGAAAAATCTAATCGAATCGAACCGAAAAAAAATTGGTGCACAAGCCTACTGATTTGTTTGAACATGTAAATGTTGTTTTGTTTTTTTTGCAATTATTTATATTATATATATTTGCATTTTAGTCCACTTTTAAATGACTACTTTTGTCACGTAGGAAACGTCATGTGAAAATAATGGTTTGATAATTATATTGTCTAGAGCAGTGAACCTTGGCACTCCAGATGTTTCAGAACTACATGACCCCATGTTTCTTATTCACACTTAAGGCTAGCCGAGCATCATGGAACATGTAGTTTCAAAACCTCTGGGGTCCAAGTTCCGCCATCAATGGTCTAGAGTAGACATGTGCATTCGTTTTAGTACTAAAACAATTTAGTCCGAATTTTGGGATAATTTAGTTTTCGGATGACTCAAGGGAAACGAAACTGCTCAGTACAAAAAACGAAAGAAACTAAAATAAAATGCACTACATTTTAGTTTCAGTCCTTTTTGTGATATTACATTGATGAGTGAAGGAGACCAGCAATGAAGAGCGCAACATCCGAAGTTCTGCACCCTCCACATGCCAATGCAGTAGGATGTTCTATACAGAGAGGGGCATTAATTAATGCAGGAAGATGTTCTATACATTATACAGAGAGGGGTATTAATGCAGGAGGATGTTATATACATTATACAGAGAAATATATAAATTGAGGAGGATGTTCTACACAGAGAGGGACTTTAATTCAGGAGGATGTTCTATATATTATACAGAGAGGGGTATTAATTAATGCAGGTGGATGTTGTATACATTATACAGAGAGGGGTATTAATTAATGCAGGAGGATGTTCTAAACATTATACAGAGAGGATCCTTTTTTTTCAGCCCTTTAAATCCAGTGGCTTTGAGCACGGAGATCGACTGCTTGTTACATTATCTCTCAGTACAATGTATCAGGCTCAGCTGTTACAGTAACTAACAGCGCTCAGTAAAACAAGGAAATAATATTGTTCTAACCTCTTATATATAAAAATATTATTTACTAGTTTTACTGAAACTCTGAGCGCTGTGATGAGCAGCAGTCAGTTACTGTAACAGCTTTGCCTGACACGGGGCAGTATTACAATGTTGGTGCTAACGTAACCAGAGCTGTTGTAAACTGAAAACCTCCATAGGCTACAATGGCTCTGGGAAGTTTACAACAGCTCTGGTTAAGTTAGCACCAACTATGTAATATGGCCCACATTGTGCTGAGAGTGAGAGATACTGTAACAAGCAGCGATCTCAGCCCTCTGAGGAGCCACTGCAATAGTAATTGTATCCATTGGTTTTTGGATGAATGAAATTAGTTTTCATACTAAAGAACTGAAAACGAATTTCTTTAGCAACTAAATAAATTGCATTTTGGGACTAATCCATTAGTTCAAAGCGAAATTTTCTGCTGTGCACATGTCTAGTCTAGAGTATATTCTAGTGATATCAAAGTAACTCCAGTCTACTCCATGGCTAGATTCACTACAACTCCCTGATGGACCTACTATAGATCTGTGGGAAATAGACTCCAAAAAAACAAATTCCATAAACTTCATTGTTTTAGAAAGTGCTGTGAGGTTCTCCTCCTCACTACAAATATAGGCGTTAGGACCATTTGGAAGTGTGAGGTAAAAGTATGTTCACAACGATAAAACAGCTGTTGTTTGACAAAAGTGAAAGTCAAAGAACCAGAAGGACCGTGAGTCGATTTCACACAGCAACCAGGTAAAAATATAAACATTATAGGAAATCATTAAAAGACTGAAATATAAAGCTTACATGTCGTGCCATGATCAAAAGCCTTAGAGAGTCTGGCAAAACATCTCAGGAGTTTGTCTGTTCAGTGTCTGGTGTACTATGTAAAACTCCTGGTTATTGGCAGTATGTTAAATCACACATTGTCCATGAAATTTCAGCTGACAATGCAGTTGCTCCGAGTGGTTCCCAGCCTGACTTCTAGCATAGTAAGCAAGCTCTAATATCTGCCTTCCTCACTTTGTTATTCTCCTCGCCCATCAAAAGCTATGAATTCATTCCACTGGTAGAATTTCTGCAAAGGAGCAATGCTATCAATAAATTGATTTAACCCCTTCGCTGCGGATGACGTGTGGGGAACGTCCTCATTGACTCCCGCTATATGCGGAGGACGTTCCCCACACGATATCCGCTCGGTGGGAGCCCGGAGAGATACTCCCCTCTCTCCTCCGGGGTCCCACAGCGGTCTGACTTCTAGGAAGTCAGACACGTCTTTTAAGGGTCTGCCCCACGTAAATGACTTTATCGCGCCATGCACAATGACTGGCTGGGTGGAGTAGAGGTAACATCACTGCTCTGCGTGGAGAGAGCCTGTGGAGACATGACTTTGATTCCAGCAAGAGCACCTCTCCAGTAAGTGTCCTTGGGCAAGACACCTAACAGTACATACTCGCCACCCAGGACATACTTGAAAACGAGAGAAATCTCAATGTATCCTTCCGGGTAAAATCCTTTCCCCAATTTTTTTTTTTTTTAAAATGATGTCATTTTCGGCCGACCCCCGGGACATCGCATGGAAAGGAGGGGGGATCCTTTTGGATTCCTCTGCCTCCTGATCGGGAGGTCGCAGCTGCTCAAACCAGGCACCGCTTAAAAGGGGTGCCTGGTTTTAACCCCTTACGTACCAGGCTGCGATCCAGCGCCATCCGGGGATGCCTGGTGGAGATAGGGGGTTCCTTTGAACCCCCATATCTCCCGAACCGTGGCAGCTAGTGTGTCATGTAGGGTATAAAAAAATAAATAAAGATGATAATAAAAAAAAAACATGTTTCTTTTATTTGTGTGTTGTTTTTATTAATGCAGCAATATTGTTCACATTTCAATTATAATGTGAACAATGATGCTGCACTAATGTTTTTTTTCTATGGGGTGCGTTTGCTAAAAATCACGTAATTCCCCCCAAAAAAATGTAACGGTCCCCATTTCTAATTTTTTTTTAACAAGCGCAGCCCATAGAAAATATAAACACAAAAACTCGCATGATAAAATATGAAAAAAAACCACTTTACACATTGTAGATGATTAAAAATTCAACTTTTATTGCATTTTTTGTTATAATATACAGGCAGGGCATAACGTATACATATAATAATGATGTATTATGAATCTGCGGAGTCTACTGGAAAGAACGATATATAATATGTCTGGGTTGTATAAAAAACGTGGCTTCAAATCGCGTTTAAACATGATTAGCAAAAGCGGTAAAAATTAGCTCAGCACACAATGGTGAAATGGCTCAGCAGTGAAGGGTTTATATGAATATAAAGTCGTAGGAATTGCTTTGCATTTTGAATTGTAACATACTGATAACTGCACGTATAACTGCACGTATAATGAGATGAAGGGTCATTGTGCCGAGCATTAAGAAAAGAGGGCCAATATAGTTATTATTTATAGAAAGGAACTCTGGATACAGCTGTAGAAGTGGAACAATCACAGTGAAGTAGATGTTCCTGCTAATCGTAGCACTGGTGTCTACTCTAGAATTGCCCATTAACAGCCAATATTACTTGCAAGTAGAAAAGGTGTAAGATATTGATTAAAATGCAAATTGACTGCACCCTTTACACTTCGATTCATTGGCAGTTTTTTCAGGATCCCTGAGTTATTTAAAAAAAAAAAGAAAAAAGCAATGTGTTAATGTATTCCTGTGAAATAATCCCTTACTTCCAGATGATATCGCAGAGGTGGCAGCTTTTTTTTTTTTTAAAAAAAAGAAAATGCTATCTAGCGTAATACAACTTTAATACAATGAGCCAGAATAAAATACAAAATAAAACTCACAAATAAAATGGCAAAAACATCATTTTTTTTATACTAAAAGCATTTTGTGTCCCACAAAAAGATGATCCTTCTCCAGATAGGAACAGATGGTAGCTGGGGGTCCTCACTCTCCTCCACCGTAAGTGGTGGGGCAATCACCTTCTCCAGTTGAAGTCTTGTTGAGGATGAAACGCATTGCGCTTTGTAAAAAAATTATTTTCAAGGACTTTTGAAAAGGACTTGTAGATAAGACTCATATAATTCAGAGATCCCATCCATACTGTATACTGAGGACATGACAAAGGACAAGGTAATTGCCCTACCATGTTTCACGGAGGAGAGCGAGGGCGACCGGGTATCATCTGCTCCTGCCTAGACACAGTTCAGCTGATTGTGAGACATAATGCGCATTTAGCCCATAATTATCATGAGCCTTTTCATTTGTGCGTTTTATTTTCTTTTTTTTTTCTGTCTCTTGCTATTAAAGATATATTGGCATTTTTTTCCCCTCTTTCCTTTTTTTTTTAGAGCTGCTCCCTTTGCGATATTATCAGGTGGTAAGCGACAGGTCAGCATTGTTTTAAGTGGATATTGTGGCTGTATGCACTTTATTGAAATGTTTAAGAAGAAATTTAAAATCTCAATGGTATGTCAGATTATATTCCTCTAATCACTGCAGTAATATGTAACATCAAGCAAGTAAATGGACTGAACGTATAGCTAAATTAAATAAATCCTGTGGTATTCTCTCATGATCAACTCCACATTTCCACAGAGTTGTTTTTTCCAAAAAAGACGCAGAGATATCTGCCTATTAATATAACTTCAAGTAAAATTAAATAAATGTTAAACGAGGAGAGAGTGCCAATGTAAAAAGCATTGCTAGTTGCTAAGGAACCAATAAATCAATTGAGGCATGCCAACACAGCTTAGTGCTCCAGACATAATATTGATACACAACCACAGATTGTGAAGTTCATTAAAATATGTTAATTGAGAAAATCTTCACCGTTAGGAAGAAGATTATATGATGAATATTTATGCGACATACCTTTTAAATTCATGAGACGTTAAAACCAAATCAGGGATATCGTATCTTTATAGGATATGTTGTCAATGTCTGGAAAAGCACATCCGTTCAGAACTTTCTGATCTGGCTCTTAATTTCATGTGGTAGTCACCATGACATAAACGGGCAAGAAAACATTGTTATTATTACAGAAATTGAGCAGTACCTGCCTGAAAGTTCGCTACTGACACCACTCATATGCCAAGGCTTACACTAGGGATGCAACGATACCGATACTAGTATTGGTGCCGATACGGGCATTTGCATGAGTACTTGGTACTCCTGCAAATGCCCCGATACCTGGAAGCCAGCGCTGGGATGGCTTGCAGGTATCCGAGGGGCTGGGGCTGCTACCAGAATGCATTAAAAGCATTCCGCTAGCATTCCCCGTGGCTGGCCGTGTGGTTCACCCTGCGGCTGCCGGCCTGTGGAGGTTGTGACACGGCCTCCAGCAGATCTCGTGAGAGCGTGTCACCACCTTTACAATCCGGTGGCCGCTTGGAGAACTAGTCGGCCAGCCAGCGCACGGCAGAACACGCAGGGTATACATGATGCTGAGGTCTGTGTCTGGGTATACATACCCATAACTGAGGTCTGGTGTGTGTGTGTATATGTATCTGAGGTCTGTGTGTGTGGTCAGGGCTTGTCGCAGGCTGTGATGTGGGTAAATGGGGTGTCTGGCAATAAATTTCAATATTAACATAAATTGGACAGACTTTCAGCAAAATCCAAAATTATTTATTGGAAAGCGGTTACATGACATTAAATAAAAGTATCGGTACCCGATATTGGTGAGTACCTGAAAAAAACTATCGGTACTTGTACTTGATCTTAAAAAATTGGTATCGGTGCATCCCTATTTTACACCAATACAAAAACCAAAGACAACATATGATATGTTATTACCAAGAAAAAGGAAGATCAAAAATATAAGCTAAACCAGGCCAGTACTGGCCATTTTGGCAATTTATGCCAGTTAAGAGCCATGACGGCTGGCCATGAAAGTCTGGCTAAACCAGAGAGCTTGCAGGATGTCTACAACCACCAAATATAGGGACAGCACTGAAAGGGAGTGTTCTACAATCCACTAACTAGTAGGAAGTTGGAACATTCATTCTAACTTGCTCAGTGCTGTAATATCTGTAGCCTATGAATGTATCATAGCATTGGTGCAGAGATACCATGCTACCCTATGGTACCTTCAAGAACATTGACTGGGTTACAAAGGGCAAGATTCGGTAACCGGCTATACCTCTGCAATTCGCATTCTGAAATGTTTCAGGGATATCTCACCGCTAGAATATGGCAAAATTCACTAAACTGTAATCCCGCCCAGTGGATTTGTGAAATTTCGCTGGTAATAGCTATAGGAGCCTGCACTGGTGGGCTGCACATGTCCATATACCAGGTGGCCAAAATGGCACCTCCGGGAGCTCACACAAACACATGCAAAAGGAAAAAAAAACCTTGATGTGCATCAAATCTCTTTTGCAGCACCTGTAATATTTCAAAAGATGTTTGAATATTGATCGTGGCCAAAGAGAAGCCAACTCTCCACCTTCATCTTAAGGATTGCGAGCTTGGCAAAGGGGGTGAGCCTTTTGCCTGCCTGAAGCAAACTTTGGTGACTATCGAGAGTTCTCACTACCCCCCCTAGCCAAAATCTATGGCTAAAACCTAAAATACATTAAAATAAAATAATCTTAGTAATTAATACTTAACATCCTGCGAATGGAGACGCCGAGTAAGTCCTTCCACGCCAGGGTCTTCAGCAACAATGCGCTGCATTGACTCATTGATACTTAACAAGGAATACTATTCAATAGCATTTCTTGTTAAAAATTGGATGCAGCCAATGAGTTCCCCTCAATGGCTGGAGTACTATGAACATGTGCACTCAATTTAGCCAATCAGAGAATCCTGTTCTCTAATTGGCCAGTGGAGTACACACGGCCACCCTACATGAAACTATCAAAGAAGAGGTGAAACCGGTTAGATTACATCTCTTCTCTGATTGGCCTGTTGAATTTTGTTCATGTGTAAGCAATTTGGCCAATCACAGAATGGCTTCAGACACCTGTAAATTTACCAAATCCATAGACTTTATAGGTTCTAATAACGGTACAGTTTTTTTTAACAGTTCTGGCTAAATTTACTGACTCAGAAACTAGTCCTAAATATATATAATTATATAATATATATAAAACGTAATAATAAACGAAATAACAGAAGCTTGAAGAAATACACCAAATTCAAGTTATCTGGCATTCTTAACCTCTGTCCCTGAAGTGTCCTCAAGAGAGTAGCTGGTTATATTTCATTAACCCCAGAGGACATTAATTAAACCGATAAAACGTTGTGAGTGCATTTATAAAAAATGGTCTATAAAACTGCAGCAGAAGCACAATAAATTATAGCAAACCATGTAATGTCACATATAATTTGAGATTATTAATAATTTTTTGAATGCTAGGACTCCTACATTGGAAAAACAAAATTCAATCTTCGTGCTTTAGCCCTTGAGTTATAAATAATAACGTTTAAATAGGACCTTTATTTTAACAGAATATTGAAGCAAGAGAGGAGCAAGCACTGCACAGTTGAATAGATTGAAGGATTAGCAATCGTTTGGCTGCAATAGCAACCATTCTAAAGCTAACCAACTACAGCCACACAAAGAATTAATTACCTGTGCAAAATTACACAATTAAACAAAATATGTATAAAGATTCCCAAAGAAAAGTTATAGTTTACCGTAAACTGAAGATTATTGGCTGGAATGGCATCCATAGTGGGGAAAAAAGCATCAGGCTGGAAAAAATCATGCCACTGCTATAGACTGGAGCCCTCTACTTCTAGATATTCTTATCTCAATATAATAAAAGCTATGTGCACTGCTATATATATATATATTTAAAAAAAGGCCATCTTGGAATATTAAAAATAAGTCTTGGTATATGAAAAATAGTAAACCTATCGCTTCTCGGCCTTTTGGCTAAGATCAAGTGTAGTATCTGTTCTTATCAGTTTAATATCTGATACGCCCCCTATCTCGGGGGCCATATATTAAATGGATTTCTAGAACAGGGAGATGGAAGAAGAGCTTGCTCTGTCCACTCCACGCATTGACCTGGTATTGCAGTACCTCCAGGACCGGTGCACAAAAAAAAAAAAAAAAAAATAGTAAACCTAATGGTATAAATACCAAAAAAAGCAAATGCAGTGAAGCGCTCCTGTCATGCCCCATGACTCAGGGTTTATTTGTATTTTTTTTTATGTGTTGAATCTGCCTTTTGCTGCTTACAGTTATTATTTAATAGCTATTTTGTTCCTGCTGGGTTTCCTTAGCCTTGCTGCATCCAGCTAGCTCCACCCCTTTTTGCTCAGTCTAGTTCTGAGGTAATTACTGGTCACCTAGCAGCCATTTTAGCTCAACAGACAGAACTAATGTCTTTTCACTGGCATTGCTGTACACTATTACAAAGATTGTCAGTCTGGTCATTAAAGTTTTCAACTGGATTCATCTTCCTATGAGTCAGTTTTGCGGAGTTGACACTGTCTGCTGAACTTTCATCGTGTGAGTACTGGTCAATACAGACTTAGCTAGTCTCAAGCGCCCATGCCTCACAGCTTTGCTAGGGAGGCAGAATAGCTCCCACAACCACATTATAAGCGTAAGATAAAGGGTGTCCATAAAGTCTTGTTACTTTATGAGGGTACATGGCAAGGTGAACATGGCAAGACATTGAGTCTTTATGTGCTTCATGCAACTAATGGTGCCCATATAGAGGTGTATTAAATGAGGCAAAAAAACTTAAATATATACGTCTCATTTTGTAATAATTTTCACTTATCTGTCTTTTCATTTGCCTTTGTAATACATTTTTGAATTTGTAAAGAGACTTCATGGACACCCTGTGTAATAAATCCCACATTAGCTATACCCAATATGGAGGTCCCCTCAAATACTTTATAAACACAAAGTACAAGAAATAACGGGTATAGTGCAAATCTTTAGATCTGCTTGTGGACTATCACAGTCTTATGATAGGAGTCCTTGTGTGTGCTATCCTTAGTTCTCCACACATCTAAAAGAAAGAGAAATGTCCAACATAGTGTAGTATTGTTAGAATGTCTTAATGCTCTTAAAATAAAGAGAAGATTGCACTCACAAATATTTGAGCCCTCAATCAGCTCCTGGCATATAAACAGGTAGGTGTTTTTCCTCCTTCACCTTCTCAGTTCCCTACACACCTTTTTAGGTCTCCTCCACCCTTCTTTATTCTCCACTCCCAGATATGGAAAAGAAAATAGGTAAAGAAAGCTGGATCAGAGTCTCCCCAAGTATAATACCGTTTATGACAGTAATATGTACAAAGTCACATAGACAAGTGTCTACTTACTATAGGCTAAGCCCTTCAGGCTCTATTCACTTTGCCCATGGGTTTTTGGAACCAGTATACCCAAATAAACAAATTAAAAACATCTAAAATATATTAACATAAAAAACAGGACGCGTTTCGCCATACATGTGGCTTCCTCAGCTGGCATCAAGATGAGTGACCCTCACTTCTCTTTATACGCTATTGCTTCTTGTCTATTGATCAGTTGTTCATATTTGGCGTGCGTTTCAAGCCTCAGCTGCAAATTCTCCCTCCATTTTTTTGTAGTGTGAACCCCCATGTTAAACTTGCACTTTCCTTCTGATATTTTGCTTGCAACGTGGAAGTTGGTTATCCCGGGTGCCATCTTGAGCATGCGCCCTTTCCCATGCATTCCTCTATGGAACACGAAAGTCTGTATCTACTAAACGCCATCTTACGCATGCGCGATCTCAGTGCGTTTTGTCTTGAAACGCAGAAGTTCCTGAGGGCCTCCCCTAAACATATCTCATATTAGTACAACCTCTGTAAAGAAACCGCATCCTGCCAATTTACATAATAATACTTTGATTGTGTCACGGTTCCCGGATCCCACCACGCAGTCCTTAAAGCCCAACACTCCACAGAGCCCAAAAGCTACCAACAGGGTAGCCGTAGAAGAATCCCTAACTGTCTGGTCCTTAGAATTGGCCAGGTATACTAGCTAGACAGAAAGAGTTAATCAAAGACAATGTCGTAATACAAAACCAGGTCAGCAACACGGGGGTAGTCAGACAAGCCAGAATCAGGAATACAGAGTATAGAATAGTCAAATGGAATAGCCGGGTCAATATCAGTGCAGAAGCGTAGTACAAGGAAATAGTCTAGGGCAACGGAAGGCAGAATAGTCAGAAAACAAGCAGAGGTCAATAACAGGTTAAATCACGAGAGAATTCAGGTACAAGGAGCTCAGGTATGGATAACCACGATCTGGCACTGCTTAGAAGGAACTGTTGGTTTTTAAAAGACCTTCACCAGACCGCGCCCCCCTCTCAAGCCGCACCTCATGCAGCCACCTCCCTGCCTGTTTCAATTTAAACCGGGTGTTGGTGAGCAAGCAGCATCAGACCTGCTGCCTTCAAGCACACCGGAAAGGCTGGAAGCCCCCAACGTTACAGATTGCCCACAATCAGATCTGATGATTTGTTCTATACCCATTATTTCTTGTACTATTGGTATAAATGTATAGAACTGAATTCCTACACAAGAATAAAATATGTCACTGCAATTGGTAATAAATATGTTCACGGCTTGTGAAGTCGATATATATATTTTCTATGTTAGAATAGTATTTTTGTGGGGAAGTCTACATGTTCGCGAATCCAGTGGTTAACAAAGATGGGGGATTCCCTATAATGTGAGGATTAGTCATTATAATATACAAATCACTTGCACACTCCATGAGCTAAAATATCATGATTTTCTTGACCATCTCAAAACAGTAGGAACATCCCGAGTAATATAGCTCATGATACTAAAAACAGTCCTCTAAAAGAATAACCTTATACATAAATGTCATGCTAATAGTCGAAATAGTTACATAAAAGCAAATACATAGTGCATAATGACATACTACATGATCTGAAGTATTACAGTGTAAGACCAGGGAGCCTCTTGGAGGTCCAGGTGAAAGGACCACAGGCTGAAATGTTGGAGTATTTACACATTGACTTCTCCATTGTCTTACATAGTAATATAGGTTGAATAAAGTTCAATGTCCTTTAAGGTAAAGCTTCCACTCATCCTTGTGGCTGGTGTTGATCCAGAAGAAAGCAGAATTTTATATTTTTCCCAAAATGACCAAACGGGAAAAAATCCTTCTTCATTCCATCCTGGCACTCTGATATCCTCTTGGGTCAACGAGCATTGTATTATTATTTCATTCTGATATCCATTTATTTCATACATTACAAGAAAATCATCCAGATCGTTTGAAGGCATCAGTAGAATTCAGTGATGTGCGGTGAGGTCAGTGGCTGGTGAGGCACTGGCTAGTATCAGAGCCGTATATACACAGGGTTAGGCAGTCACAATTTACGCATTTGATTATCGTTATATAGGAGAATAGAGTTTCCTATTTATAAAGTTTGCATCTTTTTTTTTTACAGCTAAGAGCATGCACTTACAATACTGACTAATAGGCTAGGGTCAGACGAACGCATTTTTATGTTGTCTGTGAAAAAGTGCGTTCGAACGAATGGACGCATTTTTTCCCGGAATACGCAATAGCGGTCATACTATGCGCATTTTCGTCCGTGATTTTGTACGGATCATCAATAAAACTCTTTTTGCGTCTGGACGTTATGTTGGCCGGACATTAGCAGCGTCTGACGTCTCCTAATCACGCACACACGCCTCTAGCGGACGCAGCGCACTCTGTACGTCAGTACCTGCGGTTTCACGTTCTCGAAAAAATGCGTTCATTTTCCACTTGCGTTGCGCAGCCGGACTTTTGTGCGACCGTACTTCGTATATTGGCCGTCATTGCCTGTCATTTGCTGCTAGTGCGGCCGTGATTAAGTGCGCCTGCACGCGCGTTCGCACTGCCTCAGTCTGACCCTAGCCATAGAGGGCGCTATTACACACATGCTGATTGCTGAGCTCTGCCCACGACTGACGAGGACAGTCACATGACTGTCCTGCGTCAATCAATCCATGGGGAGCTCTGCCTCCCATGGGGGGGCGTTTTTTTTTAAAAAAAAAGGAGTGCTTGAGACCAATGGAGCTTCCCATTGGCTCAAGCTTTCAATTGCTCTCATTGCTTCTGGAGGCACAAAGAGCGTAGAACCAGCTTGAGCTTCGCAATTAGTGTAGCATTCAGCTGCGCAAATTGCGTAGGCTAGGGTGGCTAAGTGCTGCCCCTGCTGTCTGTGTAGTGAATCACACACACACACACAGCAACTGAAAGTAGAAAAAAAAAGCGGAGGATAGAGAGAAGAAGCAAGCACAGCGAGGGAGCACGGAGCAGGTGAGTATGAGAACTTTTTTCAATAAATAAAATTTAATTTTCAGTTTAAATATACACATCACACATGTCATTACAGCATAATGACCACATTAATTTACTGGAATGGCAAGGGAGGCTCTGCATCCCCTGCCACCCCTGACTGCAAGTCCCTGGTAGAATTGGATAAAACATCTTTAGGAAGTGGATTCCATATTTCTTGTGTTCTTACTGTTAAAAAAAATCTAATTTTCAGCTCTTCTTCCCGCCACTCTCAGTAGATGACCTTGTATCCTTTGTAAAGCCCTGTTAAAGAACCATTCACCAGAGAGATATTTGCATTGACCCTGTACGTATCTGAGCAATGAAATAATAGATACCTTTTGTAAAGACTATACAGGTGCAATTTCTTTCTTCCTCCATAATTAAACTCTTCTATTCTTTGTATTAGCATTATGTAACTTGCTTCTGCACTTTCTCCAACTCCATAAAATCTTTTTTCAATGCCGGTGCTCAAAACTGCACCACCTATTCAAGGTGGGGTTATACTGTTGTTTTATAAATAGGTACAATTATATCCTTCATCACGCGAACCAATGCTTCTTTTTTATAAATGATAGGACTTTTGCTTTTTCAGCCATTGTCTGGCAATGTTTTTTGCTGTACCTCTCTCTGTACCCTCGCGCTGCTGTCTCTTTTTCTCCGTGTGTATTGATTTATCCTTCCCTGTCTCAGCAGTAGCTGGGAGTGAAAGAGTTACAGATTGAAATGACATTCAGCCCTGCCCTTCCCTCAGCTAACAGTGCAGGAGGGAGGAGGAGCAACTCAGTCGACATGCATCAGTGCGTTTTTTATGTATTCCACAGAATGCACGCTGATCGGTTCATTCAGTGTGCCTCCTGCAGTGGGAGTGGAAAACAGCAAGAAAGAAAAAGCCGATAAATGTGAAAAAATATCATATTTACTTACTTTTATGTCTGCTGAATGAGACAACTGGCTCAATCAAAAGGCATTACATGTTTTTAAAGTCACAGTAGTAAAGCATGCATGTCCCTTTAACAACAACCTTTTTGCACTCTGTCACAGTGGCACTCTTCAATCCAAGAACATTTACACTCATCTAATACTATCTGCTTTAATTTAAGCAGAAGTTACTTGTGTCTTCACCATGTCAAATGCTTTATCAAAAACTATATAGATCACATCTCCTCTGACATGTTGATCTGTACTTTTAATCATGACTTCAGAGAATTTAATCAAGTTTGTCTGACATGATCGATCCTCCACAGGACCATTTTGATGCCTCGTGATGAGATGATAATTCAAGAGGTATTCCTGAATGTGATGTTTTAATAAACTCTGTTTCCCAGCAATAGATGTTAGATCCAGTTTTGGAACCTTTTTTTAAAATATGGGAACCATAGCTGCTTTATGCCAGTCTTCGGGTAGACTACCCAGCTGGAAAGAATCTTAAAATATTTGTCTGCCTATTACATTGCCATATTCCTGGAGTACCCAAGGGTGAAACTCGTCTGGCAAAGGAACTTTCACTACAGTAATTTTAATTATTTAAGAACTTTGGTGCCAGCCAGTGACTTGCTTGCTGAAAAGCGTTTGTATAGTTAATTTGCCAGTCAGCTGGTATTAGAAATTGAACAAGTGGAGGAGGTAATTGGCGCTAGGGTATGACTATACTGATAATTGATAGACAGGTGCCGCTCAAAAACACTTTGTACAACCCTTTACAATAGTCAAGAAAAAAATGTTGGGTACTAGACCCAGTGTGAGCGCACTTAACTTTTAATAGTCAATCATTCGACGATAATCCTTGAAGATCTTGATATCGAGGCCAAAACGGATGAACCTGATATTTAAGAGAAAAACAACTCCATGGTGCAAAATAACGTTTGACACGGATAATTTGAAATAATGGGATATGGTGATAAAACTCACAAGGGTGGAGCCCTATTTGGCTCAGATGGTATCGCCTCTTGACCTCTTTGGGGGGTCACACCCTCTATGTGGAGATTTTCAAACGCTTGGATATATGAGTATCTTCACGTAAGTGTATAGATTTTCTCCCATCAGAAATTGATGTTGTTCACAATGTTTAGAGACAAGAAGAGATCTCCATTGTGCAGTATTGACGTACTATGAGACTAAGATAACAAGTGAATACTCACAGTTTCCTGAGCCTCTATACCAGTGGCTCAGTAAATGAACATGGGTAGAAATCAAGTTCCAGTCTGGAGTGCAGGTATCGATAAAATCAAAAAAACAATTTATTAAAACATGACAATTTAGGTTTTAAAAGAGACGCGTTTCTTACTGTACTCTGATGAAAAATGCAATTACAACTTTTTAACCTCCCTGGCGGTTTTCCCGAGTGTGGCTCGGGGTTAAATTTCACTGCTAAAAGCAGTAACCCCGAGCCACACTCGAGCTGGATACATACCTGTAACTGCACTCCCTCGCTGACCTCCTGCAATCACATTCTCCTCCGTGCGATCACAGCGTCCTGTTTCCTGGTTCCCTTCTCGCGAACCATGATGGGAGAGCTGCGATCTCCTTCCTGCTACAGCTCCCAGTGTGTAAACATGCCTGGAGTGCTCTGCAGCCTTTCTTCGCAAACACACAGACCAGAGTCATCTTGACCCTGGGCAGGATTTCACATGTTAGGGCTGCCCAGAGGTTCCAGCAGGTGCTGCAGTCTGCTGCAGAGTGAGGGAGCTTATTCCTTAGCGACAGTGTCTGTCCAGAGTCCCCGATCCGGAATTAATAAAATCCGGATAGCTCTGAAAATTCCGGTTTTCAGAATCTTGCGTATTTTAGAATCCCATCCAGATAAGAAATGCTCTATCTTTACTAATTAGTTTTCATTAAAAAATAAGTCCTTTAAAATGTTTGGCTGGGGGGGCTTGGCTAGCTCTGTAGGAGAGAAGACGTGCCTCGAGGGAGCTCTGCCGGATTCCACTGATACCGGTGGTTTATGGCTGGAGCTTCTCATTTTATTAGAAAAAGAGAGGTTTGTGAGGGTTCTGAGGATGAGCAATAGCACTAGTGGCCTGCTCTACGGTGGGGCCCGCACAGGTCTCACAGGGTTTTTGCTCAATTGTGCCATTACTGGGACGAATGCTCCATATGCAAATCAGCCTCCTCTCACCCAGAAAGGGTGGCCAATACTGCTTGCCAAGGACGTCATCCCTGCACAAGAGATGCAGTAAACTCTGACGATCGCTTCAGCCTTGTTAGGCCTCGTCAGGAGGGTATAGCTGACACCCCTCTAGGCACCTCGAGCAAGGGTCCACGTCTGGAATACCCTGTATACTTGTAATGAGAAAAAGAGGGTTGTGAGGGTTCTGAGGACGAATAACGGCACTAGTGGCCTGCTCTACAGTGGGGCCCGCTCAGGTCTCACAGCGTTTTTGCTCGATTGTGCCATTACAGGGACGAAGGCTCCATATGCAAATCACCCTGCTCTGACCCAGAAAGGGTGGCCAGTACTGATTGCCAAGGACGTCATCCCTGCACGAGAGGTGCAGCAACCCCCGACTATCATTTAGTAACCCCGAGCCACACTCGAGCTGGATACATACCTGTAACTGCACTCCCTCGCTGACCTCCTGCAATCACATTCTCCTCCGTGCGATCACAGCGTCCTGTTTCCTGGTTCCCTTCTCGCGAACCATGATGGGAGAGCTGCGATCTCCTTCCTGCTACAGCTCCCAGTGTGTAAACATGCCTGGAGTGCTCTGCAGCCTTTCTTCGCAAACACACAGACCAGAGTCATCTTGACCCTGGGCAGGATTTCACATGTTAGGGCTGCCCAGAGGTTCCCAGCAGGTGCTGCAGTCTGCTGCAGAGTGAGGGAGCCTTATTCCTTAGCGACAGTGTCTGTCCAGAGTCCCCGATCCGGAATTAATAAAATCCGGATAGCTCTGAAAATTCCGGTTTTCAGAATCTTGCGTATTTTAGAATCCCATCCAGATAAGAAATGCTCTATCTTTACTAATTAGTTTTCATTAAAAAATAAGTCCTTTAAAATGTTTGGCTGGGGGGGCTTGGCTAGCTCTGTAGGAGAGAAGACGTGCCTCGAGGGAGCTCTGCCGGATTCCACTGATACCGGTGGTTTATGGCTGGAGCTTCTCATTTTATTAGAAAAAGAGAGTTTGTGAGGGTTCTGAGGATGAGCAATAGCACTAGTGGCCTGCTCTACGGTGGGGCCCGCACAGGTCTCACAGGGTTTTTGCTCAATTGTGCCATTACTGGGACGAATGCTCCATATGCAAATCAGCCTCCTCTCACCCAGAAAGGGTGGCCAATACTGCTTGCCAAGGACGTCATCCCTGCACAAGAGATGCAGTAAACTCTGACGATCGCTTCAGCCTTGTTAGGCCTCGTCAGGAGGGTATAGCTGACACCCCTCTAGGCACCTCGAGCAAGGGGTCCACGTCTGGAATACCCTGTATACTTGTAATGAGAAAAAGAGGGTTGTGAGGGTTCTGAGGACGAATAACGGCACTAGTGGCCTGCTCTACAGTGGGGCCCGCTCAGGTCTCACAGCGTTTTTGCTCGATTGTGCCATTACAGGGACGAAGGCTCCATATGCAAATCACCCTGCTCTGACCCAGAAAGGGTGGCCAGTACTGATTGCCAAGGACGTCATCCCTGCACGAGAGGTGCAGCAACCCCCGACTATCATTTCGGCCTTGTTAGGCCTCATCAGGAGGGTATAGCTGACACCCCTCTAGGCACCTTCTCCTTTTATTACCCACTATTGAGGTCTCTGGCGGACTGGCCATAACGGGGATTGCTCTGGGGCCTGTTTTGTCCCCCCACCCGGGGCCCAGCTGAGTTTTCGCCCGGCAGGCCTGTTGCATGTCGTCCATCTTGCGGCCTACTCCTCAGCATCCGGATGGCCGTTATTCCCTCCCTTGCTTCCCCAGTGGAGAGTTGGATTGAGTGCTTGGTGGCTGCAGATTGTGAAGATGGAGGATCCCTGTCCTCCAGTTGCATCAGCAGCACCCTTGGAGCTGCTATCGAGGGAGCGGATGGAGTGGGGTGGTCCAGAGCGGACTCCCCCTGCATGTGGCATGGAGGCTGTGTTTGCGGCCCTTGAAGCCTGCTTGGCGCTCCTGCGGGAGGAGGATGAGCACCCGCTATCTCGGGGCTCGTGGATGACTGCGGCCTTGCCTTGCAACGCTGACGTTCGCTGTGGAGCTATGGGTATGGGCTTTTTGGACTTTTCTGCCTCGGATTTCGCTGGCGGGCCTCGCCTGTTTTCTCCCGCCCTGCCTGCCCCATGACTGCCGTTGTTCCGGGGCACTGGCTGAGAGCTGCCCTCTATTTTTCTCTGCCTTATCGCTTACATGACGACCCGCAGTTCTTTTGCTCTTGTCTCACCCTTCCCTTTCCTCATTAGTCTGAGAATTTTTCGTTTTGATGTGACTCTGCTGACTTTTGTTGGGGATTATGCGATTCCCTTATTTATTTAATTTTTTTTATTGAGAACGTTGATTTACGCTGTGATTTTGAGACACTTTTTGTTATTGCTCCCCTCCCCCCCTTCCCTCTTCTTTTGTATGATTTTCCTTCAGAATGTGCTTCTTGGCCCTGCGAGGCCAACCATGCTGGTCGGTTTGTGACCCTCTTTTCTCACAACATAAAACTCTTAATTTAAAAAAAAAATGTTTGACTGAAGAAAAAAAAAGAAAAGTGCTAGAAGGAATATTGTATACGATACAGTGTATCTGTATTTTGTGTTTTGAAGAGCTGTTGCTACAATAAATCATGAGGCTCTCTCACTTCGCAATAGAATATTGCTTTATTTGTTAATTACACTTTTCTGTTCAGATGGTTGAATCCAACAGAATGAATTGATTGTGTCATTCTCTCAGTCAGTGCTCTACTAAAAAATGCAATACTATTTCTAATATTAAGGGGAAGAGGCTGCAATCTCTCAGCTAAAGGTCAATTATAGTAGAAATGTCAAAGCACTATATTAGGTATAAGAATGCTTGCTTCAGATAATACATGACACTTAAATGCAATGTAATGAATAAAAAAATGAGAAAAGAAAGGTGGGGCTGACTAAATTCTGCAAAGAGACCTAATACTGGAAATTACAGAACATATGAATAAAGGATATTTTAAGGAGAATAAAAAAGGATAAAAATCTAGGGATTGGGGGGGCTGGAAAATACTGTTTGTCTCCTCAATTTCCTCTCCCGTGACTATGGAACATCATTTTCCATCATACCATATTTTGATCTTCGATTCAGATTTATGTCATAATTCTACTCTGTACCTCAACTCTGCAACTGAAAAATAAAAATTGCATTGGGAAAAAAAAAATCTAAATTTATTGTTATATAAAGAGGCATTGTATATTCTGGATTGAATTAAAAATTGCCTTACAGTTAACAAAAAAGACATCCTATGACAATCACACAAATGACAATTGTGCTTTGAATCCCCCATGCTCACGTGATCATTGAACTGAGGTTTTTGGTTTGCTAAAATCAGCCTTTATAGTTATTACCCCAACCAGCCAACAAACCTATAAACACCTATTTGGTGACTAAAGGACTCAAGTCAAGAGCAAAATATAGGTGCAAAGAAAGTTGTTGTGTTGTCAGGATCCATGACCGCTTGGGCAGATACTTGAAGAGTGCTGTCCTCATCTCAAAACTAGTACACTTACAGTTAAATTCACACACCACAAGTCATGTGACGCTCACCTGAATAAAGCACCACACACACCTCCACACCTTGCTCCATTATTGTTGTAGCTCTTAGAGTAGACTTTTACTCTGCCGCTCAGAATCTTAACTTACCTGTAACCTGTTTTCTGATTCAACCGGATTCCTATCTACCACCATATTCCTCGTTCCCCTTTCAGCAACTCCATTACCGGTCAGTCACAGCTTGCTTACCTTCCTCCACCCATCCTCTTACCAGTCCCCTGCATATTGGGCTCAGATACCCCAGTACCCAGAGACTCCTGGTGCCGTACCCTGACATGTGCATATCAAACAATTGAAACCACAAAATCTTTATTGACTATGAGTGGTGCAGTTATTGGCACCCCTATGAATTCATTTGATAAAAGTATATTTGAAGTCTATTACCATTAATATTTTCCATTTAGTGCATCTGGGTGACTAAGAACTGAAAATAGCAAAAACATGTTCATTCTACCATCAGTGCAAAGATTAAGAAATTCCAGTCAAATGGAAATGGTATGAATCATATATATTGTCTCTGCGCACTGTGAAGGGGATGTTTCGAGTGGCCAAAAAAATGTACAAATATCACAGCTGGAGGATTGCAGATGTTAGTTACATTTTGGGGTCAGGAAGTCTCCAAAACTACAATCTGATGTCCCCACAAGTTGTTCAGAAGGGTTTCAAGTAAAAAGCTTCTACTCCATCCATAAACAAACTCTAGCATCTTCACTTTGCCAGACACTACTGGAACTTATTGGGTTCTGAGGTCAGATGAAACCAAAATAGGTCGTTTTGGCAATAAACATCAGAGGTGGGTTTGGCGTACACAGAAAAGTAGACATATTTTTTAGGAAACATGCATCATGGAGTCATGGAGGAATAGGCTGTCGGGGGAACTTCCTGGAGGACAATGACCCAAAATATATATCAAAATGAACACAAAAATTTACCGCCCACAAAATCAAGGTCCTGCCATGGCCATCCAAGTCCTTTTCGACCCCAAAGAAAACCTGTGGGGCAAACTGAAGAGGAAAGTGCACCAGCATTGACCTCGAAATTTGAAGGATTCAGTATGCAGAAATAGTCTCAGGTTCTCCAACCTCAAGCAATATAGAAGACTCAGAGCTGTTATCTTGGCAAAGGGAGGAAGCACAAAGGATTGTCTGAAAGGATTTCAATAATTGTGCCTCACATCTATTTAACATAGAATTTGTTTTTGTTTATCAATTGTTTGATATCCATGAGAACGCAGTATGTGTCTATATTATATGGACAAATGATCAAAAGGTTAAACAATAAAGATATGTCACAGCCTCCTTTGCTCATATATATCAAGAGTGGTAATACAAGTGGAGGGCACTGTATGTTTTCTAGTGACTTGGACTCAAATAAGAAAAATTACTTTCTTCTAGTTATTGATCCATTTATAAAGTGTGCGCACACCAGCACTCTTTTTTTATATAAATTTTTATTAATTGGATCAGGTAGAGTAAATAGACATAATGAGAATGACAGAACTGACAACACAACAATTTGCATAATGGTACCCAGACAGGGTAACAGTATAAAACGTGGGAATCACACCCCAAAACTTTAACTATGCTGAGGCCACATCATAAAAGGGGGTAGCAACCTAACGAAGCAAACATTAGGTACAAGCAGTGTATCGGAGTCTGCCATTTTTAAATAGGTTTACATAAGGGTAATTTATACCCTAAATGGTACGGAGTTAGGGAAATCCAAGCAGGAGAAGGATTTGGGAATAATCATAGACTTCAAACTAAGTAACAATGTGCAATGTCAAACAGCAGCCGCCAAGGCCAGCAAAGTATTGGCATGCATTAAAAGGGGAGTTCACTTACGGGATGAAAACATAATTTTGCCTCTGTATAAATCAATGGTCAGGCCGCACCTTGAATATGCCGTGCAATTTTGGGCACCGGTCTTAAAAAAAGATATTATAGCGCTAGAAAAAGTGCAGAGACGGGCAACTAAATTAATAAGGGGAATGGAAGGGTTAAGTTATGAGGCAAGACTAACAAGCTTAAACATGTTTAGTTTAGAGAAACGGCGCCTTAGAGGGGATCTGATAACCTTATATAAATATATACGGGGCCATTATCAACCATTGTCTGATAACCTATTCATTAACAGGTCTATACATAGGACAAGGGGTCATCCATTTAGACTGGAAGAAAGAAAATTTAGCTTAAAGCATAGGAAGGGTTATTTTACGGTGAGAACAATAAAGCTGTGGAATTCTTTGCCTGTTGAGGTGGTTGGGTCAGAGTCTGTACAGACTTTTAAAAAACGACTGGATGACTTCCTGCAGACACAGAATATTAAGGGTTATAATATTTAATATGTGGGTAAAAGCTTCTTGATCCAAGGAGAAATCTGACTGCCATTCTGGGGTCAAGAAGGAATTTTTTCCCAGTATGTTGCATATTGGCAAGCATTTCAGACTGGGTTTTTTGCCTTCTTTTGGATCAACAGCAGTAGGTTATGTGGGAGAGGCTGAACCCGATGGACGCATGTCTTTTTTCAGCCTATATAACTATGTAACTATGTAACTATATATGGAAATTTCAGTACTGTCTGGCTAGGTGCACTTTGGTGTGCTTCAGCGATTCCATTTCGCCGACCATGCGGTGAATTCACTATTCAGTGGAGGGTCCCCAAAGTGCGCCGAAGATGGAGCCGTGAACGACGCTGAACTGCAGAACCCCCCCCCCAGAACTCTGCTATTCTTCTAATAGGAGTTTAACCCTTAAACTTTTGACCCTGAAGCTCATTTTTACCGCTTTTGCTCATCATGTTTAAATGCAATTTGAAACCACGTTTTGTTATATGACCCATACAAATTATACATCGTTCTTTCCGGCAGACTCCGCAGATTCATAATATAATTTTTATATGTATACGTCCTGTCCTGCCTGTATATTATAACAAAAAAATGCAATAAAATTTAAATTTTTAATCATCTACAGCGTGTAAAGTGTTTTTTTCCCACATTTTATCATTCGAGTCTTTGCGGTTATATTTTCTATGGGGTGCGCTTGTTAAAAAAATTACTGTAGAAATGGGGACTCGTTACATTGTTTGGGGGGGAATTACGTGATTTTTAGCAAACGCACATAGAAAAAATCATTTGTGCAGCATCATTGTTCACATTATAATTGAAATGGCAACAATATTGCTGCATTATTAAAAAAAACACTTTATTTTTTTATATTTGATTTTTTTTTTTTAAAATGTCTTTACTTAGAACATGGTCTTGTTTGGTATCATTCGAAAGGCCATGCTCTGGCCTTTCAAATTATACCAAACATGACCCATCTAGCTGCCAATGTTCGGGAGATATTGGGTTCAAAGGAACCCCATATCTCCACCAGGGGATTTCCCTAGGAAATCCCCGGGTAGCTAGGGGTCCCCTGGCTAACTGACATCATCGCGCCATGCGCGATGACGTCAGGTTGCGAGGGGGACCCGGAGGTGGAGCCGCCATCCAAGATGCTAGGAGCTAGGTCGCTAGACTCTCCCCTTTTAAGCGGTGCTTGACTTGTACATATGGGACCTCCCGATCGGGAGGGAGAGGGATCAGAAAGGTTCCCCCCCACTCACTTTCAGGCGATCTCCTGGCATTGCCGGGGGGTTGCCTGAAAATGACATCACCGCACATGGCACGATGACATCATTTACGTGGGGAGGCCCATATATTCCGATGTCTGACTTCCCTGAAGTCAGAACGTCGCTGGACCCCGGAGAGAGAGATAAGTATCTCTCACTGGGTTCCTGCAAGCGGAGGACGTGCGGGGAACATGCTCCGCATATAGCGGGAGTCAATGAGGATGTTCCCCACATGTCCTCTACAGCGAAGGGGCTAAATCACTAAAAATTTATTAAAATGTGTGTAAATAATATAAATGGTCCTATAAAAAATAATAAAATGGTCTGTTACAGAATTTAAAAAAACGCCTTTTAAAACAAATTGGATATCAAAAATGTTGTCTAAAAAAATATAAAAAATACATAAGTGTTCCAAAAAATCCCCTAAAAATATGGTTTGCTGAAAATGAAAAGAAAAAACAGTTGAGTAAAAATTATAAAAGTGATACAATTTTTTTTTACATTGAATCCTATGGAATGCGCCTGTTTAAACCTGTCAAACAGGGCATTTCCCCAACACTTTGGCGTTCTCTGAATAGATTAACCATTACTTATCCATGGGACAATTTCGCCGAAGGTCTGTGGCGAACTGCACCGTATTTCACCATCAGTTCACCAGTATTTTGGTGAATTGACAGCTTAGTGAATCGACAGGCATCGAATTTCACCGTATGGTCCAATTTAGTGTCAGTTCGTTATCTATGAAGAGACCAGACTGAAATATGCTAAGTGGGCAAATAGTCTTGCTCCTTAGAAAGTATAGAAAAATTACTAACAAAGATGAATGCAAAGGTGGATGCCATATATAACATTTCCATGACAACCACAAGAAATCATTTATATTTTAAGTTTTGTACTGTGTTTCTGTAGCCTGTAAGGAATCACATCCTGAGGATTTTCCCTGTGTTTGTTTATGAAAAGACTGAACAAAGCCTTCAACATAGCAGTGTATATCACAGGGTTGTACAGTTCAACGATTAAGTTCACTTTCTCTTGATCTAATTCTTTTTCTTTGTGCAGATATTCTGGTTTTCTGTATTTTCAGGGATTTGGGTTTATTTTGCCTCGTAGAAATAATAAACAAAACTATTCATCACAGACATGTGCAGTGTTCAGACGCATCAGGGGATCATTAACAATATTCTTGAGCTGTCACATTAAAGAGAGACAAATGATAGCAAGGATAAGAACAATGCAGAAAATAACAAGCATTATTTTCATCCATACTGATACAATATATGTACCTAATCCACTCAAGCTTAGAAACATAACAAAATAAAATGCTGTGTAGATGCCTCTCATATTACAAATGTCAATTACTAATGTTTTAACTTGAAAGTTGCTTAGATGTCTCCTTCTAGAGGGCACAAGATAGCATTATTTTAAGATTTTCAAGTGTCTACCTTGATTTATTATGGACGTCTAGCAATGATCAACACAGAACCTACATTACTGCACTAAAGAAAAGATACTTTGATATACCTTTAGGCTGGGGTCAGACGAACGCAGTGTGAACGTGCGTTCAGCCGTACTTTATTACGGCTGTAGTAGCAGCAAATGACGTCCAATGATGGCCAATATATGAAGAATATAGGCATTGGTGGTTCAGTGGTAGAATTCTCGCCTGCCACGTGGGAGTCCCGGGTTCGATTCCCGGCCAATGCAAGGGTGATGTTTTGAACTTTATTTTATATGGGTCAAGGAAAGAATACAACTTCAGCTTAAGCATTAATTGAGTTTTAATGTGGATAAGTGCAAGATAATGCACCTGGGACGTAAAAACCCAAGGGCTGAATATAGAATATTTGATACAGTCCTAACCTCAACATCTGAGGAAAGGGATTTAGGGGTTATTATTTCAGAGGATCTAAGGGTAAGTAGTCAATGTAATAGAGCAGCAGGAAATGCTAGCAGAATGCTTGGTTGTGTAGGGAGAGGTATTAGCAGTAGGTAAAGGGAAGTGCTCATGCCACTGTACAGAGCACTGGTGAGACCTCACTTGGAGTACTGTGTGCAGTACTGGAGACCGTATCTCCAGAAGGATATAGACATCTTAGAGAGAGTTCAGAGAAGGGCTACTAAAATGGTGTAAGGCTTGAAGGAGAAAAGTTACCAGGAAAGGCTTAATGATCTTAACATGTACAGCTTGGAAAAAAGACGAGACAGAGGAGATATGATAGAAACATTTAAATACGTAAAGGGAATCCACAGGGTAGAGGAAGGGAGTAGATTTAAAAGGAAACAAAGTAGCAAAACAAGAGGACATAGTCTTAGATTAGAGGGGCAAAGGTTTAAAAGTAACATCAGAAAGCATTATTTTACTGAGAGGGTGGTGGATACATGGAACAGTCTTCCAGTTGAAGTGGTAGAGGCCAAAACAGTAATTGAATTTAAGCAAGCATGGGATAGGCATAAGGCTATCCTAAACAAAAGATAAATCCAGGTAAAGTATCCATGTAATTGGGCAGACTAGATGGGCCGAAAGGTTCTTATCTGCCGACATTTTTCTATGTTTCTATGTTTCTAAGTACGACCGCACGAAAGTTCGGCCGCGCCAAGCAAGTGGCAAATGCATTTTTTCGAGAACGTGGAACCGCTAGTACTGACGCACAGAGTGCACTGCGTCGGCATAGCGGCGTGTGTGCGTGATTAGGAGACGTCAGACGCTGCACATGTCTGGCCTACATCACGTCCATTTGTTTTTCATAGCTCCATCAAAAAATATGGCCGACATTGCGCATCATATGACCACTATTGCGTCTTCCGTGAAAAAATGCGTTCGGACGCATCAATGCACTTTTTGACGGTGGACATGAAAAATGCGTTCGTCTGACCCTAGCCTTAGACATCACTCTGCCTGGCTATAAGGCACACTTACCTTCTTAGATCATTTTCCTTCCTAAGGTTTGAGATTTTGCAAAGGCTTAAAGTGCACTAATCGTGCCCAAAACAACTTTAGCTCATTTGAAAGATCTCCCAAATCTGCCTATACATTGTTAGTCAAACTGCTGACAGACAAATAGGTTGTAAATTTTAAATTAATCTCCCTTTTCGTCCTGTTTGCTCTGTGCTGTGGCATGCCGCATTACTTGTTTCTCTGGGTGAGTGATTTGTGGCTTTCACAGCAGGAGACACTCCCAGAGCTGCTGGCTGAATTAAAAATCCCTACGGAGCATTTGAAAATAGCTCACCAATCTTCTGAACAGATGGGGATGCTGGATGCTCTGAAAGTTTCAACTGTTAACTCTTCACTACAGTGCTGTGATGTCCCCTGCAACTGTCCTGCTAAAGAAATAGTTTTACTGAAGGAAGAGGGGTATATAAATTGTGTGTGTATTTATATATAACGAACGATCACTCCTGCACTCCAAAAATAGAAAAATCCATGCCCGGTGCCCACTCAGCAAATATAGATATATATAGGGCTCTATAAACTGCTTCGCGCAAACATTAACGCGTGTGCAAAAACGCATTAACGCGAGGGGATTAACCCTTTGCGCAGGACGTCGTATAATAATGTCCGCGCAAAAGATGCGCATTATCGTCTACCGCGGGTGAACCTGTGCGAACTCTGCGCGAGCGTAATGTACGTTGCGCGTCCTATACTTAACATTGTGAGCGCAAATACGTTTGTGCGTTGGTATGCGGATGGTATTAAAATATATGCGCAAATTTTAACGGACAACGTTTGCGCGCATAGTTTTAATTTCTTTGAAAAGCTGGTGTTAATGGCAAATCTGAATGTCCTGGCCAAACCAAATACAGGCGCAAAAACTTAACGGGAGACAATTGTGGTTCTTAATTCTGATTGTCTGAATCGCGTGGAAGAAAACAATCCGACCACTGATTTCTGTGCGCAGCGTTAATGCGAGCGTTTTTGCGCGTCTTTTTTACGCGCATTATTTTTTTGACGGATGGAAAAATGCGCTCGGATTGTAATACCAGTGTTAATTTACGCGCATTAACATTTAATGCTGCGCGCAAATAAAATTGCACTGCGCATGCGCTTTTGCGCGTAGCAGTTAATAGAGCCCATGGTGAGTGTGTGTGTGTGTGTGGTGTTTTATTTTAGGACCCAGACAAATTATATATCCTTTTTTCAGCAGACTCAGGAGATTCAAAATATATTATTTATTTGTGTCTATATCATGTTCCATAAGAATGCTATAACTAAAAAACGTCAAAGGTTTCATTCAGATTTCATTCAGATTTCAATCATTTTCAATTTGTAAATTCACTTTTCAACATATTATTCAATATATACCTTTGCGGTTATATATTCTGTGTTAGTCTTTATATATAAAAAAAATCATAAATTGAGAATCTTTTACTCCCCCCCCCCCCAAAAAAAATATGCACTTTTCACCAAAACTGAAAATGTTCAGTATGCTTGGATTTTGCCACATTGTATTTTATGAAAAATATTACTATGTATAAAGCACTGAAGTTGCTACCGCCGTGGGAAATGAAGATAGTAACGTGAGTTATAGCAGCAGCAGTAGCATTGTTCATTTTATATCTGAAAAATTGACAATTTCACAGCCTTAGGGAGAAAGGTTTTTATTAAACAAAAATATTTTTTGCTTTTTCACTTTTTTATATTTTACATGGTCTTACATGTTTGGTATTGTTGAGATTTATATTCAATAAGAAACTTATACAAGACACAAATATCAATCGTTTATATTTCCTAGAAATTCTCCTAAATTCTTTTAATTGTCTGTGTTTTGCTTTGAAGAATACACTAATCAATAATCGGATAAAAACATATATATATTTATTAGGTATACAAAAAAGTTTCAAATCTCATATCATAAACAAAGATTTGTAAACAACCACATCCATCCATCAGCACATAGACACTAGCTTCTCAATATATGTATCTCCTGTTAGTAACTGCATATATGATTAATATAATTTACTTTATCAGTTAGTAACTATACACAAATGGTTAATAAACATTTCTGCTTAACGAAAACAATTAACATGTATTTCCCAGCAAAACAATGTTTAAACAAGCTAGATCTTGTAGAGATATATGTATCTCTCTATGCTAAGTAGATCAACAAAAGATGAGCTATCACTTATTCTATTTCTAGAATGATAAGTAATAAAAACTTATTTAGTGAATCCTCCCCTAATATCGAGGATTAAGCTTCTAATCTTCTGCTTTTTATATTGTAGTTATATAATTCCTTGCTTATTAATTTCAATCACAGTAATTTCCAATTTCAATATATATATATCCGTATATCATTGCAACAGTTACTTTAGGATAAAATCCTTATATCCGATTCTTCTTCATATCTCTATCTGCAGAATAGAAATATTTTAGAGATTCTGGATCGAACAGTAATCTGAGATATCTCCGTCTATCTATTGCAAGAAATACTCCAGATATATATAATTACATTAATTCCTTAGTTTAAATAGCTTTCATACATTACCTCTCCAGTCTGGATTCAATGAGTTATAGCCTTTGAATATTCTTTATGTAATATATTGTTTTTGGAATATGTGAAAATTATCAATATCAGATAATCAATGCATGTGAGTTAGAAGTGTGGACCTAATTAAATGATATGTAATATCTTGAATGCATTGGGTGTTGGAATGATCTGCAATCTGAATCAATGCATGATTGTGTCTGATGATCTGAATGCCTTGCAACGAACAGTGCAGCTCCAATTATAGTCAATTTGACGTCACTGACAATCTACCCGTTTCATTTAAATATTACTCTCTATATTAATATAATATTTACTATACCTCAAGAGGGCAGTGTTGCTCTTCAAATTAATTCCACAATTTAATTTTAATATATCTTATCTCAGGTCAAAGATCAATCTGTCTTAACAAAGACCCTATATTCAATCCTAGATTTTGGGTCTTTCCTGTCAAAATTAAATTAATATCTCTACTCCTCTCAAAGTTTTTACTGAGTCTCTTTATCAACTAAATTCATTTCTAGTTAAAATCAACAAAAATTCTATTCTTCAGTAATTATACCGTTTACCAGTTATACTCAACAAATATTTGGAGCATCTATTTCCTACTGTAAATATAATAACATATATATTGATTATAAAAATATATTTCGTGAATATAATTATACACTTGCAAAGATTTTAACTTTGTTCCTATACCCAAAAAAAATCTATAATTCAAGGACTTGTTAAAACAAACCAATAAATTTAAATATGACATGTCTGGCACTTAGCTCAGCATTATATCAAATAAAGACATTTTATCGTCTATAACATCATATCTGGCATTTATAAAAAAAACATAACTCTTAAAGTTCACCTAGCCATGAAATATTTAAAAAAAAATATCTCAGTCCATTTCTAAAACTAGAGAAAATTGAAAAAGAAAGACTTTACATTAAAACAAGATGGCTACAGGCATCCATTTTAATTTTTCCATTATAATATACCCGACATAACCCCCCTTGGTTGCATCTGATCCTGTTCAAGAGAGATCGATGGAAGCATGCAATATTTCCACCTTTAACCAATTAGGCTAGGTTTCCACCTTTCGCAACACGTCTTTCTTCTTTCATCCATTTAATTATTGAAGATGCAGTGTTTTTAAACTTCAATGTACGTACTTTCTTTGTTAGTACAATCATCCAGACAGTTAGCAACATAATTACTTTACAAATCTCAATCTCTGTAATTTTTGGCCCGTTATAAGCAGATAGTAGTTGATGATCAAGCAGTGAATACATTGGTGCATAAATCGTTTGATTATCTTTCTTTATTAGAAGTTCAATGGTATGATCAGGCTTGTTCTCTTGCAGAAATTTCAAATCCGGATTCATAGGTATCTCTCATCCTTGGAATGCATCGACGATTTGTATCTCGTCATTAGGGATGAGCTGTTTGGGTTCGGACGGTTCAGGGTTCGACCCGAACTTAGACTGTTCGAGTGGATCGCGAACACCGAACATTTCCGGTTGTTCGCCGCATGTTCGACCACAATGGACCACAATGCATTTTCCCAATGGCCTGAAGCTCGTAATTGGCTACAGCCTTGCACCTGACCACAGGTCTGGTGCAAGACTGGTTCAACACTATGCAATCACCGCTCAGAGTCCTGATTGGGCAAATTGTGGCCAATCATGGGCTCACAGAGCTAAGTCCCGCAGCACACTATATAACGTTTCCACGCGCCGATTCTGCACGCATTTCAGAGGAGATATCAAAGGAGATAGTTGTGTATTGTTACTGCCTGTCTGCCGCACTACTGGGGGGGGGTCTGGGGGGTCTCATTTCTACCAAATATCAGGGAATTTAGGTGATGTGTGTCTTGTCACTGTGCCAGCAAGTCTTTTTGGGTCTCATTTCTACCAAATATCAGGGAATTTAGGTGATGTGTGTCTTGTCACTGTGCCAGCAAATCTTTTTGGGGCTCACTAATTTCTTTAAAACATTTGTGAATTAAGGTGATCTGTGTGTCGTCACACATCCAGTACCACACTGTATTTTAGGGCTCACTCATTTCTTTAAAACACTTGTGAATTAAGGTGATCTGTGTCTCGTCACACAACCAGTACCACGCAGTATTTTGGGTGTCACTAATTTCTTTAAAACGTTTGTGAATTAAGGTGATGTGTGTCTCGTCACACATCCAGTACCACGCTGTATTTTGTGGCTCACTAATTTATTTAAAACATTTGTGAATTGAGGTGATCTGTCTCTTGTCACACAACCAGTACTACGCAGTATTTTGGGTGTCACTAATTTCTTTAAAACACTTGTGAATTAAGGTGATCTGTGTCTCTTCACACAACCAGTACCATGCTGTATTTTGGGGCTCACTAATTTCTTTAAAACATTTGTGAATTAAGGTGATCTGTGTCTCGTCACACATCCAGTACCACGCTGTATTTTGGGGCTCACTAATTTATTTAAAGCACTTGTGAATTAAGGTGATCTGTGTCTCGTCACACAACCAGTACCACGCAGTATTTTGGGGCTCACTAATTTCTTTAAAACACTTGTGAGTTCAGGTGATCTGTGTCTCGTCACACATCCAGTACCACGCTGTATTTTGGGGCTCACTAATTTCTTTAAAACATTTGTGAATTGAGGTGATCAGTGTCTCGTCACTGGCTGCCAGCTATCAGTGTGTCTCACTGAGTTATACCAGACTTCTTTAAATCTTTATACCAGAGTTGAATCAGAGTTCTGTATATATTAATCTATAAATCACTCACCATGTCTGAAAGAACAAAAAGGACAGGCAGACGCTCCCAGACACAGATAAGAGGGCAAGCAGCCCATGTGTCGGGAGGCTGTGTCTCTGGTCATGGTGGACGTGATGCATCCTCTGCAGGGGCACGCTTGTCCTTTCTAACTGGTGCTGGCCGTCTTAAGCAGCAGCAACATACAGAGGACTTGGTGGATTGGCTAACCAGGCCATCCTCATCCTCCGAATCCTCTGCCAGCCAGGCTTGTAGTGCTTTACAGTCCACCTCAGCTGCCAAAGCATCTAATGCAGCCTCCATGTCCACAGCTACTCCTGCCGTAGCCTCGATATCACACACGGAGAAGTCAGCTGCATTGTTTGAATACAATGAGAGTGACATGCTGCTTGAGGATGCGCAGCAAGTACAGTGCTCTGATTCAATCTCTGAGGTTGAGCAAGGGAGTATAATCAACCTAGAGGAAGGGAGTGCCAGTGATGACACACAAATAACTGGCACTCATGTTGCCCCAGCAGCTGCAGCATACTGCCAAGTTGGCTCCAGTGATGAGGAGATAGGGGGTGAAGATGACATTGATGAGGTCACTGACTCCACCTGGGTGCCAGATCAAACTGAGAAATCAAGTGAGGAGGAGGGGGAGGAGGAGGCACAGCAAACACGAGGTACAACATCCTCTGTGACCAACCGTAGCACTAGCCAGTCCAAGGCATCACATGTCAGAGCTGCTCCGGTGCAGAGTGCTGTTGTCGCAAAGAACACATGCAGGAACTCTGCTGTCTGGGAGTTCTTTAAGAAATGTGCAGCAGACCCCACCGTTGCTATTTGTAATCTATGTCCGATGAGGCTGAAGCGTGGGATAAACACCGGACACTTGGATACCACGTGCTTGAGGCGACATATGAACAAGTGCCACACATCCCGTTGGCGCAAAACTTTGCGTAGGTCCTCCTCCTCCTCATCTGTCTCTACCCACACTGTATGTCCTGCCATGTCATTGCCTACAACCTCCACCGACAGGGATGATGCTACAGTAATGGATGTACCAGCAGGTCCTTCCTCACAATGTGACATCATCCCAGTAGCTGAAGATTTACGCAGTCAGATTACGTTGCCGCAGCTGCTGCAGCGAAAGAAAAAATATAGTCCCAACCATCCCCAAGCACAGCGTCTAAATGCCAGCTTAGCAAAATTACTCGCATTGCAGCTGCTGCCTTTCCAGCTAGTGGACTCTGTTCCCTTCTGTGAATTTGCTGAATGTGCTGTACCACAGTGGCAGGTTCCAAAATGCCATTACTTTTCACGCAAGGCCATTCCAGCACTATACCAGCACGTGGAAGGCAATGTTATCCAGTCATTGGGAAAGGCAGTCAGCAGCAAGGTGCATGTCATTTTAGACACCTGGTCCAGCAAGCATGGACAGGGTCGTTACATTTCCTTCACGGCACACTGGGTAACTCTGATTGCAGCTGGGAGGGATCCAAGACGGGGCTCTGTGCTGGAGCTTGTTCATCCACCACGCGTCCAGAAAGCTGCTTGTATGAGGTCTGTCTGCTCCACCACCACCACCTCTTCCTCCTCCTCCTTCTCTGTCTCTGGCGAAGTGGCAGTTAAACCGACGCCTGACAGGGTCTACGCAATGGCTCAAGCAAAAAGATGCCATACTGTGCTTGAGCTGGTTTGTTTAGGGGACAGGAGCCACACTGGGTCAGAAATTTTGTCAGCTCTGCAGGGGCAGGTGCAGAGATGGTTAACACCACGCCAGCTTGAGCTGGGAATGATCGTCTGCGATAATGGCAGCAACCTTCTCTCTGCCCTACGCAAGGGTAAATTGACGCATGTACCATGCCTAGAACACGTCCTAAATCTGGTGGTACAGCGCTTCCTAACCAAGTACCCAAGGCTGCCAGAGGTTCTCATCCAGGCCAGAAAAGTCTGCAGCCACTTCAGATGGTCATTCCCAGCAAGCGTTCGCCTGGCAGAAATTCAAAGAGAATTCCACCTTCCCACAAACCGTCTGATCTGTGACATGCCCACCAGGTGGAACTCGACATTAGCAATGCTGCAGCATCTGCACAAGCAGCAGAGGGCCATCAATGAGTACCTGTGTGAATATGGCACAAGGACAGGTTCAGGTCAACTTGGTTTTTTTTCCCCCCCACAGTGGCTGATGATCAAGGATCCATGCACTGTACTGTCACCATTTGAGGAGGCAACAAGGATGGTGAGCAGGGACAGTGCATGCATCAGTGACACAATTCCTTTAGTGTTCCTGCTGGAGCACACTCTGCGGGGAATTATAGATGTGGCTCTAGAAGCAGAGCAATGGAAGGAAGAGGAGGCCTTCCCTAGCTCTCAAGGCCCCAGTCTTTCCGCAGACCGCATTCCAGCGGGTCCTACTCAGATCAGACAGGAGGAGGAGGAGGAGGACTATTTAAGTAGGTGGGGGCATTGAAGGTGGGGATTCCTCAAGGGAGGGTTTTGTGTGCCCAGAAACAGAAGGGCTAGTGCGTGGCTGGGAGGAGGAAGTCCACGATAAGGTCATCCTCATTGACCAGGAAGACTCAGAAGCTAATGCCACCTCCAACCTATGCTGCATGGGCTCCCTAATGATGCAAAGCCTGCTAAAGGACACCAGGATTCGTGCTATCAAGGAGAGGGATCATTACTGGTTGGCAACCCTTCTTGATCCACGATACAAGGGGAAAGTTGCAGAGCTCATCCTGCCCGCACAGAGGGAGCACAGGATGAAAAAACTTGAGGACGCTCTAAAGCAACACTTGTGTAACACCTTTCCAGGCACTGGTAGATTACCAAGTGCTGACACACGTGCTTCTGAGGCTGCGGGTGATCAGAGGAATAGCAGGAAGGCCAGGGCTGCTTGACTGATGCTTTTTTAAATTTTTTTAGTCCACGACGCCCAAGGACGTCAAATGTAGGCACCCATTGCCAACGTCTTCACCATATGGTGCAGGACTACCTAGGGGCAAGGGCAGACCTGGATACCTTTCCAGCAGATGATCCACTGGCTTACTGGGTGTTGAGATTGGATCACTGGCCAGAATTTAGCTAATATGCTATGCAGCTACTAGGTTGCCCTTCATCTAGCGTGCTTTCTGAAAGGACGTTCAGTGCCGCTGGAGGTTTTGTCACAGACAAAAGAGTGCGTCTGTCCACCGACTCTGTAGACCGGCTGACATTTATAAAAATGAATCAGTCCTGCATCAGCAGCTATCAATCCCTTGATGCTGAAGTAATGGAATAGATAGGAGATGTCCTCTTCTGCATTCACAAAACCTCCAGCACTGAACTCTTCCACAATACCACAAAAGGGTTACGGTGTGAAGGCACTTGCTGCCATGAAAGGCACAATATTTGGCTGCACTGACGCCTGTGCCAGATTTATATCATTTTATTTTTTTGAACCGCAGGGTCCAACCCTGCACTCTTCCACAATACCACAGAGGGGTTACTGTATGATGATACTTGCTGGCCTGGCATTAAGGGCACAATATCTGGGTGCACTGACGCCCATTACCAGATCAAAAACTTTTCAATATAGGACCACATGGTCCACCCCTGCACTCTTCCACCATACCACAGTGGGGTTACTGTATGATGATACTTGCTGCCCTGGCAGTCTTGCACCAAAGGCAGAATATCTGGATGCACTGACGCCTTAACCAGATGCATATCTTTTTAATATAGGACCGCAAGGTTCACCCCTGCACTCTTCCACAATAACACAGAGGGGTTACTGTATGATGATACTTGCTGGCCCGGCATTAAAGGCACAATATCTGGGTGCACTGACGCCCATTACCAGATCAAAAACTTTTTAATATAGGACCACATGGTCCACCCCTGCATTCTTCAACAATACTACAGAGGGGTTACTGTATGATGATACTTGCTGGCCTGGCATTAAAGGCACAATATCTGGGTGCACTGACGCCCTTTACCAGATCAAAAACTTTTCAATATAGGACCACATGGTCCACCCCTGCACTCTTCCACAATACCACAGAGGGGTTACTGTATGATGATACCTGCTGGCCTGGCATTAAGGCACAATATCTGGGTGCACTGACGCCCATTACCAGATCAAAAACTTTTCAATATAGGACCACATGGTCCACCCCTGCATTCTTCCACAATACTACAGAGGGGTTACTGTATGATGATACTTGCTGGCCTGGCATTAAAGGCACAATATCTGGGTGCACTGACGCCCATTACCAGATCAAAAACTTTTCAATATAGTACCACATGGTCCACCCCTGCACTCTTCCACCATACCACAGAGGGGTTACTGTATGATGATACTTGCTGGCCTGGCAGTCTTGCACCAAAGGCAGAATATCTGGGTGCACTGACGCCTTAACCAGATGCATATCTTTTTAATATAGGAACGCAAGGTCCACCCCTGCACTCTTCCACAATAACACAGAGGGGTTACTGTATGATGATACTTGCTGGTCTGGCATTAAAGGCACAATATCTGGGTGCACTGACGCCCATTCCCAGATTCATATCTTTTTAATATAGGATCGCATGGTCCACCCCTGCATTCTTCCACAATACCACAGAGGGGTTACTGTATGATAGTACGTGCATGCCTGGCACTAAAGGCACAATATCTGGGTGCACTGCCACTGACTCCTGTATCAGATTCATATCCTCAGAGGGGTTACGGTGTGACGGCACTGTTGCCGACGCTAAAAGCCCAATTTTAAAGCACCTATTGTTACTTTCATCCAAAGCCTGCATAAGTTTCACAATAATTTAGCCAAAAAAATCACTAAACTTTTTCTGCGCGTCCTAAAATGTCTTTTCATACAGGCTGCCGCCCCAAGCAGTTGTTTATGGATAGATTAAAGAAAAAGCATTTACCGTCATATGAAACGTCATTTTTTTTGTTTTTAAGTGTTTCTATACATCCTAGAAATCCGCCACTTCACGGGCAGGTTATGGGGACCTCCTAGGCACGATATTTGAAGGAATTTTTGGTTTTTAGTTTTAACCCTTATTTCATGGAAAACTCACTGTCCCTTTAAAAACGTTTTTTTTTTACTTTTTGTCCTTGTTTCCTATCCCCCAGGGCACTACCCGGACCCCCATAGACCTTTTATGGCAAATATGTAGCATATATGCCCTCTTGGAGGGCACTCTAAAAAACCGAATTTTCAGCCCCATTGTCTTGCATGGGGTTCGAGTTCGGGTTCGGGTTCGGTCCCGAACAAATGGGAAGTTTGGGTTCGGGCTCGAACCGAACTCGGGGAGTGTTCGGCTCATCCCTACTCGTCATACCAGACTTAATTTCCGACCAGATAAAGAGTAACTTCTCCGATAACAACTCTTGATTCTTTAGGAACTTTTACGAGAATCACTGGTGTAGGTATCAACACCTTCTGGTTTTGTACCAGATCCTTCTGGTAAACATTTGCTTCTCTTTCTGTGTAAAACAGCGGTTGCAATAAAAAATGCGGCAAATCTTTTCTTCCAGTGGTTCTTGTACATAGCAATAAACGGTTTCCTGGCTTTATCCAGCATGTCTTTCACGCTTGCATGAGCTTGATTCACATGGGACTTTAACAATCTCCTTTCCATCAGAAGAAATCCAGGTGCTTCTTGGATTATAATGCCAGAAGACGGTCCTGGTTCAAGTATTGGATCTGATCAGAATTGTCGAATATAATCTCTGCACGTGAATACAACACGTTTATATATATTGGACTTATCAGCCAAGCCTCCAATATGTCTATATTGGACTTACTGGACCTACCTCGGCAGTTGCCTCCAATATATCAGGGATTATTATTTCATAAGAAATTTATACGAGACACAAATATCAATCGTCTATATTTCTTAGAAATTATCCTGAATTCTTTTAATTGTCTGTGTTTTGCTTTAAAAAATACAATAATCAATAATCGGATAAAAACATATATATATTTATTACGTATACAAAAAAGTTTCAAATCTCATATCATAAACAACAATTTATAAACCACAATCCATCAGCATATAAAAACTAGCTTCACAATATATGTATCTCCGGTTAGTAACTGCATATATGATTAATATCATTTACCTTATCAGTTAGTAACTAATACATAAAAGGTTAATAAACATTTCTGCTTAATACAACATGCATTTCCCAGCAAACAATGTTTAACCAGCCAGCTCTTATAGATATATATATATATATCTCTATGCTACATGGATCAACAAAAGATGAGCTAATTTAAGGATAAGTAATAAAAACTTATTTAGTGAATCCTCCCCTAATCTCGAGAATTAAACTTCTAATCTTTTGCTTTTTATTTTGTAGCTATATAATTCCTTGCTTATTAATTTTAATCACAGTAATTTCCAAATTCAATATATATATTGGTATCAATCTTACAACATTCTTTTAGGAATAAATCCTTATATCCACTTCTTCATATTTCTATCTGCAGAATAGAAATTACTTAGAATTTGGATTTAACGGTATCTGAGAATCTCAGTCTAAGTTGTAAGAATCTCTACAAATATATTTTTACATTAATTCCTTATTTCATACATTACATGTCCAATTTGGATGTTGATAAGTCTGCCTTGGAATTCCTGATGTAGTAAATTTTGGAATGTGTGAAAATTATCGATATCAGATAATCAATGCATGTGAGTTAGAGAGTTGGTGAGAGTCAGAAATTTAGTGAGAATCTTGATTGCCTCATGTCTTGGGACCTGCCTGCATCGTGGTGTGAGTCTGAGTGTTGGAATCTTGGACTCTCAGAGGGTCATGTGTAATGCATTGCAGTGTGAGTCTGACTGCTGGAATCTCCGACTGACTTACAAAAACCTTTGCCGCTTATTATAGCCAATTTGACGTCACGGTTAATTAATGATAATATGAATCATTATTTTTACTATCCTCTAGGGCAGTATTGCACTTCTTAAATTAATTCCACCATTTCTTTTTAATTCTTATCTCGGGTCAAAAAGGTCAGACTGACTTAACAAAGACCTTCTCTTCCAACTAGACTGTCTCTGTCTCCATCTGTCATACCTAATTTATATTCCTACTCCCTTTTGAAATTACTATAGAGTCCTATCAACTAAATTATTTTCTGGTTAACTCAATTCTTTAGTAATTTTATTATTTACCAATTATATACTTTCTACAATATTTTGGAGTATATATTTCATACTGTAATTATAATAAAATATACCTTGATTATAAACCTATATTTTGTGAATATAAATCTATATTAGAGAACTTTTAACTCTTTTTCCTATACCCAAAAGACAAAATCTCTTTTGTTTTAAAACTTAAGACAGACCAATAAATTTAATTATAACACGTCTTAGCACTTAAACCTTAGCCTTATCACATACACACATTCTAGATTCCTTCATGTCTGGCACTTCTTAAAAAAAATCTAAAAGACTTCACCCAGGAATGAACTCTGTAAAAAAAAAATCTCGTTCATCTCTAAACGTAGAGAAATTTTGAAAGAAAAACTGTCTTTAAAAACAAAATGGCTACAGGCATCCATTTTAAATCCTCCTTTTCTGTGTAATATACCCGACAGAATTGTGCAGAAAACCGTAGAATTTCCAGATAATCGCAATATCCTTGGTGGTCCGACTCCTCTTTGCGGATTAGCGTCTCGCTGTTCGGATTAACCACTTTTCTCTATTTCTGTTGAAAGAAAGAGTATAAATAACCATTCATAGATTTCAATCTATACACCAGTCAGTTTTCCTTAAACACAACTAGCGATTTCACTCAAATTCCCTATAGATACTCTGATCTCTGATTAAATTTAATTAACCATACGGATCTAGTCTGAGTTAAACATCTGAATGCTGGGAAGAATAATCACATGTTAATCAAAACATCACTTCACATGATACCAGTTAAGTGTCTTCTGCTGGTCCATTTTCACACATTCTGAGGTGATCTAGGATGACAATCATGTAATTGAGCTTGGCAGTTTTATTTCTTATGGAAATATATAACATACATTTTCCAATAACACTATGACTGTCTCCATCATTATCTAGATCTGTTATCCACTCATCTTGAAAATTAGGGTATCTGATCACTTTAAGGTTAGCCATCTTATTCAGCAGCTCTCTGCTAATATAGCTATTTTCTTGGCGCAAATCTAGCTTAGCCATTTTTTCTCTAGCTAAACTGTTTACACGTATAGGGAAAAATACCTCTTCATTTATCTTCTCTATTTCAGTTAAGAACTGAGAATGGTCACTATGCCCATTTGGTTCTGTCTTTCTCTTGTGGAGGTGAATAATTAGCACGTCATTCTCCAGACATATATCTCGAATTCTCTCAGGGGAAACACATATGGTGTTATCCACCTGCTCTCCTGGAGTCAGGGGCTTTGACCTTAAGAAAGAGATATCAGGTGTCTGGCTATTTCTGAAGTGGACTTCATTAGAATCCGGCCTTTCCTCAATCACGTGGCAGTTACGCTGAGCGTGATGGGATTGGGATCTATCGTAGCTAATTGGAACATTTACTTGGAACCAAATGACCTCATTGATAAAATCCATGATTGGATTTAACCTTTTGAGAAGGTACATTCCAATAATTAGACCATTTTGGGGCAGATCCACGATAAGCGTTGGATGCCGAATTACTTTATTCCCCAATTTAAAATCCAATTTAGCTGTGCCCAGAACTTTCAGAGATGTGCCACTCACACTCACTAGATTAGCATTAGATTTATCTAATCTAGGCTTCCTGGTGGACAGTTCTTGAATCTGATCAAAATAATTAGCTGATACTAATGTAACCTGGCTTCCTGTGTCTAGCAGGGACATGATATGTGGTAAATTATCTTGTAATTCTACATTCACATAATATCAGTCTTCAATGCTATGCAATTTACAGAGAAATTTAGAGTGAGATATGAAATTAGGTTTTGTACAGATTTTACCAACAGAATTTCCTCTCTCAGGCATGCTCTTGGCAACTGTGCTGTCCTTCTCGGATTCAGTCTTCTCAGCTTGCTCGCACTTAGGCTGGAGAGATAAAATACATTTTCCTTCTCTTGGCAGGGAAGGGGTTAAATCATCAACCATACAAACATTTGTATTAACCATTTCATCATCACTTTCTGCTAAATTGTCATGGACACTGGTTACTTCATCAGAATCATCATCTAGTCACTGGTTGGGCGGGGCTGCAGGTGTTGCACCGCTTACAACCTGACCAGGGTTATTTCCAGTCATCAACTGAGTGAACTGATCCAGTTTTTCTGTCAGCACACGGAAATTTTCCTGCATTTGGCCAATACGCTGGCGTACATTATATCTCCGCTTTCTATTCGTCATTGGGGACGAAGCTTGCGCATTCTCAGACTCATCAGATTCAGTTTTTCCTCTGGTCGCTTCCTGTCTAGGCACATTTTCCCTTGATTTAACCCACTGACTTCTAGGTACCCATTGCTTTCTAGATTGAAATTTACTTCCTGAATTTTCTCTGGCAAACCCTCTTTCTTGACCTGGCTTGGATTTTTCCATTTTAGGTATTGAGTCACGCACTATTTCCGCATAGCTCTTTTTCTGGGACTCAGATTTTATATCACCCTTTTTAACGTGAGTTTTCGCTATTTCCTCAGTTGAGTTTTTCACTCTTTTCCCCTGAGTTTCTTCACTATATTCAAATACAGTAAATAGGGTCATACTCTCTTTTAGTACCCAATCCAAACCATTTCTCGCCAAAATAACCTTTATTTTATTTGGCAATGCGTCATAAAATAATTGGATAAATTCAGGGTTTTCAAAATTTGGGTTTCTTTCAGCCAAGCTGTACGCATTTTTAAGAACTGAAAGAAATTCATGGGGGCTTTGATATTCAGGGTTATTCAGAGAGCGTGAAAAGCAGGAGAATGACTGGAGAATTAAAAATTCTAGGTCAAAATAGCCGATTTGGAAAGTGAGATGAAAGGGAGAATTTTTCTGGTTTGGCTATTTTGACCTAGAATTTTTCATTCTCCAGTCATTCTCCAGTCTTTCTCCTGCTTTTCACGCTCTCTGAATAACCCTGTAGGTCTGCATTTTAGAGTTAAAATTGCTCTTTTCGCAGCTAGGCTGGTGCGGCGAGGCCCAAATTCAGATTTGACCTCGGAGACTATTTTACTCCAGTTATGTATACCAGATTCTTTCAAGGACTGAAAAAAATATCTGTTTGCCTTCAAAGACCCATGGGATAAACTCAATTTTCTGAGCATCTGAATTGATACCTAGGACTGATAATGCTTCTTTAAACACTTCTAAATGGCTTATGATCGCTGGAATTCCTTTGATCCCATATCCCAACTGACTGCTTTAAAAATTGGACGATTTTAGTTAAATCCTTCACTTTATGAGATTTTCTATCATACTTAATAGGCTGTGGCTGGCTAGAGCGATGTGATTTGAAATACTCCTGTGTGAGAGGCTTTGCTCTTTTTTCATCATGAGAATTAGTTTCACTTTCGCAATCACTCTGCAGCGACCTGTCACCAGGCTGTGATTTATAGCTAACAGCTTTCAAAGGGAACTTCTCTAAGGAAGGAGTTTTAACCCTTTGAGCATCAGCTTCAACCTGACATAACTCATCAGCAAATTTCTCATGTTCGCGTTTCATTCTCGCCAATTGAAACACTCAGTTCCTTATATTGAATTTGATAACTGATCAATCTCATTTTGCAGTTGATTTTTCACTTTTTCATAAACAGTCAATTCTTTGATCATACATTCCGATTCACGAGTTATTTGATTTACAGCAACATGCAATTCGCTGTTTCTTTTTCTACATTTTGCATAGTCTCATTTGTATCATTCCATCTCTTGTTTAATTCTACAATCAAGTATATACATTCAGGCAAAAATTGACAAGCCAGAGTTTCCTTGTCCTTTTTTGTCTTCGCGGCACAGATTTGTCGCTAATAATCAAGAAAAGTTGAATGATCAGACCAAATTGTATTAGCATAATTAGAAACATTTGATTGTAATACTTTTGTCCAATCAAACAATTCATCTGTGACGTGTTACTTGTCTTTTAAATAAGACATCACATCTATCAAAATTATTTGATTTGCACGTACATCATCTTCATTAGCGTTGTCACAAATCTCAGATTCTGATTCAGACATTGTTTACTAAACAATCCTAAAACCACAATCAATATACAACAACAAAAATCAGAATATATATATATATATATATATTACCTCTGTCTAATCAGACAATACTGACAGTTATATTCCAAACAAAAACTACAATCTCGGTTCGTGCCTCCAATATGTATTGGATTTATCTCAGCAGTGCCTCCAATATGTCAAAACTAGAGAAAATTGAAAAAGAAAGACTTTACATTAAAACAAGATGGCTACAGGCATCCATTTTAATTTTTCCATTATAATATACCCGACAGTATCATTGGAAAGGCCAGACTCTGGAATTTCTAAAGACCAAATGGAACGTAAAGAACGGTAATACTGGGTATTAACGGTAACACATTAAAATTAGATTAGGATTCAGTGATGTTGGGTTATGTTGATGTATTCGTGCCTTTGACACAGCCCTGCCATTTATCCTTGTACATAGCTATTCCTAATATACAGTATATTTCTTTTTTTAAACATAAAACAAACAGAGATCATTGCTCACATAACATGTTGGTGCAATCTTACAAGAGTACTTCTAAAATACTTATCCTTTCTGAGGAATCAACACATACAGGTCCATTCACTAAAGATGAAACTCAGGAGAATTTGCAGAAGTGAAAATTCTAGGTCAAACTAGCCAAAAAAGAAAAATTCTCCCATTTATCTCACTTTCCAAATTGGCTATTTGGTCTAGATTGTTCTTTTCTCCTGACAATTCTCCTGAGCTTCACCTTTTAGTGAATATCACTGTATGTGTTGATTCATCAGAATGGATAAGTATTTTTGAAGTACTCTTGTAAGATTGCACCATCATGTTATGTGAACAATGATCTCTGTTTATTTTATGTTTAAAAAAGAAATATATATTCGGTATAGCTACGTACACGGATAGATAGCAGGGCTGTGCAAGAAATGAACCTCTGTAAATGTGTATTTCGTTTTCTATCAATGCACCAAAACATTTTCAATTCTTTGTACATACTATTATTTAAAGGTCTCTGTGACACTTTGTTGAAATCACTTTTTAGCTTTCTAGCTTAATAGGATGTCTCTGTCCATTTGTAATGTTCAGTTCCTATTAGCTGGTTATTTTAAACCCTTGTTACTCCTCTCCATGCCTTTACAATGAAAATTGATTTTATCCATTGCTTTAGAGAAGCAGTAATTTAGTTTTGCAGTTTCTTCATCCATTCAAATAAGACTCTTTACAAAGTCAATGTAGGCTTCTTGTTTAACTTGAGAATGATTTAAAAACTCTGTTTATCACTGTCTGTTTAGTTTGGGCCTTATTTCACTTGAGCAGTTAGCGTGAACGAGTGCGTCATAAAGTTTAACAGCGCCAAGCAGTAGTGTTAATGGTTTCTTTGCTAAAACAGTTGAGCCGCAAACATCTGTCGTGGCTCAGCTGGTGCAGCAGGTTACTGTACATTATCATTTTCCTATAGTTTGCTAATATTATTATTATTTATTAAGCACCAACACATTCTGCAGCGCTGTACAAGGCGCAATGGGTAAATACAGGACAATTCTACAATACATACAGGAGGCCGGTCAGTATTCCTGCCTCAGATACAGGAGGACATGAGGGCCCTATTCCCGTGGGAATTTATAATCTAATATATTGGTATCCAGAGAATAATGCGTGATTCCAATGTCTTTCTTTATACTTGCTAGCAGATGGCATTTAAAAGCCAAAAAATCTGCTGTCAGAAGCCAGGAAATGCAAAATCAGTTAACCCCTTCACTACCAAGTGATTTTACAAAAAAACATTGTCAGAAACCAGTGTTTTTTGTAAAATCATTTTTAATTTTAAAATAAAAAATATTTGACTTTATACCCATTGTATGTCTTACTTTAAATAACCTATTTTTGGCCAGTAGATGGCGCCATCTACTGCCAAATTGAGTTAGAGGTTTGAGCGGCTGGTCTATTTTCTTATATTTCTCTCTGCATCGGTGTCACACCCTCGGCGCCTGGGTGGTCTCAGGAGGGGGTCAGGCAACCGGCGGCATCGCTGGCTAGCCAGGTGCCAAGCATCCACGCTGATCGCGGCGTTCATGCACCTAATGAGTGGGCTGGGCGCAGCATGATGACGAGGAGCTGCCGGCCTTAAATGCAGGACACGTGAACTGACTCGTTGCCTTGACGTGGGGTTTGTTTCCTGCATCGCTAGTGTACCATTTATTCGAGTCACTGATTTGTTGTTTCATTGCTACGTTGCTGACCTAGACTGTATGAGGAACCTGATTGTTGCTGACTCGAACTGCCTTCTTGACTATTCTCCCTCTGACCAAGCCTGTATGTATGCTTTACCCAGAACAGACTCACAGGGTATGCTGACTCTGTATAACGCAGACTCAGAGAGTATACTGATGCTGCAGAACACTGACCCTGATTGTATGAGGACCCTGTCTGTTGCTAACTCGGATTGTTTACCAGGCCACGCCATTTCTGAACCCTTGTGTATGAACGACTTGCATAAGCCTGACCCCGGTTACTCCTTAGCTGCTGTTAAGATTAACCCTTGCTGCCTCAGTGCATGTTTTGTTCTGAGACCTGCTGCCAATATACCAAGGTTGTACTCTGTGTTTCTGGTGTGTCTGTTCTCTCTGGCTCAGGGCCGTCTTTAATATTGACTGGGCCCTGGGCAAACATTTTCTTGGGCCCCTCCATGCAATTTTGTTCTCCACAACATCCTAAAAAATAAATAAATAAAAAAACACACAGGGCTTATCTCAAAAAACTAAAATCATTTTTTTTTACAATTGCACATCATATACACATCTTTAACCACTTGGCTGCTATGGACGCGCTCAGCGCGTCCAGCCAAGTGGTTCTCCTGTGCTACGGACGCGCTCAGCGTCCTTCGGACCTCTCTCCCTCCCGATCGGCGGCATTGCGGGGGTTAACCCAGGCACCATTTGGAAGGGCACAGCCTGCCCTTCCAAATGGTACCTGGCATTAACCCCTGGGGTGCCGGATCACGAATCGGCGCTGAAATCGCCGGTTCGTGATCCTTTCCCGGAGCTGGCCGACATCTTGGATGTCGGCCAAGCCTCCGGGAACTCCCCCTGAGGACTGGCGTCATCGTGCATAGCACGATGACGCCAGTCCTGGAGTTAACCCCTAGCTGCCACCAACGGTGGAGATAGGGGGTTCCAATGAACTCCCTATCTCCCGATCCGTGGCAGCTAGGGGTTAAAGTTCCAGAGCATGGCCGTTCCAACGATACCAAACACGACTGTGAAAGTTTTTGTAAAAAAAAAAAAAAATGAAAAAAAAAAAAAATAAATTTTTTTGGTTGGTTAGTGTAGCAATATTGTTCCCATTTCAATTATAATGTGAACAATGATGCTGCACTAACGATTTTTGTATGCGGTGCGTTTGTTAAAAATCGTGTAATTTTCCCCCAAAAAAAATGTAACGAGACCCCATCTCTAATTTTTTTAACAAGCGCACCCCATACAAAATATAACCGCAATTGCTCGCATGTTAAAATGTGAAAAAAAAACCTTTACACATTGTAAATTATTGAAAATACATATTTTATTGCATTTTTTGTTATAATATACAGACAGGTCATGACGTATACATATAATAATGACATATTATGAATCTACCGAGTCTGACGAAAAGAACGATATATAATATGTCTGGGTCATATACTAAAATAAGCTTTCAAAACACGTTTAAACATGATGAGCAAAACCGGTAAAAATGACCTCAGCACAGAGGTGTGAAAAGCCTCAGCAGCGAAAGGGTTAATACACGTACTGTAAAAAATATATAACACACTATGTCTCTGCACACATATATACACATGCTATATACACGTACCATTGTATGCACAACCTGTATACACATCTTATACATCATATACAGTTTTATTATATACACTATATTGCCAAAGGTATTCGCTCACCCATCCATATGCGAGTCAAGGCAGGTGAGCGAATACTTTTGGCAATATAGTGTATATACCTCATTCACATTTTTACATCATATATACACATTTATGCAACATATACACATTAAGCATTCATCATATGCACATTTCTATGTCATATATACACTTAATTGACAAAATTTAATTGTGACAATTTAAGTGGAGCTGGAGGGAAATGGAGGGAGGGGTGATGGTGGGGGAGAAAGGGGTCCTATAATCAGTGACTTGTTTAGGGCCCCGTTTCTGACCTGCATAATACTGTATTTTATGCCAGGCAAGGCAGGGCAAGGCACTGCCTGTCTTCTCCTTGCTGGGTGGACAGCATGGTGAGGAGGAGGGGAGATGCCACAGCACATTAAGCACATGAAGATTGTCCCTTCCAGCAGGGGTTGTAATATGTGAGGGGTCTCCTGTGTCTAGTAATGTCTGCTCCTCGACACAAGTAGACCCCTCACATATTACAGCTTACACTGGGGGAGGGCGTGTGTAAGCAGGGGGAGGGGTCTCTGCAGCTGCAGGGGGAAGCCAAGATGTGAGTGCTGACAGTGGAGACAGAGGGCAGATAGTTTCTCACCTGGCAGCCTGGTCGGATGGGATCTCTGCTCCTCCCTCAGCAGCACGTAGGACAGGATGCCATGGTCCCGCTGCTCTGAACAACCTGTAGCTTCTGAAGCCCAGCATCAGCCCTGAAGCTGAGAGCAGGCACTCACTGGAGGCTGTGCATAGTGGCTCCTGTGTGCACTGTAATCCGCAAGGCCCCAGGGACATGAAGGCGGGAGGAGGAACAACTCTAAATGCATCAGGAACTTCCACTGCCCGGAGCTGTTGGCCCCTCCCTCCCAGTCACACGCCTTCTGTCACACCGCTCTCTTCCCTGGAGCACGCAGCCTCCTCCTCCACACCTCCCTGTGCTGGGCGGCAGCTTTCAACTTGTGGCAGGCAGGAAGCTCCGATCTGTCTGCTGGCTCACTGGTGGTCACATTGCCGGTTGTGACATCACAGGCGCCGGCGCTGTGTCACTGACTCATGGGACACATCAGCATCAGGGAGGAGTCAGGGGGAATTGAATTCTCCTGCTCCTCCGTCCCAATTATAAACGCAACTGCCAGAGCCCCCCTCCAGTGGCGGATTGCCGGGGCCTGGATGCAAATGCGACCCTGGTAGTTCCGCTACTGGGGACAACTGCCTAACTGGGCCCCTAAACAATGGCTGGGCCTGGGGCAGCTACCCCATTTGCCCCGCCTTAAAGACAGCCCTGCTCTGGCTGGGAGCTATAGGATTAGCAGTCCCGACCACTCAAGGATTGGAGGACTTAGAGGTTTGTCCAAAAGGATCTACACCACGGTTATCGAGGGTGAGCGATACAGCGAACGTGACAATTGGCTGCTGAAAGCCTTATATTTCAGAGCTTTGAGCAGCTGATTTTACAGTTTTAGCTCGTTGGGCATTATGTCCACAGGGCAAAAACTTTGGGGGCACCATCTGCAAATTAATTCTCTCAATATTGGTAGTGAAGGGGGTAATAAAAAAAGAACAACCATTAGGACCCACCTATGAGATTTTGCCTTGATGTGGCAGGTGGGCTTTTATTTCAATGATCATTTTTTTAAGTAGACTATCAGGGTTATTCAGAGAGCGGTGAAAAGCAGGAGAATGATTGGAGAATGGAAAATTCTAGGTCATAATAGCCAAACCATAAAAATTCTCCCATTCATCTCACTTTCCAAATTGGCTATTTTGACCTAGAATTTTCACTTCTCCAGTCATTCTCCTGCTTTCACCTCTCTTTGAATAACCCTGTAAGAAATGTGTTTTTGCTTGTAGGATTATGGGATTCTGAGTGCATGTGATATGTTGTATTGTGTGTTTTTATATATGTAGCTGTCTGCTAGCTTTACTGTGCTGCCCTGGAGTAATGGGAATTGTGTCCGTAATAAACTTTCAGGGTTTTTCAAAGAGATCCGAATGGCTGCCGAAAGGTAACCCGAACGCTGAAAATCAGCGTTCGCTTACCTTTCTTGGCCATTCAGCTATCCAGAGAGCAGGCAATTTGCCAAATGTTGGTGAATTGCCTGCACATACGGTGCCTGTTCAGTGCCTGTTCGAGGGCAGTGAAATCCCCATAGCTTCGTCTATTCAGAGAACAAAAACCAGCAGTGAAAAGTTGCTGCCCTGCCATTCGGTTGCTTCATTCGACAGGTTTATTCAGACGAATCCCATAGGCTTCAATGTTAAAAATATTCCCGTTTTAACTCAATATCTAATAAACTGTTTATTATAATATTCTGCAGTAAAAAGTTTCTTTTATTTATAGATTTTTAGGATCTTTTAAGCATTTTTCGGGATTTTTTTAATTTATTTTTTTTAAATGTTTTTTCTGTAATAGCCCTATTTATTATCATTCATTGCATCTTCTATGTAAATTTCAGACATTGTTTGCAAACAGCATTTCACTTTTCAAACATTCAAGCGTACTGTTTTTTAGTTTTTTCACTCCATTCTTCCATTTTGCGGTGTTGGGTTTTTCCGGCGGCTGCTCTGCGCTCTGATCGGCTCCTGCTCGGGGTTCTCCGGCATCTTCGCCGGGGTTAATCCGGATGTTTTTGACGGTTTCGGTGTGCATTCGCCTGGGTTTTGCGGTGAGTGTTCAGCAGGTTTTCGGCGGCTTTTCCCTGAACTACAATGGCTCTGTGGTGCTTGCGGAATACACCGCAGGGTCTCTGATATGGGATCGCCGAATCAAGCTGAATTGAAGAGAACGAAAAGTCACCGAACGTGCGGTAGACTTGTGCACCGATTTTTTTTTCGGTTGGATTCGGTTCGGTTCGTTCGTATTTTGTAAATTTTCGTTTCGGTTCGTTTCGTTTTCGTTTCGTTTTTCGTATCTACTTTTTTCGTAATTTCGGAAATTTTCGTGTTTTTCGGAACGTCTGTTCTCCTCGTTTCAAAGTGTCTATTCGTTTTGACGTAAACTAATGGTTTTTCAGATCCGATATTTCTGTCAATACGATAATTCTCTCGATACGATAATTCTGCCATTGAGATTTCTCATGTTTTACAAGAAGGATACATTGAGATTTCTCATGTTTTACAAGAAGGATACATTGAGATTTCTCTGGTTTCCCGGGAAGGATACATTGAGATTTCTCTGGTTTTCCAGGAAGGATACATTGAGATTTCTCTGGTTTTACAAGAAGGATACATTGAGATTTCTCTGGTTTTCCAGGAAGGATACATTGAGATTTCCCTGGTTTTACAAGAAGGATACATTGAGATTTCTCTGGTTTTCCAGGAAGGATACATTGAGATTTCTCTGGTTTTACAAGAAGGATACATTGAGATTTCTCTGGTTTTACAAGAAGGATACATTGAGATGGGAATGATACAAAATTACAGAATCAGCGATATAACCAAAAAATACGTTGCCCAAAATTACTGAAATGGAACCGAAATCAGGAATGGAGCCGAAATTACGAATGGAACGAAAATGATTTTCGATTTTACACATTTCTAGTCCATTCCGAACAAATTTTCGTTTCGTCTCATTTCGTTTCATTTTCAGATCTGAAAATTTTTGGAAAATCGGTCGAATCCGAATGCACGAATCGGGAAATTTCGTGAAAATTCCGAAATCCGAAACGCACATCCCTAACGTGCGGTGACTTTTCGATTCTCTTTGAATAACCCTGCAAGTGTATTATTTGTGTAAGGCACATAAAGTGCTGCTCTCCCTCACACAATCAGCACCTTTTAACCAGCTGTTCAAAGACAAGCAGTAACTTGCACTGCTTGATTAGCTTTTGTATGCTATTCCTGTGATTTTGTTGCATCCTGTGCTTTGAGAATAAACAAGAAAATGTTACTACTGTATATGTTGAATAATAAGCCATTGGAAATTGCTCATTATTCTTGTTGCTACCTGTTGCTAAAAACTTGTGTTTGACTTACAGCACTTAGTTTTTTTTTTTATAAAAGTCAGAGAAAGCTATTTTTATTTTCCTTAGAACAGAAAAGCATTAAAGCAGTTAATTGTCTAAACAACTAAGACTCATTAATTAATCCCACAGGTTGCGCTCTGTATGTCTACTGTAAAGAATTGGAACTTCAGAGATGGTGAAGTTAAAGAATACACATTTTTTGGCGATTCGCCTAAAAATACACCGGTTTTAAATAGCTAATGTACTAAATTTACATTTCACAGTAATATTTTTTTTATATATTTAGCATAATCCTGTTTTGTACTACACTGAAATGATGGGATGGATTGAAACAGAGTTATTAAGACTTAAAACTCAGCAGGGAACTACTTTATAAATGAATATTTCTTATCATTGGGTTATTTTTAGAAGGAGAATGAAAATTAGAATAGATATTAAATATATAATTCACACCTCTAATTTTTTTTCTGAGACAGACCCGAAGTGTAAGTATTCCAGATGCTGTTTCGCCATTTTAGCAGTTTGATTCGGGGCAGGGTAGCTCAGCTCTTCAGTTTTTAAAATAAGTTCCATTGATTTGGGGGAAAAAAATAATTTACATAATACAGATAAAATGTCTGAAATATCTACCTATTAATTAACAAGCTCCCCCTTCTTTCCTCCATGAGATCAAGATACTAGTATTCTTCCCTCTACGTTCTTCTGATGAGTTCCTCCTATCATCTTCTGTCTTCAGCTCCCCTCATGTCAGGTTTATTTTGAAGGTCATTTTCGAATCTGTGCAAGAAATCCTTTCAGATACATCTATTCATTTCAAAACCACAAAACCTTGCATATTGGTGTTATTTATGTAGAGATTACACATAGGGAAAACAGCTCAGTATTTACCATACGACACTCTGCAATAAATACATATAAGAATATTAATATAACACAGGCATCAGGGGATGGGGCACAAATAAAATAAACACCCTGCACCTAGATTTGTAGGTACAGGGTGTCGTCAACATAGGAGAGGGCTGGAAAACAATTTAATACATCATGGCCACACGGATCATTAGGTCCATGTAGCATGTACCATGTCCATGTACCCCAAATCTAAAATGACTACTACCACAAGAGGTCTGTGAAAGTATTTTAACCATTTATTACGTTGAGTGCTTAATTTTCGGTCTGCTTATTCAAATATGTATGTAGCGTCTCTATTAATGGACATCTGCTCTGAATGTGTACCTTGTGTGAGTGTAGACATACTGTACATTCTGTGGTCCTTTTTTATTTAAAATCTAATAGATATTAGTCCCAAGGTTTTACTGCTTTTGAAAAGTGTGCACTTTTTTTATTGCGTTTTCGGTAATGGATTTCTGCAGAGACATTCAACAACCTCTCACTTGAACCACCTGAATGTGAACACATAACTGCTATATCTTACAAAAAAAGACACATCATGTCAAGAGGCATTTTTACCCAGAGCTGCTTTAACTTGTTAACAAAATTGTGTTTTTACTCCTGGTGAGCTCTTGTTCCCTCTCTGAGTGATCACCCACGCAAACAGAGTGCGGAAAAAAATAAAAAGAGCATTTTATACTCAAGTTGAGTAAAAGAACATTTATATTATTTTCCTCTGAATATTGCATATGTTCTTTTTTTGTGTTTTCTCACAAAAATTTTGAATGTATTATACATAAAGGAACGTTACATAACAGGTAGCACTCTACCATCCCCTCATATATTTTGCAAAACCTACGCACTCATGTTTTTATTTATCTATATTAACAGCAAATAGTAATACAGATATTTTAAAGAACTGAATGTGACATTGCTATTAGGGATGAGCTGTTCGGTTCGATGTGTTCGGAGTTCGACTCGAACATCGCCAGTTCGTATGTTCGCGAACTTCAAGCATTTCTGCGTGTTCGCAGCATGTTCGCCCACAATGCACCATAATGGACCACAATGCACTTTTCCAATTGGCCTGAAGCTTGTAATTGGCTACAGCCTGCACCTGACCACAGATTAGGTGCAAGACAGGTGTAAGACTATGTCAATCACAGCTCAGAGTCCTGATTAGGCAAATTTTGCCCAATCATGGACTCACAGAGCTAAGTCTCTCAGCACACTATATAAGGCGTCCCTTGCAGCCCCAGCACGTGTTTTTTGAGAGGAGATTGTTGTGTTAGTGTGTGTTCTCACTGCCAGTCTGCCACCAGCTATTGGGGGGTCTCATTTCTACAAAATATCTGGGAATTGTTGTAATCTTTGTGTTCTCACTGCCACCAACTATTTTGGGGATCAGTCATTTATACAAAATATCTGGGAATTCTTGTAATCTTTGTGTTCTCACTGCCACCCATCAGGGGGTCTCACTGAATTATAGGAGGTTTCTGGGAATTGTAATTTGTGTCTTCTCAATGCCAGCTATCAGGGGGTCCCACATACGTCTAGCAGATTTCTGCGAATTGTAATCTGTGTCTTGTCACTGTTGCCAGCTATCAGGGGGTTTCACTGATTTATAGGTGGTTTCTGGGAATTGTAATTTGTGTCTTGTCACTGCCACCCATCAGGGGGTATCACTGATTTATAGGAGGTTTCTGGGAATTGTAATCTGTGTCTTGTCACTGGCTGCTAGCTATCAGGGTGTCTCACTGAGTTATACCAGAGTTCTGGAATTCTTTATTCTTTATACCAGAGTTGAATCAGAGTTCTGCATATCTTCAATTTTTATAACAGAGTTGAATCAGAGTTCTGTATATCTGTAATCTATATATCACTCATCATGTCAGAAAGACCAAAATGGACAGGCAGACGCTCCCAGACACAGATAAGAGGGCAAGCAGCCTCTGTGTCGGGAGGCTGTGCCTATGGTCGTCATGGACGTGGTGCCTCCTCTACAGGGGCATGCTTGTCCTTTCTAACTGGTGCTGGCCGTTTTAAGCAGCAGCAACATACAGAGGATTTGGTGGATTGGCTAACCAGGCCATCCTCATCCTCTGAGTCCTCTGCCAGCCAGGCTTGTAGACTTACAGTCCACCTCAGCTGCCAAAACATCTAATTCAGGGTCCATTTCCATAGATACTCCTGCCGTAGCCTCACTATCACACATGGAGGAGTCAGCTGAATTGTTTGACTACAATGAGAGTGACATGCTGCTTGAGGATGCGCAGCAACTACAGTGCTCTGATTCAATCTCTGAGGTTGAGGAAGGGAGTATAATCAACCTAGAGGAAGGGGGTGCCAGTGATGATACACAAATAACTGGCACTCATGTTGCCCCAGCAGCATACTGCCAAGTTGGCTCCAGTGACGAGGAGATAGGGGGTGATGACAATGATGATGAGGTCACTGACTCCACCTGGGTGCCTGATCGAACAGAGGAGTCAAGTGAGGAGGAGGAGGCACAACAAACACGAGTCACAACGTCCTCTATGACCAACCGTAGCACTAGCCAGTCCAAGGCATCAGATGTCAGAGCTGCTCAGGTGCAGAGCGCTGTTATCTCATGCACACATCCAGGAACTCTGCTGTCTGGGAGTTCTTTAAGAAATGTGCAGCAGACCACCTCATTGCTATTTGTAATCTATGTCAGATGAGGATCAAGCGTGGGAAAGACACCGGACGCCTGGGTACCACGTTCTTGAGGCGACATATGACCACCTGCCACGCATCCCGTTGGTGCAAAACTTTACATAGGTCCTCCTTACCTGTCTCTACCCCCACTATATGTCCTGCCATGTCATTGACTCCAACCTCCACTGACAGGGATGATGCTACAGTAATGGATGTACCAGGTCCTTCCTCAGAATGTGACAGCATCCCATCAGCTGAAGATTTACGCAGTCAGATTACGTTGCCCCAGCTGCTGCAGCGTAAGAAAAAATATAGTCCCAACCATCCCCAAGCACAGTGTCTAAATGCCAGCATAGCAAAATTACTCACATTACAGGTGCTGCCTTTCCAGCTGGTGGACTCGGCTTCCTTCCGTGATTTTGCTGAATGTGCTGTACCATAGTGGCAGGTTCAATAACGCCATTTCTTTTCACGGAAGGCCATTCCAGCACTATACCAGATGTGGAAGACAATGTTATGGAGTCATTGGGAAAGGCAGTCAGCAGCAAGGTGCATGTGACTTTAGACACGTGGTCCAGCAAGCATGGACAGGGCAGTTACATTTCCTTCGCGGCACACTGGGTAACTCTGATTGCAGCTGGGAGGGATCCAAGATGGGGCTCTGTGCTGGAGCTTGTTAATCCACCACGCCTCCAGAAAGCTGCTTGTATGAGGTCTGTCTGCTCCAACACCACCTCTCCCTCCTCCTCCTTCTCTGTCTCTGGCGAAGTGGCAGTTAAACCGAGTTTAAGTGGCAGGGGTTATGCAATGGCTCAAGCAAAAAGATGCCATACTGTGCTTGAGCTGGTTTGTTTAGGGGACAGAAGCCACACCGGGCCAGAAATTCTGTCAGCTCTGCAGAGGCAGGTGCAGAGATGGTTAACACCATGCCAGCTTCAGCTGGGAATGGTCATCTGTGATAATGGCAGCAACCTTCTCTCCGCCCTACGCCAGGGTAAGTTGACGCATGTACCATGCCTAGCACACGTCCTAAATCTAGTGGTACAGTGTTTCCTAACCAGGTACCCAGGGCTGGCAGAGCTTCTCAGCTAGGCCAGAAAAGTCTGCAGCCACTTCAGACGGTCATTACCAGCAAGTGTTCGCCTGGCAGAAATTCAAAGAGAATTCCACCTTCCCACAAACCGTCTGATCTGTGACATGCCCACCAGGTTGAACTCGACATTAGCAGTGCTGCAGCATCTGCACAAGCAGCAGAGGGCCATCAACGAGTACCTGTGTGAGTATGGCACAAGGACAGGTTCAGGTCAACTTGTTTCCCTCCCCCCGCAGTGGCTGATGATCAAGGATACATGCACTATACTGTCACCATTTGAGGAGGCAACGAGGATGGTGAGCAGGGACAGTGCATGCATCAATGACACAATTCTTTTAGTGTTCCTGCTGGAGAACACTCTGCAGGGAATTATAGATGTGGCTCTAGAGGCAGAGCAGCGGGAGGAAGAGGAGGCCTTCCCTAGCTCTCAAGGCCCCAGTCTTTATGCAGACAGCATTCCTGCGGGTCCTCCTCAGATCAGACAGGAGGAGGATGAGGAGGAATAAACTTAAGTAGTGGGGGCATTGAAGGTGGGGATTTCTCAAGGGAGGGTTTTGTGTGCCCAGAAACCCAAGGACTAGTACGTGGCTGGGAGGAGGAAGTGCACGATGGGATCATCCTCATTGACCAGGAAGACTCGGAAGCTAATGCCACCTCCAACCTACGCTGCATGGGCTCCCTTATCCTGCAAAGCCTGGTAAAGGACCCCAGGATTCGTGCTATCAAGGAGAGGGATCATTACTGGTTGGCAAGCCTTCTTGATCTACGATACAAGGGTAAAGTTGCAGAGCTCATCCTGCCATCACAGAGGGAGCACATGATAAAAAAACTTGGACGCTCTAAAGCGACACTTGTGTAACACCTTTCCAGTCACTGGTAGGTTACCAAGTGATGGCACAGGTGCTTCTGAGGCTGCGGATGATCAGAGGAAGAGCGGTGAAAGGGGCCGCTTGACTGATGCCTTTTCCAATTTTTTTAGTCAAATGTAGGCACCCATTGCCAGCGTCTTCATCGTATGTTGCAGGACTACCTAGGGGCAAGGACAGACCTGGATACCTTTCCAGCAGATGATCCACTGGCTTACTGGGTGTTGAGATTGGATCACTGGCCAGAATTTAGCCAATATGCTATGCAGCTACTAGGTTGCCCTTCATCCAGCATGCTTTCTGAAAGGACATTCAGTGCCGCTGGAGGGCGTCTGTCCACCGACTCTGTAGACCGGCTGACATTTATAAAAATTAATCATTCCTGGATCAGCAGCTATCAATCCCCTGATGCTGACGTAACGGAATAGATCGGGGATCTCTTCTGCATTCACAAAACCTCCAGCACTGCACTCTTCCACAATACCACAAAGTGGTTACGGTGTGAAGGCACTTGCTGCCACCAAAGGCACAATATTTGGCTGCACTGCCACTGACGCCTATATTACCAGATTTATATCATTTTAATATTGGACCGCAGGGTCCAACCCTGCACTCTTCCACAATACCACAAAAGGGTTACGGTGTGAAGGCACTTGCTGCCACCAAAGGCACAATATTTGGGTGCACTGCCACTGATGCCTATATTACCAGATTCATATCGTTTTAATTTTGGACCGCAGGGTCCAACCCTGTACTCTTCCACAATACCACAGAGGGGTTACGGTGTGACGGCACTGTTGCCGACACTAAAGGCCCAATTTTAAAGCCCCTATTTTTACTTTTATCCAAAGCCTGCATAAGTTTCACCATAATTTAGCCAAAAAATTACTAAACTTGTTCTGCGTGTCCTAAAATGTCTCCTTTTTTAATACAGACTGCCGTCCCAAGCAGCTGTTTATGAATAGATTAAAGGAAAACCATTTACCGTCATTTGAAACGTATGTTTTTTGTTTTGAAATGTTTCTATACATCCTACAAATCCGGCACTTCACGGGCAGGTTATGGGGACCTCCTAGGCACGATATTTGAAGGAATTTTTAGTTTTTAATTTTTAACCCTTATTTCAGGGAAAACTCACTGTTCCTTTAAAAAAAAAATTCTTTTACTTTTTGTCCTTGTTTCCTGTCCCCCAGGGCACTACCCGGAGCCCCGTACACCTTTTATGGCAAATATCTTGCATATATGCCCTCTTGCAGGGCACTCTAAAAATCGAACTTTTGAGTCCCATTGACTTGCATTGAGTTCGGTTCGTGTTCGCATTCGAACTCGAACTTTTGAAATTGTTCGAGTTTGAATGCGAACCGAATATGGGGGTGTTCGGCTCATTCCTAACTGCTATCCACTAATCTCACCCTCAGTTAATTATCATATATGCATTTTATAAGGAAATTGAAATGCTAAAAACATTAACACTAATTAAAGTGTCACCCTTTGCTTTTTGTTTAAGCAAAATTCTAGAAGGAGTAGCTTTATTATATAGGCAGAAATGTCAAATTTATTGAAGAGACCTTTGCACAATGTTTTTTTCCATTCTTTACACATATTATGTGTTTCGGAAACAAAAACAAATAACAATGAAAATAAAGATCCCGGAAAAAAATTTAATTTTGACGATACGAAATGCACAGGTCTAGCATGGAATATATGAAGTGCTACTGCAATTACTATGCATTAGAACCTACAAGTCAGGGGTTGTGAGTTCTGTATTACCCAAAGTGTTTAAACTCGCATTGTAATACAATAAATACCAACAAATAGCATCTAATACTCCTTATTATTATCTCTTCTTATTGCAAGATTAGTATTCCCCCTATGGCAAACAATATCCTGAGATCTCCCTCCTGTCACCCTGTATTACTGTAAAGAAACTACAAGGAGCAGCCCCCACCCTCACTGCAAGGAAAAGCTCAACTTGACTGCTGAATAATATCAGCCAGGGAGAGCTCTGGTACCACATGCTACTGTACAGGGATAAGCTGCCGAGGGTTATAATCGCTGTAAATCACTGTACAGTACAGATACATTGAGTTACTGTAATTTCCATATGACGGCATTATGCTACATAGGGATGTTATTATAATTTATTTTGGTATTTTTCAAAGCTGCTTTGCTAATCATCTCATTATGGTCACTACATATTCCCATAAGCAGGATGTCTGACCATTTTACTATATTTATCACATTTACTGTATATGACACAAAGGCCATTATTCCCTGTATGCTAATAATGCAGATCCCCTGTGAAATTGTGCATGAAAAGAGACACCCTCTAGGGTTTAGAACCTTTTAGCCAATCAATATTTTTGTAAGGATAAACAAAATACATGAGAATTAAAAAATTAACAAATTTACATAATTTTAACACTTTAAGGGCATTATTACAATCTACACGCTAAAACGGGGATGCTAGGGAGAAAAACCTGCGCTTGCAGGTTTCTCCATTGCGTCCCCGTTTTAGCGTGATCTTAAGATGCAGGCACTAGAAAAGCTGACTGAATCGTAATCTGGCGCTAAGCCGAGGGATGCTCATGGTAAGCGCTGCCGCGAGCATCCACTCCATAGGACTCCATTGAGGCGGATGCTGCCGGTCACATGACCTGCCGGATCTAGCCTTGCCATGGCAAGTCGGTGTAGTGATCTGCAGACGGAGACTGGGGGACTTTTTTCCCACAGTCTCACTCTGCTCCCGGCAGCCAGAGTGGGCGGATGGAGCCGCCTTTCCCGCCGCAGGATGGAAGCAGAGTATGTGATTTATTTGGGGGGATTTCTGGCTGGTGCTGATGGATTCTGCAGCAGCGGAATCTGTTAGCACCAGGTCCTGGCTGTGTTTAACGGTCAGGTTAACCGCAGCCGGACGGTAATTAGCGTTAGTACAATATAATACTAACGCTAATTAACTCTTTGTGCTCCCCATGTTAAGCATAGGGAGTGCAAAGTACAGTAACCTAGCACTGAAAAGCGCAAGATCCCAATCGCTAATGGGTTTTTTAACCCGTTAGCGTTCAGATTGTAATATGGTGTGCCCGCGCTAGGGCCACCAATGCTAATGTTAACGCTCACACATGTGAGCGCTAACATTAGCATCAGGATTGCAATAGTGCCCCAAGTATTTTAGAATAAGAATCTCTGCACAAAGTTCCCATTTCACCCAATATGTAAGGGTGTTTCAAATATATTATGATAAAATATTTATCATCAAAAAGTGTTTGGTAGTGAATGAAGGGTTAAACAAAAGTGGTAAGAGAAAATGAGTATACCATATTATTGCTTATCAGAGTTAGCCAGTGATTCTCCTTACTCTACAATTGTTTGCTCAACATTTAGCTTCCAGACAATCATCCGTCATTGTTTCACAGTGTTTTACACTGTCCTCTAAACCACACATGTTCCTAAAGCATTTCTGCTGGCATATCTATAATATTTGCAGTGATTGTGCTCCTCTGACAGCCTGTTATATCAAAATCTGGCTTATAGAAGAGTCAGCTTCTATAGCATAGAGATGCCCTGCAATTTATAAGCATTCGTAATCGTAAATTATTTTGGCATGATGGACAAAGCTCTTCTAAAATGCATGCAGGATAGCAGTAGTAAAGGATATTTGTGCATATGGATAGACTGGCTGGGTGGAGTAGAGATAACATCACTGCTCTGCGTGGAAAGAGCCTATGGGTTTGATCCCAGCAAGAGCACCTCTCCAGTAAGTGTCCTTGGGCAAGACACCTAACGGTACATACTCGCCACCCAGGACATACTTGAAAATGAAAGAAATCTCAATGTATCCTTCCTGTTAAAATACTTTCTCAAAAAAAATAAAAAAAAATATTTTGAGTCCTAAAACACCAGTTTCACACGAGATCACGTAAAGCCAGGCTTTCCAGCCTCGCCGTTAGGACCCACTAACAGGACAGGTTTTAAGAGCTTCCTTGGGAAATGCAGACTGATTATTGCAATCCCTGAGCAGCAAATCATATTATCTGCTGTAAGGATTCAACGCGATAGTCAAGCTTTACAATTGATTTTTAAATGTTTTACTTCTATCATTTGTGATTGTGAGTGGTTTGGAAAATGATTGGTGGTGGATTTTTTCGCACCCAGTGTTCTATTCAAGCAGTATCCTGAAATGTTGGGTAATGCATTCAGGCCATGTAGCTTTAAATTAAAGTTATGTATGTGTTTTTTTTTATTCCTTGTATAGTTTGGATCCATGGGATGGAGTATTCAGAACAACAGAGTGGGTTGATCCTACATGTCGCTGTCAGACTGGCTGCACAAGAGTCCAGTCAAGGTTTCCAAAAGGTCTCTAACCTTACTCAATGAGGGGAATCAAGATTAGCGGTCCTCTTGAGATCTCACAGTTCTTTTCTAAATTATTGGGCTTATTCACTAAGCAGCAAACTTGCCACCGAATTGCACTGAACGTCGAATTTCACTGCAATTTCGGTGCAGTTCACAAAACTGGCAATTCGCCAAATACTAGGCGAATTGACAGCAAAATGCAGTGCAGTTCGCCATAGATCGCCAGTCTTCGGTGATCTTCGGAAGCAGTGAAATTGGCCCCCTAGAGAAGTAATGGTTAATCTATTCACAGAATGCCAAACTGCACCAAAGTGTTGGCAAAATGGCCTGATTTTCGGTAATTCAGTTTGACAGATTTAACCCCTTCACTGCTGAGCCATTTCACCCCGTGTGCTGAGGTAATTTTGACCATTTTGTACTCATCATGTTTAAACGTGATTTGAAGTCGTATTTTATTGTATGACCCAGACAAATTATATATCCATATTTTCAGCAAACTCGGCAGATTCATAATATATCATTATTATATGTATATGTAATGTTAAAGTCCGAAGTGCGGTTAATTTTAGGATTACCCGGATAATCCTGACATTACCCAGGTGTCATTAGCAAAAGTCCGAAGTGAAATGAGATTTTGGACTTTATCCGGGTAATCTGCAAACTATTCAAAGGTCTCTGGGGTACTCTGGTTTTCTGCTGTGTTTTACCCAGGTAAAATGCACATTACCCTATTGTTGCTGGATAAAGTGCGATGTGCAATGAAACATAGGACTTTATCTGAGTAAACTGCAAAGTATCCAAACACCTCTGAGTACTCCGGTTTTATTTGGTTTTCAACAGGTTACCGTTGACTGAATTGTGAGATTTACCCAGGTAAAGCTGCAAACTGATACCGATACCAAAATTGTGTTTTTTGTTATTTTTAACCAAATTGTATTCACAGTCACATACCACAATAAGGCCCCTATTACAATCTTCGCGCAAATGCGCTAGCGCAGCGCAATTTTTTTTGCGCACGCAAAAAACCTTAGCGCGCGCAAATTAACGCAGCATTACGACCCGAGCGCCGTTTTTCAGCCTTCATGTTTTTTCGAGCGCAAATACGACGCGCAAAGCTGGGCGCAAATTACCGTTGCGTGCAGGAATCGGTGGGCAGACTGTTTTTTCACGGGATTCAGCCAATCAGAATTAAGAACCACCATTTGCTAGGTTTCGGTTGTTGCGCCTATCAAAGTCAATCTGCGTATATGTGCTGCAACAAAAATAAAAAAATAAACAATTTATTAATTTTATTGTTTGGGTATGTGTAGAATGTGTAACTGTACTGTACTGTATTTTTTTTTTTTGTGCAGGTTCATTTAGTTTCGGCCAGAACGTTCAGATTGTAAATTAACAGTAACACCAGGTTTTCAAAGACGTTACGATACTTTGTGCAAACGTCGTTCGTACGACGTTGCGCGAAGATCGTAATACCATCCGCTCGAATGCATTCGCGCTGACAATGGTAAGTATGGGATGCGTGCACGCACTTGCGCTCGCGCTGGGATTGTGCAGGGACAATCGCGGTAGACACTAATGCGCATCGTTTCCGCGAACGTCGTAATACGATGTTCCGCGCAAATGGCTTTGTCCTCGCGCAAAAGCGCATTTGCGTGCACGCAAATGCGCTGCGCGAGGATTGTAATAGGGGCCTAAATAAGTGTCATGTTACTCTGTGCATTAATTGTCTGAAAATTTATTTATGAAGATAAAGATATTCTATAAAGGGTAACCTAATGGTTACCAGTTCAGCGATCTTCGCCGACTCCATCTTCGGTGCACTATGGTGATGACCATGCAGTGGATAGTGAAATAACCAAAGGGTTGGCGAAATGAAATCGCCAAAGTGCATTGTGAATAACCCCTTATATTTAGCCCTCCGTTTCTCATTATAAAAAACATGCACTATTTTACCTTGGTAGCGAAGGGGTTGAAAATTGCAAGCATGAATATGTGAAGATTAAATAAGTCTATTGTCTATTTGCTTTTATTTTTTTCTGCATTGATTTTATTTTTCCATCTTCTACTTGAGAAATATATTTTATACTCTGTCCTCTTTCTTATAGTATCAAGCATTAAATATTTAGTTTTCAACCTGAGTGCTGCTCTTGTTTTTTTTAAACTTTTTAGAAGGTTTTTGCTTTTTCTCCACTGATCTTAACATTCAAACTGGAAAAAAGAAGATATAACAAAGACTAATGGTTTTCTCTATGGGGTGCTCCCCTCGCGGGCGCTTCTCAAACATCTTTTACCTCACTTAAACCATTACAGATCGGAACATCTGCTTTCTACATCTGAATTATACATATTTCCATTCACCTGAATTCTTTAAAGATTTTAGTAAATTCATTACTTCCTCACAAGCTTTTACCGTCAGTGAAGGAAGCATATCAGGGATTTCTCATATAGAGGCAAATACTACCTTACTGATACATACATACAGGGTTATTCAGAGAGATCCGAAAAGTCACCGCACGTTCGGTGACTTTTCTTTTCCTGCACTTCGGGGCGAGTCGGTGATTCCTAGTTCGCCGACTCTGCGGTGTATTCAGCAAGCACCGCAGGGCCCCCCGTAGTGCAGGGAATACTTGCCGCAAACCTGCAGAAAACACGCCGAACACTCACCGAATACTCACCGAACACTCACCGAAAACCCGCAGAAACCACCAAACACTCTGGAAAAATCAGAGCAGCCAGCAATCACAGTGCAGAGCAGCCGCCAGAAAAAGTCGACACGCAGACGAACGGGGTGAAAAAAAACCCGTTTGCTTGAAAGTGTGATATTTGAAACGCTGTTTGCAAAAAACTACTTAACGAAAATGTCTGGAATTTACATATAAGATTCAATGAATGATAATAAAAAGGTCTGTTACAGAAAAATGAAAAAGAAAAAGTGATTTAAAGAAAAAACTGTTTTTAAAGAGAAATTTGACCAAAATGTTTTTCCATTGGTCCAAGCTATTCCATTGTTCTTCAGTCCGTCTCTGAGGCACTGCAGAGCGTAGATTCTGGAAGTAGGCAGCGCCAGACGCATGCTGCAGACCTCAATCTCTTGTCCATCTTGAGCTTATGCGATTAGCGTAGCGTTCAGCTACACAAATTGCATAGGCTCAGGGAGGGCAGGCTGCTGCGAAAAAATAATGTGCACAGCGGCAGAGACAGAGGGGGAGCATGGAGCAGGTGAGTTTAAGATTTTTTATATTTTATTCATTCAGTAGTGATTTAAATTAGAGTTGCTTTGTCTACCACCATCCCAGACTTTGAGACACGTAAGAGCAAGAAGCATCCCCAGCTTTCCAATAAGTTATACTTAGTTTATTTTACAGCAAACACTTTAGTTTTTACTAGTTCTGTGTTTACTGCACTATCCTTTTTGGAAAGAATCCCTGTTTGTATACAAAATTGTTTAAAAAGTGCATACATTGTAGAATGTTGCACACGTTGTTTTGTGAAATAAAAATATAATATTTCAGAACAATTATTTTTGGGTTGCGACTTAATGACCAAGGACAATTGTGGGTCCTGAGGGTCCACAGGTTGAGAACCACTGTATTAAAGGATATCAAAGCTCAGTGTATTTAGATTTCTCATTGATTTTTATTTATCAATCTCTCTCTCATATATATATATATATGATTATTATAACAGAAGCCACTTGCACATCACAGCAATTCAAAGAATTGCATCCCAGTGCTCCTGTGCCACATTCCTCATATGCAGCAAGGAATTCTGGGTTGGATATGCAAATGACATCTGTCTCACTTTTATGCATCCTGGGTCTGTTATTACACAGAACCCTAAAATGAATGCTATGCCACACCGTGGCTTTCTAGCAGAGATAAGGTTTACGCAACTGGTCAAAGCCACTCCTAGGACAGCACTGTTTTTTTGATTGAAAAAATTGCTTTTATTTGACAATAAAACTGTTTTTAACCCCGTCGACGCATTAGTCACGGGTCCAAAAATGCAGCCGTGATTGAACACGGTCTCGGTTTGTGGTCAAAGCCACTCCTAGGACAGCGCTGTTTCGGGTTTGTTGGACCCTCATGATATATATATATTTATATATATACTGTATATATATTAGTCAATTGTGATTTGAGTAGTGACCTTTCCTTTTTTTTTCTCTCTGTAAAAAATTTCAAATTTTTCAGCTGCAATTTTTTTCAATAATTATATAACCATGGCAAGTTTGTTCATACCGCGACTCAGAAGGAAGACCTGGCTGAAAAGCCTAGCATCTACACTTTATAATAGAGAGAGCCATGGGTTCCCCTGTCTTTTAAAAATTCTGATTCAATCTCTCATTTTGACTCAAGTCCTGAAGAGTTCTAATTTTTTTATTTCCGAATCAAGCAGTTTTAATGAATCTAGCCCTGGTGACAACCAATGTATGCAAAGCTAAAAGGAAGAATAAAAAGCATAGACAGAAAGAAGGTAATGCAAGACATGCGCTCGTGCCCCAAGACAGAAATAATTACACAATGACAAGTGCAAGATGTTAAAAAAAAAAATCAGAAGTGATCGGTTAAGAATGATAGGCCCCTATTACATGCTTCGCGCAAATGCGCTCGCGCATTTTTTTTGCGCACGCAAAACAATTTTATCGCGCGAAAATTAACGAGCCATTCCGATCCGAGTCCATTTTTTCAGCCTTCATGTTTTTTCGTGCACAAATCCGACTCGCAAATTCGTGCGCAAATGAACGTTTCATGCAGGAATCGGTGGACAGACTGTTTTTTTTACGGGATTCAGCCAATCAGAATTAAGAACCACCATTTTCGAAAGTTAGGTTGTTGCGCCTGTCAAAGTCAATCTGTGTATATGTGCTGCAGCAAAAACAAATTTGGACAAATTATAAATTTTTTATTTCTGGGTATGTGTAGAATGTGTAACTGTACTGTGCTGTATTTTTTTTATTGCTGAGTTATTTCGTTTCGGCCACAACTATCATTTTTGCAGTTAACACCAAGTTTTCAAAGACGTTACGAAAATTCACGCAAACGTCGCTCGTACAACTTTGCACGAAGATTGTAATACCATCCGCACTAATGCATTTGTGCTCACAATCTTAAGTATAGGATGCGCGCACGAACTTGCGCTCGCGCTGGGTTCGCGCAGGGTCAATCGCGGTAGACGATTACGCGTATTGTTTGCGCGAACGTCGAAATACGATGTTCTGCGCAAATGGTTTTGTCCTCGCGCAAATGCGCATATGCAAATGCGCTGCGCGAAGCGTGTAATAGGGGCCATAATGTTTTATGTATTGCAATGCTTAGCCTTCTTTTTAATCATATACAAATTAATAGTTTGATTTCCATCACACTGTGAGAATGAGGGGCCGTTTCAATCTGACCCAGCCACGCTTTGCCAAGTGAATGACAAGGAGCATAGAATGGGATTCATCCTGACAGAGGAGGAGGAAACAACCTTGCAGGAAGGATACTAAAAATACATTTTGACTGCTATTTAACATGCATAGCCTGGTAATGAAAGAACGGCCGGTATGATGATGCCGAGCTCTGAGTTCACACCGTTTGAAAAATAATCTGGTCTCCTCCATTTGTGTGAAGGCAACGTGACAAGTTGTCAGGTATAAGCGTCTGGGTTTAATTTCACTGCTTATGCAACAAAATAACTGTATTAGTTGGGTGGGATTGTTATTTCAGTCTTATGTTAATGTATTTGCTGCTTGCCGTGAACGCCATAAGTGATTTGTGAATTATCACACGGTTTTTGGCTTCTATTTTGTACACATTTTCACAGTCATACGTGCTTCGATCCCTGTTAATAATTGAACATATACTGCAAAAAAGCCTTTGAAAAGAATGTATTTGCTTAGCTGGTTGGTTTTTGTTTCTTCATTATGCATCCATTCCACAAAAGCACTGGGCTAGATTTATTACCCCGATCCAGGAACAAAAGGCTCTCCTCCAGGCATGAGTAGGAGGACGTGATATTGATCAAAAACTCTCATTATTGTTCCATTAGAACACTTGGGAGTGATCTAGAAATTTTACTGAAGCTACACACCTCATTTGTATGCAAATTTTTTAAATGTGCAAAACAATTGTAAGACTAGTGACACACTTGATTGCCCCAATTTAACCCATTCACTACCAATATCGAGATAGCTCAGGCTTCAAAGGCACCATCCGGTGCCCCGATATAGAGATATCTCAATCAGGTGATCTGCAGCCCAAAAGCAAATGAAATTTGTTTGCAGCAAATTAATTTTGTTTGCTTTTGGGCTGCAGGAGGTGCCCCCAAAAGTTTTAGCCCTGTGGTCATAAATAATGCCCCAAGAGCTAAAACTATGTAGAATCGGCAGATGATACCCTTACATCGGACTTTCAGCAGCCGATGCAGGGAAACAAAGAAGAAAATAAAGCAATTTGAGCTGCTATTCTAACTCGATTTGGCAGTAGATGGCGCATCTACTGGCCAAAATAGGTTATTTTGGAAATTTTGGAATGAGATCCGGTACAGGTTCACTTAGAAATGCATAGGGAAACATTCCACTTCAAAAATATTTAGAAAACGATGTTTTAAATCAAAGCATATCTCTTTAGATGATAGGATCTTATTGACCGTGAAGCCAATTATATGTCTTTTTTTGTTTCACATGACATGGCTCTTGGGAGCCAATGACTTCTTTTTCTGCCACACGCATGAATAACAAGCGACTGAGCGTCGGTCATTATTGACTGGCTCTCACTGTGTATAGGAAGTAAAAATGTACGATAAGCTGGAGTAAAAGTTGAGCCACAAGAGAAGTGGCGCTCAACTTAGTGCAGCCATTGACATTTACGAGTTGAGCTATTATGACTCACTGGTAAATGATAAATGACTCACTGGTAAATGATACAGATGCCATTAGAATCGAGTCGTTTGTTGGGCATTTTTAAGCAAACATATTTCATTCTTGATATAATTTTCAATCATCTACAAAGGATTACATGTAGGAAAAGATATTTGCCCACCATTGCAATTCTTCACACAGAACATCTCAATACTTCATCTCCTTAAGAAAGCACATATGACTAATAACGTGATTGACTCCTAATTTTTGCAATTCGCAAGCTGTCACTATTCAATAAATGCGCTGTGTCTGAGTCAATAGCGAGGACAGGATGAGTTATTGTGTTAATGAACCATTCAAACATTGATCATTTTATTGACAAATTATTGTCTGTGTGCATTTTTATGGATTTCACCTTAATAAGACAAATTATTTTCTTAAAGAGCAGAGTTTGTGTGATTTGAATTGGTAAGACGTGTTTCAGCAGAAAGTATTTATATTAGATAAATGAAACAAATCCATCAAGTAACTAATATCACAACAAGTAATATCAAAATTAAGCTAATTATATTATAAAATACATTAAGATCTGGCATCCTGCTTTCGCTAAATAGTCTTGTTCTATTGGTTTAAATTGTGCATTAAGGTGGGATGTATAACTGACATGAGAGAACTATTCCAGGTAAATAAAATTCGATTTACTGTATAAGTTTAATCGTTTTTTTTTCCAATTACAGTCGTGTGACAGTGCTACCAGTAGATATATTGCAACGTATAGTAAAGATGATTATAATATCTGTCACCTATATTCATGACACACATATTCTTCGAAGATCTATAGATACACACAAAATTGTGATTTAGGCTGGCGTCAGATGAGCGCACTACGTGCGCCCATACTGACGTGCTTTCAGGCGTCCATCGCATCGTTGTGACACTGCAAGAGGGCCGGTCACACACTTGTGCACACTTGTGCGCATGCACAAAATGCATGTGCAACAAGCGTCCATTAGCAAAGCCTCCCCATCGACGCGCGTTGATGGGTTGCAAAGCGCAATCCTCCATAGGTGGATTGCGCTTTGCAGCGCTGAGTGCACTGAGTGCGCTCAGTGAGGTGGCCAGACGGGCGTCGAGTGGAAGGAACATCCACTCTCATGGACGTTCCTTCCGCTCTCCAAAGACGCTCGTCTTTCAGACCCTAGCCTTAAAGGGATACTCTAGGATTAAAACTGTCATTTTAACCCCATAGGGTTTTATAAAGGTAACATTAAATCCCCCATTTATCTTGTAATCAGCCTCTGTCACATAACCGAAAAGAGGTTTGACAGCTCAATCGAACATTCCACCAATTCAGCGGCTCTAACTATCAGGGTGTATTGAGAGCCATTGGCTAGAGCTGGGTTCCGAAGGTCTGATTCTGGACGGGACTAATCCCCAGCAGAATAAGCCCTCTGAGATCCCTCTGAAGAGGAGCGAGGACACTCAAGTCACTGTGCCTATTCATGACCACTCAAACTAAATGTCCTTTTAAGTGAATTCAATCACTTAAGTTATTGTTCTAGACTCCAGTTCCTCATTGCATGGCTTGTTAGCTGCATGTAACTTACCAAGCCTTCATTGGCAGTACTCCATCAGGCTGCCTAAGGCCCTGGCCCAACAGGTCCCCATGCCTTCCAGGTATAGATGGAGCAGTGGCAGCACTATGCATTCCTGGAAGTCATCCTACTCCCAAGCCATTTCATGTGTTAATACCTACCTAGTGCCCTCTAACCTGTTTGGTCTCCTGTAAGTGCTGCAATCTGGACTCAACCCACTGACCGCACACAGTTCATCTGACACCATGCTCGGGTCACACTGCAAAGAGGTAGACAGAGAGTGGCGGGTCCAGTGAGCCTGCGCAGAGTGATTAAATGATGAAACACAGAAGAATTTATATCCACCATACCAGAGCAATTCCATATAGGCTCATTGTCTAGAAAAGGGAAGAGTGGCAAACGTCCCATCCTTAACATAGGGGATTGCAATAAATCACTGTCTATTTGTATGTGTTTGCAAGATAATTCTGATGAAAACTGCTCAGATAAGCTATGGAACTTGTTCTCACCTTATAAAGTAGGGTGGCTGACATGTCCCTGTGTGAAAAGTGTCAAGCCCTGCTGATAACACAAACACTTTGAATAGAACTGTAAACTGTCCAGTGATTTCCCAGCAGATTAATTTTGTTTTTACTTGTCTATTCCTATACATTTTTGCTCTGTTTCTAATTCTATTTAAGGGGAAGATAGCTTTATATTTGCAATCTATTCTATTTTACATTTAACAGGAGTGAGTTTTATAATGCATGCAGAGATAATGAACAAGAATCATCTGAAATCTTTAGTACTTCTGGCTAAGTTCCATTTGGCTGCATTTAGTTCTTTAAATTTACTAACTCCTTTATATGAATTGCCTTGAATACCTTATTCCTTCACACTATCCTACTGATGTTCATAACTTGCTGAACAGTTAACTGAAGGAGACGTTTATTTCATCCAGACTTTGGGGATTATTCAAAGAGCTGAAACAATTCCTTCCACAGTTTGAATTTTGCTTTTGTAAAATGACATTTATTGCTGTAGTAACAATTGAAATTTTAGCAAGCATTGCTACTCTTTGAATAAACTCTTTTGTCAACCGATATGTTACACCTCTCTTTTTTCATCCTACTATACCATGACTGTCATGATTCCCCCTGATATCTATGAATCCTATCCCTATACGCAGCACATCTATCCTAAACGTCTGATCCTTTGACTGGTCAGTGAGTCTACCTATTGCCAAAACCAGTAAGCAGTTACATAGGAGACTGACACACACAGGGTTAACGGAGGAATGCCAAGGGTCGGTATCAACAGAGAGAGTGTCAGCCATATGCCAGGGGTCAGTATTACCAGAGAGAGTGTCAGCCATATGCCAGGGGTCAGTGTTACCAGGGAGAGTGTCAGCCGTATGCCAGGGTTCAGAATAACCAGAGAGAGTAAGAGTAGTCAAAATGGGAGCTAAGGGGTTAAGAGCCAGGAGAGTAGTCAGACAAGCAGAGGTCATACACAAGTAATACAAATGATTTCTAACAAGGAGCACTGAGAGGAGGTAAAACCACGTCAGGGCAACGAGTGGCTCACAGTCAAGTGGATTTAAACCTGCCGTCGCTGCGTCATAATGCCACGCCCTGCCCCCAGCATCCCACGTGACCGCCTCGGCCCTGCTCATTACTTGGCACCTGGCCAGTGAGCAGCGAGGATGGCGCTGCCGGGTAGCACCGGCTTGGGACGTGACAATGGCTTTCTATGGTAAACAAGCTATAGTTCTGAAATTCCTTAGTAATCTCTCCTGATATCAGCTGTAGGACAAAATATATCCACAACAAATAAAGCAATTCTGAGTCACAGTGTGATAAATGTGACTGAAACTATGTCATTGTCTGCCCCGTATTTAGCTATTTGCTTTTTGATTGCTATTCGGTTGCTTTGCTAGAAAATATAAAGAATGATTTATGATAACTAAGTAGTCATGTGATATAATATTGGGGATACAACTTATTAGGTAATATTTTGTAAAATAATTATATACTGAGGACTCCATATGGAATGTGTTTAGATACACCTATTGTAATCTATATTCAACCTAACTATTACATTAACTAGTATTCAAGTATAACAGCCTGACTTGATAACCTCTTCCCGACCAATAACTAGGGATGTGCACCGATTTTTTTTTCGATTCGATTCGATTTGATTTTTCGATTTTTCAAACTTTTCGATTCGGCTCGTTTCGACTGCGTTCTGTTTCGATTCGGTTCGGTTCGATTCGGTTTTCGGGTACATTTATTTTTCGGAATTTCGACCATTTTTCGTATTTTCGGGTAACTTCACTAGGTTTCTGTATCGACTTTTCGTTATTTCGGAAAATTTTCGTTTTTCGGAATTGTACATGGCTTTCGGCATATCGCCAATTTTTCGTTTTTCGGAACTTTTCGTATTTCTGAACTTTTCGTTTTTCGGAATTGTACATGTTTCGGCATATCGCCAATTTTTCGTTTTTCGGAACGTCTGTTCTCGTTTCAAAGCTGTCTAACTCTATTCGTTTTGATGAAAACTACTATGGTTTACTTTTTTAATACTACTTTATATATTTTTTATAATACATTTTTGGTTTGTTTTTCGGATCCAATAATTCATTATGTCGATACGATAATTCTGGCGATTCTATCGTGTTTTTTTAATTAACCCTTTCGCTGCTGAGGCTTTTCCCGCCCCTGTGCTGAGGTCATTTTTAGCGGTTTTGCTCATCATGTTTAAATGCGTTTTGAAGGCTTATTTTAGTATATGACCCAGACATATTATATATCGTTCTTTCCGGCAGACTCAGTAGATTCATAATATGTCATTATTATATGTATACGTCATGACCTGTCTGTATATTATAACAAAAAATGCAATAAAATATGAATTTTCAATAATTTACAATGTGTAAAGTGTTTTTTTTTCACATTTTAACATGCGAGCAATTGCGGTTATATTTTGTATGGGGTGCGCTTGTTAAAAAATTTAGAGATGGGGTCTCGTTACATTTTCTTTTGGGGAAAATTACGTGATTTTTAACAAACGCACCGCATACAAAAATCGTTAGTGCAGCATCATTGTTCACATTATAATTGAAATGGGAACAATATTGCTGCATTAACAAACCAAAAAAAGAAAAAAAAATGTTTATTATTTTTTTTATAAATGTTTTTAAATATTTTTTTAATTTTTTTACAAACGTTTTTCACATTCGTGTTTGGTATCGTTGGAATAGCCATGCTCTGGCTGATCCAACAATACCAAACTTTAACCCCTAGCTGCCATGGATCGGGAGATAGGGGGTTCATTTTGGAACCCCCTATCTCCACCATTGGTGGCAGCTTGGGGTTAACTCCAGGACTGGCGTCATCATGCTATGCACGATGACGCCAGTCCTCAGGGGGAGTTACCGGAAGCTTGGCCGACATCCGACATCCTCATGGATATGCCCCAGCTCCTCATGGATATTGCCCCAGCTCCTCGTGGACATGCCCCAGCTCCTCATGGATATTGCCCCAGCTCCTCGTGGACATGCCCCAGCTCCTCGTGGACATGCCCCAGCTCCTCGTGGACATGCCCCAGCTCCTCGTGGACATGCCCCAGCTCCTCGTGGATATGCCCCAGCTCACACATGGATTTGCCCCAGCTCCTCGTGGATATGCCCCAGCTCCTCGTGGATATGCCCCAGCACATGGAATGCCCCAGCTCCTCATGGATATGCCCCAGCACATGGAATGCCCCAGCTCCTCATGGATATGCCCCAGCTCCTCATGGATTTGCCCCAGCACATGGAATGCCCCAGCACCTCATGAAAATGGCCCCAGCTCACCTCCGCTGCCTTTTTCGCTCCCTCAGAGCGTCCGGCGGCGCAGAGCTTGGGCGCTCGCCAGGGGGAGCCACGTGACCAGCTGCGATTGGCTGGTGACGTGTTTCCTCCAGGCGAGCGTCGAAGCTGCATGCTTCGGACGCTCGCAGGGAGTGAAAAACGCGGCGGAGGGTGAGACACCCGCCCTTAGGGTGACGGTGTCACCCTAAAGGCGGGTGTCACCTGGTGCGGGCCGCACCCCCGCCCCCATGTTACGACGCCACTGGTATATACATTTAACGGCCGCACGCCCACGGACTTACTCTATCCAAACAAAGTTCAGAATGATGTGAAACATTGGGACTTTTTGGATAGATTTCGATTTTCGACTATCCAGAAGTTAAAACAATAAAAATGGTCGAAATCTAATGCAAAAGTCCTGATGTTTCACATCGGGTGTCAGATATTAATAGGCTTGTGCACTGATTTTTTTTCGGTTCGATTAGATTTGTTCTGATGTTTAAAATTTTTGATTCGGCTCGTTTCAACCGATTTCTGTTTCGATTCGGTTTGGTTTGGCTCGTTTATCGTGTAAATTTTTTTTTTTGAATATCGACCATTTTTCGTATTTTCGGGTCAGTTTGCTGGTTTTTTGTATCAACTTTTCGTGATTTCGGAATTTTTCATTTTTTTCGGAACGTCTGTTCTCCTCGTTTCAAAGCTGTCTAACTCTATTCGTTTTGACGCGTAAACTACTATGGTTTACTTTTTTATACTTTATATATTTTTTATAATAAATTTTTGGTTTGTTTTTCGGATCCGATAATTCATTCTGTCGATACGATAATTCTGGCGATTCTATCGTGTTTTTTTTTATTAAATAAAGATCCTTTTTTTCTTATGAATATACATTTCACAACTTTATTTATTTAATCACATTAAAAAATGGTATGAAAGCCAAGGAACAAAAAAAAAAGAACAAAACTATTTAAAAAACGGTAAACTGACCCGAATGGTCTGACTTTAAAGATAAAAACCAGAACAAAAAGTTTTTAAAACGGAAAAAGTAGTTGATCAAAATGATCTGAAATTAAAAAAAAATAAAATGATTTAAAGGTTTCAGACAAAAAAAAATTAACCGTTTCGCTGCTGAGGCATTTCACGGCTTCCCTTCACGCCTGTGTGCGGCACTGCGGTCTGCTGCTGAGCTAATTTTTAACAGTTTCGCTCCTCTTGTTTAAACGCGTTTTGAAGCCTTCTTTTATAATATGACCCAGACATGTTATATATCGTTCTTTCCGGCAGACTCGGCAGATGATTCATAATATATCATTATCATATGTATGCGTCATGTCCTGTCTGTATATATAAAAAAAAAATGCAATAAAATTAGAATTTTCAATGTTTGTTTTACAAGGTGTAAAGTGTTTTTTTCACATTTTATCATGCGAGTGTTTGCGGTTATATTTTATGAGTTGCGTTTGTTAAAAAAAAATTGAAAAGGGGACTTGTTATATTTTTTGGGTGAAAATTACACAGTCACATTCATGGCCACAAATATGTTGACAAATTTATGACAAAGGGTCCATAGAAATGTCAATAAATTTATGTACATATGATTTTAACAGTGTGGACTGGAAACCAAGCAATACATAATTAACTTATTAACGTAAAGCAACGCACACAACAGGAAAATATATAAAAAATAGAAAATTTATTTACATGGGGAAGGATGGCAAACTGCCCAACGGGGGCACAAACAACACAAACAAACATACAAACAAACATCTTCCAGTCTAAGCCAGGCGATAATAATTACTGGCATTTGAGGAGATGTTGGAGCTGGTCCGCATCTTCGATAACAAGGAATATGACTGCAGTAAGGGCCCTTACGCAGGAAGAGTAATTTGAGAAAGGATCGGAACAGAGAAGTTACGCGCACCACCATCCTAGAGTGTTTGGGAAGGACGGTACGAAGGACCAGATCAGAAAACGCTGGTCCGACCCAAAGCAGGCGAGCAGGAGCAGCTGAGGCAGTTGTTGCTCTTCTTACTGCCGCTCAAGCATGTCCGCGGTGTTGACTAGCTGCTCACGGAGGACCTGCATCAGTTCCTGGATGTTGTCAAGTGTCCGGACTGCCAGGCGTAGCTGCTGACCAATTGCCTCCGAGTCCCGAGGTCTGGCTTCTCCTTCTATATATCCAATAAATGAAAGAAGGAAAATACAGTAAGTAAAGCAGGTTTCTATTTTTGACTGAAAGTCTTGAAAAAATATAACAGTAGTATATACCAGTGCTGGCAGCTTCCTGAGGCTCCTCCTCCTCCTCCGACTGATCCCCCACGACCACCGTCAGCATATCCAGGGCTATATGTAAGAAATTAAAGAAATAAAAAATACAGTAAACAACAAAACTGATTTATTTTTGAACAAAAGTCGATGCAAAATACAACAGTAAAAAAAAACAACCTGGACTGGCGGCCTCTGGCTCCTCTCTCTTCCTCTTCCTCTCCTCCTCCTCTTCCTCCTCCTGCACCTCTTGTGCTATACATAAAAAAATTTAATTAAAATACAGTAAACAAAAAATGTTTCTGTTTTTGACCAAAAGTCGTTGCAAAATAAAACAGTATATACCAGCGCTGGTGGACGCCCGTGGTTCCTCCTCCTCCTCCGGGGCACTGGTGCCCGCCGGGGCAGATTCGGCGGCCTTCTTCCTGTCTTCTGCCAAATTCAAAAAATAACACGTAAATAATGCAGACTGGAAAAAATGGTATATCTATACACTATATTGCCGAAAGTATTGCGACACCCCTCCACTACCCCACTACCAGAGGCCTGTTCAGTACCTCAGCAGCTGCTGAATTGCTGCTGACTGCAGCAGTGTCGTTGAACCCTTTGGATGCGAATTTTGAATCCAAAATGGCCGATGATTTCTTAATGAAAATTCAGATTTTTTTTCGGATCACTCGGACAAAATATAATAAAGAGAAGCAGTCAGCACAATTCCGTTTTGTAGGTACACACCACAAATGATAGTTTTTAATGAATAAACGTTATGTTTACTTCTGAAACAATAATATATAATTTGAACTGTAATATATGTCTATGTACAGGGGGAAATAATAAATAAATATTTTGTGCTTTGGTTAACAGAAACCGCAAAATTAACATTGCTGTACGGAATTATTACTTGCTTCGAGGCGGCGGCCATCTTGCTGTACGGCATTGTTACTGCTTCATGGCGGTGGCCATCTTTAAAACGTCACACTCAGCATCTCCTCGGGTCGCTGCAAGTGCTAGGTTAGCATGCTGAGCGGTTGAACGGCGTTCAATGGCAAGTTGCTAACTTAGCACTTGCAGCGGCTGAGGTATTGAACAGGCCTCAGCTTGACCCCCCCACTACTCCCATCTCATACATATATTGCACACAGACATATATTACCGTTCATTTATATATTTTTTTCAGAAGTAAACATTACGTTGTTATTCAATAAAAACTATTATTTGTGTTGTGTGCGTACAAAACGCATTGTGCGACTGCTTTTAGTTATTTTATAGAAGGCCTCAGCCTCCGTTTCACTTTCAGTTTCTGCTAATAAAACTGGATATTGCAGAAACAACAGAAATCCACCATTTTGTTTTGAAATTTGCATCTAAAGCATTCAGTGTCACTGCTGCAGCAGCTGCATTGAACGCAGCTCTGTTATGCACTTTCAGAAGAACTACATGTCCCATCCTTGTTGTGCTACACTACCACTTAGCAGAGACGCAGAGATTTTTATTGATGCGCAGGTGGGAGCCAATATTGGGCAAGCTGCGGGTCTTCTCGTATGCATCACTCAATCACAACACCCCCCCCCCCAGCACACTACAGACTACACACAGTGCCAAAAGAAATCCAGCATTGTAACTTCATCTACATACATCAAATGTCACAATTTTCACGAATACGTAAAATCACAAAAAGGAAGAGCTATGGCAAAAATGCTTGTATGACGAGTCGTGAAAACGCAAAGCTATACACAATCACATTGCATGAAAAAAGGACTAGATAAATCAACGTATTTCTGTGCACATTAGCACATGCAAGCACATTATTATTATTATACAGGATTTATATAGCGCCAACAGTTTGCGCAGCGCTTTACAATATAACGTGACACTTACGTTTCGCTATGACGCGGCGGAGGTGCCTGAGCTGCTTCTGTTCCCGCACCTTCAAATCGGACCAGCGTTTCCTCAGCTGATCCTTCGAGCGTTCCTTCCCAAAATTCACCAAAATTGTGGTGCGTAGCTTCTCCAAGATCCAATCCTTCCTCGCGTTACTCTTCCTGCGGTACGGGCCCCTACTACAATCATAATCCTTGCCATCAAAGATGCGGACAAGCTCCAACATCTCCTCAAATGACATATTTGTGGCTCGCTTCACTTTCTTCCTGGGTACTGGTACTTCTGGTGATGACGAGGTAGTATTACTGTGTGCAGCGGCCATTTTGTTGAATAATAACAACAACAATATTTTGTTCAAAAGTTGTCAATAAAAAGTGCTCAATAAAGTTACGATATTCGTGCGCGCATGCGCGACCCGCGGTCGAATCGAATCTGCCTAAATACGAACATTCCTATCGGATCATGGAAAAATTAAACTTTACAGAATCAGCGATATAACCGATAATAGTTAAATAATACGATGTCCAGACTTACCGAAATGGAACCGAAATCCCGAATGGAACTGAAATCATGAATAGACTATATAGAGGGAAAGTAAATTTCGATTTGACACATTTCAAAGTCCATTCGAAAATTCCGAAAATTTTTCGACTTGGCTCGGAAAACTTTTCGGATTTCGGAACAATTTTTCGTTTTTTGGAAAGTCTGTTCTCGTTTCAATTCAAAGCAATAGATTTCGATTTGACACATTTCAAGTTCATTCGAAATTCCGAAAAAATTTCGTTTCGACTCGGAAAACCTTTTCGATTCGGACATTTTCGGGTCTAAATATTTTCGGAATTTCGATCGAATCGAAAGACCCGAATCGGGAAATTTCGTGAAAATTCCGAAATTCCGAAACCCGAAACGCACATCCCTACCAATAACCATGATTTTTAAAATACTTAACAACTGATGGCAGAATAATTCCGTAATGCGTGAAAATAAACAGTGGCTCGTGCTGGACTACCGATCAGGGGGTGTTTGCTGTTGATGGACCTCTTGGAGTCCAAGGCAGACGAGCAACAGAAAATTCTGGGGACCCAGCACCCCTGATCACTGCCACAGCTGACAATGCTGTTAAAGCACTAAAACGGGTGTTAGCTCATCACACTTGTGCAGCTGAAAAAGTCGGATAAGCGTATGCCATGGTGTCTCAGGAGAATACAGCGTCTCCTTGGAACACTAATGGGTCTATTCACAAAGCATCGAGATTGTGTTTCGGCCCATTTTGCCACATTTCAGTGATTCCATTTCGCCAATAATATGGTGAATTCACTATTTAGTGAACAGTCACATTATTTTCCCCTATATTGGAGTCGCTAAAGCAGTTATCACTCAGTTCGAATTCCACCGAACTGCAAAAAATAAACACAAACACGGACGCCTCCTATTCTCCCAATGGGTGTTTAAGCAAAAGGATTTATTTAAAATATGTCTAAATTATAAAAAAGATCCTTTAAAAACAATAAAAAGGTCTATTACAGAATAATACAAAACAAAACAACTTTTATAAACTTGAGAAACAAAATTTTTGTGTAGAAAATACAAAAAGATGTTTGAAACAATAAAAAAATAGGTTTCTTCTAACTACAAACTGAAGGAGGCACAGAACAAATAGTTCCCAATGTCCTTTCGCCACAAGTCCAATAGATTTCAGAATAGAATACCAGTAGTGATGCTACTGACAGTATTCTTTATTGGTTCCCTATGATTTTGAGCTGAGCTGCTAACACAGTGGCTGGCTTGTAATTGAACTGATACTAACAGGGTTATTCAAAGAGATTCAAAAAGTCACCACACGTTCGGTGACTTTTCGTTCTCTTCAATTCGGTTTGTTTTGCCGATCCCATTTCGGCGACCCTGCGGTGTATTCAGCAAGCACCACAGGGTCCCCGAATTGCAGGGAAAAGCTGCTGCAAACCCGACGAACACTCACCGCAAAACCCAGCGAATGCACGCCGAAAACCCTCAAAAACATCTGGATTAACCTGCCGAAAACCACAGAAAAATCCTTAACAGGAGCCGATCGCAGCCTTCGACACAGCAGAAGAAGCAGTGAATAAATTAGCAAAACAGTTTGTATGAATGTGTGAAAGTGAAAAACTATTTGCAAAGAAACTGCTGAGCGAAAATGTCTGAAATTTACATATGAGGTCCAGGGAATGATAATAAAGAGGGCTGTTACAGAAAAAAGAAGAAAACTTTAAAAAAAAAATGGGACTTTTAATTTTTTTTTTCAAAATTCAGAAAAATGCTTAAAATATCCTAAAAAATCTATAAATAAAGAGACTCTTTACTGCAGAATTTTATAAAGAACGGTTTATTAGATATTGAATTAAAACGGGAATATTTTTAACATTGAAGCCTATGGGATTCTCCTGAATAAATTTGCCGAATTAAACCACCGAATGGCAGGGCATTTCGGGAACCGTTCACTGCTGGTTTGTGTTCTCTGAATAGCCGAAGCAGTGCATTTTCATGGGGTTTTCACTGCCCTCGAACAGGCACCGTATGTGCAGGCAATTCGCTAGGATTTTTTTTTTTGTGAAAGGATTTTACCAGGAAGGATACATTGAGATTTCTCTCGTTTTCAAGTATGTCCTGGGTGGCGAGTATGTACCGTTAGGTGTCTTGCCAAGGACACTTACTGGAGAGGTTGCTCGCTGGGATCGAACCCATTACTCCACAGGCTCTCTCCATGCAGAGCGGTGACATTACCTCTACTCCACCCAGCCGGTACTGGTATTCTATTTGGCGAATTGCCTGCTCTCTGGATAGCCGAATGGCCAGGAAAGGTAACCGAACGCTGATTTTCAGCGTTAGGTTACCTTTCTCAAGCAATTCGGAGCTCTTTGAATAACCCTGTATAACTTAACAGTGTGGGCCATTTTATCATCTCTGTCAAAAGAGATGCCACTACAGTTTTGACATATTCCTTGTGATTAATATGTAATATGTAGTATGTCTGCTACAAAGAAAACAGTGTGTGAAACTGATATAATTGTAGGCTTGATGGATTTCTTTATATAGCAAATGTTGCATTGCTTTGTTGCCAGCAATTACAATAACAATTGTGGAATAAAATTTGAATCTGTTTCTTCATATGTTGTAGGGAAAGAAGCAAGACGTTCCAAGAGAAGAACAAGGACCAACTATCAAAAATTTGGATTTCTGGCCAAACCTCATAACACTAATGGTCACCATCATTGATGAAGATAAGACGTCTTACACTCCAGTTTTAAACCAGTAAGTCCAATGTCACTTTGCAGTAAGCGTTGAAGCGCTAACTATTCGAGTAGATACTTGAGTATACCGCTAGATTTTGGTGACAAAAATGTACCCTAAAATTGGAAGGGGTCGCGTTATATTCGAGACATCTGCATTGCGTGTAAAAAAACTTGACTTGTTCAGGGGTCCCTAGTCTCCCAGAAGTTCCGGTAGGCTCCCTGACACCTGAGAACACTTCAGGAACTCCCAGATTCAGGATAGGTGGAATCCATCTCGGTCAGAGGGCACGCTCGGATTAAGCCAATCATTCAAGATTGGCTTACAACCGAGCATGCACACTCACTCCACATTGTGGTGATTGAACCGGAGGTAAGAAAATGACACCTCCCGGCATACTGCCTATCAGTGAATGATTCACTGCATTGGTCACCTCGCTCTGCCGGCCAATTTATCTCAAGTAAAGAAGACGGGTGGCTGTCGGGGCTTCATACTTAGTGACAACTACAATCATTCTAGAGCAGAGCACCCTGGCCTGAGGGGTAGCCTGACTGTGTTAAGAGAAGCTCAAAGAATTTTAATGATTTACCAGTACAGTATACTTCTATAATTTTGCTCCTCGCGTTATGTTTGAGTCTTGAGTATTGCATGATTTCCACAATATTTCTCTATCCATCACATTATATTCGGGTCGCGCTATACTCTAGTATCTACGGTAGTTATAAATCAGATCATAGTTGTACTTATCAAGGTAAACGTGAAATTATATCACTGAGATTTCTTAACCTGTATTCTGATATTTTAGATATGCATCTTAACCCCCTCCCTTCGATGAAACAATCGTTATTTGTCTGACAAAAGTAAATGGTCAAGGAAAAAAGGGTTTCAAAAACAGCACTCACTCAGTTCCGCTCCTTGGTGTGCTTGATACCTGGATTTTTCATAAATGCGTGCAGAACATGCCTACATGGTGGGCACTCATTTATTAATTATGATTTAAAATGTAATTACCTTTAAAGGACCAGATAAATATAAAGATTATAAATCAGGCACAAAATTATAACTTTCTACTCTTGTTTTGAAATAATCAAGTTTATACAGTTGTTCAGTCATTTGTCATGGGTTTTTATCTTGAAACCAATAAGGATCATTAAAAAGGCAGCTCTGTGTGACTCAAACTTGCCTCAAAAATGTGCATATCAACCCATTGCTATGTAGTATGTGAAGACAGGCCTTGTGCACAGTCCTAGTCCTAATATTAACTACAATGCAACTTTTTTTAAATTATTTGGGCAAGAACGTAATGAGTGACAAATTTTTGATTTATACTAATAAAAATACTAAAGCTTTAATTTAATTTGTCTCGATCGCCAAAATCTGCAACTTCGTTTACCATTTCTACCATTTTGGGCTTTCAAGCATTTCAATTCCTGATAAAAATTCGGCACCATTATCGGCACCTGCACTTATACCCACTAGTGGAAAGTTCGGATTTATAGGTTTAATTCATTAATTTATTGATGAGCTGAATTAAAAAAAAAATAAAGTGCTGAAAGAGTTGATAATAAGACTTTGCGGCAGGAAACCGCACTGAAACCCTCTTTAAACATTTGATTTTACGATAGGCATGCTTAGTAGCAAAAATCAATATGATACTGCTCAAAAATGTGCTTTTTTGTTGGTGTTGTCTGAATTTTTTTTGACTGATTCAGACAATATTTGAAAAAGTACTGGGTGAAACTTGATGAAATAAAAAAAAATGTCTGAAATCATTAAATTGAACCCTAAACCCTATAAAAATAGCTATTAACAGGACATTGTTCATTATAAATGGGACTATGGAAAAAACAACATTAAGAAATAAATGCATAAATTCGATGAAAATAAGGGTGATGGAGTTCATTGGCAATGTGATAAATACAATGTAATCAAAATTGCCTAACATGCTGCAGAACCGTTTCTCAGTTTCTGGTTCTTGAAGTTGAATTATTCATAGTAGGAGTGGGTATTTGTTGGATAAAATGCTGCCATTAGGGTTGCATGGCTGAAACACTATGTGCTATTAGTCAATAGATAACTACATAACTATATAACATGACACCACATTGTATCCATGCATTCTTACTTGTGCTCATTGACTCCATTTGTCTTATGCTCAATATGTTTCATGTTTATTATAATTTCCTTTTCTCAGTAGTCATAGAAACATAGAAAATGTCAGCAGATAAGAACCTTTCGGCCCATCTAGTCTGCCCAATTACATGGATACTTTACCTGGATTTATCTTTTGTTTAGGATAGCCTTATGCCTATCCCATGCCTGCTTTAATTCAATTACTGTTTTGGCCTCTACCACAAAATGACCACCACAAGTGACCAAGGTATTTGCCTAGCTGTGTAATGACCACCCCAGATGTGACTCGAACCCACAATCCCTGGTTTAGGAGGCCAGTGCCTTATCCATTAGTCAAGGTTCTATATATTAGATGGCAATTAATGTATGTGATATATTTCTTAATTTACTGTGTGAGTGTCTAGTCTGCCCGTGCTGTCACTGTAGCCGGTGCTACTATTTAAATACCACCTTCTGAGGTCCCTCTGTGTCCTGCCATGGTTTTTGATAATTCTCAGTGCATTCCTTGTGATTTTCTTCTGGATTTCATGGTTGTGACTCTTGGTTCTGATCACTGACGATGTTTGTAGCGTGGCTCTCTCCACTCCTTGACTCTGACTTTACAGTTACCAACCTCTGTGTGTTTATTTATGTGTACATCTCTTGTGCTAGACCTTATCTTGTTTCTCTGGATATTCTCTGCCTTAACTTTGTTGTTATTCAGCTATTTAAGGACTGGTTCTAGCAGACGATATCTGTATTTTTAGTTTTTGTTGCTATTTGCACGTTGGGTGAGTTCCTCACCACTGCAGTTAGGAATGGCTGAGTATATTTTGGACAAAAAATAAATCCTTCTTTCGGGTTCTTTTCATATAAAACTCCCAACTACTGTATAACACAAATACAAGGAGTTTACCTCTTTTATTTCCAATGGCGTTATCTCATAGTGGTATAGACTCCTATTATTATTATCCTTTATTTATATATAGCGCCACAAATTCTGCAGCGCTTTACAAGATCAGTGTACAAGGAGTTGATATATTGATACCACACATGGATGATGACCTGATTCAGGGGGACCCTGTTCCAATGGAACTTACTATCTATGAGAAGTACAAGTATTTTGTGAGGTAGACGCATCCATATCGTTAAGCGTCTTCTGCAAGGACACTCACTGGTTGCGTCTTCTGAGCGGGATCAAGTCGTCTTTCCATGCTTGGAGATTAGTGACCTGGTGGTTAGGTAGAACCCTCTTCTCATAAAGTCGAGACTCCTATGCTTTTGTTTCATGTTCATTTATAGTAATGATTACATTATAAGAGAATTTAACCGTTAAAAAAGTGTTGAACATTGGATGTAGAGAACAATCGCCCCTTTTTGCAGACTGTGTTTGTGCGTAACCTGTATGGAACTGTGCTCGTTTCTTACTTTTCTATGGGTTTGAGTTGATGGGTTTGTTGTGGTCTATTTTGATCCTGCCGTGTTTTGTAATAGAAATGGCAGGACACACTAATAGTAACTATTGATTTATATTACGGAGCTTGTTTTTCATTGCAGTTCCAAGCACACCGTGGTTTCAGGGAGGCAGACAAGGGTATCCAGTTCAGTATAATAAGATGGATGCTCTCCTAGTACAGGGGACAGATTACTTATTTTGATTATATCAAGACAGTTCGATGTATGCTATAACAATAATTGATTAAGGAAAGCAAGTTACCTCATTATACCCTGTCTATGCCATGGGCTTTCTTTATAATGGAATCTTGAAATTTCAAATATACTCTAATTGGTTTAATTTTAACAAGAACTGTTTTCAAAGTAGTAGTAAAAACTCTGTACGTTTTATCCTAATCATATTTATTTTATATTTTTAATTTTCTGTACTGGATTATCTTCTGTTTGGGAATAAACATGATTTACATGATTTTTAATATACATTGTAAGTAATTTCTGAATTACTGTAAGATATAGAGGTAGAGGCTTTAATTTCTGCTTCAAGGCACCTGAAACCAATAACTCAGTGAAAGATAATTCGTTTTACACTTTATTTCTATTACTATAATTACTATTCATTCAGAACAATAAGTACAAGTTATTATTTCTTCATTGAATCACTCGACAGTTCACAATGATAATACCGAGGAACTGAACTAATAGAAAATATTCTTGGAGAAAGTTGGAATGCTGTGATACACTTTCAGAAGATGTTGGTAGAATAAAATCTTTCTATTTGGCCCTGAACTCCTTTCTTTAATGGGTTTTCTCTAGGAGTCAGGAGAGCCCAAAACCATTCTTCACTATATTTAAGAGCAAATATTAGACCTTTAACAATGAACCAAGAGCCCTTTTCCACCGTTGCCGCTAACAAGGAGCCATTGAGGCATTAGGCTAATGTCAGACGAATGCAGTTATCACGTCCGTGTTGCCGCACAGTTTAACGTCCGTCGTAGCATAGAATCATGAGCAATAGAGACCCACACACGAAGTACGTCTGCACCGAACTGCGCACGCACAACGCACGTGGCAAACGGACGCAAGTTAGGCAAGAACATAAAATCGCTAGTTGGACACGCAGAGTGTGCCATGTCCACGTAGTGTTCTGTGTGAGTGATGAGATGTCAGACGCAGTGATTTTGCGACGTCCAGCACCTTGACGCACAAAATGGCTTTTCATATCCTTTTCAAATTTTTATCATCGAGAGATCTAGAGACCGAATAACAAAAATTCATAACCGTTACACACACAGAACAGTAGGAGAGAGAACCCTGCTCGTGAGCTTACAATCTGAGAGGAGATGGGTGACACACTAGGTGAGCATGAATAGCAGAGTATGTGAGAGTGTGTGGGCTGATTGGGAAGATGGTGCATGAAATGTACACTGGGGAGATTATGGAGTGAGCTGATTGGCTGCTCTAAAGTAATGTGTTTTCAGAGACTTCTTGAAGGACAAGAGAGATGGGGAGAGTCTAATTTTGCAGGGGCGGGAGTTCCATGGAAAGAGGGCAGCTTGGGAGAAGTCCTGAAGGCGAGAGTTGGGGGTGCGGGTACGAGGAACTGATAGCATCAGATCATTACTATTAATTATTGTCATGGATACATTATGCTATTGCTCAGCAGAAAGTTTTATAGATAGGATTTAGGCTAATGTCAGACGAATGCAGTCTGAGTGCACTCTGCGTGTGTGCACAACGGACGGACGTATTGATGGAAGATACTGTAGACACCACATGGTCTGTTTTAGTTGACGGACGTAGGAAAAAAGGGATCTATGGGAAATAAAATTAATATGAAAAATGATAAAAATTTGAAAAGGATATGAAAAGCCATTGTGTGCGTCAAGATGCTGGACGTAACAAATGCGCTGCCTCTGACATCACTCACACAGAACGCTACACGGACGTGGCGCACTCTGCGCGTCCGTGGTAGCGGTTTTACATTCTTGCCTAACTTGCGTCCCTTTGCCACGTGCATTGTGCGTGCGCAGTTCGGTGAGTGGGTCTCTATTGCTCATGATTCTATGTTACGACGGACATTAAACTGTGCGGCAACACGGACGTGATCACTGCGTTCGTCTGTCGCGGGCCTTAGAAAGAAACATAACAGTTGACTTAGTTCTAGAGGAACCAATATCTTTTTAATCATTTGTAACTATGTCTAGTGGTAATATTTCAGATGCCTTTGCCTAAAGCAACCAGAAAACCAGAAGTGTTATCATGGAAGAATTTAATGTAGCTTAAGGACAACAATTTTTTATGTCATTTTTCTTTGATGGAATGATGACTAAGGTAACAGAGCATACAAATTAACTGAGAACTTCTTCATGTAATTTATTTGGAGAGGAGACGTTGCCAAAATGACTCCATGTTTCCAGGGTTTCTAATTCCCTCACATGCCCCTGAATACCCTTGACCTGATTTTCACTGGTGAATTTGGAGTTAAAGGCAATAAAAAAAATTAGAGATATAATGCAATTGTGTATGCATCTACTAATCACGAGGGACACAATTTAGGAAAACTACGCCGGATATAGCAGCTCTGAATGTGTGTGAAGTTATTTCTCTCCCAAAATTACAATTAAAATGGAGGTGAGCACAGATGGCATTTGTTTTTCCTTTCTATTTTTTGTTGGTCCCATTTATCATAAAGTGCTGTTTGAAAACTGCTTTCTATACGAATACATAGTCCGAGATCTATTCGTTTATGCATAAGTGATCATCTGCCCTTTGACAGCTCATTGGTCCTGCTGGTTTTGGTTCAATAATCAAATCATTCTGATGGCATCAAGCTAAGGATCATTACATGCACACTTAGGATTTTTCAAAGAATTACCCACACATGTTTATATTTCAATGATGTATAATGTAAATCAGATTGTTTTTATCATCTGCCCGGTTACCATGAGCAGCCTTTATTATAACCATAAATTTATTTATTTATAAAGTATTTTGCCAGGAAGGATACATTGAGATTTCTCACGTTTTCAAGTATGTCCTGGGTTCAAGAGCATTGAATTGTTTCAGTTGTTACAGAAATACAAAGTAATAAAATGCAAGATATTAAAAAAACAACACAAATATACTGATTTACACAGAAAATTAATATGTAGGAAATATATTCACTATGTTACATGTTTACAGGTGCATTCTGTATTGAGGTATGTTAATAGAGCTCTCTTAAGTGATTTTAGAGACTGGGGGAAGATTTGATGGCATCTGGGAGGTTATTCCATAATTGAGGTGCTCTGTAGGAAAATGAGGATCGAGCCACTTTCTTTTTGTATTGTGGTATTGCAAGTAAGGTGCTGGTCCTGGATCGGAGGTTATAGAGGATGAGGGTACTGCTAGGGGAAGCAGTCTATTCAGGTAGGGTGGTAGCTTCCCAGAAAAGCTCTTAAACACCAGGTTGTAGAGGTGAAGGGTGCGTCTAGATTCCAGCGACGGACAGTTTAGCTCTTTTAACATGTCACAATGGTGGGTCATGTAGTTACATTGTAGCACAAAGTGGCAGAATGAGTTATACAATGTAGTAAGTTTAGGAAGGTGCGTTTGCGGGGCAGCTGCATACACTACATCTCTACATCTACTATATAGCCATGAAGTAATGGTTGCCTTTAGTATTTTTGTTGCGTTAGCGTTTTGTTGCATTTTGAGATTGGTCAATGGGGAAGTCAGGATTGGGCAAATAATACTTTATATATATATGGGGATAATACTTGCCTTTTATAATGTTCAACATTTAACGTCTAGTCCCATTCCTTGGCTTGATAACGTTAGGGCTCCAGGTAATTTACTATCCAGATTGTTCGGTTTGCGGGTTCTACTTTCTGTTTGCCGGCTGTAAATGTTTATTGTTCATACATTTTCTAGCCATGCAGAAAATCGCAGGTCCTGTTAGCTCAAGGCTGCATTAAACCTACAATCTTATTGCCTGTAAACTATTTTAAATAATCTAGAACCTTCAGTGTTTCAGAATACAACAGTGAAACCTAGAAGATAAAAGAAAGATGTCAGATTTCCTGACACTATCATTTTTCATCTTAATGAGCACTGAAAGATGAAAAGATGTAGACCGCTCTCCGTCTCACAGCAGGTTGCTCCTGATTCCGCATTCAGCAATCACGTCTGTTTGCAAACTCAGGTAATCATTAGTGTATGAGCGCAACACCACACTATTGTATTTTGCAGCTCTACTATTCTGAAAGCAATTTCCCATTTGTAACAAATGCCAGTCTGCTGGCGCCTAGCCTCATTTCCTCTAATTCCGCTTTGAACAATTAGCCCAGCTTCTGGAGGAAACTTAAACACCCATGGACGCCAGAGGGACAAAAAATTCATAAAATAATCTGTCTAACCACTGAGCCTTTTTTCTTGAAAATATTTGCTGATCTATGGTAATATTCAAAGTATCCACGCCATAGCATTTGTTGCTATTATATAAAAATGAATGAGAATCATGTTAAATTAGATGGAAAAAGCAAATCTACATACGTAAACTCAAACACATTTTCAATGGTCCCCATATGACATTACTCCATAGGTCTTATCCCAGTAGCCTCTCAGTCTCGAGTGCATTGAGAGTAGAAACCCCATTTCCACTCTACCTACAGTGGTCACATCTGACTCCACACACTGAGCGAGAATCATCTGTTCATTTACCCATCCGCATGCATATTACTGAGGCCGTAGGCTCCTTTTTGTACATAGTCTCTGTGACGTGCTTTTCATTTGATTTATTTTCCTTCGCGCCATCATAGTTTTTATTAATAATATTAATAAAGGTTCTGTTTTTCTTCATCCCTAACCATTACATACTCTTCCTTTAGTTTGGTCTATGTTTATGGGTTTTGCCCCTTTTTTTTCAGCTACAATCCTAAATGTATGATTCCAGAGCAGATAGAATATCTCACACTTTTGGCTTCTATCATTGGCTAGTTACAACCTTAGATGATATGCCTCCACCACTGCTATGTTGGAAATGGAATAAGCGGTATGGGTGTCATTATGACTTCTGTATGTGGTTATTTAGCTTTGAAAAATGTGTCCTGGCATAACCTAACAACCATCCAAAGTATCTCATTAGTGCTGCCTAATTCTGTTTGTCCTTGAATTCACCTTGTCATATTTTGTCACATATGGTCTGTAATGCTGTTGTCCAATTTTAAATCCAGATTCATTAGTTCTACACATGGTGTAGTCTTGTCATCTGAGACAAAAGAAACAGTCTTGCATTTTGCATATCAAATCCCAAAATAAATATTTTGGATCTCAGATATGTTTCAATCTGATTATAATAGACATGTCAGATTTCTCTTCAACTAGTTTCAGAAAATACATTTTTTTTTTCAAACTCTGCCTTGCATTATCAAATTCATGAGCTAATCAGTTAAAAAAAAAATCATTGGGTGTCATTCATTAACACTGAGTTACTTCTGACAAGTGTAACTCTACTTTATGAGCTAAGTTGTTTTTGTCTGAAATGGCTTTGCTAATTGTGTAATAGGGTTTGCCCATGTTCCATAAATTGTTTTACTTTTGCTATGGACTATCCATGCTGTCATGTTATCCACTCCTAAGTGCCATTCTGGTGCTTCAGGGTCCCGTTCCGTTGCTGCCCCCTCTGTTCTCACTGGATGGAAAGCTAGTAATTTTTACATTGACCGTTCAGTCGCATGGCTTTTTTGTGCTATGGACGTCACGTGTCATTTTCCCTTGGTGAAGCCCAGGATGTCCTTAAGCTTGTGTCATTCTCATAGGATGCTATCCAAAGCGTTGTTCCATTTTTTTTAACATTTTGGCACTCGGACTTGAGACCTACTAAAGTGAGAGATTTTGGGCTATATTACAAAGCTGGTGCTAACTTAACCAGAGCTGTTGTAAACTTCCCAGAGCCATTATAGCCTATGGAAGTTTTCAGTTCACAACAGCTCTGGTTAAGTTAGCACCAAGTATGTAATATGGCCATCTGTTTCTAAATAACCCTTAGTCACACTATGCTCTGTACCCGGTCATGGTACTTTGTACCTGAGAGCGTGTGTTATCCATTTACTGCATACTGATTTTAGCTTCTCCTATGGACTATTCTGATATCTGTCGTCTCTGCTAGGGATGAGCGAACACCCCCGAGTTCGGTTCGCATTCGAAATCGAACTTTTCAAAAGTTCGAATTCGAACTCGAACACGAACTCAATACAAGTCAATGGGACTCAAAGTTCGATTTTTAGAGTGCCCTCCAAGAGGGCATATATGCTAGATATTTGCCATAAAAGGTGTATGGGGGTCCGGGTAGTGCCCTGGGGGACAGGAAACAGGGACAAAAAGTTAAAAAAAGTTTTTAAAGGGACAGTGAGTTTTCAATGAAATAAGGGTTAAAAATAAAAGCGAAAAATTCCTTCAAATATCGTGCCTAGGAGGTCCCCATAACCTGCCCGTGAAGTGGCGGATTTCTAGGATGTATAGAAACATTTAAAAACAATGTCCAGGTCCGGGTAGTGCCCTGGGGGACAGGAAACAAGGACAACAAGTATAAAAAAATACTTTTTTAACCCCTTCACTGCTGACGACGTGTGGGACACGTCCTCAGTTACTCCCACTGTATGCTGAGGAGGACGTGTCCCATACATCATCAGCTTTGCGGGACCCCTGGCGGAGATACTCACGTCTCTGTCCAGGGTCCCGCGGCATTCTGACTTCAGCGTCCTCAGACGCCGAAGTCAAGCTCCTCCCCTACGTAAATGAAGTCATCGCACCATGCGCATAGCGTGATGACGTCAGAAAGCCTGGGATCCCCTAGCTGCCCAGAATCCCCTCGTGGAGATATGGGGTTCATTTGAACCCTGATATCTCCAGAACCGTGGCAGCTAGGGGGTCATGGAGGGTGTCAATCGAAAGGCCAGAGCATGCCCTTTCGAATGATACCCAACATGACCAGGTATAAATTTAAAAAATCATATAGAAAAAAATAAAACCATGTATTTTTTTGTGCGTTATTTTTATTAATGCAGCAATATTGTTCACATTTCAATTATAATGTGAACAATGATGCTGCACTAATGATTTTTTTCTATGATGTGCGTTTGCTAAAAATCACATAAGTCCCCATTTCTAATTTTTGTACAAGCGCACCCCATAGAAAATATAACCGCAAATGTTCATGTGATAAAAGGTGAAAAAAAAAACACTTTACACGCTGCAGATGATTAAAAATTCAAGTTTTATTGCATTTTTTGTTATAATATACAGGCAGAACATGACGTATACATATAAAAATGATATATTATGAATATGCCGAGTCTGCCGGAAAGAACGATATATAATATGTCTGGGTCGTATAATAAAATGTGGCTTCAAATCGCGTTTAAACATGAAGAGCGAAAGCGGTAAAAATTAGCTCAGCACACAGCGGTGAAATGCCTCAGCAGTGAAAGGGTTAACGGAACAGTGAGTTTTCCATAAAATAAGGGTTAAAAATAAAAACGAAAAATTCCTTCAAATATCGTGCCTAGGAGATCCCCATAACCTGCCCGGGAAGTGGCAGATTTGTAGGATGTATGGAAATATCGCCATCAAAGTCCCACACATGACACCTGGCACCCCCAGTCTGCATACAATGTATCAAATTCATGAGACGGACTAATTAGAAGCACATGTTATTTCCAAACACTAATTAAACACCTGTTGTTTACGCCGTTTGAGAGCACAGGTCATTTAGAGGTGAGAATCTTTGCACCCAGACATTAGTTTTTAATTCAATATCTAATAAACCGTTGCTTATAATATTCTGCAGTAAAGAGTCTCTTTTTTTTCTAGATTTTTTGGTATTTTTTAAGCATTTTTTATACTTTTTTCAAATTTTTTATTTTTCGAACTCGCACCGAACACGCCAAAAAGTTTGAAGTTCGCGAACTTGCGAACGGCCAAAGTTCGAATCGAACTCCGGACTGATCTAACCGAACAGCTCATCCCTAGTCTCTGCTACCTACCTTGCTTGTATTGCTACCTCCTCTCTTACTGGCTTTGCTTTTATGGCTACCCTTTTTGGTTCTGAGTCTGGCTTATCTTCAGAGTTTGCTTTTATGTTTGCTTGACTCTTAGCTAACATTAACCGGCCACTACAAGTCCCGTTAGGCCAGGTTGTAATTTGTACTGCATGTTGGGGCTGGGAATTGTTACACATACCTAGGGCTGGATTTGCATCTCCGGAGACTGTAGGCACAGAAATGTGGAACACCCCTACCCCCAACAAAAAAAGAAACATGCCAAAATAACTTTTTTACATTTTTGTTTTATGGTAAAATAAAGTTTTTTTCTTTTTTAAAACAAAAGAAACTGAAAAACAGTTTCTCTCTCGGCTCAAATCAAAAGAAGCGGCAGAATCTGTTGCCTTAGTCGAGTTAGTGCAGCGGCATTGTTTGTTTATATGTAAAAGCATATATTTCCTCTGCCAAAGAACTGTGAAAACAATAAATTTTGCGTTAACTTTTTTCAATTTTTTTTATTTTACAATCATGCTGTATTAATAAATAAAAAAGCAAAAAAACATGATTTTTTTTAAAACTCGTAACCTGGTCACGTTTGGTAGCATTGGAAAGGCCATGCTCTGGCCTTGCCAATGATACCAAACATGCCCCTCTAGTTGCTCTATTTGCCATAAATTGGGAGATAGGGGGGTAATTTGTACCACCCCTATCTCCACCATAAGTTTTCCATAGGGAAACCCCTTGGCAGCTAGGGGTTAATTTCCTAACTGACTTCATTGCGCACATGCACAATGACATCAGTGGGCGGGGGAGACCCCGGTTGCTTGACTGACATCCAAGTCAGCCACCTCAGGGAGTAGTCCGCGATCAGGCACCATTGCGGACCGGAAAATTAGGTGTTAAAGAGAGGCATAGCTGTAAAGGTCACACTGTGACTGTTCCAGCGATGCCTCGCTTTTTTGGCTGCTGTGTCCCAATCGGGAGGGAGACCTCCCTTTCAGGCACTCTCCCGGCTCTTCCTGAGGGGCGCCTGAAACCAACGTCATCGCGCACTGACTTGATGTTAGTACCCTGGGGGCGAGTGATATGGGACGGTCTGACTTCAATGAAGTCAGACCTCCCTGAGACTCACTCCCGAGGGGACGGGACCTGATGATGTGTTGTGGACTTCCTACGCACGCAACGTGCCAAGCCAAGGACGTTCCCCATAGTTTTCTGAAGGGAAAGAGTTAAAGAATTCAGAGTTATGTTTCTTTTTTTCCCCCTGAGGTTCAGCTGTCTTTGGCGTTCAGTTGCAGACTGAACGGCGGTTGGCGGCAGCGTTCGGTGGACTGATCGACGGTATTCGGTGGCATTTGGCAGTCTGTTCAGCAGTCTTCAACACTTCCACATTTGTCATACTTTGGGGACCCTGCGGTTAATTGTGAATTTCCCACTGTGGCGGCAAACTGGAGTCGCTCACTGATTCGGCTCACCGAAGTGTGCCGAACGAGACAGCATTGACATTTCTGTGAAGTTTCAGTGCTTTCTAAGTGTACCCGGGGCTCAAGTGGGAATACAGTATGTGCTTTATGAATGAAAATTAGTACCAATCCCCCACGTGTTGGAACTTTGTCAATTATGTTACTATGCATACAATTCCACAATTCTCAATCAGTTTTCATTTTTAGTATGCAATCCCACAGCACTCTTAATGTGCGTTTTGATAAAATCATTTGTTTTTCTTTGGGAGATTAAGTAGCAGCTACTATACAGCTTTCATATTAAAATGCTTTTTCTGTTCTGGGGATATGAAACATTGAATTGGTTTGCTGTAACAAGGATCCAAAGATGAAAGATACATCTGTAATATTGCATGCGATAAATACAACATTCTTTTTTATTTCTTTAAAAGGAATTTTATGATATGTATCAGGACAGAAGAATTTTATTCTTCAAGCAATCATTGTATCGCATTAAAGGAACACTACCATAAGCTGTAACTAGATTGCTTGTGCATTACAAACAAAAACATATTATAAAACATATGCTGCTGTTCTTTTTTCTTTGTTTGAAGTAATTGTTTATAAAAAAGAAAAAATAAAGTAATGTTTTTATTTCCAAATTCGTTTTTGTGGATTTTTCCCCTGATGCAATGTTTACCAAACTCTTATTGTCAATTTCATGTTACAGCTGTAGTATAGCTTCTACAGTAGTAAAGAGGCAATTGGGGTGGGGGAGTGAATGTTGAAATAAAGCTTCAAGTGGTCTATTGTGCGGTCTATGCTACCGGAGATAAGAGATGACAGCTGAATGAGATCTAATAGGGATCTTATCCAGGGCCAGATTAAGATCTCTATGGGCCTGGATCTGAAGATTTTGGTGGCTTTTTTTGGAACTGAATGAAATTAAAGCATATTTTAGGTTATTTAATAGTGCAGATATGGGTATATCTAACAGGCAGATATGGTGTAATACATTTTTCATTCTGATTTCAATCATTTAAAGCGTGTAAAATATTTTTTTCCCATTTTATCATCCAAACCTTTGTGGTTATATATTCTATAGGGAGTTTTTGTTAAAAAAAATGTGGAATGGGAACCCGTTACTGCATTTTTCTGAGGAAAATAAAAATATACAATTTTAACCAAAATATGAAATATTTCCCTTGTGTTTTGGAGGATGGTGTTTTATGAATAATATGACTATGTACAAAACACTGACCTTGCTCCCAGCATGGGAAATAAAAGGTGAGTAATGGCAGTGGTATTGCTCATTTTGTACATGACAAATGGACAATGCTATTGCTTTGGAGCTAAAAATAAATAAATAAAAAAAGTGAGTGTTTTTTCTTTTTTAGATTTTACATGGTCACTTTTGGTATCAATGCAAAGGCCAGACTTTGACCTGTCCAATGACACCTCACTTGACCTTGTGAGGTGTAAAGATTAGTGAGGCAGGGGTCCAAAGTCCCCCCCAGTGCACTTTGCTGCAGTGCGGCAGTTTAGGTTTTTGATGTAACAATTCGTAACAATGGATTGTGCCATCACCTCCACAATTGTTGGTGACATGAGAAATGTGATGGTGAGTTATTGCAGCATCATTGTTCACTTTATAATTAAAAATATTGCTGTTAGAAAGAAAAAAATTAAGAAATATTTTTTATTTTATATCTATTGTTATATAAAACCTGGCCATGTTTGCTATCCTTTCAAAGGCCATGCTCTGGCCTTTACAGTGATACCTCACGTGACCCTGTAGCTGCTATGAAGTCAGAGAAACAGGGGTCCAAATGCTCATCAATGCAGACATACAGGGTTATTGAGAGAGCGGTGAAAAGCAGGAGAATGACTGGAGAATGGAAAATTCTAGGTTGAGGCTGGGGTCAGACCAGCGCACTTTTAACGTGCGTTCTGGCGCACATAATTACGGCCGCACTAGCAGCAGATGACGGGCAATGACGGCCAATATACGATGTACGGCCGCACAAAAGTCCGGCCATGCAATGCAAGTGGAATTTGAACGCATTTTTTTGAGAACGCTGGACCGCTAGTACTGACGTACTGAGTGCGCAGCTGCGGTATAGCGGCGTGTTTGCGTGATTAGGAGATGTCAGACACTGCTAATGTCCAGCCTACATAACGTCCAGACGCAAAAAGAGTTTTATTGACGATCCGTACAAAATCACGCCCGAAAATGCGCGTCGTCTGACCGTTTTTGCGCATTCCGTCAAAAAATACGTCAATGCGTTCGGACGCACTTTTTCACGTTCGCAGGGAAAAATGCTTTCGTCTGACCCTAGCCTAAATTAGCCAAACCGGAAAAATTCTCCCATTCATCTCACTTTCCAAATCGGCTATTTTGATCTAGAATTTTCCATTCTCCAGTCATTCTCCTGCTTTTCACCGCTCTCTCAATAACCCTGCAAGTTATCTTTTTCTCTGGGCCTATTCTGGGGTATGGACCTGGAGCTGCTGCTCCATCAGCCCCTATGTTAATCTGGCCCTGAGTTTATCAGGCTTCTAGTCTACCTGGTCAGACTTCTAGTCTACCTGGTCAGATCCTTTGCATATGTTCCACACAATGCAGTCCTTAATGAGCCATTTTCTGAATTTCTTCTGACCTATTAACTCCATTCTATGCCCAGTGCCACATAGTGAGGAGCAAGTACTACATTCCTGGGGGACCGTTTACAACACAAATATCACAAAACGAATGCACACAGCAACACATGTAGAGTAAATCTTTTCTTAACTGAACATATATAAGAAATTCAAAGCACATGTAAGTCGGCAACTTAAATTAAGCATAATAAGGAAATTTCATGTTTTGGAGGTAGTGACCCATTAATAAAAAAAACTAGAAAAATATATGCTTTGTAAATGTTTTCCCTCCTTTTACGATATTGTCAAATTTATTCATTAACCAATTATTTTGCACATGGTATAGACAAGATCATTTCCAGACAAACCATGGTCTTCCTTTTGAACAGCTTCAGTTGCATTCTCTTGAGATATTTTTTTCCAGTGTAACTAAAACGGAGTTAAATCAGGATGATTCTTATTTAAAATACCCCTTTAGCTATTGTTCATATTCTGTTATTGCTACAGAAGATCAACTGCAATTTGTGCTCCTTAATAAAGACTTTAGCGTAGTTTGAAATTGAATTGCTATAAATAATGATATGAGAACTATGACATGGATAGCATGAGCTCAGACAGAGATATACAACAGATGTCGAGTTACGGAATACGATACACTAAATAAAATTACGAACGTCGCCTCAGGTCAGTATTATGTGCTACATTCTACTGCACGCATGGAGATAACGAAAAAAAATGTAATATCTATATAAACCAAGCACGATGAGTCGGAGCGTTCTACGCTTTTTTTCCATTTTTATGTGCTTCTCTTAAGGTCTAGACGGCAAAAGCTGCAAATGAATCTATAGTTTTTTTCTCCTTCAAGACAAGAGACTTTTGTTCTTAATTAGTTTAAAGTAGACACCAGTGCTCAGCATACAGCGTCTGAGACTATATCCAAAGAACATTCAGCTCAAAAGTGCCAATAAAGTAAGATTTCTCATTTGAGCCACTGTGACTCATGTTTCCACTTTCAACATTTTTTAAAGGACCTTTCCTGAGTAAGATCCCCAGAGCAACGCATAATATCCTTGACAGTTTTGCTGCAAGAAACTCAAAACGCTGATTAATAACCCAGTGTGTTTTTAATGAAAAAAAAGCATATAGTAATTAGTTCATAGAGTGCTAAATCCTTTTTATGCTTGCTAGTGTGTTAAAAATTCATACGTATATACAGTGCTTTTTTTCTGGAAAAATAGGTGGGGGTACTCTCACGCCCAGGGAAAAACTGATTATTATGACTATTTTCATGTCCTCATAAACATTAGTTGTAGCTCACTTAAAGGAAAACACTATAAAAGGGAACCATATTTTTTAATACTGTGTTCCTTTAAATGAACTACAACTATTGTTGTAACCCTATGGGGATTATCCACTAAGTGCTTCTGTTCCAAGAGAAATCTGTATTGCAGGGCAGTTAGCTGTTTTCTTTGGGTTTTGTTTTTGCAATGATGGCACGGAATGGATAATTCCCTAGCATTTGTCCCTCTGCTCACCTATTCACACTTGATTGAAGCTGCTTCTATGGCCCCACCATTCCCAAACCACTAGCATTAATGATCCTGCTATCTAGTGCAATTCCTCTTGTCTTCCTCAACCCCAATCCTTCTAGACTGTAAGATCCTATGTGCAGGGCCCTCTACACCTCTTGTTTCCATCTTATGTCCATTTATATGTATTTCGTTCCCTTTGGTTATTGTAAAGCGCTGCGTAAACTGTTGGCGCTATATAAATGATGACAATAATAATAATAATAATATGTGAGCACCACAGCAATGAAACTCACAGTTTTGCTGAGTATGTATGAGCTCCACAGAAATGAAACTCAGTTATGCGCAGTGTGTATGAGCTTCACAGCAATGAAACTCACAGTAATGCACAGTGTGTATGAGCTCCACAGCAATGAAACTCACTACCACCTTACAGTGCCAGCTCCTCTGATCACACCGCTTGTCTGACAATCCGCAGCTCTGGCAGATGTGTGTAAATATGCTGCACCCCCAATCCCCATGCTGTGCAAAGTTTCAGTGGCTGCAGAGAGGGGGGTGCAGCCCTCCCTTGTCACTTACTGGGAGAGGGGGGTTATCTGTCCCTACATACACTCCTGACAATCGGAAGCGTTCAGGAGCAACATGAGCTGCCGAGCGCTTCTGATTCTCTGCCTGCCACTGCAGGAGGAGCATCATGCTCTCTCCTGTTAGTTCTGGCTGGTGGTGGGGTGTCAGTACTGAGTACCCCCGCGTATCCCCTGAAAAAAGCCCTGCATATATATATATATATATATATATATATATATATATACAGTTGTGTTCAAAATTATTCAACCCCCACTGAAATTGAGTGTTTTGACCAGTTTGACATTGAATTTGATCATTCAGTCATCTTGCTTACAATTAAATCAAAGAGGCACGTGTAGGTCAGACAAATATAACATAACATTTATAATGAAATAACCACAAATGTCTTTTCTGTGCTCACATCATTATCAGTTTTATTCAACCCCCAAGTGACATTCAATCTTAGTACTTAGTACAACATCCTTTTACAGTTATAACAGCTTTTAAACGTGAAGCATAGCTTGACACAAGTGTCTTGCAGCGATCTATGGGTATCTTTGCCCATTCGTCATGGGCAAAAGCCTCCAGTTCAGTCACATTCTTAGGCTTGCGCACTGCAACTGCTTTCTTTAAGTCCCACCAGAGGTTCTCAATCGGATTTAAGTAAGATGACTGCGATGGCCACTTCAAAATGTTCCAGCCTTTAATCTGCAACCATGCTCTAGTGGACTTGGAGGTATGCTTGGGATCATTGTCCTGTTGAAAGGTCCAACGTCTCCCAAGCCTCAGGTTTGTGACGGACTGCATCACATTGTCATCCAATATCTCCTGGTACTGAAGAGAATTCATGGTACCTTGCACACGCTGAAGCTTCCCTATACCTGCAGAAGCAAAACAGCCCCAAAGCATGATTGACCCCACCATGCTTCACAGTAGACAAGGTGTTCTTTTCTTCATAGGCCTTGTTCTTCCTCCTCCAAACATAGCGTTGATCCATGGGCCCAAACAGTTCTAATTTTGTTTCATCAGTCCACAGAACACTATCCCAAAACTTCTGTGGTTTGTCCACATGACTTTTGGCATACTGCAGTCGACTCTTCTTATTCTTTGGAGACAGCAAGGGGGTGCACCTGGGAGTTCTGGCATGGAGGCCTTCATTACGCAGTGTGCACCGTATTGTCTGAGCTGAAACTTCAGTACCCACATCTGACAAATCTTTTCTCAGTTCCTTAGCAGTCACACGGGGACTTTTCTCCACTCTACGCTTCTGGTAGCGCACAGCAGTCGAAGTCAGCATCTTCTTTCTGCCACGACCAGGTAGTGTTTCAACAGTGCCCTCTGCCTTGAATTTGCGAATGATGCTTGATATGGTCTCTCTTGGTATGTTTAACATCTTTGCAATCTTCTTATAGCCATTGCCCTTCCTGTGAAGAGTAATCACCTCTTCGCTTGTCTTGCTGGACCATTCTCTTGACTTCACCATGTTTGTAACCACACCAGTAAATGTCTAGAAGGAGCTGAGTATCACAGTCATTTTAAAGCTGCCTAATTGGTGCTTATTATGCTTTATTGCTGCTCCGTGACATCCACAGGTGTTTTCAATACCTGATTGAAAACACTTGAATGAACCTCTGTTCTTCAGAGTGGTAGTCTTTAAGGGGTTGAATAATTGTGTCAATGAAGAATTCACAAAAGAAACATTTACTACTGTATTACAAAACCAATTGATGTCATTTTAGTTGCATATGGTTCTTTAAAAAGTCCTTGTAGGATTTCATTCTGAATACAATTACAAATGTACACTAAATTCCCTAAAACCCTTTACAGCATTGGGGGTTGAATAATTTTGAACACAACTGTATATATATCCCTTCTCTGTGATAAGTCCAAGTGTGTGTATAAAAATCGTTATGGGCTTTCATGGAATGTCTTTTATTCATGCAGGAAATCCAATACGTAAGAGAATGCTGGTAATGAAAATCAAGGAGAGACATTAGAGCACAAACCGCAACATCAATGCGATAGTCTAGGCGACATCTTGGCATTTTAAACCCATTATAATATGTATGGTATGAAAATATGGTGAATGGTCAGAAAATGATTGCTATAAAAAGTAATGAATGCAATCTATCCTGTGCAATACCAGCATAGCAATACTGCACTCAGCAGCGCAACGCACAAGCAGCTTTAAATTGGTAAATGTCAACTCTAAACCTTTTCACTTCAACTGTCGGCACTGAGGGTATGACATCTGGATATAGTTTATAATTTACATTTGAAATGCACATATCTAGGACAGGAACAAGCACATTTACTATGACTATCATGGTTATTCAGAGAAAGGTGAAAATCAGGAGAACTGGCAGGAGAAGAGAACAATCTAGACCAAACAGCCAATTTGGAAAGTGAGATAAATGGGAGAATTTTTGGCTATTTTGTCTGGTTTGGCTATTTCGACCTAGAATTTTCACTTCTCCAGTCACTCTGGTGCGTTTCACCTTTCTTTGAATAAACCTGATAGTGTAATTTATAACCAAGGCAAAAAAGTTCACAGCACTGTTCATGGTTTAAATATCACACCCCATAGATCAAGGATCTCAAACTCCAGACCCCCAGATGTGTATTGCCTAAATTCACAGAATTCTTTGGATGCAATAAATGGCCAGCGAACCATGGGAGGGGTAGGTCAGAAGCATCTGGGGAGCCAGAGCGTGAGATCCCTGCCTTAGATAGTCACCACTTTGATGGAAACATTCTCTGGCTTTCTCTGTCCTCCCCACCATAGAACGTGTCACATCATTAAGGCCAACCCTGTATAAGAGCATTTCTACATCACACAATAAAGTGTTTTCTTCCACCTTAATTCTTAATACTCTGCTCATGATATTCCTGTATTTCCCAATAAATGTTCCATTTATAAAGGAAGCTCTACCTTCCAATTTACGTCTGCACTCCCTTTATCCAGTGTATTAGGCACACTGATAATACTACTAGAACTGAAAATATTAGCTTTAGAAGAGAAAACATTTGTGTGCCATGCAGTAGTTGTGACAAAAAAGATAAATAAAAAGCATCTGAATGCCACAAGTGGCCAGCACGATAAGCGAGATCTGCTTGTCCCAGAAATCCTAGTACCTCATGGACATGCTATATGTATGTCAAACACCAAGACTGGGTATCGATCTGGAGCAGGACTGTCAAACTCACGACCCTCCAGGTGTTGATGCCTACAATTCCCAGAATTCCTTTAATTCAATAGACAGAAAATCATGGAAGTTGCAGTTCAGAAACATCTGGGGGGGGGGGTTTGGCAGCCCTGATTTAGTTGTTCTCGAAGACTGCAAGCTGTATAACGATCAATGATGACAAGAAGGCCAAACACTGATAGAATAGCACAGTTTCCACAAACCTCTGGCAAGTCTGGAAAACTCTAAAACCATAAATAAAGTCTGAAAATGTGTAATTTTTATTTTTAGTTTCTCTTCTGCTTGACTGAGGCTTTAATTTCTGGTCAATAGACCTTTATGAGTACAAAACGCCTTGTCAAAATGATAAATGCACTTGAAAAGTATTGTTAGGATGTGAGAATAAAGGCATAGTTATTAAAGTGCTCTGATGTAGCCTTTACTGAAGAGATAAAAAGGAAAGAGACTGACTCTTTTCCCTTGAAAGTTAACTTTGCAATATTATAAACATGTTAACAAAACTGTCCTCTTTGTGATGTAATAATGTGAGTTTCTGAGTTGTGGAAAATTACAATAAAAACCTAAAATATATAATATTTCTTAAAATAAAAAGGAACACTTGTGTCCTCCTTGTCCCTTCCTCACAACAGGGACCCTAAGAACATATGCTTGCTCCATAGTCTCAAAGAACTATTGTAACCTTATCGGAGACCATCTGTATAATGCTCCATCCATAAGACTGTGAACAGAGCTGGGAGGGAGATGCGAGAAGCAGCTGTTCAGAAGGCATTCTGAATTTTCAAAAGCACATCCCTCATCTTATATAATTTCAGACTGGTATACATGGGTTTATTATTGCATGGTTTGTGTCCAATCCCAGACTATTGTAATCATCAGACTGCATTGGATTGCAATGGCCATAAGTCTGGTGTCAGTTGGGAGCCTATATCTCCTTGTCAGTTCATGTAAAGCAAGCAATTGTTATATCCATTGAGATAACCAAAGATCCCCTTAATCAGACTAGCACCGATGGGGAAAAACTCCATTTGCAAGAATCAGAACCTTGATTCATGTAGCAGCTGCTGAATCCTTAATTCCACACCCAGAAACTATATATGCAGAGTGACTGGTTTATGGACCTGTCCACTCATTAAGCAGACACTCTACACAGTGTGACCACTCAATCTTATCTCAGTGGTCACACTGCTGTGAGCTCCCTGCTCCCCCTACCTCTATAAGGGGTGCTCTGAGGACTAATTCAGCCAACCCAATGCAGGGATTTAGTCCTACCCAGAACCTCAACTCAGGTTTTAGGGCATGAAGACATTTTGGAACTAGCTCCATCCAAAGGTGTCAAAACCTTCCTGCACTGAGAGCCACTGGAATGGCACCCAACCCCCTTGAAATCATGTGACATGCTGAGCTGGAAGCATGTCATATAGGGGGTTAGGAGGGGAAAATATTTAACCCTTAAATTTCCTACCCCCTTCTATTTTAAACCTTTAGTATCCCTGTAACTTGCCCATAGCCCCAACATCTGCTAATGTCGTTACCCATATTTTTGATATTGTAGTGTAGGACGCACTGTTAAAGTGTTAGTTTGGTTTGGCAGAGTGAATACATATGTTTCCAACATGTATATTCGTCAATAGGGAAAAAGTAATTTCCTTTTGTCTTGTGAAAATTTACTGGAATGATTTTAAAAATGTAGTATTGATCTTTAAAGATGTGGATATTCCTGACATAACATGTGAGCTTGTAGTTTAATAGAGTCCAAAACGCCTTACTGTTTTAGCATTTCTTTTCAATACGATGCAAATTTAATTAATTCTGGTGACGGTAGTCACTTCAGCTTTACATGGATCTAAAGATGCGTTTGAGAGGTGCGGGCCTGTTGTGTTATCTTATTTCCCAGCCCTCTACTATGTTAGTCACCTGTACCTACAATTCTAAGTGCAGAGTGTTTGTGTTTTCTGTGCCCTATTCCCTGATGTTTATGTTGTATTATTATTCCATTGTGTATTTATTGTAGAGTGTCATGTCATATACATTGTTATTTCCCTTATGTGTATCTGTAAGTAATTGATTCTTTTATTTCCCCTTTGATTAAACCAGATCTCTTTGCCCCTTCCTCAGCCTTTGTTTCACCAGGGTGTGTGTGTGGGAGGGGGAAGCTACTTGGAGACTACTCAGTATGGAAATCCTGGGGCGTGTTTTACCATTGTATTCTGTACATTCCTCCTGTGTGTGTTTTTCCAATTGTAATCCCTGAATAAATTCATGCCCGGTGTGGTTTTCACCCTGCAAGGAGATCTGGCTATTGACTGGGTGGGTTTGGGCCAGTATCCTTCGGGATACTGACGTTGAGGAGAGCATTCTGCATGTGGGTATGGGATCCCACATTCCAGTTCTCTCTCCTTTCTGAGTTTCAATACCAAACACAGTACCAAGTTAAAATTGAAAGCACAGTATGCTGTATGATCTTTTTTTTTTTGCTAACTGCCAATAAATCAATGTTCTTGCACAATACCAAAGACACGAATCTGTAGTGGACACCTTTTAAAGTCAAAAGCTTTAATTAACCTTTGCATATTGTATCCATCCAAATTGCTATTTGTCTCCTGACGTTACGTCCCACAAATCATTGCTTTAAACATGCTTCCAGGTAGGAATTGCACAAAGAATTATTTGTGTGTTGCAACTAGAGATGTGCGTTTTGTTTCGTTCCGAATAAAAATTAGACAAAATTTTTCTGATTTGTATTTCTGAAGTGCTTCCAAAATATGAATCGGTTCCGTCCGCAACAGTCCGAAAACTAAATGAAAACTAATCGATTCAGACCGAAAGTAAATGAAAATGAAATGGTATAAATTAATTGATTTTGCTTTTACTGGTCGATTCGTTATACCATTTCACTTAAAGGTGAATAACCCTGTATATGTCCCTTTTTTAGAAACATGTTATTTTTTCATCAGAAATACAAATCTCTAGTTCTACTCTGAAGCATATTTCATGGATGTTATTATTTTTAGGTCAAATGTTTACTTTTTTGTAAAGTAGGAGTTTTTCTCCGTTAAACCAAAAGCAGTCAGTGTGTTTATAGTAAAAATCCAATAGAATTCACGTTTTAGCAATTCATTAGCACGGTCTCCCGCTCTGCTCAATGGGGGAACGTGGTCAATACCAATGACACGAGGGGTGGCAAAGGAAGGCTCACTTTCCTAAAGTGTCGTTCCACGTGCTGGGGATTCTCAGCCCTGGCCAAAGCTGCCCTAATGGCCGTACGATGATTGGCCATACTTGTCCTCAGGCTATTCGTACGGCCTACCAATGTAGGTAAAGCCACATGGACAGGTATTTTTATATGCCACATATTCCATGGTACAGGAAAAAACTCCTCCTTCCCATTCTTACCAGCCAGATAACACTGCTATAAATCCATTTTTCCATCCTTGGCCCGATATCCTCTTAGACAGGGTACACCTATTTTAATTAACATGTTGCTCTTTTGTTGCTACGTTTCAATTTGTTTATATGTATCCATAGAAACAAAGGGGTTTGCGCTACATCTGTGACGCACGCTTCCGGACCAGCCAGCGTTACCGTGGACATGGTTCTATATGATGTTAATTAGTACATGTATATAATGTATATATGTATGTTGTGATTTATGTGTTATCTTGAGAAAAGTCCCGGAGGGAACTAAAACGTTGATTTATGGAATAGACACAATTTTGTATTTTGAATAAAGACTTTGTGCACAACTGTATCTTCTTGGTATATATATATATATATATATATATATATTATATAAAATGACATAAACCAGATAAATTCATAGGGCAAGACCTCTGCTTTGAACAGGGTGCGAGTAAATTATGCAGTGTGGTCTGATAGGTCCTTAATTGCCATATTCTGAGCCCTCCCTTGCTCATGTGTTTTCACCAAACTGCAGGTGGACCTCCACCAACTCCAGAATTGTCCTCACCTCCTATGTATTGTACATCTTCCCATGTTTCTCATTTTAAATACCCAAGGTTTGAAAAATAATAAATATGTAAAATATATAAATAAAACGTATGTGAACCAGATGTGAAAAAAATATATTAAAATACCTAAAACCATCAAACAATAATAAAAGAGATACACCAAACCGCGTTTCACCTGAAACCTCTTCAGTTGGTGTTTAAAATACATGCTTTCTATAGAGCGTCCTAAAAAAAAACATTTATTCTATATTCTTTTAATATGACTAAATCCTACCCACAATTTCCTCTTAAACAAAAAAAATTACATTTCTAAAATTAAGAAAAAAAAATTAAGGGCGCTGTTACATTTTTCTCGCAAAAAAGTGAGCGTGTGCAAAAACGCATTAATGCAAGGGGCAAAACCCTTTGTGCAGAACGTTGTATTACAACGTTCACACAAACGATGCGCGTTACCATTTAATGCACATGGACCTGCGTGAGCGTGATGAACTGTGCGCATCCTATACTTAACATTGTGAGCGCAAATGCGTTTGTGCGCTGGTACGTGGATGGTATTGCATTCGATGCTAATCTTTTTACGAACGACGTTTGAGCGCATAATTTTAACGTCTTTGAAAAGCTGGTGGTAACTGCAAATTGGAATGTTCTGGCCGAAACGAAAAACACCGCAAAAATACAGCAAAGTATAATTACACATTCTACACATACCCAAACAATAAAATTGTGAATTTGTGCGTGTTTTTATTATTGCTGCAGCATATACAGTGGCAAGAAAAAAGTATGTGAACCCTTTGGGATTACGTGGAGTTTTGCATGAATTGGTCATAAAATGTGCTCTGATCTTCATCTAAGTCACAACAATTTGAAAAACACACAGGGTTATCCAAAGAGATCCGAATTGCTTGAGAAAGGTAACTGAACGCTGAAAATCAGCGTTCGGTTACCTTTCCTGGCCATTCGGCTATCCAGAGAGCAGGCAATTCGCCAAATCCTGGCGAATTGCCTGAACATACGGTGCCTGTTTGGTGCCTGTTCAAGGGCAGTGAAATCCCCATAGAGAAGCACTGCTTCGGCTATTCAGAGAACACAAACCAGCAGTGAAAGGTTCCCCTAATGCCCTGCCATTCGGTGGTTTAATTCGGCAAATTTATTCAGGAGAATCCCATAGGCTTCAATGTTAAAAATATTCCCGTTTTAATTCAATATCTAATAAACCGTTCATTATAAAATTCTGCAGCAAAGAGTCTCTTTATTTATAGATTTTTTAGGATACTTTAAGCATTTTTCAGATTTTTTTTTTTTTTTTTAAAAGTGTGATTTTTTTGGATTTTTTTTTTCAGTTTACTTATTTTTTTTGTAACAGCCCTCTTTATTATCATTCCCTGGACCTCCTGTGAAAATTTCAGACATTTTCGCTCAGTAGTTTCTTTGCAAACAGCGTTTCTTTTTCCCAGATTCATACAAATGGTTTTTCTAATTTATTCACTGCCTCCTCTACGTCACAGCTGCTTCGGCTCTGTGTGATTCGGCTCCTGTTCGGCTCCTGTTCGGCTCATGTTCGGCTTTTTCGAAGGTTAATCCAGATGTTTTTGCTTGTTTTCAGCGTGCATTCGGTTCGTTTTCGTCAGGTTTGCGGCAGCTTTTCCCTGCAATTCAGGGACCCTGTGGTGTTTGCTGAATACACCGCAGGGTCACCAAAATGCAATCGGCAAAAGGAACCGAATTGAAGAGAACGAAAAGTCACCGAACGTGCGGTGACTTTTCGAATCTCTTTGGATAACCCTGACAGTCTGCTTAAAATAATACAACACAAATATTATATGTTTTCATGTTTTTATTGAACAGAACATGTAAATATTCACAGTGCAGGGTGGAAAAAGTATGTGAACCTTTGGACTTAATAACTGGTTGACCCTCCTTTAGCAGCAATAACCTCAACCAAACGTTTCCTGTAGTTGCAGATCAGACCTGCACAACGATCTGGAGTAATTTTGGACCACTCCTCTTCACAAAACTGTTTCAGTGTAGCAATATTCTTGGGATGTCTGGTGTGAATCGCTCTCTTAAGGTCATGCCACAGCATTTCAATCGGGTTGAGGTCAGGACTCTGACTGGGCCACTCCAGAAGACGTATTTTGTTTTTTTGAAGCCATTCTTTTGTTGAATTACTTGGTCATTGCCCTGTTGCATAACCCATCCTCTGCGGAGCTTCAGTTGGCGGACAGATGGTCTTACGTTTTCCTGCAAAATGTCTTGATAAACTCTGGAATTCATTTTTCCATCAATGACAACAATCCGTCCAAGCCCTGAGGCAGCAAAGCAGCCCCAAACAATGATGCTCCCTCCGCCATGTTTTACAGTGGGGATGAGGTTTTGATGTTGGTGTGCTGTGCCTTTTTTTCTCCACACATAGTGTTGTGTGTTTTTTCCAAACAACTCAATTTTGGTTTCATCTGTCCACAGAATATTTTGCCAGTAGTGCTTCTGGAACATCCAGGTGCTCTTTTGCAAACTTCAAACGTGCTGCAATATTCGTTTTGGACAGCAATGGCTTCCTCCGTGGTGTCCTCCCATGTAGTCCATTCTTGTTTAATGTTTTCCTTATTGTAGATGTGTCAACAGAAATGTTAGCATGTGCCAGAGATTTCTGTAACAGGGTTATTCAAAGAGATCCGAATTGCTTGAGAAAGGTAACCGATCGCTGAAAATCAGCGTTCGGTCACCTTTCTTGGCCATTCGGCTATCCAGAGAGCAGGCAATTCGCCAAATCCTGGCGAATTGCCTGAACATACGGTACCTGTTCGGTGCCTGTTCGAGGGCAGTGAAATCCCATGAAAAAGCACTGCTTCGGCTATTCAGAGAACACAAACCAGCAGTGAAAGGTTCCCGAAATGCCCTGCCATTCGGTGGTTTAATTCAGCAAATTTATTCAGGAGAATCCCATAGGCTTCAATGTTAAAAATATTCCCGTTTTAATTCAATATCTAATAAACCGTTCATTATAAAATTCTGCAGTAAAGAGTCGCTTTATTTATAGATTTTTTTAGGATATTTTAAGCATTTTTCTTAATTTTTTTTTTTTTAGTTTACTTATTTTTTCTGTAACAGCCCTTTTTATTATCATTCCCTGGACCTCATATGTAAATTTCAGACATTTTCGCTCAGTAGTTTCTTTGCAAACAGTGTTTTACTTTTCAAACATTCATGCAAACTGTTTTTCTAATTTATTCACTTCACTCTGTCTGCGGTCTCGACTTTTTCCAGCGGCTTCACTGTGTGTGATCGGCTCCTGCTTGGGTTTTTCCGTGGTTTTCGGCAGGTTAATCCAGATGTTTTTGAGGGTTTTCGGCGTACATTCGCTGGGTTTTGCGGTTCGTTTTCATCGGGTTTGCGGTAGCTTTTCCCTGCAATTCAGGGACCCTGTGGTGTTTGCTGAATACACCGCAGGGTCACCGAAATGGGATCGGCAAAAGGAACCGAATTGAAGAGAACCAAAAGTCACCGAACGTGCGGTGACTTTTCAAATCTCTTTGAATAACCCTGTTAGTCTTTAGCTGACACTCTAGGATTCTTCTTTACCTCATTATGCATTCTGCGCTGTGCTCTTGCAGTCATCTTTACAGGACGACCATGCCTAGGGAGAGTAGCAACAGTGCTGAACTTTCTCCATTTGTAGACAGTCTGTCTTACCGTGGACACATGAACATCAAGGCTTTTGGAGATACTTTTGTAACCCTTTCCAGCTTCATGCAAGTCAACAATTCTTGATCGTAGGTCTTCTGAGAGCTCTTTTCTGCGAGGCATGGTTCACATCAGGCAGTGCTTCTTGAAACCAGTAAACCCAAAACTGGTGTGTGTTTTTAAAGGGCAGGACAGCTTTCAGCAACACATTCAATAATATCACACTGATTGGACTCAAGGTTGGCTCACTCCTGGCTCCAGTTAGCTCTTGGAGAAGTCATTAGGATAGGGGTTCATATACCTTTTCCACCCTGCACTGTGAATGTTTACATGTTCTGTTCAATAAACACATGAAAACATATACTGTTTGTGTTGTATTATTTTAAGCGGACCGGGTTTTTCAAATTGTTGTGACTTAGATGAAGATCAGAGCACAGTTTATGACCAATTCATGCAAAACTCCACGTAATCCCAAAGGGTTCACATACTTTTTCTTGCCACTGTATACTCAGATTTACTTTGACAGGCGCAAAAACTTAAGTGAGTCAATTAAGGTAAATTGATGTCAATTAAGGTTCTTAATTCTGATTGGCTGAATCCCGTGAAAAAAACAGTCCGCACACTGATTTAAGTGCGCTACGTTACTGCACGCGTATTACTCTTCGTTTCGCGTGTCTTTTTTGAGAAAATGCGTTTGGATCGTAATACCACCATTAATTTTCACGTGATAACGCTTAATGCTGCACGCAAAAAAAATTGCGCTGCGCGGACGAATTTGCGCGGAGAATTTAATAGAGCCCTAACTGTTTTAAAAAATTTAAAACTCAACAGAATATTTACCCCTTAGGGTAAGAAATGCAGCCTATCACTGTACTAGACAGTGATCGGATTTAAATGTTAAAATATTTTGTTTGCCTAATATAAGGGCATTTGTGCATATGTAGTGAAATATAAGGGCACCTGGAGGCATTTGGGGACACTGACTCTTCTCTTCCTGCCTGCACACTAGCAATGCAGACAGTAAAAAAAAAACACACTAGCATTGCAGGCAGGAAAAGAAAAAAATTGATAGAATGAGTGTTGACAAACGCTGTAAGAAAGCTGTGTCTGGTTGACACAGCATTCTTGAGGCTGTCAGAAAACACATCTTTTATTTTTTTGGTGACTACCTCACAGCCAGTCAAGTGCCGTAGGACTACAGCCTTGCAGTGCTACAGCTCCCAGCACTCAATTCCCTTTGGGACATACCATTATGTTACTTGTCCTTTATTGCGAGTTAACTCGCAACATACTGGTACATCCTCTGTCATTAAGGGGTTAAGTACTCTTATTGAATTGCATAATATTATTTTGCCCATTCCATATGTACACACAGATTCAAACATTTGCATAAAAATGTAATTGTCTAGAATGTAAATGAATTTTCGGTTATGCTGGAATTCCACAAAAGGTCAGTAAAGGTGTTCCTAAAAAAAGCTATTTATGTCAAGCTTACTAAAGGCAGAATGCTCATAATTATTTATAAGCTATGCAAGGTACAGTACACAAAATCTGGAGTGTCATCGCCTTTGTTGTAAATTCATTTCAGCTGCCATCTGTCACAGCAGGAAAACTGTGCTGTGCATGTCCCAGTTCTTTTTTCTAACATAATGCCAAGAGTACTACCGAGGCAGTGGATCAATAAGTGTTAAGCAAAAGTAGGGATATTAGAGACAATGTCATAGCCCCTAAAGTCAAGCAATACTTCAGAATATTTTGTTATCCTTAAAAGGGAATAAAAAATTAATAATAATTGCACCTGTTTAAGCATTTCTCTTTGTGAAGTAGCAGCCAGTCTATATTTTGTGTAAGTCATAGATTATTTTCTATACAAAAGTCACATTGTGGAAGTATACTCTTTGACAAGGTCAGCTTGGTTCTCCTCATATTTATTTTTACAGGTGCCGCATAACTTATTGTGTCCTTAATGTTTTGTAGAGTCTAAAGTTATACCTCCTGCAAGGACAAAGCTCCAGTGGTAGTGTGTATGTGACTTTCGTAAATCATTGTTAATGAATATGTATCCATACTGCACCCTTAGGGCACTATTCCATAGTTGATGCTAATGTAGCATTTCGTTACATATCCTAGTGTTACCGATTACATAAGTTTAACGTCTGGCATTCATATTCATAAAACAAACAAAAATGGCTAAAGCCCAATACTTCAATGAAAATTTAAACAATAACATATCAAACCCCAGAAATTTTCGGAAAATCATAAGTAACATACAAGCACCCCCATCCACTCCCAACCAGCTGCTTTAAAAGTAAACAACCAAACTGTACAACACCCCCTAGATGTAGCAAATGCTTTTAATAATTATTTTGTTGGATGCGCCACCACCCTGATTGCTAAGCTAGGAAATGACACGCATTCAGAAAGGCCGCACGCAGGTCAGGACCCACCAACAGTGCGTAACCCAGAGAAATTCAGTTTTAGACCAGTGCCTGTCACTCAGTGCCATCACTAAACTTCTCCATAACCAAAAAATGAAATACCAGTCTGGACCTGATCAAATCCTAGCAATGCTGCTGAAAATCAGTGCACCAGCAATTGCAAAACCTGTCGCAACCCTGATTAATGAATCACTGGCGACTGGATGCATACCCAAACTCTGGAAGACTGCAAGGGTGGTACCTATTCCTAAAAGTGGAGACAATACTTTGGTATCCAACTACCGCCCAATATCACTGCTCCCTGTAATGTCAAAAATTCTGGAAAAATGTGTCTACACTCAATTACGTGATTATTATCAGTATCAGAACTATTTAACCCCAGATCAATCAGGCTTTCGTCCAAACCATTCAACTACAACTGCCCTTTTAAAAGTTTGTAATGATATCTAAGCGGGCATGGAACAAGGAAATCTAACTGGAGCCATCGTCCTTGATTTTGCCAAGGCTTTTGACACAGTAGACCATGGCATCCTATTACAAAAACTTAAAAACTCTGGTATTGGTGATAGCACGTTAACCTGGTTCCAATCATATGTGTCTGATAGGTCTCAATTTGTGTCCATTTCTGACAGCACTTCCCTTCCCCTCCCAGTCACGTGCGGTATACCCCAAGGCTCGATACTTGGCCCCCTGCTATTCACAATATTCATAAACGATCTGCCCAATGTCTGCAAAGCTTCAACTGTACACCTGTATGCAGACGACACTGTAATCTATACCAGCAAACCAAATCTCCCACAGCTGGAGGCAGTGCTGCAAGAACAATTCACAGGGGTAGAAAAGTGGATCGCAAATAACAAACTTTTTCTAAATACTGACAAAACTGTTACAATGCTCTTTGGAACCGCACCTAAACTACACAAATTGCAAACACCCCATCTATGTGTTGGGACAAAATCAAATGGCACGCTGACCACAGTCACTTCTCTCAAATACCTAGGTATGTGGTTAGACCCAAATCTATCTTTTGGCCCCCACATCGAAAAACTCTCATCTAAACTCTACCCCAAACTAGGTGCCCTGTACAGAAACAAATCCTGCCTGAGCCCCGCGGTAAGAAAGCAGATTGTACAACAAATGCTTATGCCAGCCATTGAATACGGAGATGTAGTGTATGCAGCCGCCCCGCAAACACACCTCCAGAAACTTACTACATTGTATAACTCATTCTGTCGCTTTGTGCTACAATGTAACTACATGACACACCATTGTGACATGTTAAAAGAACTAAACTGGCCATCACTGGACTCTAGACGCACCCTTCACCTTTCCAACCTGGTGTTTAAGAGCTTTTCTGGGAAGCTACCACCCTACCTGAATATGCTGCTTCCCCCGGCAGTTCCCTCATCCTATAACCTCAGATCCAGGACCAGCACCTTACTTGCAATACCGCAATACAAAAAGAAAGTGGCTCGATCCTCATTTTCCTACAGAGCACTGCAAATATGGAATAACCTCCCAGACACCGTCAAATCTTCTCCCAGTCTAAAGTCCCTTAAGAGTTCCCTATTAACATACCTCAATACGAAATGCACCTGTAAACATGTAACATAATGACTTTATTTCCTACATATTTATTTTTCTGTTAATCTGTATATTTGGTCTTGTGTTAATATCTTGCATTTTACTATTTTGTATTTCTGTAACCACTCAATGTTCTCGAACCCAGGACATACTTGAAAACGAGAGAAATCTCAATGTATCCTTCCGGTAAAATCCCTTATAAATAAATAAATAAATAATAAAATAAATATTACATTCCAGATGCTACACTAGGGTGCAGCTTGTGCGAGCTGACTGTACTTTGCCCTCCTCATGTAGTATAGGATGCGCAATCAATAATTAGCGTTTCGATAAGTGAGGTATTAAAATGTGCAGGCACACATTACCATCGGGATTGTGTAGAGCCAAAGTTAGCACCTCCTAAAAGCTGGTGTTAAGTGATTTTGCAAATGCAGAATCATTTATCATCTCCTGTAAACTTCCCCATTAAATACCATACTTACCTCTCATCCTACAGCGAGAAGGGTGGTCCGATCTGCCGCTTCATCTGGCCGCAAGCAGAGTGAGACTGGGAAGAAATAGTTCCCAGTCTCCCTCCACGATTATTCCATGGCACTGCGCAAGAGAGAGAGTGAGATCATGCAGGACTCACATCCCTGAAGCACAACCCTCCATGGATTCCTATGGACTCCAGGAGGTGATACTTGCGGCGGCGTGGAAGCGCTACCATGAGTATCACTGTGTTCCAGGGCGAGGTGCTGAGCTAGCGCCTGCTAGAAATGCGACACTAACATGGGGATGCTCCATTACAATCTGCAGGGGCAGATTTTCACGATTAGCGTTCCCATGTTAGCTTGAACATTGAAATAGAGCCCTTAGAGGGTTGCTCACAAGCCACTGTTCCTTCATTGAAAGAAGAGTCATTTATCTTCGACAGACTTAGGTCATGAACTACTGTGAACATCTGGTAAATTTGTATGGGAGGTCTATGAAGATTGATAACCACTGAATACCACAACCTACAGTTGTTTGAGAGATAATCACTCTAGCTTGTGCAATTTATGTAAGATCGACGCATTGCTGGCAGTAGTTAATCCAAACTATCAACTTCTGTTGAGTTTCCCTCTCTGGATCACCAGTTTCCACAGCAGGTGCAACAAAGATGATTTTCACTGTTGTTTTCTGTAGTTTTGTGTTGTTTTCTGAATAACTCATTTAATGTTATGATTTTCTGCTCCGGATTTATTTTTAAATCTTCTTGAAACACAATGAGACTTGTCTGATAGCTGGACAAGGACGCTTTGGATTCCAGTCACAAATGCACATTGAGTAACAGGTCTGCGATTAGAAATCTAGGGGTCCCTTGCTGAACAGCTGCTTTGGGTCCCCTTCTCGCAGCTGCCCATTCTTTTAAACAAGTTAAAAATAAAATATTTTTTCTCCTGTTGCTTACATTATTTTATGAAACCTTCCCTCCTCCACCTCATTAACTGGTAAATATTGTATGCTAGTTGTTAAGCCTGCCCAGAAGGCAGTCTATTGTTGTTGTTGCCAGCTCAGAATCCATGTCCACATATTTGCTTTTCAATATCCTATCCAAGAGTATCTCTCTATATAAATGCGTTTGTAACGCGTCTGTCACCGTCCCCTTCATGACGGGAGGGACGAGTGAGCAGCTGTGATGGGTGCGGCTGACTGCGCATTACAAACACATTTATATATTAGAGCGGGCTCCTCTTTTCCCTCTTAGATTGTAAGCTCCCGTAACCAGGCTCCTCTTCCCTCTCTTAGATTGTAAGCTCCCGTGAGTAGGCTCCTCTTCCCTCTTAGATTGTAAACTCACGGGAGCAGGCTCCTCTTCCTTCTCTTAGATTGTAAACTCACGTGACTGGGATCCTTTTCCCTCTCTTAGATTGTAAGCTCCCGTGAGCGGTTCCTCTTCCCTCTCTTAGATTGTAAGCTCCCGTAAGTGGCTCCTCTTCCCTCTCTTAGATTGCAAGCTCCTATGAGCGGCTTCTCTTCCCTCTCTTAGATTGTAAGCTCCCGTGAGCAGCCTCTCTTCCCTCTCTTAGATTGTAAGGTCCCGTGAGTGGTTCCTCTTCGCAGGGCAGGCTGGCTGGCTCTGTCCACCACCCCACTCTTTTCATTTCATTAACTCACACACACTCTCTTCATCCCCCCCCTGTTCAATTCGGTTCCACTGAGTGGTGGGGCAGCGGTCCAGTGAGTGACGGGGCGGCGAGTCCAGTGAGCGGCGGGGTGGTGGGTCCAGTGAGCGGTGGGGCGTCGGGTCCAGTGAGAGGCCTCAGGGCTTAGCTTATTTTTTCTTTTCATTGTGCGCATGCCGGCATTTTTTTCCCTCCCTTCTTTTTTCCCCCACTCCCTTCTTTCCCCCTCCCTTCTTTTCCCCCCTCCCTTCTTTTTTCCCCCTCTCATCTCTTTTTCCCCCCTCCCTTCTTTCTTTCTCCCCTCTCCCTTATTTGTTTCTCCCCCTTCTTTTTTCCCCCTCATTTTTTTTGCTCCCCCTTAGTTTTCCCCCCTCCCTTCTTTTCACTAACCTCCCCCCTCCGTTCGATTTGGTTCCGGTGAGCGGCAGGGCAGCGGGTCCGAGGGGTGGCGGATCAACTGAGTGGCGGGGTGGTGGGTCCCGTGAGCAGTGGCAGGGCTTAGCTTTTTTTTATTGCTTGCATGCCAGCAGTGTTTTTCCCTTCCCGCTCCCTTGTTTTTTTCCCCCCCCTTCTTTTTTTCTCCCCTCCTCCTCCCTTATTTGTCTCTCCCCTCCCTTCTTTTTTTTCTCCCCTCCCCGCTCCCTTATTTGTTTCTCCCCACCCCCTTTGTTCCCCCCTTCTTTTCATTAACCCCCACACACAATCCCCCCCCTGTTCGATTTGGTTCCAGTGAGCAGCGGCAGGGCTTAGCTTTTTTTTTATTGCATGCATGCTGGCGTTTCCCCCCCCCTTCTTTTTTTCCCCTTCCTTCTTTTTTCCCCTCCCCCTCCCTTCTTTTTTCCCCTCCCCTCTCCCTTCTCTTTTCCCCTCCCCTCTCCCTTCTCTATTTTCCCCCTCCATTCATTTTTTCCCCCTCCCTTCATTTTTCCCCTTCCCCTCCCTTCTTTTTTCCCCCTCCCTTCTTTTTTCCCCTTTCCCCCTTCCTTCTTTTTCCCCCTCGCCCGCCCTTCTTTTCCCCCTCCCTTCTTTTTTCTCCCCTCCTCCTCCCTTATTTGTTTCTCCCCTCCCCCTCCCTTATTTGTTTTTCCCCTCCTCCTTCTTTTTTCCCCCCCCTTCTTTTTTTCTCATCCACCCCCCTTCGTTTTTTTTTTACCTCTCCCTTCTTTTTCATTAACCCCCCACACACATCCCCCCCCGTTCAATTTGGTTCCAGTGAGCGGCAGGGCAGCGGGTCTGGTGAGCGGCGGTGCGGCGGGTCCAGTGAGTGGCGGGGCGGCGGCAGGGCTTATCCGCTTTTTTTTTCTCTCTTCATTGCTCGCATGGGGGCATTTCCACCCCCATCGCGCATGCGCATTGCGTCCTGCAGCAACGGAGAAATTTGTTTTATATATAGAGATTGAGTAAACAAGAGCCACAAAGCAAAGCTATTGGTAAATGTTGTTTCATGGGAAAAATCCAGAAATTGCAACCCAGAGATAAAATACCTAACTTTATTTTTCCAATTACTTCAAACAAAGTAAAAAACAACAGCATGTGTTTTATAAAGAGGTTTTATTTGTAACGCACAAGGCATCTAGTTCCAGCTTATGTAAGTGATAGTGTCCCTTGAAACTGTTGATTTTTATTTGTCGCGACTGAGATTAAACAGACCAAGGGGGTTATTCAGAGATATTCGAATTGTCACTGCAATGTAACCGGACACTGAAATTCAGCGAACGGGGACATTTCGGGGCTATTCAGAGAGCAGGCAATTCGCCAAATGTTGGCGAATTGTATGCAAGTACGGTGCCTGTTCAAGGACAGTGAAATCCCCATAGAGAAGCAATGGTTCGTCCATTCAGTGACACCAAACAGCAGTGAAAAGTTGCCGAAATGCCCTGCTGGTCGGTGGTTTCATTCAGCAGGTTTATTCAGGAGAATCCCATAGGCTTCAATGTTAAAAATATTCCTGTTTTAATTCAATATCAAATAAACTGTTTACTATTTTATTCTGCTGTAAAAAGTCTCTTTATTGATTTTTTTAGGATCTTTTAGGCATTTTTCAGGATTTTTTTGGTAAAAAAATTTTCAGTTTTTTTTTTCTTAAATCATATTTTCTTTTTTCTGTAACCAATCTTTTTATTATCCTTTATAGCATCTTATATGTAAATTCCAGGCATTTTTGTTCAGTAGTTTTTTTGCAAACATCATTTTCAACATCAATTTTTAAACATTCAAGCATACTTTTTCTTTTTCTTTCTTACCACGTTCGTCTGCTTGTCGGGTTTTTCCGGTGGCTGCTCTGCGCTGTAATTGACGGCTCGTCGGGTTATTCCAGCGTGTTCGGCGGGGTTTTTGCCGGCTTTCGGTGAGTGTTCGGTGAGTGTTCTGCGGGTTTGCGGCGAGTTTTCCCTGCACTACTGGGGTACTGCAGTGCTTGCTGAATACACCGCAGGGTCGGCAAACTAGAATCGCCGAATGGCCCCGAACTGCAGGGAACAGAAGATCACCGAACGTGCGGTGACTTTTTGGATTTCTCTGAATAACCCTGCAAGTGTTTTCTAATGAAGGAGAGAATCAGGGCCTTGAAAATTATATATAAAACTTGATACAAGTTGCATATAAAGATGATGCCTTTTTAATTGAATTTTAATTGGAAAAATGGCTATTAATCTTTAATATTGGTGAGTGTAACTGCTAGTAAAATATTTTATTACTATGTGTGTCCATGGCACAATGAATTCTGCAGTAATGGATACATTGAGCAATATGAGTAACAGACTAAACACGTCAGGTTTTAAGTGGCCTAGATACAAGTCTGTAATCCAACACTATACATGGGAGCAAGTATGACTAGTTTATTTATTGTCACTATGAGTAATCTAGAATTTTAGTATGAATGAAACATTAGTTCCTTTGCTTTTATGTGTCTTCACTGTTATGGGTATCTATTATGCTATTTCAATAGCAACACTTTAAAAATCCCTCTTTCTTATGTGATCTAGTTACTTTTCTTTATCCTGACTATCAATACCCTAGATTTATAGTAAATATTAAAATGTGTGTGTGTGTGTTTGGGTGAATATATATATTCTTGCTCTAGTTCCCGCACTCTCCTTTACCGAATAGAGGCGCCTGGTACAAATGCATTGATAAAGGCTCAGGACGAGCCAAAACTATCCGCGATATGTAAATTTTATAGAGCTAATATACATTATTGTTTTATTGGAAAGACCTATTGTGTCTCCTATGGTGTGTGTATATACAGTCAGGTCCAGAAATATTGGGACATCGACACAATTCTAACATCTTTGGCTCTATACACTACCACAATGGAGTTGGAATGAAACAAACACAATGTGCTTTAACTGCAGACTGTCAGCTTTAATTTGAGGGTATGTACATCCAACTCAGGTGAACGGTGTAGGACTTACAGCAGTTTGCAGATGTGCCTCCCACCTGTTAAGGGACCAAAAGTAATGGGACAATTGGCTTCTCAGCTGCTCCATGGCCAGGTGTGTGATATTCCCTCATTACCCCAATTACAATGTGCAGATAAAAGGCCCAGAGTTCATTTCAAGTGTGCTATTTGCATTTGGAATCTGTTGCTGTCAACTATCAATATGAGATTCAAAGAGCTGTCACTATCAGTGAAGCAAGCCATCATTAGGCTGAATAAACAAAACAAACCCATCAGAGAGATAGCAAGAACATTAGGCATGGCCAAAACAACTGTTTGGAACATTCTCAAAAAAAAGGAACGCACTGGTGAGCTCAGCAACACCAAAAGACCCGGGAGACCACGGAAATCAACTGTGGTGGATGACCGAAGAATTCTTTCCCTGATGAAGAAAACACCCTTCACAACAGTTGGCCAGATCAAGAACACACTCCAGGAGTGTCAGCTAAAGACTTACAGAAATCTCGGGCACATGCTAACATTTTTGTTGACACATCTACAATAAGGAAAACATTAAACAAGAATGGAGTACATGGGAGGACACCACGGAGGAAACCATTGCTGTCCAAAAAGAATATTGCAGCACCTTTGAAGTTTGCAAAAGAGCACCTGGATTTTCCACAGCACTACTGGCAAAATATTCTGTGGACAGATGAAACCAAAATTGAGTTGTTTGGAAAAAAACTCACAACACTATGTGTGGAGTAAAAATGGCACAGCATACCAACATCAAAACCTCATCCCCACTGTAAAACATGGTGGAGGGAGAATCATGGTTTGGGGCTGCTTTGCTGCCTCAGGGCCTGGACGGATTGTTGTCATTGATGGAAAAATGAATTCCAGAGTTTATCAAGACATTTTGCAGGAAAACGTAAGACCATCTGTCCGCCAACTGAAGCTCCGCAGAGGATGGGTGATGCAACAGGACAATGACCCAAAGCATACAACAACACAAAATACGCCTTCTAGAGTGGCCCAGTCAGAGTCCTGACCTCAACCCGATTGAAATGCTGTGGCATGACCTTAAGAGAGTGATTCACACCAGACATCCCAAGAATATTGCTACACTGAAACAGTTTTGTGAAGAGGAGTGGTCCAAAATTACTCCAGATCGTTGTGCAGGTCTGATCTGCAACTACAGGAAACGATTGGTTGAGGTTATTGCTGCCAAAGGAGGGTCAACCAGTTATTAAGTCCAAAGGTTCACATACTTTTTCCACCCTGCACTGTGAATGTTTACATGTTCTGTTCAATAAACACATGAAAACATATAATGTTGGTGTTGTATTATTTTAAGCAGACTGTGTTTTTCAAATTGTTGTGACTTAGATGAAGATCAGAGCACATTTTATGACCAATTCATGCAAAATTCCACGTAATCCCAAAGGGTTCACATACTTTTTCTTGCCACTGTATATATATATAATATATATTATAAATTTCATTAGCTTTTGGGCTGCAGAAGGTGCCCCCAAATTTTTAGTCCTGTGGGCATAATGCCCCAAAAAAAACCAACTGTAAAATCGCCTGCTGAAAGCTCTGAAGTATTGGGCTTTCAGAAGCTGTCAGCAGCGGGTGCAGGGAGAAATATAAAAAAAATCTGCTGTTAAAACCTCTGCATCTCAATTTGGGAGTAAATGGCACCATCTGCTGGCCAAATGGGTTATTACAGTAATAGATATATATTGTACTGTACAATTTACTAATGATTATTTTTACAAACAATACTGGCTCCTGGCAATGTTTTTTGGGAAAATCGCTTGGTAGTGAAGGGGTTAAGTTATGTTTGAACTGTTGCTATTAGTTACTTTGAGTTATGTTTGGGTTAGTGAAGGGATGTTTTGAATGGTATTGAAGTGGTTATGCTGGACCCACTCTGTACTGTCTTTGTTTGTATGAAGGCATTGCTTCAATACATATTCCTGTCCTTTGAGTATTTGCGTTATATAGTCCACCCAGTCCATGTAAACTATATTTTCCAAAACAACCAATAACTTTATTTTTTTTAATTTATAACTTCTAGAGGTCCATGAATCATCTAATCAAATATCAGAATTTAATTTTGCTTTATTATTTTTTTTAGACGATTTTTAATTTCCCAGTATTTTCATATTGTTGTTTAAGAAATGCACTTATATAGCAAATTAACCTGTTAATGATCATATTTTTCTCTGCTTTATAAAGTTTACGCATACTCATTTTAGACGTTATTGAGCTGAATCACCATCTATTGCTGTAATATAAAATACAATATAATGATAAAAAAAGAGCAAAAATTCACTTATTCTAACATATTTTAGATCTTTCAACTTAATATATGTTCATTACAAATTTAATGTTGAAACTGTAGCCTTCGGTCATCTTTGTGAATCTTCTTCAAAGCTCATGAGAATATCTTTTTCTATATACTGTATGCCTCTGATCTTCTCTGTTAATTAAATACTCCATCCCCTTGTATTATCATTGAAAACCTGTTTATTTAGACATATGTAATATACATTCAAACCATTTTGTTACCATGGAGTAGGATTATTTATGTCCAAATTTACCCCATAGAATTTATTTTAAATTTCTGATTGATTCTCTTCTTACATCATTGTTTCGTTAAAAAGAAAACGTTCTAGCTACAAGTGGTAGTTTGTGGCATCAGGTTTAGGTTAAAAGGTTTGCAATTTAGTGAGGATATAAGCCGCTGATAAAAATAAAGGTTGTTTGTTTAAATGCATTAGAAAAATATATTTATGTGAAAGTGACATATTAGGAACAAATGGTGTAATCTATTAAAGCCTCTATTTAGTGTAATATCACATTGATCACAAAGGTCATCTCTTCTCATGATTTGATTATACAGGTTGAGTATGGAACCAGAATTGTTTTGGATTTTGTTTTATTTTTCAGATTTTAGAATAAATAATAATAATAAATAATATAAATTTGCTTTTAGAAGCAAATAATAATTAGAAATCTTGGGGATGGGACTTAAATCTAAAAGTGGAATTCATGTTTGTTTCACATGCTGTACATGTAACCCTTGGATTACAGTAATTCTACTACCCTGCAGGCCCTATGTAGTAACCAGCAGATGGCGACCTTCTTTTTACTCTGGAGATTTAAGACTGTGTGGCTCTCTATGGTTTTTGTGTGGAGGCAGGGCTGCAAGAGAGAGGAAGGGAGGAGGAAGCTGGAATAAGATGGTGGCTGAGATTTGTGGTATTGTGTCGAGTACTGAAGCAGCCTGCATAAAGGCTTCCAGCAGATTCTGTATCCAGATCAAAGACGAGACAGAGGAGATATGATAGAAACATTTAAATACGTAAAGGGAATCCACAAGGTAGAGGAAGGGAGTATATTTAAACGGAAACAAAGTAGCAAAACAAGAGGACATAGTCTTCGATTAGAGGGGCAAAGGTTTAAAAGTAACATCAGGAAGCATTATTTTACTGAGAGGGTGGTGGATACATGGAACAGCCTTCCAGTTGAAGTGGTAGAGGCCAAAACAGTAATTGAATTTAAGCAAGCATGGGATAGGCATAAGGCTATCCTAAACAAAAGATAAATCCAGGTTAAGTATCCATGTAATTGGGCAGACTAGATGGGCCGAAAGGTTCTTATCTGCCGACATTTTTCCATGTTTCTATGAAGAATGGTCAAAATTTCCCATAAACACACTCATAAACCTTGTGGACAGCCTTCCCAGAAGAGTTGAAGCTGTTGCAGCTGCAAAGGGTGGACCGACGTCATATTGAACCCTATGGATTAGGAATGGGATGTCACTTAAATTCATATGTGAGTCAAGGCAGGTGAGCGAATACTTTTGGCAATAACTATATATATAAACGCGAAAGTCCTGACTAACTGATTGACTCATCAACGCCCAGCTGAAACCGTTTAACCTAGGAACGTGAAATTTTGAAGGTGCACTGTTTTTATGATGTAGGCACCCACTAAAGAAGGATTTTTGGAAACTCCGCCCCTAAGGGGGTGAAAGAGGGGGTTGAATATTTTAAACAGGATACCTATAGCTCAAAAAAAGAAGATGCTACAGATGTGAAAATCGGTATTTAGATTTGTCTTGAAAAATAAAAAACACATATTTTACCGTTTTTAAAAAAATTCGACTGGGGGGGCGAAAAAAGGGGGTTGAATATTTTAAATATTTTAAACCAGATACCTATATCTTAAAAATAGAAGATGGTACAGATGTGAAAATCGGTATTTAGATTCATCTTGACAAATAAAAAAACACGTATTTTACCATTTTCTGAAAATTCCTGGGGGGCAAAAAGGGGGGTTGAATACTTTTGTCATAAATGCGAAAGTCCTGACTGATTGACTCATCAACGCCCAGCTGAAACCGTTTAACCTAGGAATGTGAAATTTTGAAGGTGCACTGTTTTTATGATGTGGGCACCCACTAAGGAAGGATTTTTGGAAACTCCGCCCCTAAGGGGGTGAAAAAGGGGGTTGAATATTTTAAACACGGTACCTATAGCTCAAAAACAGAAGATGTTACAGATGTGAAAATCGGTATTTAGATTCTTCTTGAAAAATAAAAAAACACATAATTTACCGTTTTTCAAAAATTCAACTGGGGCAAAAAAAGGGGGTTGAATATTTAAAATATTTTAAACAGGATACCTATATCTTAAAACCAGAAGATGGTACAGACGTGAAAATCGGTATTTAGATTCATCTTGACAAATAAAAAAACACGTACTTTTCCATTTTCTGAAAACTCCTTAGGGGGCAAAAAGGGGGGTTGAATACTTTTATTATAAATGCGAAAGTCCTGACTGACTGACTCATCAACGCCCAGCTGAAACCGTTTAACCTAGGAATGTAAAATTTTGAAGGTGCACTGTTCTTATGATGTGGACACCCACTAAGGAAGGATTTTTGGAAACTCCGCCCCAAAGGGGGTTGAATATTTTAAACACGGTACCTATAGCTCAAAAACAGAAGATGTTACAGACGTGAAAATCGGTATTTAGATTCATCTTGACAAATAAAAAAACACGTATTTTACCATTTTCTGAAAATTCCTGGGGGGCAAAAAGGGGGGTTGAATACTTTTGTCATAAATGCGAAAGTCCTGACTGATTGACTCATCAACGCCCAGCTGAAACCGTTTAACCTAGAATGTGAAATTTTGAAGGTGCACTGTTTTTATGATGTGGGCACCCACTAAGGAAGGATTTTTGGAAACTCCGCCCCTAAGGGGGTGAAAAAGGGGGTTGAATATTTTAAACACGGTACCTATAGCTCAAAAACAGAAGATGTTACAGATGTGAAAATCGGTATTTAGATTCTTCTTGAAAAATAAAAAAACACATAATTTACCGTTTTTCAAAAATTCAACTGGGGCAAAAAAAGGGGGTTGAATATTTAAAATATTTTAAACAGGATACCTATATCTTAAAACCAGAAGATGGTACAGACGTGAAAATCGGTATTTAGATTCATCTTGACAAATAAAAAAACACGTACTTTTCCATTTTCTGAAAACTCCTTAGGGGGCAAAAAGGGGGGTTGAATACTTTTATTATAAATGCGAAAGTCCTGACTGACTGACTCATCAACGCCCAGCTGAAACCGTTTAACCTAGGAATGTGAAATTTTGAAGGTGCACTGTTCTTATGATGTGGACACCCACTAAGGAAGGATTTTTGGAAACTCCGCCCCAAAGGGGGTTGAATATTTTAAACACGGTACCTATAGCTCAAAAACAGAAGATGTTACAGACGTGAAAATCGGTATTTAGATTCATCTTGACAAATAAAAAAAATACGTATTTTACCATTTTCTGAAAATTCCTTGGGGGGGCAAAAAGGGGGGTTGAATACTTTTATCATAAATGCGAAAGTCCTGACTGACTGATTGACTGACTGACTCATCAACGCCCAGCTGAAACCGTTTAACCTAGGAATGTGAAATTTTGAAGGTGCACTGTTTTTATGATTTAGGCGCCCACTAAGGAAGGATTTTTGGAAAATCCACCCATAAGGGGGTGAAAAAGGGGGATGAATATTTTAAACAGGATACCTATAGCTCAAAAACAGAAGATGCTACAGATGTGAAAATCGGTGTTTAGATTTGTCTTGAAAAATAAAAAAACACATATTTTACCGTTTTTCAAAAATCCAAGTGGGGGGCCAATAAAGGGGGTTGAATATTTTAAATATTTTAAACAGGATACCTGTATCTCCTAAACAGACGATGTTACAGTCCTGAAAATTGGTATTTAGATTTGTCTTGAAAAATAAAACAACACGTATTTCACCATGTTCTGAAAATTCCTTGGGGGGGCAAAAACAGGGGTTGAATACCTTTATCAGTATACCTATATTTCAAAAACCGAAGATGTTACGGGTGTGAAATTTGGTATTTACAATCTTCGTGAAAAAAACCAAACATGTTTTTTGCCATTTTCCACAAATCCAATTGGGGGGGTCGGGGGAAAGGGGTCTGAATATTTTTATCATTATACCTATATTTCAAAAACCAAAGATGTTACAGACGTGAAATTTGGTATTTACAATCTTCTTGAAAAATAAAAACAGGTGTTTTGCCACTTTCCAAAAATCCCAAGGGGGATGAAAGAAAGGGGGGCTGAATACTTTTAAACAGGATACCTATATCTCAAAAACAGAAGATGTTACATACGTGAAAATTTGTATTTAGATTCGTCTTGAGAAACAAAAAATACCTATTTTACCATTTTCCAAAAATTCAGTGGGAGGGGGCAAAAAGGGGGGTTGAATACTTTTATCAGTATACCTATATTTCAAAAAACAAAGTTATTACGGGTGTGAAATTTGGTATTTACAATCTTCGTGAAAAAAACAAACATGTGTTTTGCCATTTTTCACAAATCCAAATAAGGGGGGGGGTCGAGGGAAAGGGGTCTGAATACTTTTATCAGTATATCTATAGTTCAAAAACCAAGATGTTACAGGTGTGAAGTTTGGTAATTACAATCTTTTGAAAATAAAGAAACATGTGTTTTACCATTTTCCAAAAATCCAAGTGGGGGGGGGGTAAAAAAAGGGGGGTGAATACTTTTAAACAGGATACCTACATCTCAAAAACAGAAGATGTTACAGATGTGAAAATTTGTATTTAGATTTGTCTTGAGAAACAAAAAAACACCTATTTTACCATTTTCCAAAAATCCAGTGGGAGGGGGAAAAAGGGGGGTTGAATACTTTTATCAGTATACCTATATTTCCAAAAACCAAAGATGTTACAGGTGTGAAATCTGGCACTTCCAATCTTCTTGAAAAATAAAAAAACACATGTTTTACCATTTTCCAAGAATCCCACGTGGTGGGTGAAAAAAGGGGGTGAATACTTTTCAAAGGATACCTATATCTCAAAAACAGAAGATGTTACAGACGTGAAAATTGGTATTTAGATTAGTCTTGAAAATAAAACCACACGTATTTTACCATTTTCCAGAAATCCAGTGGGGGCAAAAAGGGGATGAATACCTTTATCGCTATACCTATATTTAAAAAAACAATGATATTACAGGTGTGAAATTCGATATTTACAATCTTCGTGCAAAAAAAAAACCATGTTTTACCATTTTCCGAAAATTCAGTTAAGGGGGGTGGGGGAAAGGGATGTGAATACTTTTATCAGTATACCTATATTTCCAAAAGCCAAAGATGTTACAGGTGTGAAATTTGGCATTTACATTCTTCTTGAAAAATAAAAAAACACGTGTTTTACAATTTTCCAAAAATCCCAAGTGGGGGGGGGAAAGGGGGGTTCTACCAAAAAAACCTCAAGTTTCTTTTAAAAAACAATTTTAACAAATCCTAAAATCCACGCGAGCGAAGCCGCGGGCAAAAGCTAGTAGAGTATATATCTACAAATGTAGAAAATCCAACAGATGGCCGCACTCAATCAAAAAATAAAATCACAAAATTTATTAAAGCATTTTTAAAAAGCAAGTCCTGGGGCTCTATTACATTCTTTGCGCAAACGTTTGTGCGCGCGCAAAAACGCATTAACGCGAGGGGCAAAACCCTTTTGCTGAACGCAAAAAACACGCATATACGTCTACTGGTGAACCTGCGCGAATGCTGCACGAGCTTACTGTACGTCACACGTCCCATACTTAACATTGTGAGCGCAAATGTGAAGGTGTGCTGGTACACGGATGGTATTACAATCTATGCGCAGTTTGTAACACACAGCCTTTGCGCGCATAATTTTAGCAACTCCTATCAACCTGGCCGAAACCAAATACACCAGCCTAAAAAAAAATACGCAGCAAAGTATAGTTACACATTCCACACATACCAAAACAATAAATTTGCGAAGTTGTGCGTGTTTTTTTTTTAATAAAGCCTATATGCACAGATTGACTTTAACAGGCGCAAAAACTTAACGTGAGACAATTGTGGTTCTTAATTCTGATTGGCTGAATCGCGTGAAAAAACAGTCCCGATTTCTGCGCGCAGCGTTAATGCACTCTTAGGAGCCATTATCAAGGCCGGATGGAAATCCATTGATGAAATCAGCCACAGCCAGAATTGGAAGTTCTCGTATTTATTCAATAAAATTGTATTAAAACAGGTATAGTAAACTAAAATCATAAAACCATCAATATTCGAGTTTCATCATCCTGATGAAGTCCCATTTTTAAACTTGAAGGGACGAAATGCGTTGAATATTGATGGATTTATGATTTTATTTTACTATACCTGTTTTAATATCATTTTATTGAATAAATACGAGAACTTCCAATTCTGGCTGTGGTTCCTGATTTCATCAGTGGATTTCCATCTGGCCTTAAGTTCCCTGGAAAGGAGAAGGAACAGCACATCTCTGATATTTGGAGCATGGTTCAGATAAGCATGAATTTATTTATTTCTGGTGCGCCGTTTTAATTATCCACCGCAGGACTGTTTATTCAACACAGTGTGCACTATTGTTCTTTCTTCTATACCGTAGGGGGCTCTTTATATATGTTTTATGGATTTGTGGAGTGCAAAAGAAGGAGCACTGAAAAGCCCCTGCGGTATTGTATAAATTTATTATTACTTGATTTGGGAGAAGTGCGTAAAGAACTTCTGTCTTTGTTTTTTCTAGGATAAATTAATACTCAGTTTTCGTAGTACTGAAGTCGACTCCAAGGAGATGGTCCACTGCTCCAAAATACAAAAATCAAAAACACACGGAGGCTTCGGTACCCGGTAGATGTATAGGTGTATACGATATTTGATTCATTATATATCACTATTGCTCTTGAAAAAGTCTAGCAAAAGACAAAACACAACGGGTTTTTATCATTTTATATATTATGTTTTATTTTCAATAAAAGATCCGTTTTTTAATTTTATTGTTCCTTTCATTCCTGATTGTGGAGAGAAAGAATAAGGCTCCATATCGATTTGGTTCTTGTATATACCTATACATCTACCCGGTACTGAAGCCTCTGTGTTTTTTATTTTTATAAACCAGTAGGCAAGGATTATTCCAAGAAGTAGGGCCCAGAATTAGCATCCATCGCCTCCTCCAGGGAGCATGGTCTCCTACCACTGTCTTCCATAACTGATAGTTATACTCCTGACATTTTTGAGGACTGATATGTTGACTGTACCTTTTAATTGTTGATTGAAAGTGTACTTGAAGACCTTATGTTGCTCTTCTTAATATCCTTTTATTGAAGAGGCTCTAAAGCCTTGTACTAAAATTGCATTTGGAAACTTATAGGTCATAAATATTATATAAAAACTCTTGAATCGGATTGCTTTCCCTAAGCATTAAGTACCGTAAACACAAGAGTATAGCGCGTCCTGAATATAACGCGATGGATAGAGATTTATTATGGAAATTAGAGATTACTCAAGACTCGAATATAACGCTAGGAGCAAAATTATAAAAGTATACTATACCAGTAAACAATTAAAATACTTCAAGGTTCTCTTAACACAGTCAAGCTACCCCTCAGGCTACCCCTCGACGTGTCATCCACTGATAGCCAGCCCCCCCGAATGAGCTCCTGACCTCACTGCAGAGGCGCTGCGCAATTCTCCTAACATTCAGAATGTTAGGAGATTCACGCAGCGCATCTGCAGTGATGTCAGAATGGGGCAACAACTGGGGGGCTGGCTATTGGCGGATAAGCCTGCATGCTGGAGCCGGAGGTTAGAAAGCTACACCTCCCGGTGTGCTGCGCAGAGTTAAGGTGCATGTTCAATCTTGAATGATTGGCTTACAGCAAGTGTGCCTTCTGGCCGTGATGGATCCCACCTCTCCCAAAACCGGGAGTTCCTGAATTGTTTGCAGGCGTCAGGGAGCCCGCATTCACTGGATACTATTAGAACTTCTGGGAGAGGCGAGATCCCTGAGCAAGTCAAGTTTTTTTTTTTTTTTTACAAGCGATACAGATGTCTCGAATATAATGCGATCCCTCCAATTTTAAGGTAAAATGTTGTCACCAATCTAGCGGTATACTCGAGTATCTACACTAAGGGCCCTATTACAATCTTCACGCAGAGTTTGCGCCGGAGCAAAAATGCATTAACGCGAGAGGTAAAACCCTTTGCGCAGAACTTCGTATTACAAAGTCAGCGCAACAAACGCACGCACTCGTCTAACACAGGTGGACCTGCGCGAACCCTGCGCGAGCGTACTGTACTGCACGTGTTCTATGCTTAACATTGTGAGTGCAAATGCGTTTGTGCACTGGTACACGGATGGTATTACAATCTATGCGCAGTTTGTAACGCACAGCCTTTTGCGCGCATAAATTTAGCAACTCCTAAAAGCTGGTGTTAATGGCAAATCTGAACAACCTGGCGGAACCCAAATACAACAGCCCAAAAAAAAATACAGAAAAGTATAGTTACACATACCAAACCAATAAATTTGAGAAGTTGTGCGTGCATTTTTTATTGCTGCAGCATATATACTCAGATTGACTTTGAGAGGCGCAAAAACTTAACGTGAGACAATTGTGGTACTTAATTTTGATTGGCTGAATCTCGTGAAAAAAACAGTCTGCACACTGATTTCTGCGCGCCACGTTGCTGCGCGTGCGTTTGTGCGCGTCCGTTTACCGCGCGTTATTGCTCGACGGATAAAAAATGCGCGAGGATTGTAATTCCAGCATTGATTCCGCGCGTTAACGTTTAACGCTTGGCGTAAAAATTCACGCGTTGCGCGTTCGTTTTTGCGTGAAGAATGTAATAGGTCCCTAATAGTTTTATAAAATATTTGCTAGGTTTAGGCAAAAGTTGGGAAAAGCTTAGTCCGATCTCTGGCACATTGGATATGAAGGAAAAAAACGACCAACATAAAGCTTTTAATTAGAAAGTGAAATTTTTAAAAGGGGAGAATGTGTAAACAGATTAAATTTAGAACGAATAAAGGATCTATTTGCAAAGTAAAACATCCCCAAGAGGGCCATTTAACTATGTACCTTGATTTTATAACAATATGGAGTGTATCTTGTTTTCATACCTCTTTAGTAGCAAATCTTAAACTAGCATTTGGCACTCCACAACATTTCTGTGTGTGGAGTTAAATAATAGATTAACCCCTTCACTATCCAGCAATTGATGTCATATCATTTATAGGAAAGATTTGATGCATAGTTAACAAATAAACAAGGGGCAAAATGTCAATTTTGCACAGAGATTGTTATTCCAAATATACAAATTAATTAGAAATAAGCAAATTTACATTTTTGTATATTCATTTTTCTTTTACAGAAATATTGCTGTTAAGAAAGGTTCTAAACTCTAGATAGTCTCCATTACTAGGGATGAGCTGTTTGGTTCAATCCGTCCTGAGTTCAATTCGAACATTGGCCGTTTGAAAGGTTGCGAACCTCGAACTTTTTGGGACGTTTGCCAAAAGTTAAAAAAAAAAAAATTTGGAGAAAGTATAAAAAATGCTTTAAAAAATACTAGAAAATCTAGAAATAAAGAGACTCTTTACTGCAGAATATTATAAGCAACGGTTTATTAGATATGGAATTAAAACGGGAATATTTTTAACATAGAAGCATATGGGATAAAACATTCTTGTTACTAAAACATCAGACAGACACGGCCCTTTAAATTTTGCCCAATCATGGGCTCACAGAGCTAAGTCCCAAAGCACACTATATAAGGCTTAACACAGCCCCAGAACGTGTTTTTTGAGAGGAGATTGTTCTGTTAGTGTGTCTTCTCAGTGCCAGCAGCTATTTGGGGGGGGGGTCTCACTTCTACAAGATATCTGTGAATTGTTGTAATCTGTGTGTTCTCACTGCCAGCAGCTATTGGGGGGTCTCACTTTTAGCAGATATCTGGGAATTGTAATCTGTGTCTTGTCACTGAAACCCATCAGGGAGTCTCACTGATTTATAGGAGGTTCCTGGGATTTGTAATCTGTGTCTTCTCACTGCCAGCTATCAGGGGGTCCCACATACGTCTATCAGATTTCTGTGAATTTTAACCTGTGTCTTGTCACTGCCACCCATCAGGGGTCTCACTGATTTATAGGAGGTTCCTGGGAATTGTAATTTGTGTCTTGTCACTGCCACCCATCAGGGGGTCTCACTGATTTATAGGAGGTTCCTGGGTATTGTAATTTGTGTCTTGTCACTGCCACCCAATAGGGGGTCTCACAGACTTGTATCAGATATCTGGGAATTATAACCTGTGTCTTGTCACTGCCACCCATCAGGGGGCCTCACTGATTTATAGGTGGTTATAGGAGGCTGCAGCTGATCAGAGGAAGAGCGGTGAAGGCCGGGGCTGCTTGACTGATGCCTTTTTAAATTATTTTAGTCCACGACGCCCAGGGACGTCAAATGTAGGCACCCATTGCCAGCGTCTTCACCATATGGTGCAGGACTACCTAGGGGCAAGGGCAGACCTGGATACCTTTTACAGCAGATGATCCACTGGCTTACTGGGTGTTGAGATTGGATCACTGTCCAGAATTTAGCCAATATGCTATGGCGCTACTAGGTTGCCCTTCATCCAGCGTGCTTTCTGAAAGGACGTTCAGTGCCGCTGGAGGTTTTGTCACAGACAAAAGAGTGCACTCTGTAGACCGGCTGACATTTATAAAAATGAATCAGTCCTGGATCAGCAGCTATCAATCCCTGATGCTGACGTAACTGAATAGATCAGGATCTCTTCTGCATTCCCAAAACCTCCACCACTGCACTCTTCCACAATACCACAAAGGGGTTACGGTGTGAAGGCACTTGCTGCCACCAAAGGCACAATATTTGGGTGCACTGCCACTGACGCCTATACCAGATTCATATAATTTTAACCCTGTACTCTTCCACAATACCACAGAGGGGTTACGGTGTGACGGCACTGTTGCCGACACTAAAGGCCCAATTCTAAAGCACCTATTGTTACTTTTATCCAAAGCCCGCATAAGTTTCACAATAATTTAGCCAAAAAATCACTAAACTTGTTCTGCGTGTCCTAAAATGTCTCCTCTTTTCATACAGGCTGCCGCCCCAAGCAGTTGTTTATGAATAGATTAAAGGAAAACCGTTTACCATCATTTGAAATGTCATTTTTTGGTTTTTAAATGTTTCTATACATCCTACAAATCCGCCACTTCACGGGCAGGTTATGGGGACCTCCTAGGCACGATATTTGAAGGAATTTTTAGTTTTTTTTCTTAACCTTTATTTCATGGAAAACTCAGTTCCTTTATATACGTTTTTTTCTAAAACTTTTTGTCGTTGTTTCCTGTCCCCCAGGGCACTAACCGGACCCCCATACACCTTTTATGGCAAACATCTTGCATATATGCCCTCTTGCAGGGCACTCTAAAAACCAAACTTTTGAGTCCCATTGACTTGCATTGAGTTTAGTTCGTGTTCGAGTTCGAACTCGAACTTTTGAAATTGTTCGAGTTCGAACGCGAACCGAACACGGGGGTGTTCGGCTCATCCCTACTTCAGATATCTGGCAAACCAGGCGAGGCGGAGGGTCCTGAGAACAGGTTTGGGAAACACTGCTTTAAAGTATACATTTAATTTTTCCCTTGATTTATGGCAATTTGGGGCTTAATGGGTAGGCTCAATGCCACAGTGTTTATTATTTGTATTGTATTTCCCTGGCTTAATGGCATTTTAGGGGTTATTATGAAAGTTAGAATCTAAAGGGTCAATTCATCTTTAGACCCTTTGCTTTTCACTACATTTTCAGCGAATCCATTTCGCTGAAGATATGGAGAATTCCCTCTTTGTCTATTTATCAAATGGTCACTGTAATTTGCGGTGGGAAAAAACCCAGCCCTGAATTAAAAAAATATATATTTGTCCCCCAGAATGGAAAAAAAAAAGGATTTGCCCGCCTGGAAACCTCAAAATAAATCTATAATATGCGTTGTGTATGAGCGTATCACAGAGCTCCACAGCAATAAAACTCACAGTAATGTGCAGTGTGTATGAGCATATCACAGAGCTCCACAGCAATAAAACTCACAGTAATGTGCAGTGTGTATGAGCATATCACAGAGCTCCACAGAAATAAAACTAACAGTAATGTGCGCTGTGTGTAGTATTAAAAAAAAAAAAGACTGCTCAGTCCAAAATGCCCAGGCATTTTTTTTTTGTCCCAGTCCGGGCCTGCTTGTAGCCATTTTAAGCATACTCTCTCCATAATATTATCATTGCTGACTGCCTTTTTGAACCCAACCTGTTTGCTGGAATCTGCTTTGTGACATGCTGCAGGTTTTCTGACTACAAGTTTGTCTGTTTCACCCATCAGAGTTTCCTAAAGGTGCATAAAGGTCAGCCTGGATATTATAGACCTGTGAGCTTAACATCTGTGGCTGGGAAGGTATTTGAGAGGTTACGAAGGGATAATATTAAGGAATTCCATGTGAGGTATATTGTAAATAGCAAAAATCAGCATGGTTTAATGAAACCTATATCATGTCAGACTAATCTAATTGCATTCTATGAAGAAGTAAGTAGAAGTATAGATCAGGGGGTCGCAGTGGATGTAATGTATTTGGATTTTGCCGAAGCTTTCAACACAGTTCCACACGAGGTTATTTAAATTAAGAAAAATTGGTCTAGATCATTGGATCCCAACCGTGGTCCTCAAGTACCCCTAACAAGCCAGGTTTTAAGGATCACCTTGGGGAAAGGCAGACTGAATCCTGCAATCACTGAGCAGCAAATCCTATCACCTGTGCTGTGCTTCAGATATCTGAAAAACCTGGCCTGTTAGGGGTACTTGAGGACCGGGTTGGAATTCTTGTTCTTGGATAGAAAAATGGATAAAAGATAGGGTACAGAGAGCGGTCATAAATGGTAAATTTTCAAGATGGACAACAGTGGTAAGTGATGTCCCTCAGGGGTCTGTTATAGGACCAATTCTATTTAATCTATTTATAAATGATCTTGAGATAGGCATCGAAAGTCATTTGTTAGTGTTTGCAGAGGACACAAAACTAGGAAAAGTAATACAATGTGAGCAGGATATTACTTCGCTGCAGAGGGATTTAGATAAATTGGGGGACTGGGCTCTTTAATGGCAAATTAAGTTTAATGTAGATAAATGCAAGGTTATGCACTTTGAGGTGAAGAAATCATAAGCCACTTATACCCTATATGGTACATTCTAAGGGAAATTAAAGAAGGAGAAGGATAGGATTTGGGAATAATCATGGACTCCAAACTCAGCAACAATGCCCAATGTCAAACAGCAGCTGCCAAGTCCAGCAAGGTATTGGCATTAAAAGGGGAATTCACTCTCGGGATGAAAGCATAATTGCGCCCCTTTATAAATCAATGGTAAGCCCTTACCATGAATATGCCTTGCAATTTTGGGCACTCGGTTTATGAATGGATATTCTGGCATTACAAAAAAGTGCAGAGACGGGTGACTAAATTAATAAGGGGAATGGAAGGTTTAAGTTATGAGGAAAGGCTAACAAACTTAAACATGTTTAGCCTAAGGCGCTGTTTCTTAAACTAATGTCAGACGAGCTCACTCTGCGTCCGTGCACAATGGACGTACGTTCTGACGTAAGATGCTGTAGACACCACACGGTTAGTTGTTTTTGACGGATGTTGAACAAACAAGGGAATTATGGGAAACAAAATTAATATGAAAAATTATAAAAAGTTGAAAATGATATGAAAAGCCATTTTGTGTGTCAAGGTGCTGGACGTCGCAAATGCGGTCCATCTGACATCGTGGCATCACACACACAGAACGCTATGCAGACATGGCGCACTCTGCGCGTACGTCCTAGCGGTTTTATGTTCTTGCCTAACTTGCGTCCGTTTGCCACGTGTGTTGTGCGTGCGCAGCTCAGTGAGGACGTACTTCGTGTGTGGGTCTCTATTGATCATGATTCTATGCTACCACGTACGTTAAACTGTGCGGCAATACGGCCGTGGTAACTGCGTTCGTCTGACACGGGCCTTAGAGGGGATCTGATATCTATACATAAATACAGTCAGGTCCAGAAATATTTGGACATCAACTCAATTCTAACATCTTTGGCTCTACACACCACCACAATGGAGTTGGAATGAAACAAACACAATTTGCTTTAACTGCAGACTGTCAGCTTTAATTTGAGGGTATGTACATTCAACTCAGGTGAACGGTGTAGGACTTACAGCAGTTTTCAGATGTGTCTCCCACTTGTTAAGGGACCAAAAGTAATGGGACAGAATAATAATCATAAATCAAACTTTCCCTTCTTAATACTTGGTTGCAAATCCTTTGCAGTCAATCACAGCCTGAAGTCTGGAATGCATAGACATCACCAGATGCTGGGTTTCATCCCTGGTGATGCTCTGCCAGGCCTCTACTGCAACTGTCTTCAGTTCCTGCTTGTTCTTGGGGCATTTTCCCTTCAGTTTTGTCTTCAGCAAGTGAAATGCATGCTCAATGGGATTCAGGTCAGGTGATTGACTTGGCCATTGCATAACATTCCACTTCTGTGCCTTCAAAAATTCTTTGGTTGCTTTTACAGTATGCTTTGAGTCATTGTCCATCTGCACTGTGAATCACCGTCCAATGAGTTCTGCAGCATTTGGCTGAATGTGAGCAGATACTATTGCCCGAAACACTTCAGAATTCATCCTGCTGCTTTTGTCAGCAGTCACATCATCAATAAATACAAGAGAACCAGTTCCATTGGCAGCCATACATGCCCACGCCATGAAACTACCACCACCATGCGTCACTGATGAGGTTGTATGCTTAGGATCATGAGCAGTTCCTTTCCTCTCCATACTCTTCTCTTTCCATCACTCTGGTACAAGTTGATCTTGGTCTCATCTGTCCATAGGATCTTGTTCCAGAACTGTGAAGGCTTTGTTAGGTGTTGTTTGGCAAACTCTAATCTGGCCTTCCTGTTTTTGAGGCTCACCAATGGTTTACATCTTGTGGTGAACCCTCTGTATTTACTCTGGTGAAGTCTTCTCTTGATTTTTGACTTTGACACACATACACCTACCTCCTGGAGAGTAATCTTGATCTGGCCAACTGTTGTGAAGGGTGTTTTCTTCACCACGGAAAGAATTCTTCATTCATCCACCACAGTTGTTTTCCGTGGTCTCCCGGGTCTTTTGGTGTTGCTGAGCTCACCGGTTCCTTCTTTTTGAGAATGTTCCAAACAGTTGTTTTGGCCACGCCTAATGTTCTTACTATCTCTCTGATGGGTTTGTTTTGTTTCTTCAGCCTAATGATAACTGATAGTGACAGCTCTTTGGATCTCATCTTGAGAGTTGACAGCAACAGATTCCAAATGCAAATAGCACACTTGAAATGAACTCTGGGCCTTTTATCTGCACATTGTAATTGGGGTAATGAGGGAATATCACATACCTGGCCATGGAACAGCTGAGAAGCAAATTGTCCCATTACTTTTGGTCCCTTAATAAGTGGGAGGCACATCTGAAAACTGCTGTAAGTCCTACACCGTTCACCTGAGTTGGATGTACATACCCTCAAATTAAAGCTGACAGTCTACAGTTAAAGCACATTGTGTTTGTTTCATTCCAACTCCATTGTGGTGGTGTATAGAGCCAAAGATGTTAGAATTGTGTCGATGTCCCAATATTTCTGGACCTGACTGTATATACGGGCCATTATAAACCATTGGAAACCTATTCATTAACAGGACTATACACAGGACACGAAGTCACCCATTTTGACTGGACGAAAGGAAAATCAGCCTAAAACATAGGGCTATTTTACAGTGAGAACAATAAAGCTGTGGTATTCTCTGCCTGTTGATGTTTTTGGACCAGAGTCTGTACAGAGTTTTAAACAATGTCTGGATGACATTCCTCAGAAACAAAAATATTAGGGGTTATAATTAATATTTAATATATGGGTAAAAGCTGTTTGATCTAGGGAGAAATCCGACTGCCTTTTTGGGGTCATGAAGGAATTTTTCCCCAGTGTATTGCATAATGGCGAGCGCTTCCGACAGGGTTTTTTGCCTTCTTTTGGATTATTTATTTATTTATTTATAAAGGATTTTACCAGGAAGGATACATTGAGATTTCTCTAATTTTCAAGCATGTCCTGGGTTCAAGAACATTGAAGTGTTACAGTTACAGAAATACAAAGTAATACAATGCAAGATATTAAAAAAAACACAAATATACAGATTAACAGACAAATATGTAGGAAATATAGTCACTAGGTTACAGGTTTACAGGTGCATTCTGTATTGAGGTATGTTAGTAAGGAGCTTTTGAGTGACTTAAGACTGGGGGAAGATTTGATGGTGTCTGGGAGGTTATTCCATAATTGTGGTGCTCTGTAGGAAAATGAGGACCGAGCCACTGTCTTTTTGTATTGTGGTATAGCAAGTAAGGTGCTGGTCCTGGATCGGAGGTTATAGGATGAGGGAGCTGCTGGGGGAAGCAGTCTATTCAGGTAGGGTGGCAGCTTCCCAGAGATGCTCTTAAACACCAGGCTGGAAAGGTGAAGGGTGCATCTGGATTCCAGCGATGGCCAGTTTAGCTCTTTTAACATGTCACAATGTAGTTACATTGTAGCGCAAAGCGGCAGAATGAGTTATACAATGTAGTAAGTTTATGAAGGTGTGTTTGCGGGGCGGCTGCATACACTACATCTCCGTAATCAATAGCCGGCATAAGCATTTGCTGTACAATCTGCTTTCTTACCGCGGGACTTGTTTCTGTACAGGGCACCTAGTTTAGGGTAAAGTTTAGATGAGAGTTTTTCGATGTGGGGGCCAAAGGATAGATTAGGGTCCAACCACATACCTAGATATTTGAGAGATGTGACTGTGGTCAGCGTGCCATTTGATTTTGTCCCAACACATAAATGGGGATTTTGCAATTTGTGTAGTTTAGGAGCTGTTCCAAAGAGCATCGTTACAGTTTTGTCAGTATTTAAAAAAGTTTGTTGTTTCTGATCCACTTTTCTACCTCTGTGAATTGTTCTTGCAGCACGGCCTCCAGCTGCGGGAGATTTGGTTTGCTGGTATAGATCACAGTGTCGTCTGCGTACATATGTACAGTTGAGGCTTTGCAGATGTTGGGCAGATCATTTATGAATATTGTGAATAGCAGGGGGCCTAGTATTGAGCCTTGGGGTACACCGCAAGTGACTGGGAGCTGGAGGGAGGAGCTGCCGGAAATTGACACATATTGTGATCGGTCGGATACATATGATTGAAACCAGGTTAGCGTGCGATCACCAATGCCAGAGTTTTTAAGTTTTTCTAACAAGATGCCATGGTCTACCGTGTCAAAGGCCTTGGCAAAATCAAGGAAGATGGCTCCAGTTAGGTTTCCTTGTTCCATCCCAGCCTGGATATCATTGCAGACTTTTAGAAGGGCGGTTGTAGTTGAGTGATTTGGACGAAAGCCTGATTGATCCGGGGTTAAGTAGTTCCAATATTGATAATAATCACGTAATTGTGTGTAGACACATTTTTCCAAGACTTTTGACATTACAGGGAGCAACGATATCGGACGGTAGTTGGATACCAAAGTACTGTCACCACTTTTATGGATAGGTACCACTCTCGCAGTCTTCCAGAGCTTGGGTATGTATCCAGTCGCCAGTGACTCATTTATTAGGGTTGCAACAGGATTTGCAATTGCAGGCGCACTGATTTTCATCAGGTCCAGACTGGTATTTCATTTTTGCTTACGGAGAAGTTTAGTAACGACACTGACAGGCACTGGTCTAAAACTGAATTCCTGTCTGATACAGGGACTTTGCACAGTTGGGGGGGCCTGACCTGCATGAGGCCTCTCTGATTGCATGTCATTTCCTAGCTTGGCAATCAAAGTGGTGGCACATCCAACAAAATAATCATTAAAGGCATTTGCTACATCTAGGGGGTGTTGCAGGGTTTGGTTGTTTACTTTGACAGCAGCTGGCTGGGAGTGGACTGGGGGTGCTTGTATGTTACTTATGGTTCTCCAAACTTCTAGGGTTTGATATGTTATTGTTTAGATTTTCATTGAAGTAATGGGCTTTGGCCATTTTTGTTTGTTTTGTGCATTCATTCCGGCATTTTTATTGATTAACAGCAGTAGGTGATGTGGGAAAGGTTCAACTCGATGGACGCATGTCTTTTTTTCAGCCTATGTAACTATGGAACTACAGTATATATCTTCCTCATTATACCAGTTCTAAGTGCTTGCCAAACACAGAAAAAGTAACAATGTGAAAAAAATAAATGATTGTAATTCATTTCAAGTAATAGGAACCGCTCCCTGTGACCTTCGTAACATATTATTTTGGTATTGGTGAGAAAGGTAACCTCTTTCACCTGCTTCCTTTCATGTCCCTGTGGAATCAAGAACATAGATATATACCAGATATAACATTTTTTTTTATTTGTAAAGCATGTCAGCGATAAACAAAGTGGCCTCGCAAGGCCCTCAAGGAACACAACAGGCAATAGCATGGAAACAGCGCACGTGTAACTAGACAAGAAAAATCGATACGCAAGAAAAAAAAGCGTACACACCAGCGAGGAGTCAGCATATACTAACCAGCTGGTGAAGTAAAAATAGGGGGGGGGCAAAGCAACAAAAGAGAGAAAAAAAATAATACTTGCAAGACGTCAGTCCCGATCATTCAAGGGAGGAAAAGTGCCAAAGAACAAAAACAAAGAGGGATGACAATGGTCGGGTCCGTAAGCTAGTCCGGGTCCTGAGGTCTCGGTGTCGACGGCAAAGACAAACAGTCCCCTTCCGTGGTCAGTGGCAGACCAAGGATCAGCAGATGCATCTGAGATTCCTCAAGTGTCATTGCCGGGAGAACAAACTGGCCATGTTGAATAAGCAGGGTCCCCGACGCTCCCCAGTGATAGAGGACATCATGGGCCCTGAGTACCGTGGTGGCAGGTCGGAACCTGCGACGAGCTGCCAATGCCAGGAATGGCAGATCCCGATATACCACCACGTTGACATCTTCGAACCGGGTCAGAGGGGCTCGCAACGTCAACCCCAGAAGTTGATCACGGACGTGGACATCTCTGGCCACCACGATCACGTCCCGAGAGGCCGTGTCGGGGGCCACAGCGGACCTCCTAATCCGGGTCGCCGAAATAACAGGGGCTGGGACTCCACCAGGCAGAGACAGGGCAGTCACCACAAACCGGTTCACAAACGCCAGGAGTTCATGATCAGGGAAGGAATCTGGGATGCCCTGGAACTTGAGGTTCTTGTGGCCACTGTGCTGCCTGGAGCGATGGATGAAATGCTGCCCCCCCCCCAAAAAAAAACATGTGACGAGCGTATCACAGAGCTCCACAGCAATGAAACTCACAGTAATGTGCATTGTGTATGAGCGTATCACAGGGCTCAACATATACTACATATATACAGCCTCATTCTGTATATAAATACACAGTCCCCAGATACATGTATACCCAGAAGAAAGACCCCAGATATGCTACCTGGTCTGGTCTTGGGGGGACTGGTGCCGCGGTTGGTCAGAAGGAGCCAGGAGGGATGAGCACGTGCTGCTCCTCAGTTTGTCTGCCCTGCTGAAGCGTGGGCGGTCCGGTGCAGTGACTGCCTACCTCGGCCACACACATGCGGTCAGGTGTGGGAGAGCGGCGGTGAGAGAGAGATTAAGGGATAACCTGGATGTGTGTGTGTCAGAGAGATGTGTGAGTGAGAGGGTGTCTGTATTCGTGAGAGATAAGTGTGGGTGAGCGTGTGTATGTGTGCATGAGTGTTATGTATAATAGATAGAATAAGTAAATGTGTGCACAAGTGTGATACATATAAAGAGAAAATAAGTAACTGTACGAGAGTGCTCTGTATAGACAATAAGTAATTGTGAATGTGTGCATAAGAGAATCCCATGTATAGAGAGTATGCATGAATGTGTGCATAAGAGTGCTATGTATACATTTACTTATTCTCTCTGTATACATAACACTCTCTTATGCACACATTCATGCATACTCTCTATACATGGGATTCTCTTATGCACACATTCACAATTACTTATTGTCTATACAGAGCACTCTCGTACAGTTACTTATTTTCTGAATACACAACAGTACATATGCACACATTTACATATTCTCTTCAGGTTCCGGCTGCTCTCTGAGCTTTCTTCCCCCCGTAGCAAACAGATACCTGGTCCCTCGGCGACTGTCACTAGATGCTGGGAGCGAGGCATGCGTGTGGATGTTGAACAGCTTTCATGTATCCTCACACGCTGCTGCCTCAGTCTCCTGCTCAGCACAGTGACCCCCAAACCGCGCCGTGTGGATGGTGGCCGGGAGCACCAAATGGAAAGCTGCTGGCGCCTGGCAGTGACTGACCTGGTGTGCGCCCGCAGCAGCAGCCCGAGGATCCCTCTGCCCGCCGTCCACCTGACCCACCTGACACGTGGCGGCGTCTTGATCCCGCTCTGGCCGCATGGACTGTGGACGCATGCGTGTGGGTCAGGGTGGGTGCGGTCAGCTGTGTCACTCGTGAGAAGGGTCATCCATGATGCGCCGGCGGCAAATTGGATGCTGCTGTGGCACAACGAAAAATAGTGCAGCGCAGCGGCACAGAGTTGGCGAATTTGCCACCCTCAAATGTCCGCCGCCTGGCGCCAGTGCTCCACCCTGCTCCATGGACGGGCCGGCCCTGGGTGCCGGGACTCCAAAGTCAGGACTGAGGATTAAAGGCTGGCGACCTGGGCCTGCAATGCAGTAACGCAGGAGGAGGTTGCAGCCTGTGCGTCCCCCAGTTCACGGGTAGTAGTGCCCAGGTCCTCAATTCCCGATTGGAGAACCGATCGGTCCGAGCGCACGACAGCCACTTCTTGACTCCAGGAAGAGCGAGCGTCCTCCAGGAGGGCGCAGATGTCTCTCCTGGTTGCTGGTAGGTCATCTGGGTCCAGTGGCGAGGTAGATCGGGTGGGTGGGAGAATCGCAGCTGGCTCCCTTTCAATGGAGGCCTCGGTCTCCGACGGGGAGTGAGGTGCGGTACCAGTAGGTCTCAAGCCGCTTAAGGAGATGCGGATATCCGGGAGACGGGGAGCATCTGCCACCCCAGCCCACTTATTCGTCTTACCCATGTCCGAGGGAAGGCAAGGATCTCCAAGAGGGAAGCTACACGAGGTATAAAAATGGCCGCCGCCTCCACACTATCTAGGGACCGACACCAGCAGCTAGGACTCCGGCCAGTAGATTTCCTCAATGGCACAGTGAAATAAGTGAGGCAGTGCCAGGGCAATTGCCAGGAAGAGAGAGGGTCAACAGTAGGCTATATAATGAAGATAAGTCCATAAAATCAGGGAAATTCGCAGGAGCTTAACAGATGCAGGTCCACTCTCTGCGGCACTCAGCCACGCCCCCCCCAGATATAACATTTTAAACAATAAAAGAACACAGCTATGGATGGAAGATCAGGACTTTTTTTATATGAAAATGTATTGTACATACAATGAATCTTTTTGGAATCTGTAAAGGATAAATTCAAATAATCCTTTAAATCAGCTGTCTCAACATTTACTCATAAGGGCAGTTAGAACATGACCTTTAATATAATGCCATCACTGTCCATCCTTACCATTCCTTTACTTTCTTCTGTCCCATCCCTTCTTCCCTCCCATGCTACCTTTCTTCCCAACATTCCATTACTTTACATCATTTTCCCTTCCTCTCCTTTTAGCTCTTCCTCTCTCCCAAACCGATTCCCTCTTCAACCTAAATACACTCTGCCTAATTCCGTTCTCATGCTCTTCCTTCTCCATTAATAAAAAAAAATGGCAATTGGGTTAAATTTCTGCCTTTGAGTTATCTTTGTGTGATAAAAGAAAACCGATTGATTTGATTGTGCTTCAGAAGTATTGCACTTTTATGTGGGCCTGTTCATGCTGTGCAATAATCTTATATTGATGTCAAGTTCAAACTGTGTTTTGCTTCATGTTAGGTACACAGGTCTTACTACATCAATCAACTAAACACACACTGTATTATTTTTATACGTTTATTTCTTCCTGACTATTTATTTTTTGTCTGGCCTTTTTCCTTGTCTCATAATTTTTAACCATTTCCTGGCACATCGCAGAATTATTCTATTATGATCGTCCTGCAGTTAATTTTTATTATTTATTAAGCACCAACACATTCCGCAGCGCTGTACAAGGGGCAATGGGTAATGACAGGAGAATTCTAAAATACATACAGGAGGCAGGTCAGTATTCCTGCGAACAGATACAGGAGGACAGGAGGACTATTCCAGTAAGAATTTACAATCTCGATGGGTGAGGGGGTGAGAAACAGGAGGGGAGGACTGCAGTGATGAGTTGTTAATACAGGGAGAGGTGAGGATGGTTTTTGGGTCGGTCGGATGTCTTGTTACGAAGTCAGGTGGTAGGCTTCCCTAAACAGAAGGGTGTTCAGGGAGCATTTAAATGAAGCCAGATTTGGGGACAGTTTGAGATTGCGAGGAAGCGCATTCCATAGGGTCGGCACCGCACGAGAATAGTCCTGCAGTCTGGCATGTGAAGAAGTAATGATGGAGGAAGCCATGCACCGGTCATTGCTGGGTCTTAGGGAGCGGGCTGGGGTGTATCTGGTAATTAGTGAGGACAGGTAGTAAGGAGCGGTGTTAGTGAGGGTTTTGTTGGTCAGGATGAGTAGTTTGAATTCGATTCTGCTGTGGATGAGGAGCCAGTGCAGGGATTCACAGAGAGGAGCGGCAAAGACGAAGCAACAGGTGAGATGGAAAATTCAGGCTGATGTGTTTAGGATGGACTGCAGGGGGCAGAGACTGGAGATAGGATGGCCAGTCAGGAGGTTGTTGCACTTAAGGGTTCATCATAGAATACTTTTGACATGAGGCTTAAACCTATATTCAAGTTGAGATCATCATATAGAGGATATTTATTTAGAAATTTTCACCATCCATTCTCTAGTTACCAGGGCTAGAACTTTATAAATTATAATGATCAGTTTTCATTACGTCCCAATTATTACTTATCTACTGCTGTTTAGTATCAGAGTTGTTTAATGTCAGCTTTTGGGATTTTATTTCTTTTTGCATATTCATCTTTATTAAAGAGTATGTAAACGTTACAGTCAGTAATAACAAAGCACCTTCGTAATACTGGATAAATTACTGCAAAATAACAATCTTATGATACAGAGAATATGAATACGAAATACCATACGATGTAGCATATGCAGGAGGAAAAGGGTGCTTTTAAGAGAGTCTTAGGCTAAGGTCAGACGAAAGCAGTTTTAACGTGCGTTTAGCCGCACGAAATCACAGCCGTGCTAGCAGCAAATGACGTCCAATGCCGGGGAACATACGACGAACGGCCGCACGAAAGAGCGTCCGCGCAACGCAAGTGGCAAACGAACGCATTTTTTCGAAAACGTCAAACCGCTACTACTGACGTACAGAGTGCGCTGCGGCCGCATAGTGGCGTGTTTGCGTGATTGGGAGACGTCAGACGCTGCACACGTCCGGCCAACATAACGTCCAGACGCAAAAAGTGTTTTATTGATGATCTGTACAAAATCACGGACGAAACTGCGCATCGTATGACCGCTATCGCGTATTCCGTGAAAAAATACGTCCATTCGTTCGAACGCACTTTTTCACGGACACCGTGAAAAATGCGGTCGTCTGACCCTAGCCTTATGGTCAGTGGTGGGCAAGGCAAGCAAATTTTTAGTTCTTTCATCATCACCTGACACATCAAATCAGTTCTCGGTAGAGTGCCTATCTAATTATATATATATGATATAAAAAAATATATATTGTTTGAGATCTGTAGAAGAATTACTTAGTATAGAGTCAGTAAGTAGAAAGTTGGAGAAGAGGAAATAGGGAAAGGTACTCACTTGGAAACTGGTGATTTTGATAAGAAATAGGATTTGCATTATAATGCATCACATGGGGATATGGTAAAAGTTGAATTAATTGAAATAGGCTGGAAAAAATAACTTTGGACAGGAACGCCAATTAAATTCTTGCTCTGTGCACTATTCATATTTCCATTTATTAAACCCTTTCCCAGGGCTTAGTATTAAAGTCATCAATATTAATAACTGAAGGGGCACACAAAGGTTTTTGTATCTTAACCCTTTCAATGCGGTGGATGCGCTCAGCCTGGAGGTGCACAGCCTGCCCTTCCAAGTGGCGGCTGTCTTTAACCCTCTAGGGGGCTGGATCGCGATATGGCGCTAACATGCGCTGTATCGCTGTCCCCTCCCGGAGGTGGCCGACATCTTGGATGTCAGCCAAGCTTCCGGGATATCTCCCTAATGACTGGCGCCATCGCGCAGAGCGCGATGGCGCCAGTTTTGAAATTAACCCCTTGCTGCCACCTATAGTGGAGATAGGGGGTTCCAATGAACCCCCTATCTCCCGATCCGTGACAGCTAGGGGTTAATGTTTACTATCATTGGAACGGCCAGAGCGTGGCCTTTCCAATGATACCAAACATGACCATGTAAAATTTAAAAAAAAAAGTTTTTTTTCGTTTTATTAGTGCAACAATATTGTTCCCATTTCAATTATAATGTGAACAATGATGCTGCACTAACGATTTTTTCTATGGGGGGGTGTTCGCTAAAAAACACGTAATTTTCCCCAAAAAAAGTAACGATTCCTCATTTCTAATTTTTTTAACAAGCGCACCCCATAGAAAATATAACCGCAAACGATCGCATGTTAAAATGTGAAAAAAAAACACTTTACACATTGTAAATTATTGAAAATTCAAATTTTATTGCATTTTTTGTTATAATATACAGACATGACATAACGTATACATATAATAATGACATATTATGAATCTGCACAGTCTGCCGGAAAGAACGATATATAATATGTCTGGGTCATATATTAAAATAAGGCTTCGGTAAAAATGAGCTCAGCACAGAGGCGTGAAAAGGCTCAGCAGCGAGAGGGTTAATAAAGAACACATTCTTTATGCACTTTATGCTATGTTGTGTCCACTTAACTGTCATTGTCTGCATTAGTTTTAATGTTAACCGGTCATCAACAGATTCACATCCCTGTGATGATTGATAGAAAAAGGTCTTGAAGAACTTACCCTAGAATGGTGATATGAAAACTGACATCCTGTTAGAGACAATTTAAGGGGTATAATATCGGAGCCAATGCAATCATACCAGCTTCAGAAAAATATTCTATATATTCATGTAGGTACTCTACCAAGATCTAATTTAATGTGTCAGGTGAAGATGAAAGAGAACTAAAAATGCTGGCTGAAAAATCTTTATTGTCAATACAATAAAATATTATTTGAGTGGGTATCATGGAAGCTAGACCTGATAATGGAAAAAGTAAGACTGCAAACGATTTCTGTTCTGATCAAGTGGCTACATAAAACCACATAAATTGGTCCCGGTCGTTATGGTTAATCCAGCATTTGCTGTTTGAGAAGACAAAACAAAATTCCATATTAGGTGGTTAACAACAACAAAATAAAGTGTACAGAATGGATGGAGTTGAAACAAAATTGAGGGTTTATTGTTTGATAATGAGATTAATAGAATTGTGTAGTATAGAATCAGTAATATAAGGTTTAATATGTGGGTGAAAGCTGTTTGATCCAAGGAGAAATCTGATTAACATTCTGAGGCCGAGAAGGATTTTTTTTACCCAGTTTGCAGCATAGCTCTTCAGACTGGATTTTTTTTGCCTTCTTTTGTATTAACAGCAGTAGCTGATGTGTAAAAGGCTGAACAATGGACCCACAACTTTTTTCAGACTTTGTAGAAACATAGAAAAATATTGGCAGATAAGAATCTTTCGGCCCATCTAGTCTGCCCAATTACATGGATACTTTACCTGGATTTATCTTTTGTTTAGGATAGCCTTATGCCTATCCCATGCTTGCTTAAACTCAATCACTGTTTTGGCCTCTACCACTTCAACTGGAAGGCTATTCCATGTATCCACCACCCTCTCAGTAAAATAATGCTTCTTGATGTTACTTTTAAACCTTTGCCCCTCTAATCTAAGGCTAGGGTCAGACTAACGCAGTATTAACATGCGTTTAGCAGCACTAAATCACAGCCGTGCTAGCAACAAATGACGTCCAATGCCGGGCAGCATATGAAGAACGGCTGCACAAAAGTGCGGCAGCGCAACGCAAGTGGCAAACCAACGCATTTTTGCAAGAACGTAGAACAGCTAGTACGGACGTACAGAGTATGCTGCGTCCGCTAGCGGCGTGTGTGCGTGATTAGGAGATGTCAGATGCTGCTAATGTCCAGCCAACATAACGTCCAGACGCAAAAAGTGTTTTATTGATGATCCGTACAAAATCACAGATGAGAATGCGCATCGTATGACCGCTATCGCGTATTCCGTGAAAAAATGCGTCCATTCGTTCGAACGCACTTTTTCATGGACAACGCGAAAAATGCGTTAGTCTGACCCTAGCCTAAGACTATGTCCTCTTGTTTTGCTACTTTGTTTCCGTTTAAATATACTCCCTTCCTCTACCTTGTGGATTCCCTTTACGTATTTAAATGTTTCTATCATATCACCTCTGTCTCGTCTTTTTTCCAAGCTGTACATGTTAAGATCATTAAGCCTTTCCTGGTAACTTTTCTCCTTCAAGCCGTACACCATTTTAGTAGCCCTTCTCTGAACTCTCTCTAAGATGTCTGTATCCTTCTGGAGATACGGTCTCCAGTACTCCAAGTGAGGTCTCACCAGTGCTCTGTACAGGGGCATGAGCACTTCCCTTTTCCTACTGCTAATACCTCTCCCTACACAACCAAGCATTCTGCTAGCATTTCCTGCTGCTTTATTACATTGACTACTTACCCTTAGATCCTCTGAAATAATAACCCCTAAATCCCTTTCCTCAGATGTTGAGGTTAGGACTGTATCAAATATTCTATATTCAGTCCTTGGGTTTTTACGTCCCAGGTGCATTATCTTGCACTTATCCACATTAAAACTCAATTGCCACAGCTCCGACCATTTTTTTAGTTTACCTAAATCATTTGTCATTTGGCTGATCCCTCCAGGAACGTCAACCCTGTTGCAAATCTTTGTGTCATCAGCAAAAAGACATACTTTTCCATTAATACCTTCTGCAATATCACTAATAAAAATATTAAAGAGAATGGGTCCAAGTACTGACCCCTGAGGTAACTGGTAACTGGTAACAAGACCTTGCGCCGAATAAACTCCATTTACCACAACCCTCTGTTGCCTGTCACTCAGCCACTGCCTAATCCATTCAACAATATTGGAATCCAAGCTCAAGGATTGCAATTTATTGATAAGCCTTCTATGCGGAACAGTATCAAAAGCCTTACTGAAATCTAAATAAGCAATGTCTACTGCACCACCTGTGTCTATTATTTTTGTTACCCAATCAAAAAAATCAATAAGATTAGTTTGGCATGATCTCCCTGAGGTAAACCCATGTTGTTTCTGATCCTGTAATCTATGTGTTTTTAGATGTTCAACATGTAAGTAGAAGGATGGAGAAGAGGAAATAAGGAAGGATATTCACTTGGAAACTAGCAATTTTGATTTGAAATAGGATTTGAATTCTAATGCAGGACATGGGGATAGGGTAAAGATGAATTAAGTTTAAGGTTGGAAATAATAACTTAGGGCAGGAGTGGTGACTTGTTTTATGAACTATGATCATTGACTGATGCTATTACTGAGCTATAGATGTCAACCAAGGAATGCGAGGCTGTACAACACAGTATATGGATAGGAAGATCTAAATTTCAATAAATGTTTGTGACAAAAGTCACTTTGAACTTGGGGTACATGGACCTAGAGGAGATGCATTTGAGAGCTGCAGGCCTGATGTTCTGTATTGCTTCCCTGCCCTCTCCTATGTTGAAATCACCTTGTACCTACAATTCAAGGTGCAGGGTGTTTGTTTTGTCTGTGCTACGTATCATTATTGTCTAGGTTTATCTGTTACTATCTGATAATAGGATTACTGCGTGGGTCACCGTAGACCGTTACAACTTCCTCTTTATAGAATATGTTTACATCTGTTAAAAGTTTGAGTGGTCTTTGTTTGTCTCACTTGTTGGCAAACACTACCCCATTATCAGATACTGTATAATCTGAGACCCCTGTTTTTCCTCACAATCTGCTATTCTATTGACGCCAAGCAGTGATTCCTGAGCTGTTTTTTTTTTTACCAGGAAGGATACATTGAGATTTCTCTCATTTTCAAGTATGTCTTGGGTGACTAGTATGTACTGTTAGGTGTCTTGCCCAAGGACTCTTACTGGAGAGGTGCTCTTGCCGGGATCGAAACTGTGTCTCCACAGTCTCTCTCCACGGTTATAGAGCAGTGATGTAATCTCTACTCCACCCAGCCGGTGCCAGAGAGGGATATCACATCGGCCACTAGGCCCCTCCTGGCATTGTATATATTCATTAAAGGCTCAGTCAGTTCTGACTGTCTAACCTCAAGATCTTCGTGCTGACTCATTTCTGGAGAATGCTATTACCTGGCTTCCAGGGTACCCATCCTTAAGCTTTAGCTAAGGGCTAAAGAAAGGCACAAAAGACTGCTGGTGGGAGAATGGGGTCTGGCAAGGGAGCGGCATTAACAGATACGACCCAGTCAGGGTTCGGAGATCTGCTACAGTTCACTCAATACCTCTGGACCCCCATCATACACATTACCTTCTATCTTTTATTACAAATAATTTAAAAATAATGCCATTACTTTCTGTCAGTGATTTTAATTTCTTAATATCGCAAATATGTTTCTGTGCCATACCACCTTTTAAAATTAAAAATTGGCTTTTTTTTTTGGAAGTGTTACTCGTACGTGGCAAAATGTTAAAATTTAGTCTATATTTTAATCCAATTTTAAACAAGCATGGCAGCGTTAACCATTATCTTGAGATGTATTATCATGTGATTGTGTTTTATGATGTTCTTTGAAATCCATGACTAGAAATTTTGGACAGGCAAATGCTCAACAGCAAAAAGAAATTAACTCTGTTGTAATACCATCCATTACTCCTAGATTTCCTCAGGAACTAAACATGGGAAAACTCAGTTCCGAAGTCATGTGGACACTCTTTGCCCAGGACATGAAGTACGCTTTGGAAGGTAATGGCTGCATTAGTATTTTATTAAAACTAAGGTATTCTGTTGTTGGAAATCTAGGCTATAAATTATACATTCTATAATTTAGACTAAGAAATGATCGTTTTAGTACATTTGCAATATTAACAATTATTTTAATTGATGAACGATATAGTTTAATATGTTGGCTGGATTCCCTAATGTGAATTTTGTTCTTTACAGTCATTAATCTGGGATATGATCATTTCTATATGTCTGCCTTTGTGTCTTGCTGGTGTGAGTTTTCTTTATAATTTCTGTGCCATTTGTTGCTATGTTTTAGCTTTTGTTTAATATTTGCACTAGGACGGTGCGACACTAATTCAGTATACAATCATTTATACAGTATTATATATTTGATGACATACCACTAATTTGGACTGGGTAAATTCAAATAATGGGTAATATAATATATATATATATATATATATATATATTAAATATGGTGCCCTGCAACAGTGGTATCTTCATTAAGAGTGATACTAAATCTTTATTAAATTATCGACATTTCAGTCTCTAAGGATTTTTTTCAAGATAACAATAAAAATGACAAACAGGTATAAATACACTTATGCAGATAACCCGAGACAATTACACCCACGTGTTCACGCCACAGCACCGGAATACCGCAACCACCAATGTGGAAGTGAGAGGCTCACAGCAAAACTGTTGCCATAGAAACCCCGATTCTAACCTAATATCGAGGTGACATAAGAACTACCGATGATGTTAAGCAACACAAAGGAAGAGGTCTTACATGCCAACCGGAGCAACATCACCATGGCAATACTCGGACCAAATTCATGCCCTAGTGGAAAACACTCTGAACGCCGAACTCCACCAAAAAAATATATATATATTAAATATATGTAGAGACCCCCCTACAAAAAATACGTAAGTGAGCCTAGAGAACAACATAATAGTGGGGAGCTAATTCGAAATACACAACTCCCAATTCAAAGGGGTTGAAAAAGAATATCTAAAACCGGCCACGAGCCCGGTTCCTATGAACGTGCCAGAAAAAACTGTGAAAGTGAAAAAGGTGAAAAGACCAAAAAAAATGGAAAAATATCACCTCACATAAATGAGCGTTAGCTCTAGGATAATTTAGGTGATAGCGTGCTACACACATCACCTCCCGATCGCTAATGGGTAAAAAAATCTGTTAGCGAATCGGTATTAGCGCAAGCTTACTGTTCTTTGCGCTGCCTATACTTAACATGGGGAGAGCAAAGAGTAAGCACTCAGTAATTAGCATTAGGATCACATATTAATAAAGCTAATTATGAACTGCTGTCGCTAACTAAAAACGTTTGCTACAGCTTAGAGCTGCAGCTAACTGATTCCACTTCTGCGGAATCAGTAAAATAAAAATAATAATAATAAAAAAATATAAAAAAAACTAACAAGGTGAGTTGTTTTGTTCGAAAAATGTTTTGGCCTGGGTCGTATAATAAAATAGGACTTCAAATCGTGTTTAAACATGATGAGCATAAAACGGTCAAAATGAGCTCAGCACACAGAGGTAAAATGGCTCAGCAGTGAAAGGGTTAAAAAGCAAAAACATGTTAAAAATTGGGTATTTCTAAACTCTGGACAAAATTTTGAAACTATTTAGCCGGGGTCTTTTTTTGGCTGTTGTAGATTTTGGGGATCAAAGTATGAAAAAATTTGTTTTTTCCATTTTTTTTTCGTCATATTGAATAATTTTTTTTATAGTAAATTATCCAATTTCTTAGTAATTATATTTGTTATAGGGCAATGTATAATTTATATGTCCTTAATCATACATGTTAGTTTTTTTTCCTATGGGACTTTTAATATTTACCAAATACCCTATACAGAAACCTCTATCATTAGGTTTCACTATACCGTATCTAATTATGCTGAATATACATGCATCCACCTAAATGAAATGTGCAAATTAAAATCCCTATCAGGGTTATTCAAAGAGAGACGATCTGGCCCCGAAATGTAACCGAACACACTAAAATTCAGCGTACAGCTACATTTCCTGGCCATTCGGCTATTCAGAGAGCAGATAATTCACCAAATGTTGGCGAATTGCCTGCACATACAGTGCCTGTTCGAGGGCAGTGAAATCCCCATAGAGAAGCAATGCTTCGTCTATTCAGAGAACACAAAACCGCAGTGAAAAGTTGCCAAAATGCCCTGCTGTTCGGTGGTTTCATTCAACAGATTTATTCAAGAGAATCTCATAGGCTTCAATGTTAAAAATATTCCCATTTTAACCCAATATCTAATAAACCATTTATTATTTTATTCTGCTGTAAAGAGCCTCTTTATTTTTAATTTTTTTTAGGATCTTTCAGGCATTTTTGGGGATTTTTTTGTCAACATCTTTATTCCGTTTTGTTTTTTAAATGTTTTTTTCTTTTTTCTGTAACAGAACTTTTGCTCTTCTGCAAACAGCGTTTCACTTTTCAAACATTCAAGCATACTGTTTTTTGGTTCCTTTTCACATCATACGTCTGCATGTCGGGTTTTTCCGGCAGCTGCTCTGCGCTGTGATCGGCGGCTAGTCGGGGTTCTCCGGCATGTTCGGCGGGGTTAATCCAGCTGTTTTCTGCTGGTTTCAGTGAGTGTTCGGTTAGTGTTAGGCAGGTTTGCAGCGAGTGCACGGTGGGTTTGCGGCTGGTTTTCCCTGCACTAAGGGGGCCCTGCGGTGCTTGCTGAATACACCGCAGGGTTGGAGAAATAGGATTGTCGAATCACCCCGAAGTGCAGGGAGCAAAAAGTCACCAAACGTACAGTGGCTTTTAGATTCTCTTTGAATAACCCTGATTGTGTTGGTGCTATTACTGTCGCCCTATTCAATCCAACCTCCCCATTGCACAATTAATGAGCCTTCTTGTGATGGGGATAGATCGTAAGCGACTAGGTATACGTGCACATAGGTCATAGTGATCACACCTGCTGGCTAAGCACTTTTAATCCATTTTGTAAACTTGAGTCATGGTTTTTCACCACTTGTATTTAACCTGTATGAGAGTTTTACTTCTAAAATACCATAATCGGATAATTACTAAAAATCTATATTATCACAGCATGTGGAAAGGACTTGGAGTCCCGCTTTCCTATCACTATCATTTCATATTAGCTGGAGTTTAAAATACTCAATTTTACGCAGCAAGTAAGCTACCTTGATTATTTATTATTATTTAACGTTTTTGCCTTCTACTAAGGAAAAATTAGAACATCAATGTAAGAGAACATGATTTTAACACGGTGTTAACCATTTCACTAACTGGTGAACCAGAGCAAAGCTTTCTATAAACTGGAGTGTATGTTGTAAAGATTTCTTAAAGGGACACTACCACCAATAAATGAAAATTGTTATGTTATTTATTTTATGTTGCTGATATCTTACATGTGCTTTGTTTGTCTCTTGTATGTTTAGTTAAGAAAATATTTTGCTCTATATGGGTAACTGGTTGCATCCACTGTGTGATATTTTGTAATGTAAACTGCCCCACCCCAGAATCTTTACAGCGCTTGCTGCTTACTTTCTTGCAGCTGCTTTAGAATGGCCTCTTTTGGCTGATGACCTGCTCCAACCAAAACTGGCCCTGCCCCTTACTGTCGCGACCACGCCACTATTTCCACATCCATGTCAGGCAGCCTGAATAGGATGTCTGAGTTCACCTCCTAGGCTGAGTGTACCTTCCACATCCAGGCCTCACAGCCTGAGTGTATTTCTCACATCCAGCCCTCACAGCCTGAGTGTACTTCTCACATCCAGCCCTCACAGACTGAGTGTACTTCTCACATCCAGCCCTCACAGCCTGAGTGTGCCTCCCACATCCAGCACTCCCAGGTTGAGTTTACCTCCCACATCCAGCCCCGCAGTCTGAGTGTACCTCCCTCGTCCTGCCCTCCCAGCCTGAGTGTATCTCCCATGTCCTTCCAGCTTGTAGCGTCCGGTTACTGTACATTAGCGTCTCCTATACTTTGTAAGGGCGACACTAATGTGGCCCCAGCAGGTAATCACTTAAGACACAAAACTAAGCATTCCATTAAATCCCATACTCGCCTCTGATCCCTCGGTGGCTAGAACGGCGCGATCCGCCACTTCCTCACTCTGTGGGAGAGGTACACTGGGAACAAATAGATCCCAGTGTTCCTCCGCATATCCTTCAACCCAGCCAGATCTCATGCACGTGAGCTCCTGTCTCCATTGAGTCTTATGGACTCCTGGAGCTGATAAACCCGCCGCACTAAGCGTTGTGGGTGTTATCTTTTAACGCATCTCAAAGATTATGACTGGAGCTCTGAGAAAGTGGCTCCGTCATAAGATGGGGGTTAAATGGCAGGCATTAATGGAAAACGGAAGATGTTCAGGTGTCTGTCAGATGCAGCACAATTTTTTTTATTTTATTTAGAAAGGATTTTTACCAGGAAGGATACATTGAGATTTCTCTCGTTTTCAAGTATGTCCTGGGTGGCGAGTATGTACCATTAGGGGTCTTGCCAAGGACACTTACTGGAGAGGTGCTAGGTGGGATCGAACCCATGTCTCCACAGGCTCTCTCCAGGCAGAGCAGTGATGTTACCTCTACTACACCCAGCCGGTACTTAAAATATAAAGAACAGGCGACAATGTGTCACATTGTTTTGCATTATGATTTGACATTGCTGTCTAGTATAGAATTAACTGCCTTTTCTTAAATAACCTCTTGACCTAAACCTGCATGTGTGACTTGAGGTCATGCTTTTGTCCATTGTTAGTTTTCATAATTTCACGTCATACATTAAATATTTAAAAAAATTAAAATTAATATTTAATATGTAAAAGAAAAATGTGTCACCACATTTTTTTTCATTTTGTTCAATTCTTTGCAGTTTTACTCTGGGTCTGGATGTATCAGAAACATTCTAAATCAATCCTGGCCAACCCTTTGATCTCACAGGGCTTGCTGAACAAATTCTCTAAACCTCTGTCCACCAGTTTCATATTCTATATAACACAAGCTCAAACAGTCACAGCCAGAAAACAAAGCACATTTTCAAATGCCAAAAAAATATTAATCTTTGTTTACTCCGTGTTTAAGAAATATTTGTTTCACTGCAACTTGTAATACTTGAAGGAGTATGTTCAACAGGTGGGAAACACATCTTCCTACTATGACATCCACAGTATTGATTTACAGCTGTAGCAGTTTTTGGAAATGCCAGTGGTCAAAATGTATTGAAATAGACATGGGACCTCCGTACCATACACCATTAAAGCATACGTCCTATCCTGTTAACAGTCACATTTTCAGCTGTTTATATAAGCTTGTGTATGGCATATGCTTATACAACCTCAGCACAGATTCCTGTGGGGATGTTAATGAGGTTCTGTTTAGTTCCTAATTAAGTGCTTTGTGGACATGAAGATAAAATTTTGGTGGGCCTTTGCTTTGTCCTTCTCCTTCTCCATTATACCATTGTCATGTGTATGGTGTACTAGGGGCGAAGGTATGAACCCAGGATGCAATGATGCAACTGTCAGAGAACTGAACAGAGTCAAAACGTGGCTTTATTAGATAATGATAATACAAAGGGCAACTGCATGACAAGGTATAGTATAAGTATAGGAGGGGATCCTGAGCAAAGGAGAGGAACAGTGCAGGGAAAGGGCTGGATTGGGTAAAGTATAGAGGAGAGACAGAGGCAAGGTGGACTGGAGACAGGACACAGAGGGTAATACACTAGGAGACATTTATGAGACACAAGACAACAGACAGGCAGGACAGGAAAATGGCTGGCTGGGTGCAGGCAGGAACACTGAAGGCAGAGGTCACGACTTGAGGCTTGGAGGGGACACGGCAGAAGCTGGAGGCTGGGGAACAGGAGACTGGAAAGAGAACAGGCTTCTGCAGAGTAGCTACACCCAAGTGTAGGCAATGCAAAAGTGCTGAGGCCCAGGCATGACTTCCTCTTCCCTGCTTCTAATTAGGATGCTGAGAACCACACCTGTGGATGGAACAGGCAGGGCAAACGAGGAGTATAATCTGGGACGAGAGGACCAGGCAACTCTAAAACCTGGGCTGGAACTTGCAGGTCATGACAGGAAAGGTGCTGCCAGGATGTTCAGGTGGAGTATCACCAGTTTTAGCCTTCCTGCGGCTTGAGCCATGACAAACATTGTCATGTTGACCCCCCCTTCATTATGTCAACCTTCTAGCTACCCTCCATGGTGCAATTGTCCTAATGTTCTTCAAGTTTACTTCATTTAGTGTGAAAATGATTTACTTTTTTCCTAGGACAACTGTAGGGCCCACATCTACAGTTGCAATAGCCCTTATGTTCATCTGGCCTTACTAATGTTTTGAAACCAACCACAGACATATATTTTAGTTCCATTGTCAGCAATGACATATAAGAGAACACATAACAAGGCAATTGGAAAGAATACAGCATGGGTATACACGGATCAGCCACAACATTAAAACCACTTGCCTAATATTGTGTAGATCACCCCTCTTGCTACCAAAACAGCTGTGAAACATTGAGGCATGGACTCCACGATACGTTTGAACGTGTCCTGTGGTTCCTGGGACAACACATTAGTAGCATATTTTTTAAGTCCAGCAAGTTGCAATGTCGGGCCTCCACAGAACAGTTTTGTTCTTCCAGTACATCCCACAGATGCTTAATCAAAGTCAGATCTAAGGAATTTTGAGGCTAAGGCAACACTTTGAAATCTTTCATGTTCTTTAGACCATTCCTGTCCAGTTTTTACAGTGTGGTAGGATGCATTTTCCTCCTGAATGAGGCCACTGCCATCAGGGAATACCATTGCTATGAAGGGGTGTACGGTCTGCAATAATTTCCAAGTAGGTGGTATGTGTCAAATGCGTTCTGACACCTTTTTATTATGTCCAGCATTATGTGTTTCAGCAATCTGAAGCTACAGTAACCCTACTGTATCATCGTACCAAACCGGGTTGCCTTAGGTCCCCACGTGCATCAATGAACCTTAGGAGTCCATAACCCTGACACTGGTTCATTGGTTGATCCTTCCTTGTACCTCTTTGGCAGGTACTAACCACTGCATACTGGGAACACCGCACAAGTCTTTCCATTTTGGAGCTACTCTAACCCAGTCAGACAGCGATTATTATTTGGCCCTTGTCAAAGTCACTCAGATCTTTTCACTTGGCCATTTTTCCTGTTTCCAACGCATGAAATTCAAAAACTGACTAGTCACTTGTTGGCTAATTGTGCCATTGGCACAATAGTAATGGTGCCAGTGTAACAATGTAATCAATATTATTCATTTCACCTGTCAAAGGTTTTAATGTTGTGCCTGTTCAGTGTAGAGAGCATATTCGGGGTGGTATGGCACCGTCTTTACCGTTAGTAGGATTTTGGGTACAGTCGTGTGATATGGCATTATGCATATTTTCTGTATATTGGGACTGCTGTGCCTCTAGCCACCATGACTAACTTAACATAGTCAATTGGTCATAGTGTGCTTTATTTCCCCTACTCCTCGATTTGGCTATACCTGAGAGTTGTAATGGCATCCCAAATCGGAGCACAGAAGATTGTTATCAAAGATTTAAAAAAAAAAGCTCTGGATGCCACCAGGAGAGAGCCCAAACCAAATAAACTCCGCAAGGTCTCCGCTCAGCAGGACACCACCAGTCCGAAACACGATAAGAAAAGTAGCTGGAGGTCCTGTTCATTTCTGCTTTTGTTCTCAAAGATTGTCACAGTTCATGCTGGGACAGCCTTCCAGGGTTCCGAGCAGTAATGTACAGGTTATGCACAGCTGATCAACCAATGCCAATCAAGAGATTAGAGTGCCCTTTTAACAGCTGTATGTGTTAACTGTATTTCCCCAGTATCACACCCAGAGATTGCAGAGAAAGAAAACCATTTACTCTCAGAGTATTTATGTCTCAATATTCCCCTTCTTCTGTTTGTTCTCTCGGTTTATTGTGAATTTACATCTTTCACATGACTCAAATCAGTCAGGTTGACAACAATATTGATTCCTTTAATAATGAAAAGCATGCAGTGGTCTGGAATATCCGTCTAAGAGTTCACTTATATAAATATGTATGCTGTTTATTGTTACATCTTTTACATATTGCTTGTGTCTGTGTAGCATCCACTATCTTCATAAAACAAACACTGTGTGGAAAGAAATTACATTAGTTTGCAATGAAAAATGTCAACATTCACATGACTTTTCTTTTTCTATAAGAAAACAGTAACCAAAATGCTAATTGCCTGCCAATAACAAGCAAGATTGATTGCCTGCTCAGGAAAGCAAGATCCGTTGGGTATACCAATTATATTGCATTTTTTTCGCTGTCACTGTTAGATCAAGAGAGTCGTGGCTGTCTCCATTGCACTATTTATTGGATATGTCCTATTTTGTTCCACAAGGTCATCCTGTGGTATTCTGAGACGATACAATGTGGGAATAAACCTAGGTCAGATTAAAAATAATTGTAAATACATATGACGGATTCTTTAAGAAGTGAGCTGCTGGAGAAGGCCAAAGAATATGAAAAAGGGGTGTCGGAAGCATTGCATGTTTAATTAGATGTTTTTTTTCCATTTCTTAGTATTGCTATGCAACATACAAAGCTTAAATGCCACTTTTAACTGTGAAACTAATGATAACAAGTTGTTTTTTTATCACACACAAGATCAAACAGCACCTCGAGGGAGGTGACCTAAGCTCATACATCTCCATTGTAATGCTAAGAGAACAGCAGAAATCAATGTACTCTGCCAAATATAGGATTCTGTTTAGAGCTGTACGTTGGAGAGCCTGGTCATACATTAGATGTGACAAGCATGTTTTTAAATGGTTTAAATCCTTCAGTAAACTAGAATTCCATACATGCCCAGGCTTAAGTAATGCAAGCCATGGCTAGTCAATAAAATCAAATCGGTATCACCAGACAATGAATAATTGGTTTCTGCAGTGAATTTAGAGAATGTTGGGTAAATACTCACTAAATGCTGTGTTGCTGTGGACTCGGGCAATTGAGTAAGGAAACTGCTAATTCAGTAAAGCTAACCTGTAATTCTTTAATTTTTTTATAAATGTGCCTCTGGTCGTCGTGGACGTAGTGCATCCTCTGCAGGGGCACACTTGTCCTTTCTAACTGGTGCTGGCCGTTTTACGCAGCAGCAACATACAGAGAATTTGGTGGATTGGCTAACCAGGCCATCCTCATCCTCTAAGTCCTCTGCCAGCCAGGCTTGTAGACTTACAGTCCACCTAAGCTGCCAAAACATCTAATTCAGGGTCCATTTCCATAGCTACTCCTGCCGTAGCCTCACTATCACACATTTGACTACAATGACAGTGACATGCTGCTTCAGGATGCGCAGCAACTACAGTTCTCTGATTCAAACTCTGAGGTTGAGGAAGGGAGTATAATCAACCTAGAGGAAGGGGGTGCCAGTGACACACAAATAACTGGCACTTATGTTGCACCAGCAGCTGCAGCATACTGCCAAGTTGGCTCCAGTGACGAGGAGATAGGGGGTGATGACGATGATGAGGTGACTGACTCCACCTGGGTGCCTGATCGAACAGAGGAGTAAAGGGAGGAGGAGGAGGAGGCAGAACAAAAACGATGCAGAACGTCCTCTATGACCAACCGTAGCCAGTCCAAGGCATCAGAAGTCACAGCTGCTCAGGTGCAGAACGCTGTTGTCTCAAAGCATATGTACAGGAAGTCTGCTGTCTGGGAGTTCTTTAAGAAATGTGCAGCAGACCGCACCGTTGCTATTTGTAATCTATGTCAGATGAGGATCAAGCGTGGGAAAGACATCCCATGCTTGGGTAACACGTGCTTGAGGCGACATATGACCACCTGCCACGCATCCTGTTGGCACAACACTTTGCATAGGTCCTCCTCCTCCTCACCTGTCTCTACCCCCACTATATGTCCTGCCATGTCATTGCCTACAACCTCCACTGACAGGGATGATGCTACAGTAAAGGGTGTACCAGGTCCTTCCTCAGAATGTGACAGCATCCCATAAGCTGAAGATTTACGCAGTCAGATTAAGTTGCCCCAGCTGCTGCAGAGTAAGAAAAAATATAGTCCCAACCATCCCCAAGCACAGCGTCTAAATGCCAGCTTAGCAAAATTACTCGCATTACAGCTGCTGCCTTTCGAGCTGGTGGACTCTGCTTCCTTCCATGAATTTGCTGAATGTGCTGTACCACAGTGGCAGGTTCCAAAACGCCATTTCTTTTCCCGGAAGGCCATTCCAGCACTATACCAGCGCGTGGAAGACAATGTTATGAAGTCATTGGGAAAGGCAGTCAGCAGCAAGGTGCATGTGACTTTAGACACGTGGTCCAGCAAGCATGGACAGGGCCGTTACATTTCCTTCACGGCACACTGGATAACTCTGCTTGCAGCTGGGAGGGATCCAGGACAGGGCTCTGTGTTGGAGCTTGTTCATCCAGCACGCCTCCAGAAAGATGCTTGTATGAAGTCTGTCTGCTCCACCACCTCTTCCTCCTCCTCCTTCTCTGTCTCTGGTGAAGTGGCAGTTAAACCGACGAGTGGCAGGGGCTACGCAATGACTCAAGCAAAAAGATGCCATACTGTGCTTGAGCTGGTTTGTATAGGGGACAGGAGCCACACCGGGCCAGAAATTCTGTTAGCTCTGCAGGGGCAGTTGCAGAGATGGTTAACACCACGCCAGCTTCAGCTGGGAATGGTCGTCTGTGATAATAGTGGCAACCTTCTCTCCGCCCTACACCAGGGTAAGTTGACGCATGTACCATGCCTAGCTGAAGTCCTAAATCTGGTGGTACAGCATTTCCTAACCAGGTACCGAGGGCTGGCAGAGCTTCTCAGCCAGACCAGAAAAGTCTGCAGTCACTTCAGACGGTCATTCCCAGCAAGTGTTCGCCTGGCAGAAATTCAAAGAGAATTCCACCTTCCCACAAACCATCTGATCTGTGACATGCCCACCAGGTGGAACTCAACATTAGCAATGCTGCAGCATCTGCAGAAGCAGCAGAGGGCCATCAATGAGTACCTGTGTGAGTATGGCACAAGGACAGGTTCAGATCAACTTGGTTTCCCCCCCCCGCAGTGGCTGATGATCAAGGATGCATGCACTGTACTGTCACCATTTCAGGAGGCAACGAGGATGGTGAGCAGGGACAGTGCATGCATCAGTGACACAATTCCTTTAGTGTTCCTGCTGGAGCGCACTCTGCGGGGATTTAAAGATGTGGCACTAGAGACAGAGCAGCAGGAGGAAGAGGAGGCCTTCCCTAGCTCTCAAGGCCCAAGGCTTTCCGCAGACAGCATTCCTGCGGGTCCTCCTCAGATCAGATAGGAGGAAGATGAGGAGGAGGAATATTTAAGTAGTGGGGGCATTGAAGGTGGGGATTCCTCAAGGGAGGGTATTGTATGCCCAGAAACCCAAGGACTAGTACGTGGCTGGGAGGAAGAAGTGCACGATGGGGTCATCCTCATTGACCAGGAAGACTCAGAAGCTAATGCCACCTCCAACCTACACTGCATGGGCTTCCTTATCCTGCAAAGCCTGCTAAAGGACCCCAGGATTTGTGCTATCAAGGAGAGGGATCATTACTGGTTGGCAAGCCTTCTTGATCCACAATACAAGGGTAATGTTGCAGAGCTCATCCTGCCCGCACAGAGGGAGGACCGGATGAAACAACTTGAGTACGCTCTAAAGCGACACTTGTGTAACACCTTTCCCGGCACTGGTAGGTTACCAAGTGATGACTAGGGATGATCGGTCGGGTAGGCCATTCGAGTGTTCGCCGAACATTATGGGATGTTCGCAGTTTGTCTGACAGCGGACATTCCGTAATAAAAAATGCGTCTACAGGTCTCCAAAATGTACCTGCGGCTGCCGGTACATTTAGGAGACCTGTGGCTGCGGCCCCTGTATCTCACCTATACTGCAGCTGTCCCGGCCTCCTGTTCCCCGGTCCATCAGCTCCTCCGGTCTGCCTGACCGCGGCTCCTCTCTGCCCCACGTCTTCATGCTGAATGATCCGATTGGGCCAAGTCCTGTGCCTGACCTGGACTTTGCCCAATCAGGGCTCTAATTCAATATTGAGCCCTGATTGGGCAAAGTCCAGGTCAGGTGCAGGACTTTGCCCAATCAGAGCTTCGCATGAAGATGGGGCAGAGCTTTAACCAAGCTCTGATTGGTTAAAGTCGGTGCAAGACGTTAACCAATCAGAGTTTGGTTAAAGCTCATCTTCATGCTGAGCTCTGATTGGGCAAAGTCCTGCACCTGACCTGGACTTTGCCCAATCAGGGCTCAATATTGAATTAGAGCCCTGATTGGGAAAAGTCCAGGTCAGGTGCAGGACTTTGCCCAATCAGATCATTCAGCATGAAGACGTGGGGCAGAGAGGAGCCGCGGCCAGATGGATCGGAGGAGCTGATGGACCGGGGAACAGGAGGCCGGGACAGCTGCAGGACAGGTGAGTTACGGGGGCTGGGGGCCGCAGCCCCAGGTCTCCTAAATGTACCGGCAGCCGCCGGTACATTTAGGAGAACCGCAAACACATTTTCCGTGTTCGGCCCCCATTGGTTAACATTGTGTTCGAGCTCGTATTCGAAGCATTTGAGCCGTTCGGCTGTTCGGATACGAACTGACCACAGGGGTGTTCGGCTCAACCCTAGTGATGACACAGGTGCTTCTGAGGCTGCGGATGATCAGAGGAAGAGCGGTGAAGGCCGAGGCTGCTTGACTGATGCCTTTTAAAATATTTTTAGTCCACGACACCCAGGGACAACAAATGTAAGCACTGTAGAGATATTGACTTCTTTAATAGGTCAGGGATATATTAATTATGACGTGTATTTTTCTTATTTTTAATATATATATATATATATATATATATATTATTGACAGTGCCTCCAATACCAGTGGTATAAATTGGTATTTTACCCTTAAGATAAGGATTAATAACCAATCAATGAATATACGTCTTAACAAATATATGGCGTGTTATCCCGAGTTCTTTTGATGCTATCTAGATATTTTTAGACACAATAAAATCAATAAAGGTGATATGAGACTGCGTAACGGTAAAACAATTTAAACCAAAATTTATTCACACGTCAAGTTTCATACAATCATATGTTATCAACGGATTAGCAAGATGCAATTTCAAAAGTAATTGTGGATCGTGATTAGTAGTGATACTGCGACACGCAATAATCTAATGGACAAATATTTTAGGTTTATAGACCACACCACAGATACACACGCCTCAGTTCTTAAACACCAAGTCCCATTCTATTCACTAAGGCTAAGGTCAGACGAAAGCAGTTTTAACGTGCGTTTAACCGCACTAAATCACGGCCGTGCTAGCAGCAAATGATGTCCAATGCCGGGCTGCATATGAAGAACGGCCGCACAAAAGTGCGGCCACGCAACGCAAGTGGCAAACGAACGCATTTTTTCGAGAACGTCAAACCGCTACTACTGACGTACAGAGTGCGCTGCGTCCGCATAGCGGCGTGTTTGCGTGATTGGGAGACGTCAGACGCTGCTAGTGTACGGCTAACATAACGTCCAGACACAAAAAGTGTTTTATTGATGATCCGTACAAAATCACGGGCGAAAATGCGCATCGTATGACCGCTATCGCGTATTCCGTGAAAAAATGCGTCCATTCATTCGAATGCACTTTTTCACGGACAACACGAAAGATGCGTTAGTCTGACCCTAGCCTTAAACCTTTCCCATTATAAATCAATCCTCAACCTGGCTAAAAAAACACTTAGTTACTGGGCATCACCTGCAGCACAATTTATTATTGTGGGGGCCTATTTACTAAATGCAACTTCCTTCAGGGAGATACATAACACACTCGATAGGTAGACTATCTCTTCCACAGATCAATCACAGCACTTCATTCAATATACGTTAACCCAAAGCTTCTTATTGACTTACATGCATTCGATCAAAAGGGGCTGCAAGATGTATGTGAAAGGGGTTGTGTTCGTTTTACTAATGGGGCTGATGGCACTTGATATATAAAAACTATTTCACGGTTCCAGCTTATCTCACTATGGGTACCCAATTGATCTTTAGATGTCCACATCCAGTATTCTTGGAATATAAATAATTTCACTAAATTATGGCGCAAGTAGGCAGCCATAATAGTTTCTCCCTTAGCGCTTGTCTGCAGTAGAGCGGAAAGGCTGATTCTATTCTACTGTTTAGGCTTCAACAGAAAAATACTTCATTTATATTCCTTTAATTTGTGATGGTCATCTAAAGTAAGGACTATGCAATTAGGAAATAGATATCAAGTTATTCAGGTATACTTTACCATCTGGTAGTGAAGATAGAATGGTGGAAGATTAGGGTGTGGTCGCATCTTATTGGAGTGGCTGATGGTATCTGCCCTTTCTCCCCTCCAAGCGTTCCTCAGGTCTCTCCCCAAGCTTTCTTTCAGGGTCTCTTTTTCTTTAGTTTTTCCCCTTCCTCTGGAGTATCCCCTCTATATAGTGGTTTCCCGCCCAGTTTTAGATCTAGCCCATCACTATGTGGCCTCATTTGATTGGAGAATATATATATTCATCAACTCCAGGGGTCTGTCCAGGTGATATATTACCTGGCCAGCAGATGGCGCTCTCAGATCAACCATCATCCTTCTACAGAAATTAATTTATTTATGTGGCCAATCTTTTAATGATTTGGGGTCATTTTATCCTATATCCCGGGACTCCATAAGTTTTATTAACAATATCAATATTATTTCTATTGTTGACTCGCCGGCATACTTCGCCACGGCGTGCGTGCATTTCATACACCCCTTAATTATATCCACAGGTGTGTGTGTGTGTATAAGAGGATTCTGCAGACATACATTCATAATTAACAGACTTAATCTGTTTTATAAATGCTAATACACAAGACATTTGTTATATAATAATCAATTAAATGTGGTATGGCCTCTGTCTTTTATAAGACACCAAGATTATCTATTATAACTGACCACATAAATTAAATATTCAAATACCATATACTGTTAGATCATATCGCCTAATAGTATGGCATTACAAACGGGTTATTCAGGTCATTTAGCCTTCTCTGGGTTTTATTCTGCCGATTATGCAATCCATTGTCTAAGGGTTATATGGCTTTCAGAGCTTAGATCTGACCAAATAAACACAATGCCCTGTAATACATGTACTAGGATAAGATCACATGTCACTGTGTTCCCTTACTTCTAAGCCATTTGATCTAACATCTGGTTTCTTTTTTACAACCAGAATCAATTAAGACCTTCTCTGATCAATGGAAATGTCTTCTTTGCATAAAGACAACGAGTTTATCTTATCTATTGTCTTAGAGTGCATATTCTTGTTACATTGTAGCCACGCAGACTAATTGCCTGTGTGAAGCAATTCCTGGCCGTCACATATACAGTCATGCGAAATATAGAAATTTCATATCTGAACTGATCTAACCGCACCCATTGTCAGTGTCTTCACCATATGGTGCAGGACTACCTAGGGGCAAGGGCAGACCTGAATACCTTTACAGCAGATGATCCACTGGTTTACTAGGCGTTGAGATTGGATCACTGGCCAGAATTTAGCCAATATGCTATGCAGCTACTAGGTTGCCCTTCATCCAGCGTGCTTTCTGCAAGGACGTTCAGTGCCACTGGAGGTTTTGTCACAGACAAAAGAGTGCATCTGTCCACCGACTCTGTAGACCGACTGACATTTATAAAAATGAATCAGTCCTGGATCAGCAGCTATCAATCCCCTGATGCTGACGTAACTGAATAGATCGGGGATCTCTGCCCGATTGTCCCCCAAAACTAAATCAGAGGGTGCAAGCAACATGCGAGGTAAAAAATGACAAGCTCAGAGTCGTGTCTATAAATGCTCGCAGTTTAGTCAATAAAATCAATGAACTGGAAGCAATGATGGCAGCTGAAAAAGTAGATTTAGTGGTGGTTACTGAGACATGGTTCAGTGATAAAAATAACTGGGACATAACAATACCGGGGTACTCTTTATATAGAAAAGACAGAGAAGGTAGGAAAGGAGGAGGAGTGGCCCTGTATGTGAAAAACAACATAAAAACGAACCAAATAAAAGTGAGCGAGGTGAACATAGAGTCAGTTTGGGTTACGCTAACATTTGGCAATCATACAGTAGCTCGTGTAGGTGTGATCTATAGACCCCCTGGACAAGTAGAAGAGCTAGATAATCTGCTGCTTGAGGAAATAGCCAAAATGGCAATGAAGGGGGAAGTTATTATCATGGGGGACTTTAATCTTCCTGATGTGAACTGGAAAACCAAAATAGATGGGTGCACCAGGAGTACTAATATTCTAAACTCCTTACTGGGATTATCTCTAACACAAGTAGTTAAGGTGCCGACCCGTAAAGAGGCCATATTGTATTTAATACTCACAAATGGAGGTTTGGTATCGGACGTTGTTGTAGGTGAAAATTTGGGATCTACTGATCACCAGTCAGTGTGGTTTAATATAAGAACAGGGATGGAGCCGCACCACACAAAAACAAAAGTTTTAGACTTTAAAAAAAAAGATTTTTCTAAAATGAGATTTTGTGTGAAGGAGTCATTATCAGACTGGAGGAGTTTAAAGGGAGTCCAGGAGAAATGTGATTATTTAAAGGAAGCATTATTGAAGGCCACAGGAAATTGCATTCGGCTTGTTAGCAAAAACAAAAAAGGGAAGAAACCACTGTGGTACTCTGCAGAAGTGGCCAAAATAGTGAAGAACAAAAAGATAGCATTCAATAATTATAAAAAAACTCAGAGTGAAGAAGATAGGCAAACCTATAAAATTAGGCAGAAAGAGGCAAAGCAATTTATAAGAGCTTCCAAAGCACACGCAGAAGAGAAAATAGCTCAGTCAGTAAAAAAGGGGGACAAAACATTTTTTAGATACATAAACGAGAAAAGAAAAGTAAAACAAGGATTAGTTAGATTAAAAACAAAGGAAGGAAGGTATGTAGAAGAGGATAAAAGTCTCGCTGACTGCCTCAATGAATATTTTTGTTCAGTCTTTGCAGAAGAAAAGGAAGGAAAGGGACCTCAGTTAGGAGAGAACACTAAAGAGACATTTACATATGAGTTTACAGAGGAGGAGGTTCTACAGCAGCTGTCTAAAGTAAAGACAAATAAGTCAATGGGGCCTGATGGGATCCACCCTAAATTATTAAAAGAGCTCCGTGATGTAATAGCAAAACCGTTAACAGATTTATTTAACCAATCCTTGTTAACGGGAGTCGTCCCAGAAGACTGGAAATTAGCAAATGTTGTGCCCATTTACAAGAAGGGTAGTAGGGAGGAATCGGGGAACTATAGGCCAGTTAGTCTTACGTCAGTAGTGGGGAAATTAATGGAAACCATGTTAAAGGAAAGGATTGTTGAACATCTAAAAACACATAGATTACAGGATCAGAAACAACATGGGTTTACCTCAGGGAGATCATGCCAAACTAATCTTATTGATTTTTTTGATTGGGTAACAAAAATAATAGACACAGGTGGTGCAGTAGACATTGCTTATTTAGATTTCAGTAAGGCTTTTGATACTGTTCCGCATAGAAGGCTTATCAATAAATTGCAATCTTTGAGCTTGGATTCCAATATTGTTGAATGGATTAGGCAGTGGCTGAGTGACAGACAACAGAGGGTTGTGGTAAATGGAGTTTATTCGGCGCAAGGTCTTGTTACCAGTGGGGTACCTCAGGGGTCAGTACTTAGACCCATTCTCTTTAATATTTTTATTAGTGATATTGCAGAAGGTATTAATGGAAAAGTATGTATTTTTGCTGATGACACAAAGATTTGCAACAGGGTTGACATTCCTGGAGGGATCAGCCAAATGACAAATGATTTAGGTAAACTAAAAAAATGGTCGGAGTTGTGGCAATTGAGTTTTAATGTGGATAAGTGCAAGATAATGCACCTGGGACGTAAAAACCCAAGGGCTGAATATAGAATATTTGATACAGTCCTAACCTCAACATCTGAGGAAAGGGATTTAGGGGTCATTATTTCAGAGGATCTAAGGGTAAGTAGTCAATGTAATAGAGCAGCAGGAAATGCTAGCAGAATGCTTGGTTGTGTAGGGAGAGGTATTAGCAGTAGGAAAAGGGAAGTGCTCATGCCCCTGTACAGAGCACTGGTGAGACCTCACTTGGAGTACTGTGTGCAGTACTGGAGACCGTATCTCCAGAAGGATATAGACATCTTAGAGAGAGTTCAGAGAAGGGCTACTAAAATGGTGTACGGCTTGAAGGAGAAAAGTTACCAGGAAAGGCTTAATGATCTTAACATGTATAGCTTGGAAAAAAGACGAGACAGAGGAGATATGATAGAAACATTTAAATATGTAAAGGGAATCCACAAGGTAGAGGAAGGGAGTATATTTAAAAGGAAACAAAGTAGCAAAACAAGAGGACATAGTCTTAGATTAGAGGGGCAAAGGTTTAAAAGTAACATCAGGAAGCATTATTTTACTGAGAGGGTGGTGGATACATGGAACAGTCTTCCAGTAGAAGTGGTAGAGGCCAAAACAGTAATTGAATTTAAGCAAGCATGGGATAGGCATAAGGCTATCCTAAACAAAAGATAAATCCAGGTAAAGTATCCATGTAATTGAGCAAACTAGATGGGCCGAAAGGTTCTTATCTGCCGACATTTTTCTATGTTTCTATGCTTCTATAAAGGTTAAGAATAAAAACAAAAAATTCCTTCAAATATCATGCCTAGGAGGTCCCCATAACCTGCCCGTGAAGTGGCGGATTTGTAGGATGTATAGAAACATTTAAAAACAAAAAAATGACATTTCAAATGATGGTAAATGGTTTTCCTTTATTCTATTCATTAACAACTGCTTGGGGTGGCAGACTGTATGAAAAGAGGAGACGTTTTAGGACAAGCAGAACAAGTTTAGTGATTTTTTTGGGCTAAATTGTGGTGAAACTTATGCAGGCTTTGGATGAAAGTAGCAATAGGTGCTTTAAAATTGGGCCTTTAGTGTCGGCAACAGTGCCATCACACCGTAACCCCTCTGTGGTATTGTGGAAGAGTGCAGGGTTGGACCCTGCGGTCAAATATTAAAATATGAATCTGGTACAGGCGTCAGTGCACCCAAATATTTTGCCTTTGGTGGCAGCAAGTGCCTTCACACCGTAACCTCTCTGTGGTATTGTGGAAGAGTGCAGTGGTGGACCCTGCGGTCCAATATTAAAATTATATGAATCTGGTATAGGCGTCAGTGGCAGTGCACCCAAATATTGTGCCTTTGGTGGCAGCAAGTGCCTTCACACCGTAAGTAACCCCTCTGTAGTATTGTGGAAGAGTGCAGTGGTGGAGGTTTTGGGAATGCAGATGAGATCCCCGATCTATTCAGTTACGTCAGCATCAGGGGATTGATAGCTGCTGATCCAGGACTGATTCATTTTTATAAATGTCAGCCGGTCTACAGAGTCGGTGGACAGACGTACTCTTTTGTCTGTGACAAAACCTCCAGCGGCACTGACTTCAGAAAGCACGCTGGATGAAGTGCAACCTAGTAGCGCCATAGCATATTGGCTAAATTCTGGCCAGTGATCCAATCTCAACACCCAGTAAGCCAGTGGATCATCTGCTGGAAAGGTATCCAGGTCTGCCCTTGCCCATAGGTAGTCCTGCACCATACAGTTAAGACGATGGCAATGGGTGCCTCCATTTGACGTCCTTCGGCGTCGTGGACTAAAAAAATTTAAAAAGGCATCAGTCAAGCGGCCCCGGCCTTCACCACTCTTCCTCTGATCATCCGCAGCCTCAGAAGCACCTGTGTCATCACTTGGTAACCTACCAGTGCCTGCAAACTCTGGTATAAAGATTGGAGATATACAGAAGTCTGTTTCAACTCTGGTATAAAGGTTGGAGATATACAGAAGCCTGATTCAACTCTGGTATATAGATTAAAGATATTCAGAACTCTGATATAAGTCGGTGATTTTACTGATATTTTCCCTGCAAGGCTACCAATGTCCTCTACTTTCTCTCTGATTCACTTCCTCTCCTGCAGGCTGCAACACCCTGATAGCTGGCAACAACTAGATTCATCTCTCAATAGATAACAGATGAACTCTGATTAAACTGTGTTGTTGTATGGTATCTAGAATTAGATCAAAGATATACAGATTTTCCAGAACAATGCTTTAAATCAGTGATACACACTGTCCCTAATTCCTGTTCTAATTTGTTGAACTCTGGTAGAACTCACTGATACACACTGATAACAGGCTGTGCCAAGACCGATTCAAATTTGCTGAACTCTGGTAGAACTCACTGATACACACTGTCCCCGATAGCCTGGCAGTGCCAAGACAGATTCAAATTCCCAGAAATCTCCTACAACTCACTGATACACACTGTCCCTGATAGCCTGGCAGTGCCAAGACAGATTCAAATTCCCAGAAATCTTCTACAACCCACTGATAGCCTGGCAGTGCCAAGACAGATTCAAATTCCCAGAAATCTCCTACAACCCCCTGATAGCCTGGCAGTGCCAAGACAGATTCAAATTCCTAGAAATCACCTACAACGTCACCGATACACCCTGACAGAACAATCTCCTCTCCTCTCTGATTCACTCCTGCAAACACACACGCTGGGGCTGCAGGCAGGGAAGCCTTATATAGTGTGCTGCTGGACTTAGCTCTGTGAGCCTATGATTGGGCAAAATTTGCCCAATCAGGACTCTGAGCCGTGATTGGCATAGTCTTGCACCTGTCTTGCACCTGACCTGTGGTCAGGTGCAAGGCTGTAGCCAATTACAAGCTTCAGGCCAGTGGAAAAGTGCATTGTGGGTGAACACGTGGAAATGTTCGGAATTCGACGAACAGCCGAACGGGCGATGTTCGAATCAAACTTCAAACTGATCCAAACCGAACGTGCATCCCTAATAAAGACATGCTGATCTTTAACTTTCCTATAGAGAAAAAAAAAAAGCAAAAACATTTTGTGATCCTCATAAACAGCAAAGTGCAAATGTATCTCATGACTTGATTTTGGCTTTCTTAGGAAGTAAAGAGTCAATCTGGCTTTTAAATTTTAAACTAGGACACTGGGTTCTGTTTGTTTACCAAGACATGAGAGCCAGGTTGGAACCATTGAATGTTTTTAGCTCCAGAAAATGTTTAAATATCTATACTGTCACGTGATGTGTTAATAATACAGATACTGTAATCTTTAAGTAGCACCATGACATTTTTTACAGACAGGCGTTGCCAAGAATCTGATAGATGTCATATCCGTTCACCTAGTGATAATGCATAAGAATAGTGTTTTTGAGATGAGGCATTTGATACTTATGTATTTATTATAGGTTTCAGTATTTATGTCGACCAAACGTCACTCAATTCTATTTATGTGAATGCTAATGCTATTTGATGCACTAAGTCATGTTTTTGCTAAACATTTTAAGCAATGTTCCAGATTGCAGACTGTTTAAAGAGACAAATAATTTGTTTGCTTCATTGGTAACATTTGTGTATGTGTGTGTGGGGGGGGGGGTTGAGCAGACAATGTCATTGTCAAGGCCTGCTGGGATTCAATCTCAGATCAGGTTACGCGGTAGGCTGTTACTATGCTTCGGAAACATGGCAGCAGCTGTCTGATCAGACAGTTTTCGTAAAGCAATCCCAAGGCTGCTCATTAGCCTTGAAGACGCCAGACACCTAAATGTAATCCTTATTTTTTCCTGTGCAGTCTAGACCTGATCAAGCAGTTTGCTATGTGATCCAGTCAGGTCTGGTATAAAGATTTACGATAACTTGATTGAAGATCCATTTTATGTGTCCCCATTGCATACAGAAAACAATATTAGGATATTTTTTTTCCATTTTTGAGTGTAGAAATTCCCTTTTCATTTCACTTTCCCATCTCAGTTTAGTATTTCTAATATTTATCTATCCACAATTCTCTAATTTCCTTTTAATATTGCCAACTTCTTTTTCTTCCACTTTGTTTTTTTCCATTCTGCTTGTCAGGCTAACTCTTGTTACACTCAGGTCTATTCAAAGAAAGATGAAACTCAGGAGAATGATTGTAGAAGTGAAAATTCTAGATCAAAATAGCCAAACCAGAAAAATTCTACCATTTATCTCACTTTCTAAATCGGCTATTTGGTCTACTCTAGATTGTTCTCTTCTCCTGACAGTTCTCCTGGTTTTCACCTTACTCTGAAGAACCCTGAAATCTTGCTTTCAAATGTCTCCTGCTCTTCTCCATTATACATGTTCTTGATGAATCTTCTCCTTGTGCACTATAGGGGTTATTCAGAGAGAGCCGATCTGGTCCCAAAATGTCACCGAACAGGGAATTTCCCATATGGTGACATTTCAGGGCCATTCGGGTATTCAGAATACAGGCAGTTCGGCAACTTTTGGCAAACTGCCAGCAAGTACGGTGCCTGTTCGAAGGCAGTGAAATCCCCCATAGCGAAGCAAATAGGGATGTGCGCCAATTTCTTTTTTTTTTTTTGGTTTGGGTTTTTAAAATTTTGCTTTTTTCGATCGTTTCGGCCGATTTTCGTTTCAGCTCTTTTCGGCTTGTTTTTTCGTACCGACTTTTTTTGTGAAATCAGAAATTTTAGGTCTTTTCGGATCGTCTGTTCTCTTCGTTTCAAAGTGTCTATTCGTCTTGACTTAGACGAATGGTATTTCGGTCGATAGGGTAATTCTCCCGATTCTTTTTTTTATGAAAGATCCTTTTTTTCTTATATGCATTGCAAAACTTTATTTAATCATAATAAAATATGAAATGAAAAAAATGAACAAAACGATTTAAAAAACGCAAAAATACTGACCCAAATTGTCTGACTTTAAAATAAAAACCAGAACCAAATGTTTTAAAACGGAAAAAAAGCTGAATAAAATTATCAGAAACTAAAAAAAAATAAAAATTAAATGATTTAAAACGAAAAAAAATAATTAATTTTAAGCAGCATGAATCTGCACACTGCTGGCAGCACTTCTCATCTCTGCAGTATAATTATTGCAGCATAGTGTTTTCAATTTAAAAAATTATTTGCGTTTTTAACTTTTTTCCTAACTATTTTTAAATGTAATAACGAGGTCTGTTTATTTCTTTGCTGAAATAGTCTGATGAAATGTTTCACTATCAGTGACGGTCCAAGGTTCAGCACCCTGGACAGTAGTCGATGGTGAAACAGTTCATCTAATTATTTTTTTCACATCAGGACCTTGGATAGAGTAACAGGGTTATTCAGAGAGCGTGAAAAGCTGGAGAATGACTGGAGAATGAAAAATTCTAGGTCAAAATAGCCGATTTGGAAAGTGAGATGAAAGAGAGAATTTTTCTGGTTTGGCTATTTTGACCTAGAATTTTTCATTCTCCAGTCATTCTCCAGGCATTTTCCTGCTTTTCACGCTCTCTGAATAACCCTGTATGTCTGCCGTCATCCACTTCATCTATTTTTTTTCACATCGGGACCTTGGATATTGTAAGTCTGCCGTTATCCACATCAGCCATGTATTTTCTACACATCAGGACCTTGGATAGTAACAACTTACTATCCAAGGTCCTGATGTGTAGAAAATAGACTGCTGAAGTGGATAACGGCAGACTTACTCTATCCAAGGTCCTGATGTGAAAATAAATAAATAGATGAAGTGTTTCACCAGATACTACTGTCCAGGGTGCTGAACCTTGGACCGTCACCGATAGTGAAACATTTCATCAGACTATTTCAGCAAAGAAAAAAACAGACCTCGTTATTACATTTAAAAATAGTTAGGAAACCTAAAGATTAACCAAAAAAAGTCCTGAAAAATTCCAAAAAAATCCTAAAAAATAAAATAAAAAAATATCTGTTTGCTGCAGATGATATTAAAAAATGTTTTAAGAGACAATTGATAAAAAGTTAAAAACGCAAATAATTTTTTACATTGAAAAGTATGGAGGAATAAAGCCTAGTTTTGTTTTAAATTAGTTAGAAACCCTAAAGATTAACCCAAAAATTCCCAAAAAATGCCCACAAAATCCTAAACCATTTATTTAAAAAAATGGCATATTGCTGCAGATGAAACTAAAAAATGTTTTAAGAGATATTTAATAAAAGGTTAAAAACGCAACTATATTTTTCCATTGAAAAAGTAAAGCATGGAGGAATAAAGCCTAGTTTTGTTTAAAATTAGTTAGAAACCCTAAAAATTCCTGAAAAATGCCCAAAAAATTGTAAAAAATATATATAAGTAAGGAGATTTTTATTTTATTGGTAGTATAGGATCAATATCTTGTATTGTTAGACTGGGGATTTAGGGAAAAACTAATTAAATATTTAAAATAATATATTATTGATGTAGAAACGAAAGAAAGCACTGGAACAAGTGAAAAAAGTGTCTGACATTAGGAAACCAGCAACGGAACCGAAACGGACTCGAAACGATATGAAATTACGGAATCAGCAATGGAACCGAAAAATACGATGTCCGAAACGGAACCGAAATCATGAATGGAATGAAAATGACTTGCGATTTTACAAATTTCACGTCCATACGAAATAATGAAATTATTTTGTTTCGTATCAGAAATGATTTCAGATGCTGTGTATTTCGGTGCCGATCCGATTCGGAACATTGGACAAATCCGAAGCACCGAATCGGCCCGATTCGTGAAAAAAATGAATCGGCCGAATTGAAACGCACATCCCTAGAAGCAATGGTTAATCTACTCCGAGAACACCGAACAGCAGTGAAAAGTTGCTGAAGTGCCCTGCTGTTCAGTGTTTTCATTCGGCAGGTTTATTCAGGTGAACCCCATAGGCTTCAATGTTAAAAATATTCCTGATTTTATGCAATATCTGATAAACCGTTTATTATTTTATTCTGCAGTAAAAAGTCTCTTTATTCTTAGATTTTTGAGGATCTTTTAGGCATTTTTTGGGATTTTTTGTCAACATTTTTATTCTGTTTTGTTTTTTAAATATTTTTTTCTTTTTTCTGTAACAGACCTTTTTATTATCATTCATAGGATCCTATTTGTAAATTCCAGGCATTTTCGTTCAGTAGTTTTTTTGCAAACCACATTTCAATTATGACACTTTCAAGCATTTTTTTTTTTTTTTACCTTGCTCGTCAGCTTGTCGGCTTTTTGCGTCGGCTGGTCTGTGCTGTGATTGGCTGCTCATCGGCTTTTTCTGACGTGTTCTGTGGGGTTTTTGCGGCAGTTCAGGCAGGTGTTCGACAGGATTGCGGCAGGTTTTCCCTGCACTCCAGGGACCCTGCGGTGAATGCTGAATTCACCGCAGGGTGGGGAACTTTGGTACCCGGAAGTGCGGGGAACTAGAGAGCACCAACATGTCAGTGACATTTCAGTGCTCTCTGTATAACCCCCTTAGTCTTTATTCTGTCTTGCTGGTTCATATGTCACTGTCCACATCCTCTAGCTTTCTTGTTCACTTTCCACTACTCTCCCTTGTATTTGTTCTTTTCCCTCTCCTTATCTCTCTTTTCTGCTTGTGATCTCTTTAGCAGTGCCTTTGGTTCCTAGAGGTGTGTGCAGCCCATATAGTTACATTGGGCACAGATGTATCATTTAATATTTATAAACTATATATATACCTGCAAACATTTTTGATGCTCTTTACCATGGAACAGATCTAAAACATCTATGAAGTATAGATGGGGACCTAAAAAATGGACAAGTGAGAATTTTTTATCCAGGCAACACTTTCTTTGTGCACACCTATGTTACAGAATTTGGATGTTTAGAACTGACTTGTATTTAATTCCCATGCCAGTTTTGTCATCCATATGCACATACATACATTTATCCATATGCACATACAAATATTTTTACACTGCCAATTTTGAGATTAAAGTGCTGCAGTTCCCCTCCTCGCATCTGACCCTGGGCACTGTTTACTCATATATACAATGCCCCCTTCTGGTCGCCTTGAAAATCAACATGATAAAAATAATGCAAATTTTTTTAAAAAAACGCTTCTTTTGGTTTGCTTACGAATTCGACACCTAGCAATATTTTAAGCAGCATTTTTTGGGAGCAATAGGAAATATTCAGAAGCAATCAAGTATTTTGATTGCTCTAGAATTGTAGCTTTTAAACTCAGCCATAAGCAAAAATATATATATATTAATATCTTTTTCACATCTTTAAGCGATAGTCGTGATAGTCGTGTTAGTTTTAGCATTAGGGATCTTTTTAGGGTTAGGTTAACTCTAACATTCAGCTCTATTTTTGCCGATTTGAAGATTCTGCTTCATCTTTTGGCACTTTCCACGTGTAGCAGAATGTTAAGGTTTATTGTTAACCCTAACAGTAAATGTAATCCTAACCCTAAAAGTAACCTAACCGTAACCACAAACCATAACTTGATAAAGTCTCCTGGAGTGAGCCTAAAGTCGCCTCTCCTTGCTCTGATTAAAACAGCCTTATCACCTCTTACAGTGTGAGCTCCATTCATTTTTTTTTTTACTACTAACAGTAGCTGTACCCTGCTGCGTAGAACCTGTGGTGATTAATGTCTAGGTGTGTGCTTCCACTAACCTTTGTATATTTAAAGTTCATTAAATGGCCTTTAAATTGTTCTAACTACCGAGATCGAGAAAGCTCTGGCCTTTTTTTTCAATAAAGTATTTTACCAGGAAGGATACATTGAGATTTCTCTCGTTTCCAAGTATGTCCTGGGTGGCGAGTATGTACCGTTAGGTGTCTTGCCCAAGGTCACTTACTGGAGAGGTGCTCTGGCCAGGATTCAAACCTGTGTCGCCACAGTTATAGAGCAGTGATGTTATCTCTACTCCATCTAGCCAGTACAACCTTCAAAAGCACCATCAGGGACCGTTATCGAGTTATCTCGAACTGCAGCTCTGAAGGACAAAAGCTAAAGAAATCTGTTTGCTGCAGAAGGTGCCCCCAAAATTTTAGCCCTGTGGGCATAATGCCCGAGGTGCTAAAACTGTTTCAAATCAACTGATGAACACACCCTGACATATCGGGGTTTCAGCAGCCGATGCAGGGAACCACAAGCTGCAGCTCAAACTGCTTTAACTCCATTTAATCAGTAGATGGAGCCATCTGCTTGTCAAATGGGTTATTACAGTAAGGAATGCACTGGGAATATTCCCAAATATTTCTTACTGTATAATTAATTAAAAAATATTTTTTTTGAAAAAAACACTGGTTGCTGACAATGTTTTTTTTGAAAATCACTTGGTAGTGAAGGGGTTAAGCTCACCTGCCAATGTCGAGGCACACTAATTTCTGTGAGAACTTCATGCACAGCCTCCAGCTGCTTTCAGCTCACAGGCAAAACAGGTTCTGTATCTATAACTAGTTACAAACATTTCTCAAAATATATATATATACACATAGATTATATAATTCACAAAAATAATTATTGCATGGCATATAAATTGAAAAAAACACACAAATATATAACTTGTAAATGGTGTTGATTTTCGCAATTCAAGATAAATACTTTGCACTATCAAAAACATAAATTCCCGCATTATTTCAGTTTACATTTTACGATAGCAGGTACAGAGCTGAAGAAAGGAATCCATAATCCTGATTCTTATGGCATAGAAAGGGATTTCACTGGTCATATCAAAATGATTGGAGTCACAGATGGAAGGTGAAATGGATGAAAAGTGATACAACCAGCTGAGAAGTAATTCCTTCGTAGAAATCAATAGCAGGGCTGGATTAAATGTGACAGGTTCTGGAAAAACAGGCAGAGTCCACTGAAATGGCAATTTACAGTTTTATTTTAAAATAATGTCTCTTTATTTGGTGCCATTTTGAATCTCTATGCAATCTCTCACAGATAATTACATCTGGCATAATACAGTAGTATGTGACATACGTTTCACCAGACACATTAAATTAGCTAAACTATATACTTTTTGCCACTGTGAAATGTCACGTTCTTTTAGCTTGTAAGAAGCATACTCTTAAAGTAGGGGTCATTCACCAAGCAGCGGTGTTTTTCCAGTATTGCATCTCCAAGCAACACCATCATTTCACAAAACTAAACTCCGAAGAGCAACAAGTGCAGACGCACTGTGAAGCACTCTTTGGAGCTTACTTTTGTGAAATGTCAGCATTTGTCAGCACTGCAATACCTGCAAACACTGGCACTGTGTGAATAACTCTGTCATGCCTAGCATTAGTTCCCTATTTACTATGGATTGCAATCCACAGCGCAACTATTTAGAATACTAATGGTATAAAGCAGTGTTTCCCAACCCTGTTCACAGGCCAGGTTTTAAGGATTACCTTGGGGAAATGCAGACTGAATCCTGCAATCACTGAACAGCAAATCATATCACCTGTGCTGTGCTTCAGATATCTGACAAACCTGACCTGTTGATAGAATAAACCCTTTTTTTCTCACTTTATGAAGTCCCTACTGTACACCTGTACACTTCAAACCTTCAGCTATATTAGTTGCACACACTTGTTGCATCTCTGGAGCAAGAATGCTAATCTGCTAATCTTGAGTGCGGAAATATGTACCTGAGGAAGAGAGGAATACTCTCGAAAGCTTGTCTTTTAAAGCTTTTAAATGTAACGTTAGTCCAATAAAAAAGACATCACTACGTACTGCTATACTCGTGATATATATATATATTTATATGTTACAGTTAAAGCCCAAAGTGCAGTTAATTTTAGGATTACCTGGGTAATCCCGACATTACCCAGGCGTCATTAGCAAAAGTCCGAAGTGAAATGAAATTTCAGACTTTATCTGAGTAAAAGTATCCAGTGGCCTCTGGGTACTCTGGTTTTCTGCTGTGTTTTACCTGGGTAAAACTGACATTACCCTAGTGTTGCTGGATAAAGTGCGATGTTCAATGAAACATCGGACTTTATCCGGGTAATCTGCAAAGTATCCAAACACCTCTGGGTTCTCCGCTTTTCTTTTTTTTCAGCAGGTTACAGTTGACTGAATTCCGAGGATTACCCGTATAAAGCTGCAAACTGTTATCTGACTGATAACAAAATTGTGTTTTTTGTTATTTTTAACTAAATTGTATCTACAGTCACAAACCACACTAAATAACCATAAGGTTACTCTGTGCGTTGTCTGAAAATTAATTTATGAAGATAAAGATATTACATAAAGAGTAACCTGGTGGTTATGTTTTAGAAATGATATATAAGCCCATGACACATAATAAAGATCATGTAACTTTTTCACATTCATGTAAGAAACATATCCTGTTACTCTGTATATTCATTATATCCTCAATACATTTTAATGTTTGTCTTTTGCCATTTTCTTTGATAATATCCATAGATAATAGCAAAATTCACTTTTACCCAAGCGGGGTTGGATGCTCTACAGATTACCCAGGTGAAGCTGTGGATAGTCCTCAGATTCCCGAGTAAAGCTTCAGACTTTTATCTGAACGATAACAAAATTTGGTTGGATAGTCTGCAGATCATCCGGATAAAGTGCGAATTTTTAAACTCTTCCACACGGTTACCCAAGGGCAGTTGGTTAGTCCTAAGATTACCCGGGTAAAGTAAGAATTTTTCTTTTTTTTGCAGCTTTCCGAGCCGTTTTGGGTAATGTTGGGATTACCCGTGTAATTTTAGGATTAACCGCACTTCAGGCTTTAACTGTAACATATATAGCTATATATATTTAGAGGAACCGATGTGAAAGATGCACTCAAGGTCTTAGAAAAAGGTCAAAAATGACCTTGATAAAGGCTCTGAGTGAGCCGAAACCTTGGTCACTGTTTACAGGATTTTTTGCATGTTTACTTAATAAAGCCATTTTTTTTTTGCACCTTGAGTGCATCCTTCACATTGGTTCCTCTGGATATTTATTTAATTATTTTGTTTATTTATCAAGGATTTTACCAGGAAGGATACATTGAGATTTCTCTCGTTTTCAAGTATGTCCTGGGTTCAAGAGCATTGAAATTTTACAGTTGTTACAGAAATACAAAGTAATAAATGCAAGATATTAAAAACAAAACACAAATATACAGATTAACACGGAAAATAAATATGTAAGTAATATAGTTACTATGCTACATGTTTACAGGTGCATTCTGTACCAAGGTATGCTAGTAAGGAGCTCTTGAGTAGGGATGAGCGGTTCGGACAGTTCGGAGTTCGACCCGAATTTAGCCTGTTCGGGTAGATCGCAAACTCCGAACATTTCCGGGTGTTCGGCGCATGTTCGAGTCCACAATGCATCACAATGGCACACAATGCATTTTCCCACTGGCCTGAAGCTCGTAATTGGCTACAGCCTTGCACCTGACCACAGGTCTGGTGCAAGACAGATTCAACCGTATGCCAATCACCTCTCAGAGTCCTGATTGGGCAAAAGTCCCGTAGCACACTATATAACGTTTCCACGCGCCGATTCTGCACGAATTTCAGAGGAAATTTCAGAGGAGATTGTTGTGTCTTGTTACTGCCGGTCTGCCACGCTACTGGGGGTTCTCATTTCTACAAAATATCAGGGAATTGATATGTGTGTCTTGTCACTGTGCCAGCACATTTTTTGGGGGTCACTAATTTCTTTAAAACATTTGTGAATTGAGGTGATCTTCTGTGTCTTGTCACAAAGCCAGCAAGTTGTTTTGGGGCTCACTAATTTCTTTAAAACATTTGTGAATTGAGGTGATCTGTGTCTTGTCACACAGCCAGTACCACGCAGTATTTTGGGGCTCCCTAATTTCTACAAAACATTTGTGAATTGAGGTGATCTGTGTCTTGTCACACAGCCAGTACCACGCAGTATTTTTGGGGTCACTAATTTCTACAAAATATTTGGGAATTGTTATAATCCGTGTGTTCTCACTGGCTGCCACCCATCAAGGGGTCTCACTGATTTATAGGAGGTTTCACTGGCACCCATCAAGGGGTCTCACTGATTTATAGGAGGTGTCTGAGACTTGTAATCTGTGTCTTGTCACTGGCTGCCAGCTATCAGGGTGTCTCACTGAGTTATACCAGAGTTCTTTAAATCTTTATACCAGAGTTGAATCAGAGTTCTGTATATATTAATCTATATATCACACACCATGTCTGAAAGAACAAAAAGGACAGGCAGACGCTCCCAGACACAGAAAAGAGGGCAAGCAGCCCCTGTGTCGGGAGACTGTGCCTCTGGTCGTGGTGGACGTGGTGCATCCTCTGCAGGGCACGCTTGTCCTTTCTAACTGGTGCTGGCCGCCTTAAGCAGCAGCAGCAGCATACAGAGGACTTGGTGGATTGGCTAACCAGGCCATCCTCATCCTCCGAGTTTGATTTATAACAGGTTTCACTGCCACCCATCAAAGGATCTCATTGATTTATAGGAGGTTTCACTGCCACCCATCAAAGGGTCTCACTGATTTATAGGAGGTTTCACTGCCACCCATCAAAGGGTCTCATTGATTTATAAGAGGTTTCACTGCCACCCATCAAAGGGTCTCACTGATTTATAGGAGGTTTCACTGCCACTCATCAAAGGGTCTCACTGATTTATAGGAGGTTTCACTGCCACCCATCAAAGGGTCTCACTGATTTATAGGAGGTTTCACTGCCACCCATCAAGGGGTCTCACTGATTTATAGGAGGTTTCACTGCCAGCCAAAGGGTCTCACTGATTTATAAGAGGTTTCACTGCAGCCCATCAAGGGGTCTCACTGCATTTTAGGAGGTTTCTGCAAATTGTAATCTGTGTCTTGTCACTGTTGCTAGCTATCAGGGGGTCCTATCAGGGTGTCTCACAGACTTGTAGCAGATTTCTGCAAATCGTAGTTTGTGTCTTGTCACTGGCACCCATCAGGGGGTCTCAATGATTTATAGGAGGTTTCTGCGAATTGTAATCTGTGTCTTGTCACTGGCTGCCAGCTATCAGGGTGTCTCACTGAGTTATACCAGAGTTCTGTAAATCTTTAATCTGCCATCTTTATACCAGAGTTGAATCAGAGTTCTGTATATATCTAATCTATATATCACTCACCATGTCTTAAAGAACAAAAAGGACAGGCAGACGCTCCCAGACACAGATAAGAGGGCAAGCAGCCCCTGTGTCGGGAGGCTGTGCCTCTGGTCGTGGTGGACGTGGTGCATCCTCTGCAGGGGCACGCTTGTCCTTTATAACTGGTGCTGGCCGTCTTCTTAACCTGCAGCAACATACAGAGGATTTGGTGGATTGGCTAGCCAGGCCATCCTCATCCTCCGAGTCCTCTGCCAGCCAGGCTTCTAGTGCTTTACAGTCCACCTCAGCTGCCAAAGCATCTAATGCAGCCTCCATGTCCACAGCTACTCCTGCCGTAGCCTCGCTATCACATATGGAGGAGTCAGCTGAATTGTTTGACTACAATGACAGTGACATGCTGCTTGAGAATGCGCAGCAAGTACAGTGCTCTGATTCAATCTCTGAGGTTGAGGAAGGGAGTATAATGAACCTAGAGGAAGGGGGTGCCAGTGATGACACACAAATAACTGGCACTCATGTTGCCCCAGCATACTGCCAAGTTGGCTCCAGTGACGAGGAGATAGGGGGTGAAGATGACATTGATGATGAGGTCACTGACTCCACCTGGGTGCCAGATCGAACTGAGGAATCAAGTGAGGAGGAGGGGAGGAGGAGGCACAGCAAACACGAGGCACAACATCCTCTGTGACCAACCGTAGCACTAGCCAGTCCAAGGCATCAGATGTCAGAGCTGCTCCGGTGCAGAGCACTGTTGTCTCAAAGAACACATGCCGGAGCTCTGCTGTCCGGGAGTTCTTTAAGAAATGTGCAGCAGACCCCACCATTGCTATTTGTAATCTATGTCAGAGGAGGCTGAAGCGTGGGATAAACACCAGACACTTGGGTACCACGTGCTTGAGGCTACATATGACCACCCGCCACGCATCCCGTTTGGTGCAAAACTTTGCGTAGGTCCTCCTCCTCCTCATCTGTCTCTACCCCCACTGTATGTCCTGCCATGTCATTGCCTACAACCTCCACTGACAGGGATGATGCTACAGTAATGGATGTACCAGGTCCTTCCTCACAATGTGACATCCTCCCAGCAGCTGAAGATTTACGCAGTCAGATTACGTTGCCGCAGCTGCTGCAGCGTAAGAAAAAATATAGTCCCAACCATCCCCAAGCACAGCGTCTAAATACCATCTTAGCAAAATTACTCGCATTGCAGCTGCTGCCTTTCCAGATGGTGGACTCTGCTCCCTTCCGTGAATTTGCTGAATGTGCTGTACCACAGTGGCAGGTTCCAAAACGCCATTACTTTTCACGCAAGGCCATTCCAGCACTATACCAGCACGTGGAAGACAATGTTATCCAGTCATTGGGAAAGGCAGTCAGCAACAAGGTGCATGTGACTTTAGACACGTGGTCCAGCAAGCATGGACAGGGTCGTTACATTTCCTTCACGGCACACTGGGTAACTCTGATTGCAGCTGGGAGGGATCCAAGACGGGGCTCTGTGCTGGAGCTTGTTCATCCACCACGCCTCCAGAAAGCTGCTTGTATGAGGTCTGTCTGCTCCACCACCACCACCTCTCCCTCTTCCTCCTCCTCCGCTGTCTCGGGCGAAGTGGCAGTTAAACCGACGCCTGACAGGGTCTACGCAATGGCTCAAGCAAAAAGAAGCCATACTGTGCTTGAGCTGGTTTGTTTAGGGGACAGGAGCCACACCGGGCCAGAAATTCTATCAGCTCTGCAGGGCCAGGTGCAGAGATGGTTAACACCACGCCAGCTTGAGCTGGGAATGATCGTCTGTGATAATGGCAGCAACCTTCTCTCCGCCCTACGCAATGGTAAATTAACGCATGTACCATGCCTAGCACACGTCCTAAATCTAGTGGTACAGCGTTTCCTAACCAAGTACCCAGGGCTGCCAGAGCTTCTCAGCCAGGCCAGAAAAGTCTGCAGCCACTTCAGACGGTCATTCCCAGCAAGCGTTCGCCTGGCAGAAATTCCTAGAGAATTCCACCTTCCCATAAACCGTCTGATCTGTGACATGCCCACCAGGTGGAACTCGACATTAGCAATGCTGCAGCGTCTGCACAAGCAGCAGAGGGCCATCAACGAGTACCTGTGTGAGTATGGCACAAGGACAGGTTCAGGTCAACTTGGTTTCCCCCCCGCAGTGGCTGATGATCAAGGATGCATGCACTGTACTGTCACCATTTGAGATGGCAACGAGGATGGTGAACAGGAACAGTGCATGCATCAGTGACACAATTCCTTTAGTGTTTCTGCTGGAGCACACTCTGCGGGGAATTATAGATGTGGCTCTAGAGGCAGAGCAGCGGGAGGAAGAGGAGGCCTTCCCTAGCTCTCAAGGCCCCAGTCTTTCCACAGACAGCATTCCAGCGGGTCCTACTCAGATCAGACAGGAGGAGGAAGAGGAGGAATATTTAAGTAGTGGGGGCATTGAAGGTGGGGATTCCTCAAGAGAGGGTTTTGTGTGCCCAGAAACAGAAGGGCTAGTGCGTGGCTAGGAGGAGGAAGTGCATGATACGGTCATCCTCATTGACCAGGAAAACTCAGAAGCTAATGCCACCTCCAACCTACACTGCATGGGCTCCCTAATAATGCAAAGCCTGCTAAAGGACCCCAGGATTCGTGCTATCAAGGAGAGGGATCATTACTGGTTGGCAACCCTTCTTGATCCACGATACAAGGGTAAAGTTGCAGAGCTCATCCTGCCCGCATAGAGGGAGCACAGGATGAAAAAACTTGAGGACGCTCTAAAGCGACACTTGTGTAACACCTTTCCAGGCAGTGGTAGATTACCAAGTGCTGACACAAGTGCTTCTGAGGCTGCGGATGATCAGAGGAATAGTGGTGAAGGCCAGGGCCGCTTGACTGATGCATTTTTAAATTTTTTTAGTTCTCGACGCCCAGGGACGTCAAATGTAGGCACACATTGCCAGCGTCTTCACCATATGGTGCAGGACTACCTAGGGGCAAGAGCAGACCTGGATACCTTTCCAGCAGATGATTCACTGGCTTACTGGGTGTTGAGATTGGATCACTGGCCAGAACTTAGCCAATATGCTATGCAGCTACTAGGTTGCCCTTCATCCAGCGTGCTTTCTGAAAGGACGTTCAGTGCCGCTGGAGGTTTTGTCACAGACAAAAGAGTGCGTCTGTCCACCGACTCTGTAGACTGGCTGACATTTATAAAAATGAATCAGTCCTGGATCAGCAGCTATCAACCCCCTGATGCTGATGTAACGGAATAGATCGGGGATGTCTTCTGCATTCACAAAACCTCCAGCACTGAACTCTTCCACAATACCACAAAAGGGTTACGGTATGAATGCACTTGCTGCCATGAAAGGCGCAATATTTGGCTGCACTGACGCCTGTGCCAGATTTATATCATTTACATTTTTTGAACCGCAGGGTCCAACCCTGCACTCTTCCACAATACCACAAAAGGATTACGGTGTGAAGGCACTAGCTGCCATGAAAGGCGCAATATCTGGGTGCACTGATGCCTTGACCAGAATCATATCTTTTAATATAGGACCACATGGTCCACCCCTGCATTCTTCCACAATACTACAGAGGGGTTACTGTATGATGATACTTGCTGGCCTGGCAGTCTTGCACCAAAGGCACAATATCTGGGTGCACTGACGCCTTGACCAGAATCATATCTTTTTAATATAGGACCACATGGTCCACCCCTGCATTCTTCCACAATACTACAGAGGGGTTACTGTATGATGATACTTGCTGGCCTGGCAGTCTTGCACCAAAGGCACAATATCTGGGTGCACTGACGCCTTTACCAGATGCATATCTTTTTAATATAGGACCGCAAGGTTCACCCCTGTATTCTTCCACAATACTACAGAGGGGTTACTGTCAGGGATGAGCTGTTCGGGTTCGGACAGTTCGGAGTTCGGCCCGAACTTTGGCAGTTCTAAAGTTCACGAACTTCGAACTTTTTGGGTGTGTTCGGTTTGAGTTCGAAAAAAAAAAAGAAAGTTTGAAAAAAGTATAGAAAATGCTTAAAAAAATACAAAAAAATCTAGAAATAAAAAGACTCTTTACTGCAGAATATTATAAGCAACGGTTTATTAGATATTGAATTAAAAACTAATGTATACGTGGAAAGATTCTCAACTCTAAATGACCTCTGTTCACAAACGGGCATAACACCAGGTGTTTTTAGTTTGGTAATCAATTTGATACATTGCACACTATACTGAGGTACTGAGGGGGTGGGGTGGTGTCTGCTTTTGATTGAGATTTGAGAATTAATTTCCCTCCTAAAACTTCCTAATATGCTGCATTTAACCGTACTTCGTATATTGGCCGTCATTTGCTACTAGTGCGGCCGTGATTAAGTGCGCCTAAACGCACGTTAAAAATTCGCTAGTCTGACCCTAGCCTAAATGGGAGAATTTTTCTGGTTTGGCTATTTTGACCTAGAATTTTCCATTCTCCAGTCATTCTCCTGTTCTTCACCGCTCTTTGAATAACCCTGACAGGGTTATTCAGAGAAAGGTGAAACTCAGGAGAATGACTGAAGAGAAAATTCTAGGTCAAAATAGTAAAAGCAGAAAAATTCTCCCATTTATCTCACTTTCCAAATCGGCTACTTGGTCTAGAATTTTCCATTTTCCAGTCATTCTCCTGCTTTTCACCGGCAAAAAATCAGTAAACTTTTTCTGCGTGTCCGAAAATGTCTCCTCTTTTCATACAGACTGCCGCCCCAAGCAGTTGTTTATGGATAGATTAAAGGAAAAGCATTTACCGTCATTTGAAACATAATTTTTTTGTTTTTAAATGTTTCTATACATCCTACAAATCCGCCACTTCACGGGCAGGTTATGGGGACCTCCTAGGCCCGATATTTGAAGGAATTTTTCGTTTTTATTTTTAACCCTTATTTCATAGAAAACGCACTGTCCCTTTAAAAATGTATTTTTTAAAACTTTTTGTCCTTGTTTCCTGTCCCCCTGGGCACTACCCAGACCCCCATACACCTTTTATGGCAAATATGTAGCATATATGCCCTCTTGGAGGGCACTCTAAAAACCGAATTTTCAGCCCCATTGACTTGCATGGGGTTTGGGTTCGGGTTCGGACCCGAACATTTGGAAAAATTCGGGTTCGGGCCCGAACCGATCTCGGGGGGTGTTCGGCTCATCCCTACTCTTGAGTGACTTAAGACTGGGGGAAGATTTGATCGTGTCTGGAAGGTTATTCCATAAATGCGGTGCTCTGTAGGTAAATGAGGATCGAGACACTTTCTTTTTGTATTGTGGTATTGCAAGTAAGGTGCTGGTCCTGGATCGGAAGTTATAGGATGAGGGAACTGCTAGGGGAAGCAGACTATTCAGGTTGGGTGGCAGCTTCCCAGAGAAGCTCTTAAACACCAGGTTGGAAAGGTAAAGGGTGCGTCTAGATTCCAGCGACGGACAGTTTAGTTCTTTTAACATGTCACAATGGTGGGTCATGTAGTTACATTGTAGCACAAAGTGGCAGAATGAGTTATACAATGTAGTAAGTTTCTGAACGTGGGTTTGTGGGGCCGCTGCATACACTACATCTAATACATTCAATAGCCGGCATAAGCATTTGTTGTACAATCTGCTTTCCTACCGCGGGGCTCAGGCAGGATTTGTCTCTGTACAGGGCACCTAGTTTGGGGTAAAGTTTGGATGAGAGTTTTTCTATGGGGGGGCCAAAGGATAGATTTGGGTCTAACCACATACCTAGATATTTGAGAGAAGTGACTGAAGTCAGTGTGCCATTTGATTTTGTCCTGACATGTAGATGGGGATTTTGCAGTTTATGTAGTTTAGGTGCTGTTCCAAAGAGCATTGTTACAGTTTTGTCAGTATTTAGAAAAGTTTGTTATCTGTGATCCACTTTTCTACCTCTGTGAATTGTTCTTGCAGCACGGCCTCCAGCTGTGGGAGATCTGGTTTGCTGGTAAAGATTACGGTGTCATCTGCATACATGTGTACAGTTGAGGCTTTGCAGACGTTGGGCAGATCATTTATGAATAATGTGAATAGCAGGGGGCCGAGTATTGAGCCTTTGGGTACTCCGCATGTGACTGGGAGGGGGAGGGAGGAGCTGCCAGAGATGGACACATGTTGCGATCGGTTGGATACATATGATTCAAACCAGGTTAGCGTGTGATCACCAATACCAGAGTTTTTAAGTTTTTGGAATAAGATGCCATGGTCTACTGTGTCAAAGGCCTTGGCAAAATCAAGAAAGATGGCTCCAGTTAGGTCTCCTTGTTCCATGCCAGCTTGGGTATCATTGCAAACTTTTAAAAGGGTGGTTGTAGTTGAGTGATTTGGACGAAAGCTGGATTGATCTGTGGTTAAATAGTTTGAAGATTGATAATAATGACGTAATTGAGTGTACACGCATTTTTCCAAAATTTTTGACATAACGGGGAGCAATGAGATTGGACAGTAGTTGGATACCAAAGTACTGTCACCACTTTTATGGATAGGCACCACTCTCGCAGTCTTCCATAGTTTGGGTATGTATCCAGTTGCCAGTGATTCATTGATGAGTGTTGCAACAGGTTTTCCAGTTGCTGGGGCACTGATTTTCAGCAGCATTGCTGGGATTTGATCAGGTCCAGATTGATATTTCATTTTTTGATTACCGAGCAGTTTAGTAACTACACTGACAGGCACTAGTCTAAAGTTGAATTTATCTGCGATATGGGGTCCCTGCATGGTTGAAGGGGCCTGACCTGTGTGTGGTCTTTCTATAGGTGTGTCATTTGCTAGCTTAGCAATTAGAGTGGTGGCGCACCTAACAAAATAATTATTAAAGGCATTTGCAACATCTAGGAGGTGTTGCAGGGTTTGGTTGTTTACTTTGATAGCAGCCGGCTGGGAGTGGACTGAGGGTGCTTGTATGTTACTTATGATTCTCCAAAAATTTCTAGGGTTTGATAGGATATGGATATCTACAGGATCATTGCACCCAGGCACTAAGTAGACTTTTGTGGGCAAAGGCAAGATATAGATATATATGTACACACACACTATATATATATATGAAATAAATCACCATTACCCATGAAATCTATGGCACATTACTATTAAAGTATTTTTCTTCCTTGTCCAATTGCCTTCCATTGTTTGCTGTGCAGTGAGACTGCATTTCTAATTACAGTGTAATAATGTACTTTTTTTGTTTAGGAGTTTCAGAATATGGTAATTTTGATGAGCACCCCTGCCTGCGCTTTAATGTGCCCACAATTATTTTCTCTGGATTTACTTTGAGTGATTTCATAGGTTCTGAATCTGCTAAAGTTAGTGATTTTAATGATCACTTTTTCCATCATGGTACTTAAATTTAGATTTAAAGTGTAAGCAGGTGATATAATAAACCTGTTTGGTAATGTTTATCATACCTTAACATGTGAAAGTAAGATCTGAGCTGAATGGAAATGCCTACGCATTTCACAGATAAAGTGCATCATAACTCGGCGTAAGACAAATTAAAAAATATATCCTTTTTTTAACTGAAATTTAAAAATCTTTATTATTACAAACATAGCAGACATAAAGTAAATAACAGATTATACGGATAGACAGTTGTGGGGAGTTTAGGGCATTTAAATCTTTGGCAAATCTAAGAGCATTATGCTGAAGACTTTAAAGTAGAAATAAATCAACTTTTCTATCTATTTCAGGAACAAAGACCTTCATTTGTTAGTGAAAAAAGCAGTATATAAATCCATAAGTGCATTTTAAGTCAGAGACCATTCCAACATGGAAACCGTAGCATTGATCTTAGCAAAAGAGTATGAAAGCAAGCTATTAGGGGTTGCCTTTAATAAGCCAAATGCTGTAAAGGGTGTTAGATGTTCTTTATGTTTTATTTTCACCACAGAAAAAAGACTATTTGGATGAAATTTGAATTACTGCAATGCTAATCTATCCCCCTCACTCTACTGGACAGTTCTTTGGATATGTTATGATCACTGTAAAATCTTTACAATGATATGCAAACTGTGAAATGTCACATTACTAGCATTATATTGTAAAAAATGATAGAATTATTATTCTGTATATAATTATGAGCATCATATCCAAAGAAAGGAATAGATTCACTACTATTGGTGTGGCTTACCTGCTCTACATTTTAATCCCTCACTTGCTAGTTTAGGCTGCGATCACACGAGCTCACAGAGTGCGTCCGTGTGACCACACTTCCCTGTGTCCGTCGCAGCTTTTGACAGGATGGAGGGCCACACGGGGTAGCGTGTGCATGAATTGCGTGCGCTACCACCAGATATGATTTCAGCCTCCCGTGAAAAAGCTACGACGGACGCAGACGGGGCTACAAAGTACGACTCTAAATAGGAGGATCTTGCTTTGGAGCGCTGAGCGCACTAACTGTGCTCAGTGAGGTGGCCACAGGAGCGTCAGAGGGAAGGAACATCCACTCTCATGGACGTTCCTTCTGCTTTGAAAAATGCTTGTGTGCTCGCAGCCTTAGGGTTTGCACAGGGGTGACTAGGGGTCCCTCTTATGCTTTAAACCCGACAAGCTGCTATTTTGGACAGGCTCACATAACATTGTGGCCACTGAATTAACCACAATGTTACCCGACTAGGCAGATACCAGTTTTCCTTGCCAGATTGACTTTGTGCATACGATAGGATGTATCGATGTTGGAAATAGTGTGCCCTTTTTGATGCTTGGTGAATCCCATCCACAGTTTACTCTTCTAGCTCAGCCCAAAATGTCCCATTTTAACAGTAGTAGGCAACTAAGCCAGAATAACACACCAAACTAGTGTTTTGTTTTCTATCCCCATACAAGCCACTTTATCTCTGGACACTATCTCCATCCTCGTCTGAAGTTATCCAAGAGCCCAATTGCACTTTCCCTATAAATGGCTTTAACCCCCTGTAGAGGACAGCGAGGCTGGGTCCTGGATGGGTGTTATGTTTCACCCCTATTCAGGTTGTGGTCCCTTTAAGGGCAGGCACAGGGTTAACCTTCCTGTCTAGGAAGGGGTTTAAAAGCTTGGCAACTCCCAAAGAGGAGTGTGGGATTTAAGGAGAAAGTAATTAGCTGTAAGCTGTGTGTGTGTTTCAAAGCAGGAGACTTGCTGTGCCTTGCTGGAGAGACTTCTACATTTCTGGGAAAGGAATCCCCCAGGTTTTGGGACTGTTTGACAAGTTGGTGAGCCACCATTATTTTCTGTTATTTTTATGCTGAAGATTTGGACTTTGCTTTGGCTGAAGACAAGCGTGTATTTTTTATTTTAACCACTTTGACTTCACTGAAAGGGAGAATAAAGCTGTTTTGTTTGTTTAAGACGTTGTGCACGTGCTCTGTGGGCCCCCCAAACATCACACCCCGTAATGGTTGTGTAAAACCACTGACAGGAATCAGTGATATATGGAAAACACAAAAGATGTACATTAGTTTTGGAAAAATTCAGAACGAAATTCATCTAATGTCCCCGCCGGGGTCCCGTGTGCTGGGCTGACATCCAAGATGTCAGCCCACACTGGGGGGGCGCAGCAATCCGGCGGATTGCTGCCAACTGTGCATGGACGCGCTCAGCGCGTCCATAGCACAGGAGAACCACTTGGCTGGACGCGTTGAGCGCGTCCATAGCAGCCAAGTGGTTAAATGTTGGGATGCTGTGGATTTAAGTATCAAGTTTTTGAAGTACCTTACTGATAATATTTCACACAGATTCCAGGACATTTTGTAAAAACATTATATTGGAGATAAGATATCAATGAAGTATCAAACATTCTGCCTGTGTGAATGGATAAAGAACTTGCTTTGATTTTTAGGATAGGATAAAGGATATTGACTGAGATAGGAGCTTGTAAGTAAAATTTAACTTTTATTGGAACGTTCTGCTTATTTCTTGTTATGGTGCCAGACGGGCATTACTTCCTGCATGCTCCTGAGGATGCCAGTGTTTATGGCGAAACGCGTCGAGTGATGGAGTGCTTACTCCCATGCAGATTGTGTTTTTGATTTTAATATTTTTTTAGTCTCTGTAGCTTGGTGTTAATCTTTGGGTGGGTTGGCTCTAAGCTGGTAGCGCTCCCAGCATTGATTTTGGGCCTCAAGCTTTCCTTTATCTATTGCAATTTCACTTGCCACTCATCCTATTTGGAACTCTCTCTATAGCAGCTTCTCTCTGTCCTATTGTGCGGACCCACGAAGGCCCGTTTCTTCACTTTGATAGGAGTTGACAGAATTTAGGCTGTTTGTCTGTTTGTATCCCCAAGGACAGACCTTATCTAGGTGCACCTAGTATCCTATGTGGCATTTATCATGCTGACTGGAACCACAGAGACTTTTTGTCCTTTCCTTGGTTCGTCTTTGTTATGTTTTTTTAGTTTCCAATAAAATTTAAATTTTACTTACAAGCTCCTATCTCAGTCATTCAATATCCTTTGTTCTATCCATGTTCCAGGGTTACCCCCATTTCTGTTTGCTGGATATTGACTGTCACTATTCAATTTGCTGCAGGGGTTTTCTTTCGTGCTTCTACTTATTTACCTTCCTTAGTATAGACCATATATTTCCATTTCCAATTGCTTTCATTTTTGAATGGTTGATTCTCAAAATCTCAGCGGTGTGCACCTATTCATAATACTTACATGCTGTAAATACATATGCCAGGCCAAAACCTGAACCTTCCTTGCCTCCTCCTGGCTGCCATCCCAAAGGCATGATTAATAATAACGCAAACCTGTGCTGGTAACTTAGTTCTCTCTTTACTAGTAGCCAGACTTTGTTTTTCTTATGATTTTTATTATTTTTATACATTTTTCATTGATTCATGTCAATGAGTTTGAAGGTAAAAAGGCCATTTTTATTGCTGTCACAGCTGTGGTATTCTTACTTTTATTTAGTTATGCATTATTCATTCTTTTCTAATTTAAGATACAAATTCTCCTCAAAGACGTAAGAAAGTGTTTCACGTAATGTGTTTTATTGCAGACATTTTCTGTGCTCTGTTTATTATGGCATTTTTAAAAGATTGTAAAATATCATCACACGCATTTTTTTTCCTTTGTATTGTTCATATAATCCCAATGACTATACCAAAGCAGTGAATTGTATAACAGAATGTTCAAATCTTTTTTATTCTAGAACATGAAAAGCATCGTCTATGCAAGAGCACGGATTATATGAATTTACACTTCAAAGTAAAATGGTTTTATAATGAATATGTTCGAGACCTTCCTGCATTCAAAGACACAGTCCCAGAATATTCATTGTAAGCTTATTTGTTTAGGATTTCTTTCGTTAAGTAATTAGATATTTTTATCACTGTGTTGGGGTGAGAATACCTTTTGGTCATTTAAATTGCTCTTACTCATAGGGGAACATATGTTCTCAGTGAGAAGTTCAAAGGTTTCACAAAGGAATATTTAAACTAGGAGGGGGGGACAAAAGAGTAAAAAACAATCTGCCCGATTGTCCCCCAAAACGAAATCTGAGGGTGCAAGCAACATGCGGGGTAAAAAATGACAAACTCAGAGTCGTGTCTATAAATGCTCGCAGTTTAGTCAATAAAATTAGTGAACTGGAGGCAATGATGGCAGCTGAAAAAGTAGATTTAGTGGCGGTTACTGAGACATGGTTCAGTGAGAAAAATAACTGGGACATAACAATACCGGGGTACTCTTTATATAGAAAAGACAGAGAAGGTAGGAAAGGAGGAGGAGTGGCCCTGTATGTGAAAAACAACATAAAAACTAACCAAATAAAAGTGAGCGAGGTGAACATAGAGTCAGTTTGGGTTAACTAACATTTGGCAATCATACAGTAGCTCGTGTAGGTGTGCTCTATAGACCCCCGGGACAAGTAGAAGAGCTAGATAATCTGCTGTTTGAGGAAATAGCCAAAATGGCAATGAAGGGGGAAGTTATTATCATCGGGGGCTTTAATCTTCCTAATGTGAACTGGAAAACCAAAATAGCTGGGTGCACCAGGAGTACAAATATTCTAAACTCCCTACTGAGATTATCTTTAACACAAGTAGTTGAGGAGCCGACCTGTAAAGAGGCCATATTGGATTTAATACTCACAAATGGAGGTTTGGTATCAGACGTTGTTGTAGGTGAAAATTTGGGATCTAGTGATCACCAGTCAGTGTGGTTTAATATAAGAACAGGGATGGAGCCGCACCACACAAAAACAAAAGTTTTAGACTTTAAAAAAACTGATTTTTCTAAAATGAGATTTTGCGTGAATAAGTCATTATCAGACTGGAGGAGTTTAAAGGGAGTCCAGGAGAAATGGGATTATTTAAAGGAAAACAAAAAAGGGAAGAAACCACTGTGGTACTCTGCAGAAGTGGCCAAAATAGTGAAAAACAAAAATGATGATTCAATAATTAAAAAAAAACTCAGAAAGAGGCAAAGCAATTTATAAGAGCTTCCAAAGCACACGCAGAAGAGAAAATAGCTCAGTCAGTAAAAAAAGGGGGACAAAACATTTTTTAGATACATAAACGAGAAAAGAAAAGTAAAACAAGGATTACTTCGATTAAAAACAAAGGAAGGAAGGTATGTAGAAGAGGATAAAAGTCTCGCTGACTGCCTCAATGAATATTTTTGTTCAGTCTTTGCAGAAGAAAAGGAAGGAAAGGGACCTCAGTTAGGAGGAAACACTAAAGAGACATTTACATATGAGTTTACAGAGGATGAGGTTCTACAGCAGCTGTCTAAAGTAAAGACAAATAAGTCAATGGGGCCTGATGGGATCCACCTTAAATTAACAGATTTATTTAACCAATCCTTGTTAACGGGAGTCGTCCCAGAAGACTGGAAATTAGCAAATGTTGTGCCCATTTACAAGAAGGGTAGTAGGGAGGAATCGGGGAACTATGGGCCAGTTAGTCTTACGTCAGTAGTGGGGAAATTAATGGAAACCATGTTAAAGGAAAGGATTGTTGAACATCTAAAAACACATAGATTACAGGATCAGAAACAACATGGGTTTACCTCAGGGAGATCATGCCAAACTAATCTTATGTACTGTACAGTACAAACACAAGGGGTTACTGAAAGTTAAATATGCAGGTATTATGTCCACATACCGATAATATTTTTTATATTCTATTGGTATTTTTGGAAGTTGCATTGCTAATTATCTCATTATGATCACTACAAATCCCCATAAGATGGATATCTATCTTTATCAGTTATTGGATTTAATACAATGGTCATTGGTGCCTCTATGCTAGCAAAGCAGACCCTGTTTTGAAATTGTGAGAGATAAGGAACGCTAAGAGTTCAGAACCTTTCATGCCAGCAATATTTCTGTAAAGGGAAAAAAAATACTAGTTCAGCACCCCTAATTTGGAATGCTCGCGAACCCAAGAATTCCAGATTTTGGATTCTTCTTGCTTTTGAAACCTGGAAGAATATGATGTTGGATGGGAAAGAGATCAAGTGTGATCCACTTCCTGCTGAAGTGCCAATGTGTTCACATGCTGGAGGATGCTGAGCTGCCTTTTTCAAGGGGTATGCTGCTCAGAGCCAGTGTGTCTCTAGGCAGCATGCCCCATATTGGGGCTGCCCAGAGTTCCCCAGTGTGTGTGCTCCTTATGCTGCAGCTGTCGGGGGAGCGCTGTACTGCATGAGGACCCGTCTGTAATTCTGAAATTTGGACAGTTCAAAAATGCTGGATTTCAGAGTCTTCTTGAATTCAGTTACAGTTACAAGCATTTATGAAGATCCAACAGGTTCCGCAGTGCTGTAGAATGGGAGAGAGAAAATAACAAATATACATACACATTACACACCCCAAACCATAGGAGAGAAGACCCTGCTCGAGAGCTCACAATCTAAGAGGAGAGGGGTGACACGCTAGGTGAGGGTGAATAGAGTGCAAAAAGTAATGGGGTGCATGTGGGCAGGGTGGGAAGAAGGAGCAAGAGATGAACAATGGGGGATTAGGGAGTGAGCCGATAGGCTTTCCTAAAGTAATGGGTTTTCAGCAATGTCTTGAAGGACTGAAGAGATTGAGAGAGTCTGATGTTGTGGGGGAGGGAGTTCCATAGAAAGAGGGCAGCTCAGGAGAAGTCCTGAAAGCGGGAGTTGGGGTTTCAGGTACGAGGAGCAGATAACATCAGATCATTGGCAGAGCAGAGTGGTCGGGACGGGATGTACCTACTAATAAGTGAGGAGATGTAGGCAGGGGCGCGGTTATGGTGAGCTTTGTATGTGAGGACCAGTATTTTGAATTGGATTCTGAAGGAAACAGGGAGCCAGTGTAGAGATTGACAAAGGGGTGAGGTGTGAGAGGTGCTGGATGTGAGGTGTTTGAGTCGGGCACAGGCATTCATAACAGACTGCAGAGGGAGAATCTGGGAATTTTTAAGGCCAGAGAGAAGGAGGTTACAGTAGTCCAGACAGAAGACAATAAGAGCTTGGGTGAATATTTTAGCAGAGTCTTGATTAAGAAAGTGACGGATGCGTGCAATGTTTTTTAGATGGAAGGAGCAGGATTTGGTTAGAGATTGAATGTGAGGAGTAAGGCCGGGTGCACACAAGCGCACCTAACGCGCCTGTGCGCACGCACTTACCGGCGTCCCTGTCGCAGCCATGGGTCGCTGTGACGGGGCCAGTCACACGCTAGCAAGCATCCACCTAGAAAGCCTCCCCGTTGATGCGCCAGGATGCACGTCGACGGGGCTGAAAGGGCGTTCCTCCATAGGAGGATCGCACTTTGCAGCGCTGAGGGGGGCAGGCGGGCGTCGAGTTAAAGGAACGTCCACTCTCACGGACGTTCCTTCCACTCTGAAGTGCGCTCGTGTGCCCCCGGCCTAAAGGATAGATAGGAGTCAAAGAGAACCCCGAGGCAGCGAGTCTGAGAGGTAGAAGTAATGGTGGTACTAAAATGGAGGATTTAGAGGGAGGGAAGACAAGATTTTCTGATAAGGGGTGACCAACCTTTACACGAGAAATTAAAAATTTACAATGTTGCACAATTTCAATCTTTAAAGGATTAATCTCTTGGAATAATAATCTCTATTGAAAATTGTTATTTTACTTTATATTATTTGTTAACAGTTACTTGTGACACGAGATGTATAGTTAAGATAATATTATTTTTCTACAAAAGGCATTTGGTAATGAAGGGCTTTAAAGTAAAGCAAAGGCAACATGATTCATGATGCTAGCCTTGAAAAATTATTTTTTGTTACTTGTCACCTTTAAGTGGCTGTATTGCAGTCAAGTTCCAATGAGTAACTGACTTGTTCATAAAGCTCCTTCAAAGTGCTCATTTTGAGCCTTTCTATAAATTTCCTGTTGTGTGGTAGATGTTAGTCACTTGATCTTATATGTGTTTTAAATGTCTTTTATTGTTCCAGATGGTTTGAGCCCTTCGTTATACAGTGGTTGGATGAAAATGAAGATGTGTCAATGGAATTCCTTCATGGGGCCCTTGGCAGAGATAAAAAAGATGGAGTAAGTTTGCTATCATCTTGTTCTATTTTTATGGCTTAAAAAAAAATCTAAGTTTAAGTGAAACGGTTTTAAAACAGTATTGTTACATGGGTTTCTGCAGTGTCAGGGGAAATGAAGCTCTTTTCGAATAAAGAGATACCATTTGCTGGAAACATTATTGCGTTCACATTATATATCACTTTTTCCCATTTAGTAATTTGCTACCCTTGCGTTTTCATTCACATATATTACAGTTTTTTTTTGTGACAGCCCTCTGCTTAAGTGTAAATAAAGAGTTAAACATGGGAGGAGGGGAAGTTTTCCTTACAATAAGTTATAATTGTTATGCACTATTAGAAAAAAAATCCTACACAAATAAAATGATTTCTAATAAAAATTTCTCAAAATACAGTAAGTCATCTTGATTTTTGGAATACACCACATGTCTAGGAAGTAATTTGTAGCAGCATATAAGTATATGTGAAAGCAGACCCAGGATGCAAAACAAATGGGAAATTGCCGACGTCATTTGCATGTCTTACCCAGAGTTCTGTGCTGCATATGGGGAATGTAGCACATGAGCTCTGTGAAGCAGTTCTTTGAATTGCTGGGATGTGTAAATGGCCTCTGCAATAATAAACTTTATAATTTGCAGTGTGGAGGCTTTTAATCTCATTTTTTGTCCTCCACCGCAACCTAAATAAGTACTGATTTTACCCTACAGACCAAGCATAAAACTGCCGCTGGTCATGCCTAGCTCCTGCACAAGAGGGTCCAATAAACTTGAAACAGCGCTTTCCAGGAGTGGCTTTGAGCAGTAGCAATAACCTGATCTCTGCTAAAAAAAAAAGCCATCTAGTATGGTGTGGCGTTGATTGAAGGGGTTCTTTGAGAAAGCAGACCCAGGATGCAAAATAAACAGGAAATTGCTGATGTCATTTTCATGTCTTACCCAGAGTTCTGTGCTGCATATGGGGAATGTAGCACAGCTCTGTGATGCAGTTCTTTGAAATGCTGTAATGTGTAAATGGCCTCTGCAATAATATCCTCTTTCCTTCATCCCCCACATCAAGTCTCTTTCCGCCTCCTGCCGATAACAACTGCGTAATATTTCCAGAATTCGGCCATTTCTTACCGCTATCACCACAAAACAACTCCTACACGCCCTGGTAATCTCCCGACTCGACTATTGCAATAATCTCTTATCTGGCCTCCCTCTGTCCCGCCTCTCCCCCCTACAATTCATCCTGAACGCCTCCGCCAGGCTAATTCCCCTCACCCGCCGCTCTGTCTCTGCCGCTCCCCTCTGCGAGTCCCTTCACTGGCTCCCCATCCACTGCAGAATTAAGTTCAAAATCCTTATCCTTACCTACAAAACCCTCACTAACTCAGCTCCCCACTACCTGTCCTCACTAATCACCAAATACACCCCAGCCCGCTCCCTAAGGTCAAACAGTGACCTGCGCCTAGCTTCTCCCTGCATCACCTCTTCCCATGATAGACTGCAGGATTTCTCACGCGCAGCCCCCACTCTCTGGAACGCTCTCCCTCGTACTGTCAGACTTTCCCCTAACTTCTCTTCCTTCAAACGCTCCCTTAAAACGTTCCTATTTAGGGAAGCCTACCACCCAACTCACTGACGCAACCATCAATCACTCTCACCTTACAGTCCTCTCCTCCTGTTTCCAACCCCAACCCTCTTAGATTGTGAGTTCCTACGGGAATAGGGCCCTCATCTCCTCCTGTACTGTTTGTCAAATGTTGTTCAATGTATTGTAACCCTGTCTATACTGTGCTTATTGTACAGCGCTGCAGAATATGCTGGTGCCTTATAAATAAAGAATAATAAAATAATAATAATAATATACTTTATAATTTGCAGTGTGGAGGCTTTTAATCAAATTTTTTTCCCCTTCACCACAAACTAAATAGGTACTATATACTTCCAAGCAAATCTTGTTTTGCCCACAGAGCTCACTTGACATAATACCTGTATGTAGCAATGAATTTTGTGTCAGACATGCAAATGAAGTCCACAATATCAATTTTTTTGCATTGAAAATCTGCTGTGGCGCAAACACTCCAAAAGCCAATGCAATGCCATATTATATAGCGTGAAGCATAGATTAGGGCATGGCTGTCTAACTCCAGCCCTCCAAATGTTGAACGCCTACAAATTCCAGAAATCTTTGAATTTAATAGAGGGGACTGTGACATCCCTGGGTTAGGCTATGCTATATAACAAAATTCCTCTTGGACAGCTGTTTTGGTATTTAAAAGCCATTGCAATTTGATATTTAGAGTGATATTACAGATCTTTTTGCGACGTAATAATGCGTTAGATATGCTTTTTACTGCTGCTCATTTTGTTTTCTTGAAGGAAATTGGGATCAGCTAAGCCAACTGCCTGGCCACCTAGCATTTGACACTGGGCAAAGGCACAGGGCCAGCGCCTACACTTTTAATGGCAAGATTGCGGCTTTAGCCTAAAGCCTCAGGTCTTGAATATCAGATTTTTTGAGATCGTAGCACACTAACATGGTTATTCAGAGAGAAGTGAAAACCCGGGAGACTGACTGGAGAAGTGAAAATTCTAAGTCAAAATAGCCAAACCAGAAAAATTCTCCCATTTATCTCACTTTCCAAATCGGCTATTTAGTCTAGATTGTTCTCTTCTCCTGCCAGTTCTCCTGGTTTTCACCTCTCTCTGAATAACCCTGTAAGAGACACAAAAATTATGGATACGGAGTCCTGCCCATTGTCTCAAAAGCTATGTCTGAATATTCACAAGGTATTTTCTTATACAGTTACTTGAGCCTAATCCTCTTTATTTCTTCAGTTCCAGGCTACATCGGAGCATGCTTTGTTTTCCTGTTCGGTTGTTGATGTCTTCACACAATTGAATCAAAGCTTTGAGATTATCAAGAAGTTGGAGTGCCCTAATCCAGAAGCTCTTTCTCATTTAATGAGAAGATTTGCAAAGGTAAATTTAAATCATCTGCCCTTATGATTCATGTGACTTGCCGTCTGCCGAACATGTGAGAACCGCTGCATATTATTAACCCAATAATAGCCTAGATTCCAACCCTGTTGTAGACCTACCTGAGCTATTAATATATATGGATTTGCTAGATTTAGCAGAGCTCTGGTTAAATGACACCAGGCTTGGAAATCACTCAGCTCTATATGATTCACTGAGTTTAATAAAAATATGTCAGATTTTGTTCTGAGTTTCTCCAAAATTTTCTGAATGGTTTTGAAGCTTTCTAGCTTAGTCACCAATTGTAATCTTTCATGTTATCTGCAAATATAACGTACAGTAATAGAAAATGGTGCTATAAACGTTAATTCCTAATTATATTTCTTTAGTTGTAACAGCAATTAATGGAATGTCCTAGCCTATCACTCACAACTTACAAATTAGGTTTGACTATATGGCAGTGTAAATCAATGAGATGGCCTTGAGAGACCTGTACAGGGGTGCACAAATATCCTTTCTCTTACAAGATACCAAAGAGGAAATGTTTGACAGTACTCCACGTTCAAGTGTGCCAATGGTTTCTGCACTCCTGAAGGCTGTGTTAATATCACAAGTATAAACTGTGTATTCTTCATTTCCACTTTTGTTTGTCAATGTCTTGACTAGCCAGTAAAATTCTTGTACGAAGAAATTTGCTGCAGAATCCAACAGAGTGGCCATACTTTGGTTGAAGTAGCTTCATTTTCACGACTAAATTAAAGACATATTTGATGAAAAGCACCTTTTTTACATCTGTCCGCTTCATGCAGTTTGAGATGAAAGGAAACACTCCTAGCACTCTTAAGTTTTAAAGCTTCTTGAAGTGGTTATTGTCTTTTGGTGTCATTCTTCTAATAGTGTTTCCCAACCCACTAACAGACCAGATTTTAAGGATTGCAGACTGAATACTGCAGGAAATCTGATTACCTGTCCTGTGCTTCAGATATTTGTAAACTTGGGCGGTTAGTGGGTCCTGAGGACCGGAGTTAAAGAGACACTACCACTCACATAAACTGTAACTAGATTACTTGTGCATTGCAAATACAACCATATTATAAAACACATGCTGTTGTTTTTTTATTCTTTGAAATGATTTCATGTAAATATGAAAAATAAAATTATTTCCCTCGATTTTTTCCAACGATGCAACATTTACCAAAAGCGCTGCTTTGTGGCTCTTGTTTTTTTAATCTAAAATATCTACCAGTTAATGAAGTGGAGGATGTGATCTTTAGATCTCTAGGCTATTTGAGATAAAAGATGGCAGCTGCATGAGATATGACAGGGAGCTTAATAGACTTCTAATTAAACCCCTGGTGATGTCCTTTGAATACATCCCACACTATACAATGATGTGAGTCACTGCCTGCCCCATAAACTTCATTCTATGGCCAAAGCCACAAAGTGAGGACCAAGCGAGGTAAAGATACTTGGGGGGGCAGTTTACACAAGATCACACAATCGATGCACCCAGTGGCACATACAGAGTAAAATATTTTCTTAACTAAACATACAATAGAAAAACCAAACACATGTAAGATATCAGCAACATAAAATAAACACAATAAGAACATTTCATTTTTTGGTGATAGTGGCCTTTTAAGAAACACTGTTCTAATATGATTAGCCAATGTTACCCCCCCCACAGCCTTTCCCTTAATACAGAATATGACTTTATTGTGAATAATTCATAATTACATATCTTTATCAGGTTTCAGTACTGAAGATTTTACAATTAGAAGTATTTATAAAGTGCCAATAATTTCTGTAGTGCTCGAGCATTTAATAATTCTAGTGAATTTTTCATCGGAGGGACACAGGCTCCACCCACATTTTGCATTAGGCCTGCCCCCTGAAAATATTAACTCCTTGCATGCATGACTGGATTAACATAAGGGCTATTGGAGCTGCAGCTCCACGTCCATGCCCCATAATAGGCCCAGAGAAAGGATAACCATTTCTAGACTTATGGTCGTTTGGACCCGTGTGTCTCCGGCACCGTAGAAGCTACAGCATCATGTAAAGTATCATTGGAAAGAGCAGTGTATGGCCTTTCCAATGATATCACAGATGACCACGTTTTTTGTAACAATAAAAAAATAATAAAAATAGAAATTTTGAATTTATTTTCTTTTTTCTAACACCGCTCTATTGTCCACTTATCAATTATAAAGTGAACAATAATGCTGCACTAAGTCACCATCATATTTCCCATGTTGCCACAAAGTGTGGAGGCCATGGCACAATGTGTTATTACTAGGCTTGGGCTGCCGGTTCGAATCTGTTCGAGGTTCGATTCGAACATCGGCTGTTTGAAAATTCACGAACTTCAAACTTTTCGGGCCGTTCGAAAAAAGTACGGGGGGGGGAATAAAACAACAATCCTAAAAAATCTAAAAATAAAAGCCTATGGGGCATAAACATTTCCCACCCCTTGTGTCTAAAACATTTCCCACCCCTTGTGTCTAAAACATTTCACACCCCTTGCGGATCGATTTGAAAATTTAGAGTCATTCGATTCGATAATTCGGATGATTCGAAATTTCAGGTCGATTCGATATATCGGGTTGATTCAGTGATTCGGATCATTTCGGGTCATTTGGTTCAGTTGGTTTTTCGTTTAATGCTGCATTAATTATATTGTAGAGGTGCTGCCCGACAGTGTGCGGATTCATATGCTGCATTAATTCTACTGTAGAGGTGCTGCCTGGCAGTGTGCGGATTCATATGCTGCATTATTTATACTGTAGAGGTGCTGCCCTGCAGTGTGCGGAATCATAGTGCTGCATTAATTATACTGTAACGCTGAAATGATCCAAACGCCAAAATGACCCAAATTGCTGAATCGATACGAAATTTCTAATCAATACGAAATTTCAAATCGATATCGAATCCCCGAATCTAAACAAAATGATCCGAAACGACCTGAAACGAAAAAAAAAACACCTGGAAAAAAAATGAAACGAAAACGGTCCGAAACGACCCGAAAAAACAAACAAACGAGTGAAAAGGTTAAAAATCATTTTTTTCCCTTTTTTTCATTGTTTCCTGTCCCCCAGGGCAGTACCCGGACCCCCATATACCTTTTATGGCCAATATCTTGCATATATGCCCTCTTGGAGGGCACTTTCATTTTCGAACTTTTGAGCCCCATTGACTTGCATTGTGTACGAATTGTGTTCGAATTCGAACTTTTTCGGATGTTCGAGTTCGAATTCAAACCAAACACAGGGGTCTTCGGCCCATCATTAGTTATTACTCATTATTCCATCAAAGACCTAAACTGCTGCAGTGAGGAGATTGGAGGGTCCTTTGGAGGCCTGCATCTCTAGTCATTACTCTGTGCAAGTTAAAGTGAGGTGTCATAGGACAGAAAAATGCAGTGATAGGTCTCCAGTTTTATTTCAATGATCAAGCTAGAAGTGGGGCAGAAGAAGCTGTCGTTGTCTGGCGGCCTGCGAGCTGGGCGACCATGGAGGAGCGGGGGCCGCTTTGGCTGTAGGTTACTCGAGGGGGTCCACTTGCTGAAGCCGGAGTGTCTAATGCGGAGACGACAGGTGTGGGCTTGTGGCGAGCACAGGAGGTTCATCAGCCCTGGATCCGGGAGATAATGCCCTGTCCAGGATGCCGCTTTCTGTGTCTGGCCCCGGGGCCTTGAGGATGCCTCCTGGCTTTTCGCTGAGTGGGGCGGGATATACCCTGGATGGAGTGCTGGGCGTATGGTGGTGTCTTGATGATTGGAGAAGAGACAGGTGGTCTACTTGGGACTGCTTGGTCTGTTATTGTGCTTCTGCGCCTGTGAAGATGAAGCATCCTCACATCCTGCCTTGTTTTTGGATACAGGCTGAGTATATTTCCCTTAGCTATTTTCTTTCCTACCCCCATTAGATGAACATCTGCGCAGAGAAAGACACACATTTATGACTTTCAGTTTTTCAGTGTGTACTCTGCGGACTCTCCTCAATTGAATTACTTGATGAAACCAACCGCTTGACTTTCATGATAGGTTTTTTTTTATTTTTGATTCCTGGTCATGTCAATTATTAATTTATATACTGTCCACTCTTACTATTTCATCTATTTCGGTTTTACTGTAAGAACATATAGTGGATTAGCAGTGGTGGCTACATAAGGGCAGATGTGGTTCTGGTTTGTTTTTCTTGCGCGGGAGTATGGGTCAGCCCAGGCAAGCCATTTGGGTAGATACAGAGCCGTAGCTAGCTCCTTTTACACCCGAGGCAAAAACAGAAAATTGTGCCCCCCCACATAATTTCAGAGTCCCCGACCAGTGGCGCAGTGCTAAGCTCCTAGATGCTCCCATGGCCAGAAGCAGTGGATCGGACCACCCTTCGCGCTGTGGGATGAGAGGCAAGTATCAGATTTTTGGGGGGTTCTAGCTGATGCTGACTGATTCTGCAGAAGCGGCATCAGTTAGCACCAGCGTCAAGCTGTGGGTAACTTTTAAGTAGCCACAATGGGGTGTAATTAGCATTAGGACTTTGTAATCCTAACGCTAAATAGGCCCCGTTCACACTGTGCGATTTGAAAGTCGCGCAATTTTCATATTCGCGAAATGGTGCGATAATGTCGCGCGACATCGCTGTTTTGTGAGATTTTTGCAAAGCACCACCAATACAAATCGCAGATAGCAAATCGCAAAAAAAGGGTCATGTACCAGCGACAAGCTTCTGCGACATGCGACATGCGACATGCGACATCGCGCAACATCGCGCGGCAAGATGTGAACAGCTCCATTGAAATGCATTGGAGAAGCTACATAGTGCGACGTTGTGGCAAAATCCACGCGATAAATCGCACAGTGTGAACAGGGCTTTATTCTTAGCACTCGCTATGCTTAACATGGGGAGCGCAAAGTACAGTAACCTCGCGCTGAAAAGCACAATCTCCTGGATTTTTTAACCTGTTACCGTTCGGATTGTAATATGAGGGTCCTGCGCTAGGGTATGATATGGGCAGCATGCAGTAACCTCATTTAACCTAGCACCAACATTCACATGTGTGAGTGCTAGCGTTGAGGTGGTGATGGGGCCCTACATACCTGTATATAGTGCACACACAGTACATGTACAAATACAGTACACATGCACGTATAGCAAAAGAACATTTAGCATAAACAAGAAAGAAGAAGCTAGAAGCTTATCACATTTATAAATATGTTATGGTGTTCTATCAATATTATTCTGCCGGGTGGGGGTCACACTTTAGTATGCCTTCCCTTCATGCACTATATCATCTAGGTTGCATTTACACTGTAGGGGTTATTCAGAAAGCATTGAAATGTCTGCGCTTTTTCGTTCAGTGAACTTCGGTGCGCATAGACAATTCCAGTACGCCAACTCTGCGGTGAATTCAGTATTCACCGCAGGGTCCCCCAATGTGTGAACATGGAGTCGCCGAATACCACTAGACTGCAGAAAAAAATAACGGAACTCTGCTATTTTTCTAATAGGCGTTTAAAACAATTAAAATGCAATAAAATGTGTCTAAATAACAAAAAAGGTCCTGTAAAAAAGGTTATAGAAATAAAAACATCTTTCTAAAAAAAAAATTGGGAATCAAAAATTTTGTTTAAAAAAAAAAATGCCAAAACTACAAAAAGATGTTCAGAAAAATGAAAAATAAAAAGACTTTTTGCTGAAAAATGAAAAGAATAAACAGTTGAATAAAAAAATATATATATATTAAAAGTTATAGTTTTACTTTGTATTCTATGGGAATGGGATTCGCCAGATTAATCCTGTCGAACAGAACCACGGAAAATCAGGGTATTTTACTTGCAATAGATTAACCATTATTTCTCTATGGGACAATTTCACTGCCGCCACTGCACTTTATTTCACCGTCAATTCCCAGTGTTTGACAAATTGCCAGTTTATTGAATAGACGAACTATTCAACGTTCAGTGTTCTCTGAATAACCCCTTGTGTAGAATATATATACTCTATATACACACACTCTCCAGCAGCACATGATTTTTTTTATTATTAATGAAATTTCTATATTTTTATAAGTGCTTTGAGTGCTGGGAGTTGGAGTGGGCTCTGTGCTGTTGAAACACACACTCTGAGCTCTGCCTGAGAGTGATAGTAGTGTGAGTTGGCTCTGTAAGTTATGAATGATCTTTATATGGTTTACACACAGAGCTGTCAGTGTTAGTGTGCTGTGTCTTTAGAAATAGCTTTCCCTTGCTCTCCTGGGCTTACACTCTTTCCTCCCAGGGTAAATACAAGCACTGGACACCCCTGGCTGCAGCTCACAGCATTCAGATGAGATGTACTACTTGGTGCCTTAATGAAAAACAGCACAACCCTAGCACCATGTACCTGTGAGGTTTGCTTGTTTTTACAGGGCATGGACTTTCCTTTCCTCCTTGGTCTCCACCACTCTGCAGATACCAGGTGGACCATGTTCTGGGAGATTATCATTAACCCCTGCAGACAGCTGGGCTCTTGCAGATAGCAGTAAGTGTCCTGCAGGGGCTGATACCTTTCCTTTGTAGCAGCAGCAGGAGGCTCTGACTGTCAGACATTAAGCATGAGCCTAAAACAAAACTTCCTGTGCTGCCTGCAATCAGGTAGTCCCACCCACAGGGGTCAGGGGGTGAAGAACTGCTGGCACCTGCCCTAATTATTTGAGACCAGTTTCCTAATGCAGCAGCTGGCCATTATACTGGCCATAAGGTAAATTGAACCAATCTGCCATGAATATAAGCAGGCTGCTTATTCCACATGTAGCGCTCACTCCCGGAGGAGCCGCTGAAAATGAACCACGGGTCAGTCTCCCCGCACTAGGGAATAAATATACTCCAACACAGTTGTGGGTTTTTATCATTTAAATAGTTTACTAAAATAATAAGCAGATGTTGAGATACGGTATTCACAGATATTATTACAGTACTTTCGTATTGCGGTAAACCGCGTAGCGGAAAAGAAACGAAACACGAGGCTTCGTATTTCGGAAAAATAATATCTTCACAACCGAACAGAAAAGAAATGCAATTGCACGAATATTCGAAAAAGGGACACGTAGCGAAACCCAAAAATACAATCTCTTCGTATTACGATAAACGCGCAGCGGAAAAGAGAAAAATATATTCGGAACGTATCTTTAACCCCTGTTCCGATTCGTAACAAATGAGTCCCGCACAGGTTAAGTCCCGGAATGTAAAGGGTGTGTACGTGTGTGTATATGGTACCTGGGTACTATTCAACTGGCCAGTGAATTACTTATAACGATGTCTTCGACTAGTCAAGTTGGGGCCCTGTGGGTTTTGGAAACAAACAGCAGCGTGCTTTCTTGATTTTATAAACCGGCCTTGGAGGCCTCTCACCCATCCACTCGATCACCAAGGCTCCGCTGACCCAGGACGTCTCTCCGCTTAATGCCTGGCTGTGATACTGGCTACTGGATCCGTTGTCTGGCTTTCCTTGCTCCCACCCGGACTTGTCCAGCTACCGCCTGCTCTCCCATCCAATGGACTTGCGGTACTCCTCACTCGGGTCCTCTGCTTGCCTTGATGGCAGCGTGGGTATAGACAGGTCTCTGCAGGGTCACTGTCCCGATCCCCCAGCACCAGCGAGGTAGCCCCTGCGCTCTGGCCTGGTCACGATCCTCCACAGCTCGGCCTGCTTCCTTCTCCTTTCAGCTCCCAGCTCCCTCTGAGCAGGCTTTCCACGAGGCTAGTGATGCCTTTCCTTTCCTACACACCCACTTCCTGTTCTTACGCAAAGCATCATGGAAAAGTTTAGTGCCTTGTGTTTGTCCAGCATAACTTTCCATGGTCTCTGTCTCCCTCTGGTGGCCATTGCAAGTAAATGCAGCAGAACAGTCTTTTTAACACATCGCTACACTCTCCCCCCCTAAACTCTTGGGTCCTCCCAAGGGCGTGTAACGGGTACATGTGTCGGTCATACATAACATAACAACAGTTACATTACATTTCTACTTAACATTTCTAACTTTAGCCTACATATTCAGGGTTGACAACAGGCAGCAATTTTCCTCAATCTCCCCCAAACCCTTAGACACCTTGGCAATTAGAGCTGACACTTCTGGAAACCTCCGCCCAGTTGTTACAGCCTCCTCTGTGCTATGTCCTGGTGAATCAAATGTGAGTCTCTGAGGGGGTCGTACTGAACGTTTAGGTTCAAATTTTTCAAGAACCTCTTCAGTCAGGAGAGCTGACTCTACAGGCTCAATTCTCTCATCAACCATCGGAGCCAACACTTCCTCGGAATATGAGCCCTCCAGTGAAGGCATAGAACTGTAATCTATGGATATTTCCTCTAAAACTTCAGGAACTTCCCAGGTCTCAGGTACTGCAGGTGCTCGAGTCATAACTTCAGAGATATCAGACCCTAAATCACTCTCACCCCAGTCAGAAACCGGCTTGACGCTCTGGGACTCAGGTGCCCACACCCAGCTCAGACACCAGCCTTCTTCTTCACTGTCTTATTCACTCTCTCTAACGGAACGTAACTGATGAGACCGAATAGTAGGAGTCGGACGGGATATAGGCAGACCAGGCACAGATAATTTGTCTCCAATCGGTACTTGTACAGTCTTTCCTGAACGTAGGGCCTTCTCTGTCCCTTCCGTTCTCCTCAGCCTTCTTATCTCTGTAGTGGTTCTCTGTTCCTTGACCCTCCGTGGACAGGCCGGTCGTGACATCGAGTGTGCCTTCTTAGGAGCAGGATTCTCTTCCGTGACCAGTGGGGTTAAGAGGTGTCTCAACACATCAGCGTTCATCCCCACTATCATAGAACTTCGATTAGCTCCTGAGGGACGAGGACACACAATTGCCAACGTGTCACATACTCTCGGTTGTCCAGCGATTTCCGAACTGAATTCTAGCTTCACCTGTATATATCCATCATAGGGAAACTTCTCCATTCCCATACCCCAGATTTCAAGATCCTTCAATTTCTTCAGGGGTATATGCTTCAGATATTTCTGATAGAAGTCTCGGTAAATCAGCGTTACTTGAGCACCCGAATCTAGAAGAGCCTTAGTATAGACTCCTTCCACTTGAACCGGGATGATGGGCGAAGGACCTATCAACTTGTCAGGGAACTTTTTCGTAGCAGCAGGAGAGGTAGACCCAGTCTGTTGTACTCTAACCCTTGTCCTCATACGTGGTGACTGCGGGCATACATTTTCCTCCCGTGACATAGGATCAGACCTCCAGGGAGAGGATCTTCTAGGTCTAGCAGGCACATATAGAGACCCTCCCTGTCTCCTTTCTGGGCACTGAGCCTTGAAATGACCGAATTCTCTACAGGCAAAACATCTTCCCCACGAGGATGAGGGCACACTTTCTTCCTGTGGCTCATTTGAAGATCCTCTGTCGGAGACCACAGCAACCGCTGCTGTTCGTATATCTGAGAGAGACTTCAGTATTTCAGTCTGCATTTCTACTACTTTCAAGATTGTCCGGCATAGGTCCGTGTGTGTCTGTTCCATCTTAACTTGGGCTTCTTGTACTCTCGCGAGAGTCTTTTGTATCTCACCATACACCTGGTTTGACGACTTTTGAGTTATCTCCGGCTCATATGTCTCTTCCGGATCTTCCTCATCTGATGAACACTCGTTATACTCTATGGGTTGCGCATAGACCTTTTCTCCCTTTTTCCAAGCTTCTCTTCCAGAAGGGCTTCTTCCTCCCGAACAACTCGAATCAGTTCTAGGTAATTTAACTCTTTATTACCTTCTCGAGTCCTCAGCTGCAACATCACAGGATCTAAAGGTAAGGCACCCTTCAATATCTGACGCATTCTAACCTGATCTACTGTAGTGGGGTCTGTTCCTTTCTTCAACAGTACTTGGTACAGTATCTTATCCAGGCGCCTCATGTATTCTGTCATCTTCTCACCCCTTTTCTGGTAAGTATGCTCATATTGGTACATTAGCTCAGCAGCCTTTTCCGTTCGCCCGAAGACTTCCTGTAATATGTTCAGGTAATCTAGAGCAGTACAGTCTCTCTTACTCAGCTTCAGATTCCTGACAGCCTCTGACGCAGGTCCCTTTAAGCTCTCAGTAATTCTTTGCTTCTTCTGTGCTCCAGAGACGTCCCACTCATCCAGAGCCTGCATCGCTTGTTCCACCCATTCTTCGAAGGTTTCTTCTCCCGCCGGAGTTGGCAAGTTTCCTGAAAATTTTTCCAACTTCCGATATCCGAAGCTGATGTAAGAAGGGTGAGCCCTCTGACACTTAACCACGAGGTCTCCAATAGCAGCAATGAACTCTGGCCCGATCATGGCCAGCGGGCTGGATGCAGGAATGTTCGCTGAATCACCACGTGGCTTACTTGGCTGGATCAGACGAACTTCCACGTCGTCGGTTAGCTGTATACTAACGTCCTGAAAACACACAGGAACACCCTTTCTCCACTCAAAAAGAACATACGTGTGAGAAGTCTCTGGGTTCACTTTAATGTCCGCTAGAAACCCCCGCTGGTCAGGTGCCAACGCTGCCACGGCCAGGCGGATCTGCTCTTCTGCCCAGGTGCCTACAGGAATATCCATTACTACACTCAACTCTAACTGGCCACCCTGTGCTTTACACCACTCTGCTGCTTCATCTGGATCCATATTTAACCCTTTAAATGCGGTTTTTCCAGAGACTGAGATCCCGGAAACGAGCCCCCACGTGTAGCGCTCACTCCCGGAGGAGCCGCTGAAAATGAACCACGGGTCAGTCTCCCCGCACTAGGGAATAAATATACTCCAACACAGTTGTGGGTTTTTATCATTTAAATAGTTTACTAAAATAATAAGCAGATGTTGAGATACGGTATTCACAGATATTATTACAGTACTTTCGTATTGCGGTAAACCGCGTAGCGGAAAAGAAACGAAACACAAGGCTTCGTATTTCGGAAAAATAATATCTTCACAACCGAACAGAAAAGAAATGCAATTGCACGAATATTCGAAAAAGGGACACGTAGCGAAACCCAAAAATACAATCTCTTCGTATTACGATAAACGCGCAGCGGAAAAGAGAAAAATATATTCGGAACGTATCTTTAACCCCTGTTCCGATTCGTAACAAATGAGTCCCGCACAGGTTAAGTCCCGGAATGTAAAGGGTGTGTACGTGTGTGTATATGGTACCCGGGTACTATTCAACTGGCCAGTGAATTACTTATAACGATGTCTTCGACTAGTCAAGTTGGGGCCCTGTGGGTTTTGGAAACAAACAGCAGCGTGCTTTCTTGATTTTATAAACCGGCCTTGGAGGCCTCTCACCCATCCACTCGATCACCAAGGCTCCGCTGACCCAGGACGTCTCTCCGCTTAATGCCTGGCTGTGATACTGGCTACTGGATCCGTTGTCTGGCTTTCCTTGCTCCCACCCGGACTTGTCCAGCTACCGCCTGCTCTCCCATCCAATGGAATTGCGGTACTCCTCACTCGGGTCCTCTGCTTGCCTTGATGGCAGCGTGGGTATAGACAGGTCTCTGCAGGGTCACTGTCCCGATCCCCAGCACCAGCGAGTAGCCCCTGCGCTCTGGCCTGGTCACGATCCTCCACAGCTCGTCCTGCTTCCTTCTCCTTTCAGCTCCCAGCTCCCTCTGAGCATGCTTTCCACGAGGCTGGTGATGCCTTTCCTTTCCTACACACCCACTTCCTGTTCTTACGCAAAGCATCATGGAAAAGGTAGTTTAGTGCCTTGTGTTTGTCCAGCATAACTTTCCATGGTCTCTGTCTCCCTCTGGTGGCCATTGCAAGTAAATGCAGCAGAACAGTCTTTTTAACACATCGCTACACACATTTCCCTCCTACCTGCTCCTTGTCTCTGTGCAGGCAGCCGGTGCACTGGGGGGGCGGAGCTGAGGACTTGGAGGATGTGCCTCTGCGTGATCAGCGACTTCCAGGCACGTTGAACACTCTGCTGGAAAGCAGGAGCGCATGTGACTCACATGAGCAAGCAGTATGATCTGGGCTCTACGGTGCCATCTTGAGGGCGGGGCCATGTTACAGTGCATTGCATTTCTTACACCCGGAAGGAGCCGGCACTGGCTGCGCCCCTTCACAGCTTTGATGGCTTGTGGTTTTCCACAGGGAGTCCAGAGAGAGCTGAGAAAGCCACATAATTAAGGGCAGCTTCCTGCCCTTTCTTCCTCCACTTCTTTATTATTTTCTCATTGCCTCATATAACCCTCATTCTATGATAAACTGATGACTTGGCCTACCCCCTGCAATTATAGTCTGTTTAATGACCTACACCCTTTATATCTCCCTTTTGTTTTCCCTTTTTGTTTTGTGGATGGACTGAAGTGAAATTGCATTATTTTTCCTGTTGTGTTTAGCCTACAGCTGTCTGATACCTTTCAGCTGTAGTATGTTTTTGTCAAGTGTTTGTTAGCCCTTTCCCACCACAGGGCATACTATGCCATCCCTGCATCAGGTGGACCTTGTAGCCATGGGATGTACTAGTACGGCTCGTTGACTTCTATGGGCCACCACGGCCCCGCCCAGCACTTGGCACATGCCTCATGCGTCAGCTGCATGGGCAGGCCTAAAGAGAGGCCCACCGCAGCCCCTGGCAGCGGGGCGTGCTAGTATCCCCCGCCATCATTAACCCCCTCCCACTGAGCGCCACCTGGCATTAAGGGGTTAATGAGATATGTGATTCCCATCATTCTAATTCATACTGCGCTACTTGCGCTATAGCCCTGTGTGACTATTTGTCTTATTGCATGTATGACTGTAACATAAATGTCATTTACCTATAAATATTTTTTTAAAAAGCAGCACGAGCCTCAGTCACTGAGATTCTTATCAGTAAAATAATAGCCCTGGCCATGTATGTCTCTTGTATCGTTGTGTATGTGTGACAGTACTCTGTGTACTAACAAGTAAGATTAAAGTGAAGAGTCAATGACAGAGAAAGTGCAACTGCCATAACGAAATCTTGTTTTCTTGCAGACAATCAACAAAGTGCTACTTCAATACGCTACAATTATATCAAATGATTTCAGCCAGTACTGCGACAAAGAAAATGTGGTGAGTACTACCATCAGATTCACACACTGTGTTCCTGTTGACACGATTTTATCCTGTATTCATGTGCTGGTTACAGGCCAGCCATCAGAAATTTTGGGGCCCCTTACTGACCCTCAGAATGCCCCCCCCCCCACGATCCCATCTTCCCATAGGAAATCAATATTTACTGTGAACCGTGGTCACATTACAGAGTACTAGTCCCAATATCTTAAAATCACACATATTGCTTGCACAACAGCACATTTAACATAAAAAAAATATCTAACTGGTTCAAATAATTTAAGACAGATTTGCACAATCCGACACTCGTGGCAGTTTTTCGCATACATTAGAGATTCTAGCCGGTAGCGGCACCGGCGCATGTGCAGAGCGTCGCTTGCATTATTCTACGGAACACCGATACAGTGGCCCCACAGGTTCTCGGGCGTAACAGCAGGGCAGGCCTTGGACAAACACAGCCCCTGATGTTTAAATACGGCATGTCATTTATTTATTTAAAAAACAAACCTAGGCCTACATTTACACTTAAACATGCAGGGATATTCATGCACACACACACACATTTCCCCACAATTACAGTTAGATGTATTTATAAAGCGCCAACATGTTCTGTAGCGTTGTCAGACCCCAGACACAGACCAACAGCTCCCTACATGACAACGTATACACAATACAGTAAATACACGAATGCATAGTTAAAAAAAATAAGTGGGTCACACAGCGAAAGTGCTTGTCAGCCGGTTTCATAGCAATGCAAAAACTTTAAAACTATAAAAAATAAACTCCTGTAAATTGACATAGCTTTTATTTCTGTGACGGCTCCCATTAGAGAAATCTGTGTGTAGATCTACAATATGCTGTGAATTAAAAAAAAAAATCACATACAGACACATAACTTATAAATAGCATATAAAGGCACGAGCAGCGTCTGAATAAAGGACAAATTATCAGTTTTATCAATTTGTATAGAGGGTGTGACAGTTTATTAAAACAAACCTACTATGAATCTGTGTGTGTAAAGGGGCGTTTGGTGCACTGGGCACACTGTCTCCTGCAGTGTTAAGGGAATTGCTTCTGGATTTGTTTTAGGCCCCATACAGGTATCTGGAATTTAGCATGACCGGTATCTGCACATGCCATTCTGTGTGCTTAGTGCTGTGTCTGCCCATGCTATCCCTGATTGTACAGACTGAGGGTAATGGCTCACCTTAATTTAAGATTAGGAAGCGGTAATTGGGGACTGCCTGAGAGATCATGGGGGGGATAATGTGAGTACATTTTTTTGGTTTGGAGGGAATTTGAATCTCCTACCCTACCCCCCACACAGCTCCCTCTCTCCTACCCACCACAGCCCCCTCTCTCCTACCCCCCCACCACAGGCCACAGCCCCCCTCTCTCCTACCCCCCCACACACCTTCACACACAGGCCACAGCCCCCTCTCTACCTGCTCGGAGATCCTGGCAGCATCAGGCAGGGTGGAGGTTGCTCACAGCTTCCTGCCATGTGGAGGGGCAGAGTCATTTGTCAGGCTGCTGCCTCCTCCAGCTCTTCCACAAGCAGCAGCATGGCATTGAGTCATGGGGGTGTGTAACATTGATTGAGACCCCTGCCTCCAGTCCTGTCCACCGGATGCTTGATTTGTAGCCCTGCCAGTCTCCTTTCAAAGCATTACAGGACAGAGTTAGACTTAACGCTGACCCTGTCACTGGTTTTTTTCTTAAGATCGCCCTGCTTGCGATCAGAGAGGCGGGGCTAATGACCGCAGGGCTGATCAAAGTGCAAGGCCTCCCTAAAGCTGGCTGTGCTGATGGGGCCCCTCCTCCATCCAGACATCATCAGAGGGGGCCGCCAGCCGCCATCTTGGAGCCCTGGCGCCCGGGCCCAGGTAGGCCGCAGTACCTCCTCCGAGGCCTGCAGCCTAGAGTAAAAATAGTTGCCGACGGCGGGCCCCCCCAGTCCCCTGGCTCTTTACTGCAACATGATCCGTAATGCCCTGATGGCGGCCCTGGCTGGTGAGCATTAGGGATGAGCCGAACACCCGAGTTCGGTTCGTGCCCGAACCCGAACTTCCCATATGTTCGGGTCCGAATCCGAACCCGAACTTGAACTCCATGCAAGTCAATGGGGCTGAAAATTCGTTTTTTAGAGTGCCCTCCAAGAGGGCATATATGCTAGATATTTGCCATAAAAGGTGTATGGGGGTCCGGGTAGTGCCCTGGGGGACAGGAAACAAGGACAAAAAGTAAAAAAAAAAACCTTTTTAAAGGGACAGTGAGTTTTCCATGAAATAAGGGTTAAAAATAAAAAATAAAAATTCCTTCAAATATCGTGCCTAGGAGGTCCCCATAACCTGCCCGTGAAGTGGCGGATTTCTAGGATGTATAGAAACAATTAAAAACACAAAAATGACGTTTCATATGACGGTAAATGCTTTTCTTTAATCTATCCATAAACAACTGCTTGGGGCAGCAGTGTGTATGAAAAGAGGAGACATTTTTGTACACGCAGAAAAAGTTTACTGATTTTTTGGGCTAAATTATTGTGAAACTTATGCAGGCTTTGGATGAAAGTAACAATAGGTGCTTCAAAATTGGTCCTTTAGCGTCCCCAACAGTGCCATCACACCGTAACCCCTCTGAGGATATGAATCTGATACAGGCGTCAGTGGCAGTGCACCCAAATATTGTGCTTTTGGTTCCAGGCCTGCAAGTACTATCATACAGTAACCCCTCTGTGGTATTGTGGAAGAATGCAGGGGTGAACCTTGCGGTCCTATATTAAAAAGATATGCATCTGGTTAAGGCGTCAGTGCACCCAGATATTCTGCCTTTGGTGCAAGACTGCCAGGCCAGCAAGTATCATCATTCAGTAACCCCTCTGTGGTATTGTGGAAGAGTGCAGGGGTGGACCATGTGGTCCTATATTGAAAAGATATGATTCTGGTCAAGGCGTCAGTGCACCCAGATATTGTGCTTTTGGTGCCAGGCCTGCAAGTGCCATCATAATACAGTAACCCCTCTGTGGTATTGTGGAAGAGTGCAGGGTTGGACCCTGCGGTTCAAAAAATTAAAATGATATAAATCTGGCACAGGCGTTCGTGCAGCCAAATATTGTGCCTTTCATGGCAGCAAGTGCCTTCACACCGTAATCCTTTTGTGGTATTGTGGAAGAGTTCGGTGCTGGAGGTTTTGTGAATGCAGAAGAGGACATCCCCGATCTATTCCATTACTTCAGCATCAGGGGATTGATAGCTGCTGATCCAGGACTGATTCATTTTTATAAATGTCAGCCGGTCTACAGAGTCGGTGGACAGACGCACTCTTTTGTCTGTGACAAAACCTCCAGCGGCACTGAACGTCCTTTCGGAAAGCACGCTGGATGAAGGGCAACCTAGTAGCTGCATAGCATATTGGCTAAGTTCTGGCCAGTGATCCAATCTCAACACCCAGTAAGCCAGTGGATCATCTGCTGGAAAGGTATCCAGGTCTGCCCTTGCCCCTAGGTAGTCCTGCACCATATGGTGAAGACGCTGGCAATGGGTGCCTACATTTGACGTCCCTGGGCGTCAAGGACTAAAAAAATTTAAAAAAGCATCAGTCAAGCGGCCCTGGCCTTCACCACTATTCCTCTGATCATCCGCAGCCTCAGAAGCACGTGTGTCAGCACTTGGTAATCTACCAGTGCCTGGAAAGGTGTTACACAAGTGTCGCTTTAGAGCGTCCTCAAGTTTTTTCATCCTGTGCTCCCTCTGTGCGGGCAGGATGAGCTCTGCAATTTCACCCTTGTATCGTTGATCAAGAAGGGTTGCCAACCAGTAATGATCCCTCTCCTTGATAGCACGAATCCTGGGGTCCTTTAGCAGGCTTTGCATCATTAGGGAGCCCATGCAGCGTAAGTTGGAGGTGGCATTAGCTTCCGAGTATTCCTGGTCAATGAGGATGACCGTATCGTACACTTCCTCCTCCCAGCCACGCACTAGCCCTTGTGTTTCTGGGCACATGAAACCCTCCCTTGAGGAATCCCCACCTTCAATGCCCCCACTACTTAAATATTCTGCCTCCTCCTCCTCCTCCTCATCCTCCTCCTGTCTGATCTGAGTAGGACCCGCTGGAATGCTGTCTGCGGAAAGACTGGGGCCTTGAGAGCTAGGGAAGGCCTCCTCTTCCTCCTGCTGCTCTGCCTCTAGAGCCACATCTATAAATCCCCACAGAGTGTGCTCCAGCAGGAACACTAAAGGAATTGTGTCACTGATGCATGCACTGTCCCTGCTCACCATCCTCGTTGCCTCCTCAAATGGTGACAGTACAGTGCATGCATCCTTGATCATCAGCCACTGCGGGGGGGAAAAAAACCAAGTTGGCCTGAACCTGTCCTTGTGCCATACTCACACAAGTACTCGTTGATGGCCCTCTGCTGCTTGTGCAGATGCTGCAGCATTGCTAATGTCGAGTTCCACCTGGTGGGCATGTCACAGATCAGACTGTTTGTGGGAAGGTGGAATTCTCTTTGAATTTCTGCCAGGCGAACGCTTTCTGGGAATGACCGTCTGAAGTGGCTGCAGACTTTTCTGGCCTGAATGAGAAGCTCTGGCAGCCCTGGGTACTTGGTTAGGAAACGCTGTACCACTGGATTTAGGACGTGTGCTAGGCATGGTACATGCATCAATTTACCATTGCGTAGGGTGGAGAGAAGGTTGCTGCCATTATCGCAGACGATCATTCCCAGCTGAAGCTGGCGTGGTGTTAACCATCTCTGCACCTGCCCCTGCAGAGCTGGCAGAATTTCTGGCCCGGTGTGGCTCCTGTCCCCTAAACAAACCAGCTCAAGCACAGTATGGCATCTTTTTGCTTGAGCCATTGCGTAGACCCTGTCAGGCGTCGGTTTAACTGCCACTTCGACAGAGACGGAGGAGGAGGAAGAGGGAGAGGTAGTGGTGGTGGAGCAGACAGACCTCATACAAGCAGCTATCTGGAGGCATGGTGGATGAACAAGCTCCAGCACAGAGCCCCGTCTTGGATCCCTCCCAGCTGCAATCAGAGTTACCCAGTGTGCCGTGAAGGAAATGTAATGACCCTGTCCATGCTTGCTGGACCACGTGTCTAAAGTCACATGCACCTTGCTGCTGACTGCCTTTCCCAATGACTGGATAACATTGTCTTCCACGTGCTGGTATAGTGCTGGAATGGCCTTGCGTGAAAAGTAATGGCGTTTTGGAACCTGCCACTGTGGTACAGCACATTCAGCAAATTCACGGAAGGGAGCAGAGTCCACCAGCTGGAAAGGCAGCAGCTGCAATGCGAGTAATTTTGCTAAGCTGGCATTTAGACGCTGTGCTTGGGGATGGTTGGGACTATATTTTTTTCTTTTGCTGCAGCAGCTGCGGCAACGTAATCTGACTGCGTAAATCTTCAACTACTGGGATGATGTCACATTGTGAGGAAGGACCTGGTACATCCATTACTGTAGCATCATCCCTGTCGGTGGAGGTTGTAGGCAATGACATGGCAGGATATACAGTGGGGTTAGAGACAGATGAGGAGGAGGACCTACGTAAAGTTTTGCGCCAACAGGATGTGTGGCAGTTGTTCATATGTCGCCTCAAGCACGTGGTACCCAAGTGTCCGGTGTCTTTCCCACGCTTAAGCCTCATCTGACATAGATTACAAATAGCAACGCTGCGCTCTACTGCACATTTCGTAAAGAACTCCCAGACAACAGAGTTCCTGCATGTGTTCTTTGAGACAACAGCGCTCTGCACCAGAGCAGCTCTGACATGTGATGCCTTGGACTGGCTAGTGCTACGGTTGGTCACAGAGGATGTTGTGCCTCGTGTTTGCTGTGCCTCCTCCTCCTCCTCTTTCTCACTTAATTCCTCTGTTCGATCAGGCACCCAGGTGGAGTCAGTGACCTCATCATCATTGTCATCATCACCCCCTATCTTCTCGTCACTGGAGCCAACTTGGCAGTATGCTGCAGCTGCTGGGGCAACATGAGTGCCAGTTATTTGTGTGTCATCACTGGCACCCCCTTCCTCTAGGTTGATTATTCTCCCTTCCTCAACCTCAGAGATTGAATCAGAGCACTGTACTTGCTGCGCATCCTCAAGCAGCATGTCACTCTCATTGTAGTCCAACAATTCAGCTGACTCCTCCGTGTGTGATAGCGAGGCTACGGCAGGAGTAGCTGTGGACATGGAGGCTGCATTAGATGCTTTGGCAGCTGAGGTGGACTGTAAAGCACTAGAAGCCTGGCTGGCAGAGGACTCGGAGGATGAGGATGGCCTGGTTAGCCAATCCACCAAGTCCTCTGTATGCTGCTGCTGCTTAAGGCGGCCAGCACCAGTTAGAAAGGACAAGCGTGCCCTGCAGAGGATGCACCACGTCCACCACGACCAGAGGCACAGTCTCCCAACACAGGGGCTGCTTGCCCTCTTTTCTGTGTCTGGGAGCGTCTGCCTGTCCTTTTTGTTCTTTCAGACATGGTGTGTGATATATAGATTAATATATACAGAACTCTGATTCAACTCTGGTATAAAGATTTAAAGAACTCTGGTATAACTCAGTGAGGCACCCTGATAGCTGGCAGCCAGTGACAAGACACAGATTACAAGTCTCAGACACCTCCTATAAATCAGTGAGACCCCTTGATGGGTGCCAGTGAAACCTCCTATAAATCAGTGAGACCCCTTGATGGGTGGCAGCCAGTGAGAACACACGGATTATAACAATTCCCAAATATTTTAAAGAAATTAGTGAGCCCCAAAATACTGCGTGGTACTTCCTGTGTGACAGACAGATCACCTCAATTCACAAATGTTTTGTAGAAATTAGTGAGCCCCAAAATACTGCGTGGTACTGGTTGTGTGACAAGACACAGATCACCTCAATTCACAAATGTTTTGTAGAAATTAGTGAGCCCCAAAATACTGTGTGGTACTGGTTGTGTGACAAGACACAGATCACCTCAATTCACAAATGTTTTAAAGAAATTAGTGAGCCCCAAAATACTGCGTGGTACTGGCTGTGTGACAAGACACAGATCACCTCAATTCACAAATGTTTTAAAGAAATTTGTAACCCCCAAAAAGACTTGCTGGCTGTGTGACAAGATACAGAAGATCACCTCAATTCACAAATGTTTAAGAAAATAGTGAGCCCCAAAATACTGCTGCTGGCTGTGTGACAAGACACAGATCACCTCAATTCACAAATGTTTTAAAGAAATTTGTAAACCCCAAAAAAACTTGCTGGCACAGTGACAAGACACACATCACCTAGATTCCCTGATATTTGGTAGAAATTAGACCCCCCCAGACCCCCCCCCCAGTAGCATGGCAGACCGGCAGTAACAACACACAACTATCTCCTCTGAAATCTCCTCTCAAAATGCGTGCTGTAGCTATGCGTGGAAACGTTATATAGTGTGCTGCGGGACTTAGCTCTGTGAGCCCATGATTGGGCAAAATTTGCCCAATCAGGACTCTGAGCCGTGATTGGCATACTGTTGAACCTGTCTTGCAGCAGACCTGTGGTCAGGTGCAAGGCTGTAGCCAATTACGAGTTTCAGGCCAGTGGGAAAATGCATTGTGGTCGAACATGCGGCGAACACCCTGAAATGTTCGGTGTTCGCGATCTAATCGAACAGGCTAAGTTCGGGTCAAACTCCGAACCGAACAGTTCATCCCTAGTGAGCATCTAATGATTGTAGACTTTAAATAATAATAGTGTGGACTTCTCTATTCCCACATCTTAGATTTTAATGAAATAATGGTCTCTATTGGCTCTGAGAGGTTTTAATGTTTAATGTCTCTAACATTCTAAGGAAATTGTGCCAAGATGAGGGACATTTAACAAATTTCACTTATTGTACCTGGTTTAGAAGTATTTTACAAGCCGTAAAGTCAAGATAAAGGGAACTGGCAATTTTAACCAATAGGATTACTTTTAACACACCACTGGTGTCCATAAATTTGCCCCTTTTTCATATAACCACCCCATTTGTCCGTTAAAACATGTTTAAACTGCATCTGACTACCACAACATACAATAAAATAAACAGGGTTATTCAGAGAAAGGTGAGACTCTGGAGACCTTTTGGAGAAGTAAAAATTCTAGGTCAAAAAATCCAAACCAGAAAAATTCGCCCATTTATCTCACTTTCCAAATCAGCTATTTTGATCTATTATTTTCACTTCTTCAAACGTTCTCCAGAGTTTCACCTTTCTCTGAATAACCCTGTAAGATTCTTCTGTAAAAGTCTGAGATACATTTCCTTCTATTCCTAATTACTTTTATTTTTTTTTAATGTTCAAAGTCATTTCAGTATATCCAAAGAATATGCTCTTTGGTTTAATGCACACATTTTTAAAAAAAATCCAGTGCTATGAGCATATAAGCGTCTATCATAATCAAATGGGTTATTGCATAAATCTATTACAGCAGAAACTGCAAAGTGATTATAAGAACATTCTAAAAATGACGCTATCAATGCAAAATAGTTTTTGTAAAAAAAGAAATGTCTTAAAAAGCAAAGAATTCACTAGCATATTCAGTCTGATGAATTACAAAGAATCCTGAGACATAATACATTACAGCTTAGCCAGCCCCCCAGGACGCCTATTTGTTCATTAGTATGATTGATCACAGAGACTCCTATGATAGCTAATCTTTAATGGAACTCTAGAGGGAATTACATTTGCCAAAATAAAATACAGTCCCAGGAATCATCGTGTTGAAGCAATGCTATGTTTCACAGCTCTCATTTAAGCCAGTTGGAGCTGTTTTATTATTAACGGATTACAAAATTGTTTAACATTTTTGCTCAAAAGAATTTGTTGTTACTTTCCACACCTTGAGGGTTGCAGAGATACAAAGGTTTAAGGATTATAATGCATGAGATGTTATGTTGTGCATGATCCGAATAACCCATAGAAATTATATTTTGGAGTAGGGATGTGCATGGCTGAAAAAATTGTTTTGTTTCAGTTTAGTTTCATTAAGTTTTTAAATCATTTCGTTTTGGAATTTTGTAACTTATTTCGCTTCGTATTTTGTTTTGTTACGGATCGATTTGAAATTTTGAATTGATTTGAAATTTTGAATCGATTTGAAATTTCATAATCGATTTGAATTTCATATATCAATTCGATAGTTGATATCAATTTTAATTTTGGATCACTAGATAAAACCTCAATCAAATTTTGCTGTTAAAAGAAAAGCAAGGGTTAAATATTAAGCTGTCACAGATTTAGTATTTGAGTCAAATTAAACAGTGAAACAAAATTAATTTGTTTCATAAAGTGCTTTGCTTACTATTACTTGTATTTTAAGTTAAGATCAATTCGATAGTTGATATCAATTTGATAGTTCATTTCAAATTCGATTCTTGATATCAGTTATTAAAATTTTTCTTTTATGATGATGACACAGTGTAAAACTAAATAAATTCGTTATATACCGTTTCATTTCGTTTCGAATTCGTATCATATCGATTCGTTATTCGGAAGTACTTCCGAATACGAATTATCAAATTTCATTCCAAATTCCGAATTTTTCCGAAAGAATGCACATCTCTTTATTGGAGGTTATTCAGTAACTGCAGGTCTAGTAACATCTACAAACGTTACATCCAAAGTGCAGCAGGAGAAGCTTTACAGTGCAGGATTTAACGCTTGTGAAACGCTGGCATTTGTCACCACTAGTACAACAGCAATTTTTGCTGATATATACAATACAAGTAGTTACTGAATAGCCCTTTTTTTCCCAGGTGTTAAATTTCCCCTATGCAATTCCAACTCGGAGCAGTTTTAATTGTAGCTACAAAAAAGTGTAAATCTAAATCTGACAGTAAGGTAACTAACCTGGTGGATTCCAATGTTTATTGAATTATATGCCTCAGCGGCTGTTGCGGTCCCGGCGTCCCTCCCCGCGGCTCCGGGGTTGGCGTCTCCCCCGCATCCTGTTCCTGCGCTGTATGCACGCGCGGCAGCGGCTCCGGATTTAGCCCCTCCGGCGGCGTGACGTCATCACACCTCCATGTGACCCGTTTTGGCCAATCGGCAGGCAGGGCGCGGGATTTAAACTTGCTCTGGCCATTCCTCGATGCCCTTTCGTGGTTCTGCTTGTCTGACCCTTAAGTGCTTGCATTATTTTCTCTTTGACGGATATTCTGTGTATGACCTGGCTTTCTATTTTGACTTGTGTACCTCCAAACCCCTTGACTCGGCTATTGTTACTCGACTCTGCTTTTTGCCTGTCCCTTACTTTGGTTCATATTTACCACTCTTTACCTACCTGTCTGAAACACCAGACACTCTAAGGACTGGTTCCTGTCCTCCTCGTGAGTCCCTGCCTTATAGGTTCACCTCTAGTATTTGCAGAACCCAGCCATTACAAGGACTGGTATCGCATCTAGGATTTTGGTCACCTATTGCTTTATTGGTACTGTTGAAGTACACCTTTCACTTTACGTGTGTTGGCCTGACATCAGATTCACTCCTCGCTAATTGCATAACCCAGCCAACTCAAGGACTGGTATCACAATTAGCATTCGGGCCTTCTGTTATTTTATAGGGTTGACCGCTTTTATACCCTCGGGTACGTGAGTGTGCCTGACATTGAATATTCAATTGCTTTGATTTTTTAGACAATGTTTAATTGTTGTTGACATTGCAGGTTGCATCTCTCACGTACAACACAAAATGACTAACCGGTCTATTCAAAGAAAGAAGAGAGAGGATCCTAGTGACGCAGTCTCTTTTGAGAGTGATCTATATAAAATATTGATTGGGTACGGTATTCCCACTATTTCAATCAGTGCACGGTCGAAAAGACCACTAAAGTGCTGCTATGAATAGAACTAAGTGCAGTAGTTTTACTGTGCAAAAAGGTGACAGTTGATTTCCTGTTATGTTCAAATCGCATATAAAGTGCAAAGTGACAGTTGATATCCTGATATATTCAAAAAAATCCCACATATAAAGTGCAGATGCAAAAAAGAAAGTGCATATATAAGTGCGTATAGTGCAATTGAAGGTCTTTTAAAAGGTTATCCTTATAAAGTCTCGTTTTCCAAATCACTTGTGAAGGCAAAAAAACAGTCCAACCGACCATATATTCTGTATTGAAGACAAAGGTAGTCTGGTTGAGTCTCCACAGGGGCAGTCCAGAGGCTTACGTGAGGTCCTGGTGCACTGTCTTCACCTAAGTCCTATATAGACTCCCAATTCCCAAAAAATGGGAGGAAAAGAGGAGAGGGGTAGAAGGGAAACAGAAAAAAGAAAAAATGGTGCAATATTGACTGATACAGGGTTAAGTGCCCGTAGACAAGGGAACACTTACACTTTATAGAGCCTTATATACCGGCTCTGGTGTGGAATGCCTTGGGCTTAATTGAGGGTAGCCTCTGCCCTTCTTTAGAGTTTTCTTGGGGTAGCCTCTGCCTTTCCTTAATGTTTGCTTGATCGTCTCAGATATAAAAGAGAGAGATCTTCATAGTAGGCTTGTGCACCGATTTTTTTTTTCGGTTCGATTCGGTTCGATTTTTCGGATTTTTAAACTTTTCGATTCGGCTCGTTTCGACCGATTTCGGTTTCGATTCGATTCGGTTCGACCTGTTTTTCGGGTACATTCTTTTTTCAGAATTTCGACCATTTTTCGTATTTTCGTGTCACTGTGCTCGGTTTTTGTATCGACTTTTCGTTTTTTCGAAAAATTTTCGTTTTTCAGAAAATTTTCGTTTTTACAAAATTTTCGTTTTTCGGAAAATTTTCGTTTTTCGGAATTGCACATTTTTCGGCATATCGACCATTTTTCGTATTTTTCGTGTCATTTTGCCCGTTTTTTGTATCGACTTTTCGTTTTTTCCAAAAAAAAAAAAATTTCAGAAAATGTTTGTTTTTACAAAATTTTCGTTTTTCGGGAAATTTTCGTTTTTCGGAAAATTTTCGTTTTTCGGAACATCTGTTCTCCTCGTTTGCCACATTTCAAGCCCATTCGAAAAATCCGAAAATATTTCGTTTCGGCTCGGAAAACATTTCGGATCTGAACTTTTCGGATCTAAAATTTTTCGGAAATTCGGCCGCATCCGAAAACACGAATCGGGAAATTTCGTGAAAATTCCGAAATTCCGAAACCCGAAACGCACATCCCTACTTCATAGCGTAATTTGTAAACAATTATTATTATTATTATTATTATTTATTTATAAAGCGCCAGCATATTCCGCAGCGCTGTACAATAAGCACAGTATAGACAGGGTTACAATACATTGAACAACATTTGACAAACAGTACAGGAGGAGATGAGGGCCCTATTCCCGTAGGAACTCACAATCTAGGAGGGTTGGGGTTGGAAACAGGAGGAGAGGACAATGTTTAAAATAAGGTAAGTAGTGGTCAAAACAAACTCACCGATGTTGGAGCCTTAGGTTCCAGGCTCAACTTGTAGGCGTGTGGTACTACTTATTCGGTGGGTACCTTCACCTCTTTCATCTGCAGATGGTCTTGGGGAAATGCAGACTGAATCCAGCAATCTGTCAGGAATGGCACTAGCGTGGCACCGCAGGTATAGGGGTGTCTGAGCCCAGGGAGGCAAGAATACACACACTGAAGGTGGACCCACTGGAGGTGGGCAAACAGATACAGGGAAGATCCAGGCAAAGATACAAGGGGGTAATCCAGAGAATGGTCAAGGGGTCATCTGTTGTCCAAGGATAGGCGGATTATGGTTGTTGGTGGGCAAGCAGAGGGTCTGGTACACGGTATAACCTTATATAGTATTATACATGTTATACCGTGTACCAGACCCTCTGCTTGCCCACCAACAACCATAATCCGCCTACCCTTGGACAATAGATCGCCCCTTGACCATTCTCTGGATTACCCCCTTGTACCTTTGCCTGGATCTTCCCTGTATCTGTTTGCCCACCTCCAGTGGGTCCACCTTCAGTGTGTGTATTCTTGCCTCCCTGGGCTCAGACACCCCTATACCTGCGGTGCCACGCTGGTGCCATTCCTGACAGATTGCTGGATTCAGTCTGCATTTCCCCAAGACCATCTGCAGATGAAAGAGGTGAAGGTACCCACCGAATAAGTAGTACCACACGCCTACAAGTTGAGCCTAGAACCTAAGGCTCCAACATCGGTGAGTTTGTTTTGACCACTACTTACCTTATTTTAAACATTGTTTACAAATTACGCTATGAAGATCTCTCTCTTTTATATCTGAGACGATCGAGCAAACATTAAGGAAAGGCAGAGGCTACCCCAAGAAAACTCTAAAGAAGGGCAGAGGCTACCCTCAATTAAGCCCAAGGCGTTCCACACCAGAGCCGGTATATAAGGCTCTATAAAGTGTAAGTGTTCCCTTGTCTACGGGCACTTACCCCTGTATCAGTCAATATTGCACCATTTTTTTCTTTTTTCTGTTTCCCTTCTACCCCTCTCCTCTTTTCCTCCCATTTTTTGGGAATTGGGAGTCTATATAGGACTTAGGTGAAGACAGTGCACCAGGACCTCACGTAAGCCTCTGGACTGCCCCTGTGGAGACTCAACCAGACTACCTTTGTCTTCAATACAGAATATATGGTCGGTTGGACTGTTTTTTGCCTTCACAAGTGATTTGGAAAACGAGACTTTATAAGGATGACCTTCAATTGCACTATACGCACTTATATATGCACTTTCTTTTTTGCATCTGCACTTTATATGTGTGATTTTTTTTGAATATATCAGGATATCAACTGTCACTTTGCACTTTATATGCGATTTGAACATAACAGGACATCAACTGTCACCTTTTTGCACAGTAAAACTACTGCACTTAGTTCTATTCATAGCAGCACTTTAGTGGTCTTTTCGACCGTGCACTGATTGGGTATGGTATTCCCACTATTTCAATCAATATTTTATATAGACCACTCTCAAAAGAGACTGCGCCACTAGGATCCTCTCTCTTCTTCCTACTGTACATTTGCACATTTCTGTCGGTTTTGTGTTTCAATCCCTGTCGGCTGCACAACATAAACATATCCACCAATATTAGCGCCTCCACTGTACTCCCCTTTCCCAACTATTCAAAGAAAGGTGAAACTCAGGAGAATGGTTGAAAAAGTGAAAATTCTAGGTCGAAATGGCTAAACCGGAAACATTATCCCATTTATTTCACTTTCCAAATCGGCTATTTGCTCTAGATTGTTCTCTTCTCCTGCCAGTTCTCCTGATTTTCACCTTTCTTTGAATAGACCTGTAAATAAACAAATATTGGTGCTTTACATTCTTTATTATTTTGGTTCCAGGTATATGGTGGAAACAAACATGCTGAGTGGGGATTCCAGCTCTTAGACATAGACTGAGCTAGTAGCTTCTCATCCTGTGAGAGATGAAGTTCCACAGGAATTCCTGGCAGACTCTGCACATCACCATCTCTCTAAATTCAGACATGCAGTAAACTAAGGATAGAGACATTGCTGTTTGAATTACATAGTATAAGTATATTCCAGACCCAAAGCTTTACGATGTCACTTCTCTCAAATATTTAGGTATGTGGTTAGACCCAAATCTATCATTTGGCTCCCACATCGAAAAACTCTCATCTAAACTAGGTGCCCAAACTAGGTGCCTGTCACGGGATGCCCCAAGAGGCTCGGCCACAAACCCCAGGACCCTCAGCCAGGGACAGCTTTAATGACGCTGGGGTTACTGTGGACTCTTCAGTGCCGTTGCACCATAGGGACATATGTCATGGAGTTGATGTAACGCTCCATGCTTCAAACCCCAAGAGACTTTATGTTCATTTATATCGTGTGATTTTAAATCTATTTTACATCGTTTGGTTTTAGTTAATTTAGTTTAGTGTTAAATGACATAGCTTTGGTTTTTTAAAATACTATATTCCTGTAGGTAAATGTGTTTTGTGTATACAGTAAACAAGCTTTGCTCTTGTGTAACTTTATGCATCAGGGTTTTCCCCATTATCTAGCTGCATGTTTAAATCAAGGGATCTCTGATAGTGTGTTTAATCTGATGTGCTGGAACAATGGATATACAAATGTTGTGTGAGTTGAAGGCTAAGAGAATGTGAAGAATGTTTATTGTAAATAACTGACATAATCTAATTAGTATGGGTATGCTAGTAATTAGTATGGGTATGCAAATTATGACTGTTGTACTTCAGCATAAATGGTGGCGTTGTTCATTAAAAGAAGTCAGAGAACTCTCAAGCTGAGAGAGAGAGGATCCTGTTGGAACATACAGCCGCGTTTGGTGTTTCATTCAGCGACGCTACACTACACTATCACCCTCAGAAGGCAGAGAGCGGCCTTCTGGAGATTCCGAACGGCTCCAGGGCAGAGGAACAGAAGCAGGCCGGTCAAGCTGCTCGAGGCGCTGAGGACAGCGCTCCCAGTAGCCGGGCTGACCGCAACGAAGGGGTGTCTGGAGAGCCAGGACCGACGGAAGGGAACGGTTCCTTCACACTGGTGGCAAGCGGTGGGATAGCTCTCTGCAACCCCCAAGAAGACCCTTACCATGGCCGGGTACAGCGTTTACCAGCGGGACGTCCTGCGGGGCATGTTGGAGAATCGGGGAGGGACTCCCGGCAACAAAAAGAAGAAAACCCTAGTGAAGGAGCTGACCAGGATGGACCAGCAAAGGGTGAGCCCCCCCAACTCTGACTCAGGATCCTAACGAGCACCTTCGGCAGAGCGCTCGGTCGTTGATCATGGGATTCGGCCTCACCCCCTCCGAGGACATGGTGAGCCGGCTAATGGTGGACCTCCAAGCGGCTGAGGAGAGGGACCGTCAGCACGAGTTGCGGATGGCGGCGCTCTGTATGAAGTGCGATGAACTTTCTAACCCCGTCCCCAAGCCCGTAGAACCCTGGGTCGAGGTTTACAGCTCGACTGGAGCTTCACCCCGGGAATCTGCACCCCCCAGCGATACCCCTTTCAGGAACTTACAGCTCGCCTGGAGTCTGTATTGGGGAAATCGCACATCCCAGCGACCCTTGGATGGAGACTTACAGCTCGCCTGGAGCTGCATCTGAGGACGCCACATTCCCCGCCGAGGAGTGGTGCCCCTGTGCCGGCACCCTCGCCGACATGGAGGCTGAATTTCCGAGAAGGCTGCAGGAGGGCCTGGATCGGTACCACGGGTCCACAGTGGAGCCCACTGGGCTTGAGTGGCGGGACGAGATCCGCCAAGAGCTTTGGTATGAGGCGCTACGCCATGAAAGGGACTGCCACGGGGTTGATGTCCCTTCGAGCGCTGTCATTTTCCAGGTGCAGTTCAATGCCAGAGCTGCATTCCTGAGGGGCCAACCCCCGGACGAGCGGGAGGCAGAGCTCAAATACCTGGTGCAGCAGGAGATTGCACTGGACGCCGCGTACCGCGCGCTCCGGTGGCTAACAGGCCCTCTGCTACCCCGCACCATTGACGGCGCCTCCACCGCAGGCCCCCACTACGGCGGCACAGGGCTGCTTTACGAGAACATGGCCCAGGACCCTGGGTTCGGAGAAGAGACAGAAGAGCGGTCGGAGGAGATACTGGAGCGACGGAAAAAGGAGCTCCCGTACGATAGCAGGGACTCTGAGTTAGAGGAACTGGAGTTCCTAGTAGAGCGAGAATGGGAGCTCGAGAAGGCCTATAGGAGACTGTTAGACCCGACTGCGGAACGCTGTCCAAGTCCCATGTACTGGGACTGTCCGGCGGAAGGAACCGACAGTCCAAGGAACCTTGAAGTATGGGAGGCTGAAATGCTCCCATGGGTCCCCGTTGGGGCCCCAGCAGAAGAAGTGATTCCTTCAAACCCGCAGGAAGACACGGTGGCCGAGTCCGCGGGTCCAGCAGAAGAGCTGGCCACGGGGCAGAGCGCCGCTGGCCTCTGCCCACTTCCCACAGTCTGCCAGGAGGAGCGGGAAGATGGTTTCCCCGGGCTATGCTGGCCGCAGCCATTGATTGCCCCGGGGGTGGAACAAACCATCCCCCCGCAAGAAGACCCCCACCCAGCTGAAGAGCTGGCCACAGGGCAGAGCGCCGCTGGCCTCTGCCCACCTATTCCAGCTGTCCCGAGGAGCAGGAGGGGGATACCCTGGGGCTGCCTCCCCCACAGCCGCTTACCTCGTCCGTCCCCCTGGACTTTGTTCTGGTACCCGCCTCCCCAGCAGAAGAGCTGGCCACGGGGCAGAGTGCCACTGGCCTCTGCCCACTTTCTGCCGAATGCCCTGAGGAGCAGCCAGGTTTACCCCAGCTGCTTGGCTCGCAGCCGTTGTCCTCCTCCGACCACCCGAATGTTGTGCCAGTACCCACCCCCCCAGCAGAAGATCTGGCAACGGGGCAGAGTGCCGCTGGCCTCTGCCCACTCTCCGACTGCCCTGAGGAGCAGCAGGGTTTTCCAGAGCTGCTGACCCCGCAGCCGTTGACCCCACTTGACCCCCTAGATGTCATTTCTGTACCCACCCCCCCAGCAGAAGAGTTGGCAACGGGGCAGAGTGCCGCTGGCCTCTGCCCACTCTCCGACTGCCCTGAGGAGCAGCAGGGTTTTCCCGAGCTGCTGACCCCGCAGCCGTTGACCCCACTTGACCCCCTGGATGTCATTTCTGTACCCACCCCCCAGCAGAAGAGTTGGCAACGGGGCAGAGTGCCGCTGGCCTCTGCCCACTCTCCGACTGCCCTGAGGAGCAGCAGGGTTTTCCCGAGCTGCTGACCCCGCAGCCGTTGACCCCACTTGACCCCCTGGATGTCATTTCTGTACCCACCCCCCAGCAGAAGAGCTGGCAACGGGGCAGAGTGCCACTGGCCTCTGCCCACTCTCCAACTGCCCTGAGGAGCAGCAGAGTTTTCCCGAGCTGCTGACCCCGCAGCCATTGACCCCACTTGACCCCCTGGATGTCATTTCTGTACCCACCCCCCAGCAGAAGAGCTGGCAACGGGGCAGAGTGCCGCTGGCCTCTGCCCACTCTCCAACTGCCCTGAGGAGCAGCAGAGTTTTCCCGAGCTGCTGACCCCGCAGCCGTTGACCCCACTTGACCCCCTGGATGTCATTTCTGTACCCACCCCCAGCAGAAGAGTTGGCAACGGGGCAGAGGGCCGCTGGCCTCTGCCCATCTCCCACCATCCACCCCAAGGAGCAGAAGGGGGATACCCTCGGGCTACTTATCCCGCAGCCACGGACCTCACCGGAGATGGAGGACGCCATTCTCCTGGCCGGAGTCCCCTTCTCGGCCTTGAACCACCCAGCCGACGCGCTGGCCACGGGGCAGAGCCTGCTTCCGCTCTGCCCATCTCCGCAACCCTTTGGCCCGGAGGCCCCACGCAGCCACTGTTCTCTTCAACGGCTGACCAGGGCACTCAGGGCACGTGCATTTAGCACCCGTTTTTCCCGGGTGCGAGATATTCCCGGAGGTGGCACAGGCGGTACCCCTCCCCAGCCACAGGATCCTTATTCCAGAGGGGGTATCCCCAACGACTTGTACCCCCAACCCGCCAGGCACGGCCGCAAGGCCAAATGGAGAAGCCTGGTGGCTCGCCCCCTTCCAACAGACTATGGACCTGGGAGCACCGACTTCCCCGGTATGACCCGTTGGGGTCCAACCGGGTGCGTCGAACTTTGGGAAGGGGGAGGAGTGTCACGGGATGCCCCAAGAGGCTCAGCCACAAACCCCAGGACCCTCAGCCAGGGACAGCTTTAATGACGCTGGGGTTACTGTGGACTCTTCAGTGCCGTTGCACCATAGGGACATATGTCATGGAGTTGATGTAACGCTCCATGCTTCAAACCCCAAGAGACTTTATGTTCATTTATATCGTGTGATTTTAAATATATTTTACATTGTTTGGTTTTAGTTAATTTAGTTTAGTGTTAAATGACATAGCTTTGGTTTTAAAATACTATATTCCTGTAGGTAAATGTGTTTTGTGTATACAGTAAACAAGCTTTGCTGCTGTGTAATTTATGCATCAGGGTTTTCCCCATTATCTAGCTGCATGTTTAATTCAAGGGATCTCTGATAGTGTGTTTAATCTGATGTGCTGGAACAATGGATATACAAATGTTGTGTGAGTTGAAGGCTAAGAGAATGTGAAGAATGTTTATTGTAAATAACTGACATAATCTAATTAGTATGGGTATGCTAGTAATTAGTATGGGTATGCAAATTATGACTGTTGTACTTCAGCATAAATGGTGGCGTTGTTCATTAAAAGAAGTCAGAGAACTCTCAAACTGAGAGAGAGAGGATCCTGTTGGAACATACAGCCGCGTTTGGTGTTTCATTCAGCGACGCTACACTACACTATCACCCTCAGAATGCAGAGAGCGGCCTTCTGGAGATTCCTAACGGCTCCAGGGCAGAGGAACAGAAGCAGGCCGGTCAAGCTGCTCGAGGCGCTGAGGACAGCGCTCCCAGTAGCCGGGCTGACCGCAACGAAGGGGTGTCTGGAGAGCCAGGACAGACGGAAGGGAACGGTTCCTTCACAGTGCCCTATATAGAAACAAATCCTGCCTGAGCGCCGCGGTTAGAAAGCAGATTGTACAACAAATGCGTATGCCAGCTTTCAAATATGGAGATGTAGTGTATGCAGCAGCCCCGCAAAACACCTTCATAGACTTACTACATTTGTGCTACAATGTAACTACATAAGCCATCATTGTGACATGTTAAAAGAGCTAAACTGGGCGTCGCTGGAATCTAGACGCGCTCTTCACCTTTCCAACCTGGTGTTTAATAGATTTTCTGGAACGCTACCACCCTACCTGAATAGACTGCTTCCCCTAGCAGTTCCCTCATCCTATAACCTCCGATCCAGGACCAGTACCTTACTTGCAATACCACAATACAAAAAGAAAGTGGCTCGATCCTCATTTTCCTACAGAGCACCACAATTCTGGAATAGCCTCCCAGACGCCATCTCTATTATCTCTGTAATAGATCTCTATTAATATACCTCAATACAGAATGCACCTGTAAACATATAACAGTGACTATATTTCCTACGTATTTATTTTCTGTGTTAATCTGTATATTTGTGTTATTTTTTTATATCTTGCACTTATTACTTTGTATTTCTTTAACAACAGTAACATTTCAATGTTCTTGAACCCAGGACATACTTGAAAATTAGAGAAATCTCAAATGTATCCTTCCTGGTAAAATACTTTGCAAATAAATAATTGTTCCAAATTCCAAAACTAGAGGTTTATATTTAGTAAGAAAAGAAAAAAAAACAAGGACCCAACAAACACATAAATGGTAGACACTGGGGGGGGGGCCGTTTCCCTAGTTGACACTAATACGGAGACAGTAAGCAGTAAAATCGGCACCTAAAGATTTTCACTCGCCATCTCCATGTTAATGTTGTATTCCGGTGAAGGTGCTATGTCAGCACCTCGCCCTGGGAGGAAGCACTAAGCTGGATAATACCATCAGTAACGCTTCTGCTTTGCCACGAGTATCAGCTCCTGGACTCCATGGAGCCTTGCGCATCCAGGCCGCGAGCTACGCACAACCTCACTCTCGCAAGATCTCAAAGCGCCGCGGAGTCATTACAAAGGCACACAAGGAACTATTTGTTCCCACTAGTCTCACTCTGTTTCCAGCAAGAAGAAGCAGATCGAGCCACTCTTTTCACCGTGGGATGAAAGGTTTGTATGGGATTTTTAGGGGGGTTAGAGTGTAGTAAATGAGGTTGCAATTACAGAATCATTTAACACCAGCTTTCAGGAGGTGGTAAAATTTGTCAATCCGCGTCCTGAGGGTAACATGCACCAGCACCTTGGATTACCTCACTTATCGAGATGGTGAAGAATGATTGCGCTCCCCATGTTAGGTATAGGAGGTGCAAACAACAGCAACCTGACTCAAGCTGCGAGGGACAAACTGATTTCCCCCCAGTTTAAAGCCAATTTTGGAATATCTATGCTAGATGATAAATTACTAACCCTAGCGCTAACACTTACATATCGAGATGTTACATTAGCACCAACTATGGAATAGAGGCCAAGGGGAGTTTCACTGTTTATTGTGATAGCTGCGTAGCATCTCAAAAGTGCAGTGAGTCACATCATATCTGTTTGCAATCCAAGGATGTTGTAAAGGGATGAAAACTAAAAAGCTTTCTGGCATACAATACAATGGTATACATTATACAATGATATATAATAGTATACAACATTTCTGTGCAATTTAAACGTTCACTTGCTGTATACAACTTACAGTCAAGATTGAATATGGGATGAGTAATAATAAAAGTTATTCGGACAGTACAAAAATTTTAAAAATTATGTTTAAAAAGCTATTTGACACCTTATTTGATTAGTTAATTGTTCCTGGAAGCCTTAATTGGACTTGTGTAGAGTTGGTCTTGGGCGTTTGCTGCTGTTCGCAACATCAAAACTCACAATCTGTCAATAGTTACAATAGGTTATGAGTTTTATTGGCAGTTCTGAGTTTGCAATGCTTCCATGTTTACTGATTGGTATATTTTTTTGTTGCATAGCATTCTTTTTTTCTGTGCAAAAATCATTTTTTGTTTGACGTATCTTTGCACATTCAGTTGTCGGTTCAGGCGTCGCATACCTCCAATCTCACTCACCTGCAAGTTTGGAATTTAATGTATGTAACGGCAAGACGTTTTGCAGACTCCTATTTAAACCATGGAACTTAAAACCTATTTTATTTTTTTCAAGCCATGATTCTTGATCCCCCATTTATTAATAGTAACATCTACGTGAATGATAAGAAACATTTGCACAAAACGGAAATTGGATCAAGAAGTCATCTTTAGTAACATGTTTTACCTGGGTTTGACTTTGTAACGATCAAAACCATAATAATATCTTCTTATACTAACTGAATTGTCTATTACTCTGTTAATCTTCATCATCTTGATGTAGGAATAGCTCTGTAAAAATACTAATTCCAAAAATGTGTATTTTAATTATTTAATTTTTAATTAAAATTATTAAAAAATCATTACTTTCTTTTCTTTCCCTCTTTCAGCCATACATCCTAATGAACAACATTCAACAGCTGAGAGTACAACTTGAAAAAATGTTTGAGAACATGGGAGGCAAAGATGTAAGTATAAATGTATAATTGGTTAATTGGTGTACCCCCTCCCGATGACAAAAAAATATATTTAGAGATCATTAGCTTAATTATTACTTAACTGATAAAGACTTTTTCTGCCATAAATATAAAATCCTCAAAGAACTTTAGAACTACATCGATGTGTCCTGCAGAATTAGTAGCATCTGGTGTACAGAGCCATGTTGTCACTAAGTTAGTAGGACATTTTTTTGGAGCTGCTAATAATTCCTTAAATATGTAATCAGGTTTAAAATTACCTGCTCTGACCAGAAGCCAAGTCACACAAAATGATAGTTTTCCTTAGAATTACTACTCAATGCCTCAAAAAAAAATAATCTGGTCCAAAAATATCCACAAGGAACATATTTCCATTAAATTATTCATTTCAAATGCCATTTAAAAAGCATGCACTACAGTTAAAAATAACATTTTGCTACGATATGCTAATGATCTGTAAAAATGAAACAGGAATATTAAATTTTGTGTGTCGTATTCCCAAGTGAGCAACTACTGGAATAACTGTTCATGATGGTACATGTATGTGTGTAGATGGTTTTGTGTTTGGTGCTTTGTCTGTAATGTGTCATGTCTTTGTCCAATGCCCTTAACTTGCAATCGACTGAACAGAAGAAAGAAGGAGCAATAGCTTTTTATAAGGTTTGTGAAGGCAAGCATGCGTAGATATTTAAAGTCATGCATTTAGAACTTTATTTAGTGCCAACATGAAGGTTTTTGTGACATTTCCCGTCTAAGAATGCAAAATATTGTAGAGTTCATTACGAAGAACATCTAAATTCTTTATGATATCACTGGGAGGTCCTACCAGGATCTATATCATACCTGTTAATAGCTGCAATTGTTTGCTTCAGTACTTTAAACTTTATATTTCAGCCCTTCCTTATCTGTCATGACGGAAAAGCATGCATGTCTTGAGCTACAACTATGTGCTACCATAGTATGAAATTTTGTAACTCATGACATTAAGTGCTAACTTGTTGGAATCCCAACTGCCCCATGGCTAATCAACAAGAGGGATTATCCGTAAATTAAATTATTGAGCCTGGAAATCCAATGTATTGACCCTGTGCATGAGTGTTGGATACTCCACATTTGTGTTCCTTGGGCAGCGTCTTGTCACCATACCTTTTAAGATGTTGGCAGTGCATGTACTTAGGCCTTCCGTCGATGATACGTGTAGACTAAAGTGTGCTAATCCTGTTCATTCAGAAGGTCATCTACAGTTTGGCACACTTTAGGCAGATGGGGTTTGGTGCTAAGGTCTGTCCGTTCAACAGACACTGATTTTTTTCAGTCTGGCAAAATATATTTGCAAGTTTTCCAAGTGAATAAAAAAAGACCCCATGCTAGATGTCAAACCATACCCAAGGAACTTTGGAACTTTTTGGGTTTTTGCCTAAGATGATATATTTTGCTCAGGACCCTAACGTCGGCACAGCCAGTGATTTGTGCAAAAAACTGGATAAAATCAGATATGCCCTGTCAAATAATCACATTTGCATGATGTGAATGTTCCAGGATTCATAATAGCCTGTAATATGCCATAAATCAGAAATCAAACAGCTTTCACTGCGCTGGAGAAGATTATCCATTGTATTGGCTCTATTGATAAGATTATATCTGTCCTTTCCGATCGCTTATTAAGAAAACTGAAAATGTATTTCTGGGCATTCCAACGGTTGAGCTGAGCTATGCAAACTATTTTGTTACCCCTTTAATTAATGCCAAGAAACACCATTTTATTTAATCCATATTTTACAATTTGTACAAAAAATATAAATGTAGGTATCATGTATACTGTTGTAAAAATCTCTGAGCTTCAGGTGGACCATTACTAATTATTTTTAGTATACACATATACACTATATTGCCAGAAGTATTCGCTCACCTGCCTTGACTCGCATATGGATGGGTGAGCGAATACGTTTGGCAATATAGTGTATATATTTGAGTGTTTCTCCGTTTATTCTTTATAGCTCATCGAACCCATCTTCTACTATAAACAAGTAGTACATTAGTAGTGTACTAATCAATTCAAGCTTTATAGAAGCAGAATGTTGGCACTTGCTGTGCTAGTAGCTTTGTACCAGATTTATTCGACATTTCAATGAGTGAGGATTGATATATAATGAATAATACATCCTTAAGTCTACTACGTGTAATAGAATGGAAACACCACATCATCATTCGGAGCTAAAGTAGAGCCGTGTCACTGTTAGTAGAGATGGTCTACTCTCCTCCCAGCTCTCTAGGTACAGAGTCACTGCAGTGGATACCTACAACTAGAGACACTTTTCGTTCATTGATCCATGGTACTGACTGCAGTCAATCCCCTTCCCTATCCATGATACTTTAACATAGCAGAACATGTAGCTAAACCTGTTATCTGTGTTTTCTGCCATGCCTGCATGAAATCTATTCAATAATGACTCTATAGATATATATATTTCACAAATGCAAAAGGAGCGTCACCCCAATTAATATCAACACACCCCTGTCGCCGTGAACCAAACGGTGGTTTCCCCAAAACCAGATACAGATCAATCAGATCCTAGAAAGATGTGTAGTGGAGGTACAGTTCACAAGAAATCTGGTATACATACAGGTGCTTGCAATATTTGTTGCAGATGGAAGCTTTTTAACAAGTGCATGACAATAGCTTAAACTGGCTCTGGATTTGATCACCTTTGGGCTTTTTTTCTTCTATTTCTAAGGTACCCACACCTTCCACTTTTCTTTTGATGTTATCTCAAAGAAAATAAATATGACAAGGGGTGCTCCCTAGTGTAAGTCTGTGCGCACATATAATATTCTCCAATGCACGATGAATACACATTTACCCTTGATGGAGTCACCCCTGCCTCTTGGATATGCACGTATGGATTTTTTCTGGGATAAAATCCACTAACCCTTCCACGGACAATCCAAATCAGGCAGGCAGGCAGGTTAAAAGTAAAGCTCTTTTATTTAAAACAATTAGCAGTACGCGTTTCGCCGGCAGACCGGCTTCATCAACTGGCAAAATAAATCCGACTTCGTATATAATTCCAGCCCTCCTTTATACCCCCTTAATTAGGATCACCTGTAGTTCATTAGTGTGTTCCAAGTCTCTCTTTCAAATTAAGTACCTTTCAAGATGCATTGGGATTCCTGACAACTCTGCCGTCTTTACTCTTGCCGTCTGTTGTTGAAAAGCTTCCATCTGCAACAGATATTGCAAGCACGTATATGTATATCAGATTTCTTGAGCGCTATACCTTCACTACATATATATGGAGTTGTTCTTCGATACAGCAGCATCACGCACTGGTTCTGGCTTCTGCTTATGGAGTCAATAGGACTAGGATTCCATGGAGGCAAATATGACCCTCCATGAGCTCTCCGCGAGCTGACATGTGGAGGCAAATTCGCATCAGATAAGGCCACCCCTTGCACCCTGAGATCATGGTTAAGTGTAGATTTATTTAATTACTAAAATGACCTGGAAAACTAGCAGTACCCAAAAGAAAGCACGAAAAGTACAGATAAAACTTAAATATTATTAGTAGTTTGAAGAAAAAAACAAACACAGAATGTGTGTAAATCAAGGTGACAGTGTCTTTTGTTTTTGGATATTAATTCCCCCAGGAAAAAAGGAGAAATAACATGAGAAATAGTTGATATTTGTCCAGAAAATTTAGTATGTATTTGCTTATAAAGAGACTATCATCCAAAAGTACAGATGTATACTGTATATATATATATATATATATATATATATATATATATATATATATAAGCATGTTCTGGTTACACATTTGCAATATCTGTGAAAATTAACAAAGCAAAACTAATTGTATGGCATTCGCTTGTATTTTTTTTTGTGCTTGGCTATAAGCTTTGGACAGTATACCTCTATTTAAAAATGTTTACACTACGCTAATTAAGCACATTCTTGCATTTATGATACATATCTCACATATTGCTTTTATATATGTATATATCTCCTGTAAAAGCATTGGCGTTGCCTGTTTAAAGCACAATATATTAATAAGGTATTCTTTATTAATATATAGACAAAAAGGTATATTCTCTGTATCTTTTTGTTAAAATACCAGCTTATAAAAAGTATCAAGCATGATATAATATTCTATGAAACTGTTTATTGCATATGCTTAAGTAACTGTAAAAACATTGTTGCCCGTCGGTGTGTTCCTCCTGCTCCTGAATGAACGGATAAGATCGTATGCTTGGGTACACGGTAAAAAGACTCCCTTTGGCCTCTGAAGGCATTTCGTTTGAGCTGCCTTGGCTACTTCTCTCATTGATGGGAGACAGGTCATTCTGTGACATGCTGTGAAATGATTCTATCTCAGCTGGAAAATGATTGTAGCATTGCTCCCAGTTTTCCCTCCTAGAATATGAATCAGATTTTTATCTCTATCACAAAATAGCAAACATCACAGTATGCCAAATTCCCTTTTCCCCTCAATCCATGTTTGTTAACAAGGGGACTGCAAATACAATTCAGCTGGATGTATTTATTTATCTAGTAGAATTGAGCATGGTCGGTTTTTAAATTATTATGTAACACAAGAAAGATCAATGGAAATAGTTAATATTATATGTATTTTTCTATGTCACATTCAGATGTAACCGATATAAATGGAATATTTGGAACATTGAAAAGATGAATTCATTCTTCATCATATCTGACAAAAAGTAACAGGGTTATTCAAAGAGATTCGAAAAGTCACCGCACGTTCGGTGACTTTTCGTTCTCTTCAATTCGGTTTGTTTTGCAGATCCCATTTCGGCGACCCTGCGGTGTATTCAGCAAGCACCACAGGGTCCCCGAATTGCAGGGAAAAGCTGCCACAAACCCGACGAAAACTCACCGCAAAACCCAGCGAATGCACGCCGCAAACCCTCAAAAACATCTGCCGAAAACCACAGAAAAACCCGAACAGGAGCTGATCGCAGCCTTCGACACAGCAGAAGAGGCAGTGAATAAATTAGGAAAACAGTCTGTATGAATGTGTGAAAGTGAAACACTGTTTGCAAAGAAACTACTGAGTGAAAATGTCTGAAATTTACATATGAGGTCCAGGGAATGATAATAAAGAGGGCTGTTACAGAAAAAAGAAGAAAACTTAAAAAAAAAAAAATCTGACTTTTGAAAAAGAAAAAAAAAACAGAAAAATTCTTAAAATATCCTAAAGAATCTATAAAGACTCTTTACTGCAGAATTTTATAAAGAACGGTTTATTAGATACTGGATTAAAATGGGAATATTTTTAACATTGAAGCCTATGGGATTCTCCTGAATAAATTTGCCGAATTAAACCACCAAATGGCAGGGCATTTCGGGAACCTTTCACTGCTGATTTGTGTTCTCTGAATAGCCGAAGCAGTGCTTTTCATGGGGTTTTCACTGCCCTCGAACAGGCACCGTATGTTCAGGCAATTCGCTAGGATTTGGCGAATTTCCTGCTCTCTGGATAGCCGAATGGCCAGGAAAGGTAACCGAACGCTGATTTTCAGCGTTCGGTTACCTTTCTCAAGCAATTTGGAGCTCTTTGAATAACCCTGTTAATAATCGTCTAAATAGTGGCTTTGTTGAAACTCTTCACAATATATAATTACAGATTGCGCTTGTACTATCTGGGAGAATCCAATGTTTAAGAGGAATGGGATCCCAGCTGAAGAGATGCAATATCCCTCCTGCTGCAGATCACAAGGCGGAAACCTGTTGGGAGCGATCACCAGCAGTTCTTACCTGACATGCTTTTCAGAGTCATCTTGACTCCGGGCAGCATGTCACCCCCTTGGGCTTCCCAAAGGCTCCCAACATGTGACCTGGTCTGCTGTAGCGCTTGGGAACTGGGTTCCTGAGTGGCAGTGACTGTCTGGAGTGCCACTAGTATGGAATCACTAAAATCAAGACAGTTCCGAAAATTTGGGATTTTAGAAATCTGGATAAGGAGTACGGTTAGAATACCCCTTTTTTTTTTCCTTGCATGTATACACAATGTATTATATCTATAATAGCTGTCCCTGACAGGTCTTTGCGTAAGAACCCACGAAAATCTGAGGGAGGTGCACTGCAAAGGCAAAATATAATTACATTACTGAAGGCTATCAAGCTCAATGTAGTCATTTACTAACTTTATGCTTCATGACATACAAATTGGGGGATTCAGTAACTTTAAAGGTGTAAGCTAGAGCAGGGTTCGAAATTTTTGGTCCTGAGCTACTAGCCAGGCCTTATAAATTACTCGCCATCAGTTAACCTACCTAAGCCAGTCCCATACTGGACATTTACCTTGTAATGATGGAGCAGTAACCCTATATAACATATATAGGCATTGAAGGGGTGTTTGTTTCAGTAAATCCCATCATCTGCTGAATCATCCATCCAGACCCCCTGATTCCGATTAACCCCTCACCATTCAGAATGGATGGTGAGAGTTTAATCATTACAGATAGCCCTGCAGGCTTCATGTATGTGAAGCCTGCAGGACTTTTCACATGATCCAGGGCTGAGTGATGCTCTCTGGACTAACATCTTCACTGGTCTCATGATTCGATTATGATTATCATTTCAACGATTCAATTCTGCATCATGATTACTGCCCAATGTGCTCATGGTTCTAGACTCATAGATTCACACACACGCTGATACAGACACACACACACACACACACACACACACACACACAGATTCAAACATATGCACTCACACAACATATGCTCAGATTCACTCTCATACACTCACGGATTATTAATTTATAGTCCCCCCTTCCATGCACCTTCTTTCCCTCTTTTTCCATTGTCTTCCTCTAGTCTCTACTCCATTCATCCTGTTCATCTTTCTACCCTTCTCATGTCCATTGTCTCCCCTTCACTTCTCTCTATGTAAATTCTCTCCCAAATCCACTTCCCTCTCCTTTTTCATGTCCAGCTTCCTCCATCCTTTTCATGTCCGGTCCATCCCCCTCCTTTTTAGTCAATTTCACCCCTCCTTTTCATTTCCCCCTAATTTAGTTGTATTTCACCCCCTCTTATGTTCATTTTACCCCATCCTTTTCATTTCCATCGCCTTTAATGTTCATTTACCACCCTCTTTTTCATTTCCCCTCCTTTTCATGTTAATTTTACCTTCATTCTAACCTGAGAGACAGCAGCAGGACTTTGCTCCTTCAATCCTCTGCACACGCATGCCATGAAGCACTGGGAAAAAGTGATGTTATATGATCACTTCCTCCCAGCGCCGCTACGGTGCGTAGTAATATGAAAGGCTGGAAGGAAGCGGGGTCCGTCCTGCAGCTGTGCCTCCGAGAATGTCAGAGGTCGGAGGTGCGGACACTGAATCGATGCTGAGAGGCAATGCATCGATTCAGCATTGCAGATGGCAGCATCGCACTGCCGATTTATATTTGACAGTCCTGGTTAGTGCTAGTGTCGGCATGGAGCTGACGCTAGCACCTGAAAAGGAATGCCAGTGACAGCTCCACGTTGACACTAGCATTGTAACTACAGCTCAATTTTCACGCCCTCTCCCAATTTCTACTCTTAAATTGCGAGAGGGCGAGTGGAAATGTTGACCCCTGAACTAGAGCACAAATCCTCAATCCCAGTCAGACACTATGCAGATGTTCATAAAGGTTACTGGGATTATCTCTCCATCCTTCCCTCTCTGTCAAACACCCATGCAGATATGGGTTGTGAAATGGCCTGTACAAAAGGTATGCTGTGGACAAATAGGGGCAGGCTAAAAACTGAGTCCTGAATGGCCTGGAGGTGGTTATTACAAGGGATGAGCTGTTCGGGTTCGGAGTTCGGCCCGAACTTTGGCAGTTCGAAAGTTCGCGAACTTCAAACTTTTTGGGTGTGTTCGGTTCGAGTTAGAAAAAAAAAGAAATTTTGAAAAAAGTATAGAAAATGCTTAAAAAAATACAAAAATCTAGAAATAAAGACTCTTTACTGCAGAATATTATAAGCAACGGTTTATTAGATATTGAATTAAAAACTAATGTGTACGTGGAAAGATTATCAACTCTAAATGACCTCTGTTCACAAACGGGCATAACACCAGGTGTTTTTAGTCTGGTAATCAATTTGATACATTGTACACTATACTGAAGGGGTGGGGTGGTGTCTGCTTCTGATTGAGATTTGAGAATTAATTTCCCTCCTAAAACATCCTAATATGCTGCATTTAACTGGTGTTTGAAAAAAATTCAAAATAGTAGACATGTGCATTCGTTTTAGTACTAAAACGATTTAGTCAGAATTTTGGGATAATTTAGTTTTAGTATGACTCAAGAGAAACGAAACTGCTCAGTACAAAAAACGAAAGAAACTAAAATAAAATGCACTACATTTTAGTTTCAGTCCTTTTTGTGATATTACATTGATGAGTGAAGGAGACCAGCAATGAAGAGCGCAACATCGCAACATCCGAAGATCTGCACCCTCCACATGCCAATGCAGTAGGATGTTCTATACAGAGAGGGGCATTAATTAATGCAGGAGGATGTTCTATACATTATACAGGAGAGGTATTAATGCAGGAGTATGTTATATACATTATACAGAGAAAGGTATAAATTGAGGAGGATGTTCTATACAGAGAGGGACATTAATTAATTCAGGAGGATGTTCTATATATTATACAGAGAGGGGTATTAATTAAAGCAGGAGGATGTTCTAAACATTATACAGAGAGGATCCTTTTTTTTCAGCCCTTTAAATCCAGTGGCTGTGAGCGCGGAGATCGGCTGCTTGTAACATTATCTCTCAGTACAATGTACCAGGCTCAGTTGTTACAGTAACTGACTGTACCAGTGCTCAGAGTTTCAGTAAAACAAGGAAATAATATTGTTCTAACCTCTTATATATAAAAATATTATTTACTAGTTTTACTGAAACTCTGAGCGCTGTGATGAGCAGCAGTCAGTTACTGTAACAGCTTTGCCTGACATGGGGCAGTATTACAATGTTGGTGCTAACTTAACCAGAGCTGTTGTAAACTGAAAACCTCCATAGGCTATAATGGCTCTGGGAAGTTTACAACAGCTCTGGTTATGTTAGCACCAACTATGTAATATGGCCCACATTGTGCTGAGAGTGAGAGATAAAGTAACAAGCAGCGATCTCAGCCCTCTGAGGAGCCACTACAATAGTAATTGTATCCATTGGTTTTCGGATGAATGAAATTAGTTTTCATACTAAAGAACTGAAAACGAATTTCTTTAGTAACTAAATAAATTGCATTTTAGGACTAATCCATTAGTTCAAAACGAAATTTTGTGCTGTGCACATGTCTACAAAATAGCATCTAAAGCAATGTTATTTTTCACCTCGGGATTAAACATTCACAGGGTTATTCAGAGAGCGGTGAAAAGCAGGAGAATAAATGGAGAAGTGAAAATTCTAGGTCAAAATAGCCAAACCAGAAAAATTCTCCCATTTAACTCACTTTCCAAATTGGCTATTTGGTCTAGATTGTTCTCTTCTCCTGCCAGTTCTCCTGGCTTTCACCTCTCTCTCAGGGTTGTTCAGAGAAAGGTGAAAACCAGGAGAATGGCAGGAAAAGAGAACAATCTGGACCAAATAGCCGATTTGGAAAGTGAGATAAGGCTAGGGTCAGACTAACGCATTTTTCGCAGCGACCGTCAAAAAGTGCGTCCGAATGCATTGCCGTATTTTTTCACGTAATGCGCGAAAACGGTCATACGATGCGCATTTTTGTGCGTGGTTTTTTACGGATCCAAACCAGGAAACTTTGGGTGTCTGGACGTTATGTTGGCCGGACATGAGCAGGGTCTGGCGTCTCCAAATCACGCACACACGCCGCTAGTGGACGCAGCGCACTCTACGTCCGTACTAGTGGTTCTGCGTTCTGGAAAAAATGCGTTCATTTTCCACTTGCGTTGCGCAGCCGGACTTTCGTGCGACCGTACTTTGTATATTGGCCGTCATTGCCCGTCATTTGCTGCTAGTGTGGCCGTGATTAAGTGCGCCTAAACGCACGTTAAAAATTCGCTAGTCTGACCCTAGCCTAAATGGGAGAATTTTTCTGGTTTGGCTATTTTGACCTAGAATTTTCCATTCTCCAGTCATTCTCCTGCTCTTCACTGCTCTCTGAATAACCCTGACAGGGTTATTCAGAGAAAGGTGAAACTCAGGAGAATGACTGAAGAGAAAATTCTAGGTCAAAATAGCCAAGCCAGAAAAATTCTCCCATTTATCTCACTTTCCAAATCGGCTATTTGGTCTAGAATTTTCCATTCTCCAGTCATTCTCCTGCTTTTCACCACCAAAAAATCAGTAAACTTTTTCTGCGTGTCCAAAAATGTCTCCTCTTTTCATACAGACTGCTGCCCCAAGCAGTTGTTTATGGATAGATTAAAGGAAAAGCATTTACCGTCATTTGAAATGTCATTTTTTGGTTTTTACATATTTCTATACATCCTAGAAATCCGCCACTTCACGGGCAGGTTATGGGGACTTCCTAGGCACGATATTTGAAGGGATTTTTCATTTTATTTTTAACCCTTATTTCATGGAAAACTCACTGTCCCTTTTAAAAACGTTTTTTTTTTACTTTTTGTCCTTGTTTCCTGTCCCCCAGTGCACTACCCGGACCCCCATACACCTTTTATGGCAAATATCTAGCATATATGCCCTCTTGGAGGGCACTCTAAAAACCGAATTTTCAGCCCCATTGACTTGCATTGAGTTCGAGTTCGGGTTCGGATCCGAACATTTGGAAAGTTCGGGTTCGGTTCCGAACCGAACTCGGAGTGTTCCGCTCATCCCTATTTATTTCCCATGGATGGAGACCATAGCTCTCTCCTTCAATCCTGCTTCTCCTGACTGTGTTAGATTAGCTGGATTGTTGTGGAGGGCAGCCCTTTCTGCACCTGTTGCACTATGGCAACATTGGGCTAGTTGGTGGTAGGCTATTTGACCTTTCCACGGGTCCATACAGCTACTGTGTGAAAACCTTAAATGGACAAACGGGGCACAACCTTTACTCTCTCTTACTGATCCATGTCTCTTGTAGTCAGATTTGTAAGCAGAGTCTGAGTCTGCTTACAATCAATTATGTAGAAAATCATTATCTTGGGATGTAGTTGCATTGTCTGTCTAAACCGTTAATATGTCAGTATGCTATCGGCATATTAATGGCATACTGACTGAATCAGGAAAAAGATAGTATCAAGCTCTATAAAGATTTTAACAGAAACTTAAATCATTATGTTCAGTACTCATGTAAAAATATTACACTGATTTATCCAATCCGTGTTTGCTTATATTGCAGGTGTTGCCTATCAGCTTCCAGGCAGAACAATATCCATTTGAACTCTTTTCTCAATTTTTAATTATTTAATTTCATTAGTTTAATTATTATAGCATGTATCGGAAGTAATTTGCATCATGTGAGTTGTACACAATGGCAGATCCAGTGAGAGCGGCTCAGCGTACATTGCGCTCTCCCGAACTGAAATGCATGTGTTTGTATCCTTGTTTTATTTGCCTGTGTCTGGGTATAAGTGTGTGTCAGAAAGTGTCATTGTGGTCTTACTCGATTCTCAGTGACTGGAAGACAGTTTGTCAGAATGCAGAGTATTACTGTTGGGGGGTATGTCAGGTGTCACCTGAGCAGCAGGATGACAGACACCCTGCAGCAATGTTGAGGGAAGAGTGAGTGTGATAAGATCAACCTGTAATCTCCCTCTCTACCTGACACTGCAAACCAAACATAAGCTCTTTCAACTGCTTACTTGATAATTTCAAATTGAATCGCTAAAGCCGAAATTTGCGTTAGCAAGTACAGACGCAATAGCCAATAATTAAGCACATTTTTTTCAGAAATCGAAATACAGGTATGTCCTTAATTAAATCTGGTGATCTGAAAAATGACCAAATACAAGCAAAAATACACTAAATTTCAGTGATCAGGTCAAATTAAATGGAGCCCTATCAGGTCTATTCAAAGAAAGGCGAAACTCAGAATGATTGGAGAAGTGACAATTCTAGGTCAAAATAGACAAACCAGAAAAATTCTCCCATTTATCTCACTTTTTAAATCGACTATTTGGTCTAGATCAGTGGTCCCCAACCCTGGTCCTCAAGTACCCCCAACAGGCCAGGTTTGCCAGATATCTGAAGCACAGCACAGGTGATATGATTTGCTGCTCAGTAATTGCAGGATTCAGTCTGCATTTCCCCAAGTTGATCCTTAATAACCTGACCTGTTAAGGGTTCCTGAGGACTGCAGATGGAAACCACTGGTCTAGATCAGGGGTGGGAAAACTACGGCCCGCGGGCCACATGCGGCCCACCACAGCGTTTTTTGCGGCCTGCCAACCAGCGGCGTTCTTCTACTCCCCAGGCGAGCGGCTGCTGACATGCAGCTTGGCCGCTTGCCTGGGATGGGAACCACCTGGCCAGTGAGCGATCTCGCGAGAACACGGCTGGTCAGGTGCTTCCCATCCCCGGCGAGCGGCAAAGCTGCATGTCAGCGGTCGCTCTTCTAGGGAGTAGAAGAACGCCGGTGCATGCGGAGCCTGGGGCCACAGAGGAGGTGAGAGCTGGGGGCATTATATACCCATATGAGCTGGGGGCAATACATACCCATGTGAGCTGGGGGCACTATATACCCATGTGAGCTAGGGGCAATATATACCCATATGAGGTGGGGCAATATATATCCATATGAGCTGGGGGGCAATATATACCCATATGAGCTGGGGGGCAATATATACCCATATGAGCTGGGGGCAATATATATCCATATGAGCTGGGGCAATATATATCCATATGAGCTGGGGGCAATATATATGCATATGAGCTGGGGCAATATATATGCATATGAGCTGAGGGCAATATATACCCATATGAGCTGGGGCAATATATACCCATATGAGCTGGGGCAATATATATCCATATGAGCTGGGGGCAATATATACCCATATGAGCTGGGGGCAATATATACCCATATGAGCTGGGGGGCAATATATATCCATATGAGCTGGGGGGCAATATATATCCATATGAGCTAGGGGCAATATATACCCATATGAGCTGGGGGCAAATATATATTTATTATATAAATGTAATGTGCATGTGTAATACAGTGTGAATGTGAAATAAAATAACAAATACATGGTTATCATTAATTAATATTTTCATACGTTGTAAATTGTAATTGAAATAGACAAAATATATATGCGGCCCCCTCGATAACAAAGTTTTCAATGTGGCCCTCCTTAGAAAATGTTTGCCCACCCCTGGTCTAGATTGTTATCTTCTGCCAGTTCTCCTGGTTTTCACCTTTCTCTGAATAACCCTGTATGTGTCCAAGTCTCAATTACCCCTTGATGTTAGGGAGAATCTAATTGAAGTGTATGCAAAAAGACAAAATAAAATATATAGGGACACTGATAACAGAGCTACTCAGTCATTTGTCTTTCAGTGGGATCACAACTTGGGTCTTGGAGACCTTTTAACTCCCCAGCTCAATTGCAGGTGAATTCATATCGTGTCCAAATCACTTCAAAAGGACAGTCCAGGACCAAAAAAAGAAGCAAAGCTATCCTTATCAATTAAGTTTGGCCTTCAACGGGCTGCATTCGGACATTTTAGCTATAATTGATAAAGCTAAATGCCCAATGAATCGACTGTATTATGTATATTGTATATTAAGATGCATAAACATTTTGTTTAGTTTAAGAAAGAAAAAGTAAAGTGCCATTTTAGTGGCTTTTAAAGTCTAAGAGAGAAAATAATGATTTTTTTGCATTTAAAATTATTAATTTTGTGCCTACAATGAGATAGTTCTGTTTCCTTGACTGTCTTCAGTAGACCTTGGAAGTCTTCCCTTTGTAGTGTGCTCTCTTGGATAAGGAGAATTGTGATTCTGTCACTATGTTGTGTGTTCTGCTGGTCTTACGGAGGAGGACTGACATCACCTGGCAGGGGATAGAGGAAGACAGAAGGCATTGCTGTAAAAAATCCAAAACAACCATGGCTGCACTGTTTTTCACCTAATAACATCTTAAAATTTCATTATTTGGCAATCCCTTTCAAGGGTTTAAAGAGAATCACAATGCAGTTTGGCAGCAAATAAAATACATTTCAGGTACAATTTAACACCAGAAGAACTAAAATGTGAGTGGACCTCTGTTCTTGCTGTACAATTCCATGCTCACAGGTCTATTTACTAAAGGGGATATTCAGAGAGAGCTGATCTGGCCCCGAAATGTCACCGAACAGGGAATTTCCCCATATAGTGACCATTCGCTATTCATAGAGCAGGCAGTTAACCAAATGTTGGCGAACTGCCTGCTCGTACGGTGCCTGTTTTGAAGGCAATGAAATGCCCCATAGAGAAGCAATGGTTAATCTATTCAGAGAACACCGAACAGCAGTGAAAAGTTGTCAAAATGCCCTGCTGTTCGGTGGTTTGCTGTTCGGTGGTTTCATTCGGCAGATTTATTCAGGGGAATCCCATAGGCTTCAATGTTAAAAATATTCGCGTTCTTTAGTCTATCTAATAAACCATTTATTATGTTAATATTCAGTAAAAAGTCTCTTTATTTACTGTTTTTATAGCATTTTAGGGCATTTTTTGGGATTTTTTCAGGGAGCCAATATTGTTTCCGTTTTTTTAAAAGCGTTTTTTCTGTAACAGACCTTTTTATTATCATTCATTAGATCTTAGATGTAAATTCCAGCCATTTTTGTTCAGTAGTTTTTTTACAATGTTTCAGTCTTGACACTTTCAATCGTATTTTTTTTTTTACCCATCCGGCAGCTTGTCGGCTGCAATTGGCAGCTGTCCAGCTGGTTTGCAGCCGGTCTGCGGCGGATGTTTGGCGGGTTGATGGCAGCGGGCAACGGGTTTGGGGTATCCGATTCCGGCGTCTGACTACCTGCACTTCAGGGACCCTGCGGTGAATGCTGAATTCACCGCAGGGTGGGGAAATTTGATTCCCCGAAGTGTGAGGAACGATAGTGCACTGATATGTGGGCAACTAGGGATGAGCCGAACACCCCCGTGTTCGGTTCGCATTCGAACTCGAACAATTTCAAAAGTTCGAGTTCGAACTCGAACCAAACTCAATGCAAGTCAATGGGACTCAAAGTTCGATTTTTAGAGTGCCCTCCAAGAGGGCATATATGCAAGATATTTGCCATAAAAGGTGTATGGGGGTCCGGGTAGTGCCCTGGGGGACAGGAAACAAGGACAAAAAGTAAAAAAAAAAAACGTTTTTAAAGGAACAGTGAGTTTTCCATGAAATAAAGGTTAAGAATAAAAATGAAAACTTCCTTCAAATATTGTGCCTAGGAGGTCCCCACAACCTGCCCGTGAAGTGGCGGATTTGTAGGATGTATAGAAACATTGATGAGGGGATGTATTAGGCCCCGTTCACACTGTGCAATTTATCGTGCGGATTTTGCCACAACGTCGCAGCAAAATCCGCGCGACGTCGCACTGTGTAGCTTCTCCAATGCAATTCAATGGAGCTGTTCACATCTTGCTGAGCGATGTCTCGCGTTGCGGTAGCATGTCGCTGGTACATGACCCTTTTTTTGAGATTTGCTATCTGCGATTTTGCGATTTGCATTGGTGGCACTTTGCAAAAATCGCACAAAACCGCGAAGTCACGTGACATCGTGCGACATTATCGCACTATGTCGTGAATATGAAAATCGCGCGACTTTCAAATCGCACAGTGTGAACGGGGCTTTATATGTATAAAGCAAGGTATATATGACAATGGATAGTCAGAGACTCTAGGGACTCAGCTTTTACGCTTTATGATAGACATTTCTAACACAATAATAATTGTATGCTCACATAGGCCCTTCGGGAGAGGTACATGACATACAAATACTGGAATATTACGTTTAAATCTAAGGAGTGTGATAAATATTTTATTAAGCCTTTGATGACAAATGACGTAACATCTACATCATTAATGATTGGCTTTACAGAGCCCTGGTCCTTAAGGGGTTAAACAGCATATCAGAGAGGATCATATAGTAGAAATGAACACTTTTTAGAATTCAAAACAAGCACAGTGTTTGTTCATACATGTGCAGGCCACACCCAGTCTGCAAGCAATGTATCAAATTCTAATTGCTAATTAGAAGCACATGTTATTTCCAAACACTAATTAAACACCTGTTGTTTACGCCATTTGAGAGCACAGGTCATTTAGAGGTGAGAATCTTTGCACGTAGACGACATTAGGTAGTTTTTTTAATTCAATTTCTAATAAACCGTTGCTTATAATATTCTGCAGTAAAGAGTCTCTTTACTTCTAGATTTTTTAGTATTTTTTAAGCTTTTTTTTTATACTTTTTTTTTTTTTTTTTTAAATCGAACTCGAACCGAACACGCCAAAAAGTTCGAAGTTTGCGAACTTTCGAACTGACAATGTTCGAGTCAAACTCCGAACTGAACAGCTCATCCCTATCGGCAACATCTCAGTGCTCTCTGAATAACCCCCTAAAGGTTAAACTCAGGAGAATGACTGGAGAAGTGAAAACTCTAGATCAAAATAGCCAAACCAGAAAAATTCTCCCATTTATCTCACTTTCCAAATCGGTTATTTGGTCTAGATTGTTCTCTTCTCTTGTAAATTCTCCTGAGTTTCACCTTTAGTAAATAGACCTGTCAATGTCTACAAATTCCATTTGGATGCTGTAGGAAGTTGCTGACACTTTAAAGTCCCACTCCTGACACTAGCTCTCTATCATGTGGGTTATGTGGTTCATCTGTCCGCTTTCTGTACAGTGTGAGAAAAGAGTTGCCAGTTGCAAAAGCATGTATGGAAGTGAGCTAAAAATTTCTAATACATGAGATGTGTAACTACCCCATAAAATAAACAGACCGTGATGAAATCACGTATCTGATTTAAATGATTCGATTCTTATGAAGCAGTTGAGCAAACATGTAGTTTATCTGTTCTGTCTGTTGTGGTTGTGGCTGCTTATTTCCACTTGGCTGCATAGGATGTTTTGTTGTCATTGTAATGCAGAAAATTGTAATCCAGGGAGCGATGTTGGGGGAGCTGGAAAAGAACGAATCAACAGACATGAACAGAGAGGAGGGGGCTCTGTTTGACATTTTTTAAACTAAATTTCTTTTAATTTGAAAGTCAGTCTGGCATGAGTATTGTATTTGTAGAAATATAAATGATTTTGTGCTCGGCTCTATCTATTTATATCTATATAGCTACATCTATCCATATGTATTTATTAATTGACCTATTTTGTTAAAAAAAAAAAATTTACTCAATATTTTAGTGGTACATTAGATTTTAATGTTCATTCTCTATGGAAGTCTATATTAAGAGACATTTGAAGCATGATAGCAGCTTCTGCTCTTCATGTTATAGTAATGGAAGATCCTATGTCCCAGTCTCTCAGCAAAAAAATCCTTAACTGCAGAAATTCGCAAAAATGTAAGAATGAGCAAATCATTTAAGTCATTGTCTATGTCAGAAACATGGACTGTCAGCAGTGAGCATGCAGTGAATGCTGCTGAGGCGCTAGTGATGCATAGCTACATGTTAAGAGACCTGTGATTGCATTGAGAGCAGATGTGATGCAGCTGCTAACGGCTTTGGCAATTCTTCCATTTATCATGGCTGCCAAGTACTGAAAAAAAAAATTCAATTAAACCCCATCGGGCCAGAACTTGAAGTCATAGACCACAAAGAGCAGCTACTAAGTGGCTGAGCCACTCCATGATACAGGTAGAATTTTTTTTTTTGTTGTGATTCCTATATAACTGAGAGTGGGAAATTCTATATCTATCACATTTATAAATGAAATGTATCATTTATCACACTCTTCCTATTGCAAAATGCAATTAATAATCCATTTGCTGCATCGCCCTTGCAATAGCTTATTTTTCTGGATGATGAGTTTTAGGTGGTACAGTACATGCATGAAGCTAAAATGTCACGCTCGTTTTTGCAAACCGTGTTTATGTCAGATATGATTCACAGACATCCTTGGGGGAAAAAAACAACCTATATGAGACGTAGACAGGAAGAAAAACATATAACATAATTATTTAATATGTCTCAGCAGAACGCATATTATATTGACAAGCGCTAATGGAATTATTCTGACAACTTTCCAATATTACAATCCAAATCCAAATAATACTCATACACACATTATAATGTAGGCTAACATTGATTTCTATGCTTCACTTTTTCCCTCGGGCATAATATACCAATAAAGCTGTTCTTTACAAATGAAGAGCAAGACTGCCGTAGATAACGCCTCTTTAGATTTACGTTTTGGGGAAGTTGCTGAAAAAAATATATCGGTCTGGTGCATTAATCCAGATATTAACCCTTTTCCAGCCAGCCACCTTCCGTATATATACTCCAATTTTTTTTTATTCTATTTGTTTTGTTACATATACAATATAAAATGTTTTGAAATGGCAAAGATATATAAAAAAATATTAGGGACTTCCGGTTCAGCGGCCATCTTAGTTGGCCACATATTCCACCAGTACTGACACAAGCAGCAGATTTGGAGCCTGCAGAGGCATCCCCCCATCTGCCATACTCACTGTCGTAGGGGCAGTCAAATGACAAGCCCCTTTATCAGCTGCAGCTCTTACTGTCCGCGTTCCACAGCCACTGTGCTGCTGAGGAGCTCAGAGCCGAGAGCCGCCTCAACATCTGCATCTGGCAGAACTATCCTCCCACAAGATCGCAGTCAGACAGCTCTCTTCCGGGGTGTCATCGAAGAGACATCACTGCTGTGGGCCTCGCAGGGGTGATCTATGGCCCGCAAAACTTTCTCCTCTCCAGGCCACAATATTTGTCAGACCGGGAGCCAACAGGCCGGCTCTCCACTACACCTCCAATGCATGCACCACTGTTGCTTGCGGCACCCTACGCCCCAGAGGAATCTAGATCTCCCACGGTCATCATCATTGTGGTGCTGTAAGTGATATTCCGCAGCATATGCCCACTCTCCCCAAAAGGAGGGAAGGAAGAAAAAAGCAAAAAAAGAGAGGAAGAATAATACTATTTTTCCTAAACTCCCAGAGGTCTGCCATCTATGATACTTTTTATCAGTCACTGGGCAATAATGTTACATAAGGAGAGAGGAGGGGAGGAAGAAAAGAAAGAATGCTGCCACCTTGCATTCTCTCCACAACATTCTACAAATTATCTGTGAATGACCGTGTCCTAATTTTTTCAGACAACGATCTCTGGTTCATTTGTAAAAAATTTTTGCTTTGGTCAACGTGTAGGGGGTGGACAGAGAGGGAAGTCCTGTTGCCACAATGTTCTCACTGGAAGCAATACCAGTTCCAGTCCACTATCTACTCACCTACTTATCATTCTTCTACTACACAATTGCTTCTGTAAGGATAAATTTGTCGCCAAGCCAAACTCCAAGAAACAACCAAAACCTCCTAAAATAAACCAAAACAATGTGTATCAAATATCGCATCACCCATCAGAGACCCAGAGGACAAAGAACATTTTACCCTTTCCCAACCTAACAACAAATAACAACACAGCAGACAGACTTACAGGTCTCTGAGACAGCTAGAGAGGTGGCGTCCCTTCTCAAACCACTATTTGAAACGCAATTTCAAGAGCACAAAACCTCTATCAACAACACATTCAGCTATTACAATCCCACACTACTCAAATATCTGAATTGGAATCGCAACAATCCACTACTGAGGACAACCTTAACACTCTCCAAGCATCTATCCAAACTCAACAAACCACAATTGACGATCTCCAGGACAAATTGGAATACCTGGAAAATAGGAGCTTCGCAATAACTTGCATTTAATTGGCATTCCTGAGACAGTGCAGTCCTCGGCTTTACTTCAATAACTGCAGGAGTGGCTCCCATCTGCTGTCTCCATTCTGGTGGATTCCTCCCACCCAATTATAATTGAAACAACACTTTGGCTAGGGGCAAACAAACCGAAGAACAGTGCACAGCCCACCCAGTTATTGCCAAATTGCTAAACTTCCAAGACACCAGAAAAAGTTTGGTGGCCTACAAAAAATTGCCGTCACTTCTATATCAACAACACAAAATCTGGATCTTCAGGGATTTCACCCAGATCACCCAGCACCGTCAAGCCTTTGCTCAGGTCTGCCTAACACTGCATAACAAAGAAATACAATTTCCTCTTCTTTACCCTGCTACCCTGCGCCTCCAAATAGTAGATAAATTTCTTTCTCTACAACATCGCCAAATGAAGCTGACTTCTTTCCGAACTGTGTTCTACCTGACTGGAAAATTGGTCAACCTCCACCCATCAATGACAGTAATAGTTGCCTTTTTTGTAGCTTTCCTTTAGTTCTGAACTTGATGTATATAGTTGCCATGGAGTGGCCCAAATTGAACTGCCCGGATGAAGTTTTCTACTCCCTAATGGGGACAGACTCCCTGGCTTGAGCAGGGACCAGGGATCCTACTTCGCCCACCATATTTTCATTTTTGCTCTATGCTCCTATCATACTGGAATTGAATAACAGCATACTAAACCCCATTGGGAATACAGAGCCTTGAAAACCTCTTCGACTTTTCATGGAATATTAATGGAGTCAATACGACAATCAAATGGAAAAAGATTTTAATATTTCTTATGCATAAAGAACTTCATATTACTTTACTCAAAGAAACCGAAGGATCCAAATCCTTTACATCAAGGTTTAAAGCAAAGTGGATCCAAGACTGCTTCACAGTGAGATACAGCTCCAAGGCCCAAGGAGTGGCCATTCTTCTACACTTCTCACTATCTTATGTACTTTATGACTTTGTTGTCGACCTGAAGGGCAGTGTAAGGGCAGTGATTTTAACTCAGTTGTTGCATCAGCTTTGGATCGTTCCAGTTTGAACTCCCCAACCACCCCCCCCCCCACACACACACACTCAGTCACTCATGGGTTCCAACACTTTCTCACTACTAGTGATGAGCCGAACACCCCCGTGTTCGGTTCGCATTCGAACTCGAACAATTTCAAAAGTTCGAGTTCGAACTCAGTGCAAGTCAATGGGACTCGAAAGTTCGATTTTTATAGTGCATATATGCAAGATATTACAAGATATTTGCCATAAAAGGTGTATGGGGGTCCGGGTAGTGCACTGGGGGACAGGAAACAAGGTCAAAAAGTTTAAAAAAATCCTCCGCTCAGGGCTACAAAACACAGTTATTGATGCAATCTCCATATCAGACCATGCTCCAGTGTGGCTACACCTGCAACCCTCTCCTATGCCTTTTTAAACAAAACACTGGTGCTTTCCAGGACCGGCCCAAGCCACTGTGCTGCCCGCTCCGGAGGATGAAATGCTGACCCCTCAAAAAAAAAAAAAAACGCGTGACATGTATGAGCGTATCACAGACCTCCACAGCAATAAAACACACTCATACACACTGCACATTATTGTGAATCACAGAATCCACAGCAATAAAACTCACAGTAATGTGCTGTGTGTATGAGCGTATCAGAGAGCTCCACAGCAATAAAGCTCACACTAATGCGCCGTGTGTTTGAGCGTATCACAGAGCACCACATATCCCGGGCCCAATGTCACACACTCGTCCACATCTAGCCGCACTCACACACACATCCAGCCGTACTCACACACACACACACACATCCAATCAAAGATCCACATCCAGGCACAGTCACACATCCAGGCACAGTCATAAATCCACAACTAGGCACACACACACACATCCAGGCACACACACAGGCACACACACACATCCAGGCACACACACACACACACACATCCAGGCACACACACACACACATCCAGGCACAGTCGCACATCCAGGCACAGTCACACATCCAGGCACAGTCACACATCCAGGCACAGTCACACATCCAGGCACAGTCACACATCCAGGCACACTCTCACATCTAGGCACAGTCACACATCCAGGCACACTCACACATCCAGGCAGTCACACATCCACTACAACTCCCATAGGGCACAGCCAGTCACGCCCCCCACCAGCAGCATAGATCATAAAAATGGTTCAATATCCTGCATATGGACATCTGTAGTGAAAATAATATAAGTATGTGGGCATAACGGTGGCATATGAAACTCAGAGAAACACCTTTTTATCTGTACTGTATGTGGATTTCTAGCAATTTTAACCCCTTGTGTCTTAATCCTGGAATTTATATGCTAATTGTTGGTTTTCATTGTAGTTCAAACTTGTCCATACAGATTTTCGTTAGTGAAAGGGTTAAAAAAAAAACATTTTAAAGCACGTTTGCAAACAAATGTAATTTGCAACGCCCCCCCCCCCCATACCTGACAGGCTTGTCAGAGCTCCTTTTAGGCGCGGCTGGTAACCTCTCCTCAGAAATGACGGCGACGGAGAGCAGAGGGAGTCCCAATTAGAGCCGCGATGGAGAGAGCAGAGGGAGTCCCGATTAGAGCCGCGATGGAGAGAGCAGAGGGAGTCCCGATTAGAGACGCGACGGAGAGAGCAGAGGGAGTCCCGATTAGAGCCGCGACGGAGAGGGCAGAGAGAGTCCCGATCCCTTGAGGGTTAGAGCCGCGTGGAAAAGGCTCTCCAGCTGCCAAATGCCTTCCAGCGGCGGGGTCATGGCGGAGTCACGGCGGCAGAGCAGAGAAGGTGAAATGAATTCTGGTGAAGTCGGAATGATCATGCAGGGGTGTTCAAATGCACGTGCCTCATCTGCTGCATGTGTCGGGCTCCGCCTGCCGCCTCGTTTGCGTGAAGGGGCGGGCAAAGCTCCACTCGCAGTGGACGCATGCGTGTGGGCCAGCGGCGTCACTCGTGAGGAGGGCCCAACCATGATGCGCCGGCGGCAGATTAGATGCTGCCACGGCGCAACACAAAATAGTGTAGTGCAGCAGCCACGGAGTCCGCTCTCAAATTTCTGCCGCCTGGAGCAAGTGCTCCGCACTGCTCCATTGTCTGGCCGACCCTGGTGCTTTCCCATATATCTAGTCAATAAACCCCCCTTCCACTTACATCTACAAACAAGCTGGGTGAATTTTGCAGATGATAATCTAATCCACACTGGCCAACCTAAATTATTTTGGGAGGCCTCCAAACCTGTCCTCTGGGGACACAATCTTCCATGTGGCTTCCCAAAATAAACAATGGTGTGATACCCTGATGTCCCAAGAGTCTCCTTTGAAAACTGCTCATGTTTTCTCTTTTTCAGTCCAAACTGAATTATCTTTTCCACGTGGATTGGCTCTACACCTTGATTAATAAAGAACTCCAGGTTAAGAGGTTTATTGGTACATGGCAGTGTTATATTCCATCTTTAACTCCTTCTAGGCAAGCTACCATCCAATCCTCTCTTCAAAACACTGCCGGGTGCTTCCAGAGATGGAGGCAGGCCATAATTCCTTCAGGCCTCTTGCCTAATAAATCCCCCCTATTACAGGTTGAAGACATGGCTCACTACAGCTGCTTATGGCCACAACCCCTTTTTCAATGCCAATCTTAACCAGGCAGTTCTCTTTTTTTTATTTCTTTCGATAATTTTTTTTTTATCCCGTTACACTATTTCTCTTATTTCATTCACGATTTGCGTTATGAAGTGTTAACTTAAACTAAAACAAAAAATGGGTTTATGCATATGTATCTTTTTTTTCTCATTTATTATTATTTTAGACGTCCCTCTGTTTCGTGCTAGTTATGAAAATTCATCATTGGAAAATGAATGCCATAACTTTGCCTTCAATGCATACCCAATAAAAATTGTCAAGATAATTTTTTTTTATTTAAAAAAAAGTAGAACTAAAATGAAAGAGGTATATTTGTGTTTGCTGGCAAATAACAGGATTTGCTGTTAGTCTTTCCCAGGGGTTTGGAAGCATCACTGGGATACAGGATATATCTTACTGTTGTGTTGCATTAATTCACAATCCACTGATGTATTTTTAGTGTCTGAGCCTGAAAGTCTTATCAAGCCTTTTTGCTGTGATTTACTGTGTGGCCTTTTCAGTTACAATTACTTGAAGTGTTTTAACCTTGAGTTAGACATATTACTACATTAGGATCATTGTGGGAGTTTGGACTTGAAATAGCATATGCTTTCATGCAGAAAGAGCGCACACAGGATGCAGTCAGCCTGGATGGCTGTTTGTAAAACTTACAGGGTGAAGAAGGAAGTGGGAAACTCCTCCAGCCAACATGTACAACAATATGGCGATACATTTCAAGGTGAAGCCTGCCATACTAACGAGCCTAATTAAGGATCGGTATACAAAGAGGATCTTTAGTCCTGTCATTTTTAAGTTCTTTTTGTTCTAAACATCTAGGGCACTATTACATTCAAAACGCTACCGTTAGCGCTCACCTGTGTGAGCGTTAACATTAACCATGGAGGCCCTAGCGCAGGCCACCCTAACGGGTTAAAAAAACCGTTAGCGATTCGGAGCTTGCGCTTTTCAGTGCGAGCTTACTGTACTTTGCGCTCCCTATGCTTAACATGGGGAGTGCAAAGTGTTAATTATCATTAGGATTACAAAGTCCTAACGCTAATTACCATCTGGCTGTGGTTAACCCGAAAGTTAACCACGACCTGATGCTAATAGATTCCACTTCTGCAGAATCCGTCAGCACCAGCCAAAAATCCCCCCCAAAATCACATACTCCCCTCTAATCCCGCGATGAGAACAGCAGCTCCAACCGCCTCTTACCGCTGGGAGCAGAGAGAGACTGAGGGAAAAAGTCCTCCAGTCTCTCTCTCTGCGGATCAATACGCTGACCTGCCGGAACTTGCGACGTGTGACTGGCAGCGTCTGCCTCAATGGAGTCCTATGGACTCCATGGGGTGGATGCTCATGGTAGCGCTTAGCGCTGCCGCGCACATCCCGGGGCTTAGTGCCGGATTACGATGCAGGCAGCTTTTTTAGCCCCTGCATCGTAATATCATGCTAAAACGGGGCCACAAGGAGAAACCTGCAGGCACAGTTTTTTTTCCTTTGTGTCCCCATTTTAGCAGTACGATCGTAATATGGCCCCTAATGACTTAACTAAAGAGCAAACTCAAAACAACATAGGAATAGATAATAAATGGTGTTGTCCTACACACAGGTAATAATGTAATGTAGGAACCTTGCCGTGGTAAATCAAAATCTTATTGGGGTGGGACTACTTTGGTGCAGAAAAGGTATCAGTTTGATATGGGAACTGCAGTTTAGAGTGTATTCATCTTTGTCAGCTTTTATTAGCCAGTTGGCACTTCCTTTTTCCATTCTGTGTATCCAGCCATCACCGTGTTAATTCTTACATATAGCTGAAGAAATTCTGCAAACTTTTATGTTATAAATGGGTTTAGGGAAACGCTGTCTCTGAAGCAAAAGTACATTTCAAGACATTAAATATTTAGAAGGTTTGCACAGGCTGTTCTATTTGTTTTACTCTGTAGTCTTCAGTTCATTCTTAAATTGTATTCTTATATTTTGTAATAGATTTCACTTTCCTGGAACTTTATCTATTTTGTTTTTAATTCCTTGTTGGGAAGCTCATGCTAAATGAGCAATGGAGGCGGGATTAGAGGGTGAGAAGCAGTGCATGTCAAAAGTCATGAAGAAAACATATCAAACAGATGGGAAAAACATAAAGAGTATGTATTCCACCATTGGCAGGACATATGTGACTTACAAATAAAAGGAGGAAACAGATGTGCACACCATATCCACTATATTACACTAAAAGGTATTTTTATACATCGACACACTTTTACTACAACGTTAACCTTTGCCTATTTGTGGCAAATAAAGAAGTCCTAAAGAATAGAGAATGCTTTCACAAGCACCATCTACACCTGTGTAATATGATTGTGGTCCCCCTGGTGCTACAAAACAGCTCTGATACACAAGGCATGGACTCCATGAGACCTCTGAATGGGTCCGGTGGTATATGACATTAGCAGCAGATCCTTTACGTCCTACAAGTTGCTACATGGATCCTGCATGATTCAGATTTGTTGATCCAGCAGATCCCACAGATGCTCAATCGGATTGAGATCTGGGGAATTTGGAGGCCAACGCAACAGCCTTGAAACCTTTGCCATGTTTCTCAAACCATTCCTGAACAATTTCTGTAGTTGACATGGTGCATTATCTTGCTGAAAGTAGACTTGTGCACCGATTTTTTTTTTTTCGGTTCGATTCGGTTCGATTCGTTCGGATGTTTAAAATTTTCGATTCGGCTCGTTTCGGCCGATTTCTGTTTCGATTCGGTTCGGTTCGGCCCGTTTTTCGTATACAATTTTTTTTCGGAATATCGACCATTTTTCGTGTTTTCGGGTCACTTTGCTCGTTTTTTGTATCGACTTTTCGTGATTTCGGAATTTTTCGTTTTTTTCGGAACGTCTGTTCTCCTCGTTTCAAAGTGTCTAACTCTATTCGTTTTGACGTAAACTACTATGGTTTACTTTTTTTATACTTTATATATTTTTTTATATTTAATTTTTGGTTTGTTTTTCGGATCCGATAATTCATTCTGTCGATACGATAATTCTGGCGATTCTATCGTTTTTTTTTTTTTATTAAATAAAGATCCTTTTTTTCTTATGATTATACATTTCACAACTTTATTTAATCATATTAAAATGGTATGAAAGCCAAGGAACAAAAAAAATGAACAAAACGATTTAAAAAACGCTAAACTGACCCAAATGGTCTGACTTTAAAAATAAAAACCAGAACAAAAGGTTTTGATACGCATTTACAAATACAAAATTTACAGAATCAGCGATATAACCGGTAATAGTTAAATATACGATGTCCAGAATTACCGAAATGGAACCGAAATCATGAATAGAGCGAAAATAAATTTAGATTTGACACATTTCAAGTCCATTCGAAAACTCCGAAAATTTTTCGTTTCGGCTCGGAAAACTTTTCGGATCTATCGGTTTTCGGATCCAATCCGATTCGGAAATTCGGCCGAATCCGAAGACACGAATCAGGAAATTTCGTGAAAATTCCGAAACCCGAAACGCACATCCCTAGCTGAAAGACACCACTGCCATCAGGGAACACCATTACCATGGGGGTGTACATGGTCTGTAACAATCTCTAGCTAGGTGGTGCAGGTTCACAGTTATAGAGCAGGGATGTTACCTCTACTCCATCCAGCCGGTACTATCGATAAAAGTGACATGCCTAGGGTTATTAAAAGAAATCTAAGTGGCAAAGTTTGAATGTAAGGTTTGGGAAGTGATCTGGCTGCTATTCACCTAAAGTGCATTGCTAAGCAATCCAGTTCTGAATTAAAGAAATGTTTGTCTATCTCGTTTTGTTCTTATACATAAAAAATTATAACGTCTTATATTTCTTAAATTCCACCACACACAATCATCTAATATGACTATTACAACAAATGATTATAGAGAAATCTACATCTGTATTTTAGAAAACTATACTCCCTACTATAACTGTTAAATTGCATGTTCTTTTTGGCAGCTTGATGTGGATGCAAGTGCAATGCTGAAAGATCTCCAACTGAAGCTGAGTTCAGTGCTGGATGAATTAAGTTGTATATTTGGTGTAAGGTAAGTCAAAAAGCACCACAAACTACATCTAAAGAAGGCACATGACCTGCTAGAGTGTCAATAAATATAAAGGCAATCTAGCATTTACATTTATTATGTCCTTATTTCAAGTCCCTTTTCATTTGTTATGCCCCTTTTTAATCTGTTCTGCCCGTTTCTTTTATTATTCCCCCTTTTCATTAATTATGCCCTTATTTCATGTAATATACCATCACTGCAATCCCACTTTAATTTGTTATGCCTCCTTTTAATCTATTTTGCCGCATTTCTTTTGTTATTGCCCAATTTAATCTATTTTAATTTGCGGGTCTAGGAGACCTGCTATTGTCAGCTGCTCCCTTTGATCAACAAAGTCGCGTTCACCTAAATGGCTGCATTGCCTTGTGCTGATGGGTGTGAGCAAGGCATGCAACTTCCTGGCCCTGCCTCTGGGGGAGGGGTAAAATTGCCTTGTTGATTCCGCCTGGATCTGCCAATGATATATACATTTAACATAAATGTCATATACAGTAAAGAAAATATCATTCTCTATACCCTCAAAAAGTTGGCCTTTAATTGCTTAAATTGCATTAAAATATCCATATGTTTAACATTGTCCTAGAAATATCCAATATGTTACAGTTTGTGTAAAAGAAGAGCAAAAGTATAAAATCGCTGCTATGGATCGTATTGGTTAACAGTCAGTATTCGTATCTGTTTTGTTTAGTATGCATTCTCTTTCTTGTTTCATTCATCTCTTATTACTGAGGTATGCGTTTCGCTTTCTCCTGCTTTCAGTTTCCAGAGCGTTATTGAGGACTGTGTGAGACAAATGAGCATGGAATTAAATCAGATGAGAGGAAATGGCACGGCTTCTACAAACAGGAACAGTGCTGCTGTGGATGCAGAGATTGTGCTCCGACCACTCATGGATTTTCTGGATAAAACGTTAGAATCATCCGTCACTTGAGTAGCAATATTATTTTTTTTGCTTATTCCAGATATTAAAAGATTTGATAACTTGATAACTTCTTATTTTGAACACACCTGGTACATAGTGGCTGTAGCACAGGCCAATTAGCGTTTTATTTCTTTCTTCAGGGAATAATTACCATGTTGTTTTTTTATTATTATTATTTTTTAACACAACCTTTACACTTTATCAGATGTAACATCTCTTGCCACCTGCACAACATCGCATTCTATCATGTTTCTTTAACCTAACTCTCCATGGAGCCAAGCCTTGTGGCCATACAGTCTTTTTCATGTTGCTGTAAGAAGAATAGAAGTAAATGTATCTAATGCAGTTTGACCCTTTCATATCCATTTGTATTATGTCCTCTTCACGCTGTACATCAATAATTTTTTCATATAATCACAATTTAATTATCTAGAGGGTCTTGTGATGGTGGATTATTGTTAAACTGTGAAGGTTGTTAGAGATTATTGACTTCTTTAATAGGTATGGGATATATTAATTATGACGTATATTTTTCTTATTGTAGATATATATAGATATATATATATTATTGACCGTGCCTCCAATACCAGTGGTATAAATTGGTATTTTACCCTTAAGAAAATAAGATAATAACCAATCAATGAATATACGTCTTAACAAATATATGGCGCGTTATCCCGAGTTCTTTTGATGCTATCTAGATATTTTTAAACACAATAAAATCAATAAAGATGATATGAGACTGCGTAACGGTAAAACAATTCAAACCAAAATTTATTCACATGTCAAGTTTCATACAATCATATGTTATCAACGGATTAGCAAGATACAATTTCACAAGTGATTATAGATCGTGATTAGTAGTGATACTGCGACACGCAATAATCTAATGGACAAATATTTTAGGTTTATAGACCGCACCACAGATATACACGCCTCAGTTCTTAAACACCAAGCTCTATTATATTCACTTAAACCTTTCCCATTATAAACCAATCCTCCACCTGGCTAAAATAAACACTCAGTTACTGGGCATCACCTGCAGCACAATTTATTATTGTGGGGGCCTATTCACTAAATGCAACTTCCTTCAGGGAGATACATAACACACTCGATAGGTAGACTATCTCTTCCACAGATCAATCACAGCACTTCATTCAATATACGTTAACCCAAAGCTTCTTATTGACTTACATGCATTCAATCGAAAGGGCTGCAAGGTGGATATGGAAGGAGTTATGCTAGTTTTACGAATGGGGCTGACGGCACTTGACATATAAAAGCTATTTCACGGTCCCAGCGTATCTCACTATGGGTATACAATTGATGTTTAGATGTCCACAACCAGTATTCTTGGAATATAAATAATTTCACTAAATTATGGCTCAAGTATTTAGCCGGGAATAGTTTCTTCCTTAGCAATCCTCTGCAGGGGAGTGGAAAGGCTGATTACTAGTCTACTGAGTAGGCTTAAACAGCAAAATAATTAATTTATATTCCTTTAGTTTGTGATGGACATCTAAAGTAAGGACTATGCAATTAGAAAATAGATATCAAGTTATTCAGGCATACTTTACCATCCGGTTAGTGAAGATAGAGTGGTGGAAGATTAGGGTGTGGTCACGTCTCAAGGGAGGCTGATGATATTTGCCCTTTCTCCCCTCCAAGCATCCCTCAGGTCTCTCCCCAAGCTTTTCTCAGTGTGTTGATCCTGCTGCTCTGGATTGTCCCCTCTATATAGTGGTCTTCCGCCCAGTTTTAGATCTAGCCCATCACTATGTGGCCTCATTTGATTGGAGGATATATATATTCATCAACTCCAGGGGTCTGTCGAGGTGTTATATTACCTGGCCAGCAGATGGCACTCTCAGATCAACCATCAACCTTCTGCAGGAATTAATTTATGTGTTTGGCCAATCTTTTTCTGGTTTGGGGTCATTTTATTCCTATATCCCGGGACTCCATAGATTTTATTAACAAATCAAAAATTTATTTCTATTGTGGCATCGCCACAATCGCCACGGCGTGTGTGCATTTCATACCCCCTTTACTTAAATCCACAGGGATGTGTATATGAGAGGATCCTGCAGACATACATTAATTCATTCATTCGTGATATCATCTTTAACATTCACAATTACCAGACTTAATCTGTTTTATGCAGGTTAGTACACCAGACATTTGTAATAATCCACTGAATGTGGTAGGGCCTCTGTTTTTTTATAAGACACCAAGATTATCTATTCTAACTGACCACATAAATTAAATATTCAAATACCATATAGTGTTAGATCATATCGCCGAATAGCATAGCATTACAAGCTGGTTTATCCAAGCCATTTAACCTTCTCTGGGTTTTTTTTCTTTATTGGGCATCCCATTGTTCAATGTTTACGTGGCTTTCAGAGTTTCGATCTGACAAAATAAACACAATACTGAGATACCTATCCTAGGGTAAGATCAGTTGTTATTGTGTTCCCTTACTTTTAAACAATTTGATCTAACATCTGCTTGTTTATTTTTTGCAACCAGAGTCCATTAGACCGTCTTTGATCAATGGAAAATGTCTTCCCTTGTATGCATAACAATAACGAGTTTAGCTTATCCATTGTCTTTAGAATGCATATTCTTGTTATATATTAAACACGCAGACGAGTTGTCTGTGTGAAGCAATTGCTGGCCCCAAATTTAAACAGTCCTGCGAAATATAATGTGTTATAGAAATTTCCTATCTGAAAAGGTCAGACAAGGTAAGGAGTGACAGACTCACGTACTGGTATGAGTAGTTCAGTGTTGCCTTCTGTAGGTCAACTGTTGGAGCTAGGTCAACTTCCTAACAGGGTTATTCAGAAAGAGCCAAACTGGCCCTGATATTGCACTGAACAGTGAATTTCCCCATACAGTGCAATTTCGGAGCCATTTGGCTTCTCAAAAAGCTGGCAGTTCGGCAAATGTTTGGCGAATTGCCAGCAATATACGGTCCCTGTATGACAGCAGTGAAATCCCCATACTGAAGCAATGGTTAACTTATTCAGAGAATAACGTACAGCAGTGAAATGTCAGGGAAATGCCCTGATGTTTGGTGGTTTCATTCGGCAGGTTTAATCAGGCAAATTCCATAGGTTTTCAATGTTAAAAATATTCCTGTTTTTATACAATATTTATTTATTTATTTATTTATAAAGTATTTTACCAGGAAGGATACATTGAGATTTCTATTAAACCATTTATTCTTTTAATTTGCAGCAATATACTCTTTATTTATTATTTTGGATGTTTTAGGCATTTATGGGATTTTTTCAGCAAAAAAAATGTTTCCGAATTATTATTTTTTTCATCAGTAGCAAACCTTTTTATCATAATTCATAGGGCCTTATATGTTAATTCCAGACATTTTCACCCAGTAGATTTTTTTGCAAACAGCGTTTAAAATTTTGAAATTTTCAATAGTTTTGTTTTATTTTTTTTATCGCATTTGTCGGCTTGTCTGCTTTTTCCGGTGGCTGGTTGGTGCTGTGTTCGGTGGATCGTCGGCCTTTTTCAGACACATTCAGCGAGTTCGTTCGGTGGGTTTCATGCGTTTCGAATAGATCCAATTTTTCGGATTGTATCAGCTGGGTTTTAGCCGAATTTTCTGTGAATTTTACCTCCGATTTTTGGATACGTTTCCTACACTTAGAGGACCCTGCGGTGAATGCTGAATTCACCGCAGGGTCGGCAAACGAGAGAGCACCGAAATGCTCTCTGAATAACCCCTTAAGTTTTAAAACATGGGTCAGCAGCTTTGGCTCTTCACATGTTTTGGAAGTACACTTCCAATGAGGCAGAGCCAATGTATGAGTGGCTAAGCATCATGGGAGATGTGGTTCCAAGGGGTCTGGAGGGCCAATGATGTGGACCGATGTGTTGAAGAATCATTCCAGTGGTAATTAAACTTAAATCAATTCAGCACGTTAATACAAGCCTTATCCGAAATTTACATCCATGATATGTTTCCGGTCTTTAGCAAATTATTTCTATTTAAAAGAGGATTAAAATGATTTTTATGCTAAGTCCTTTCTTCAATTCCTGGTTGTCATATGCACTGCTATGCGACATGTCTGCATGAGGAATCACACCAGGGACCTAGCTAGTAAGTACAGGTCATTTGTCCAGAATAAGTCAGAAAAAGTAGGAAATAAATAATGGATGTAAATAAAGAAATCGTGTCTTTTAACATGCTGAATTGACTTGGTTAAAGTTGAAAAATAAATAGATTTTTCCTGTTTAAGTACTTCTGAAGTAGATCGATTTAAATACCAATTAGTTGGATAGCGATCACGTTAAACCATGCTCTTCGTGACTTTATACATTAGAAAGATCCTTCTTTTAGATTTCTTCCATATTATTTACGATATATCGTGCAATGCATGTATTATACATGTATAATTTAATAAATATATGCATACTGTATATATTTATGGTGGAAATGGGAATGAATATAAAATAATCACTACGAATTCTGTTTTATTTCAGGTTATCGGTCTCGGCCAAAATTTGCGAGAAGACTGTTTTGAAACGTGTTCTTAAAGAGCTATGGAAGTTGGTGCTCAACAAAATAGAGAAACAGATTGTCCTGCCACCTCTAACCGATCAGAGTGTAAGTTACGTAAAAACACATTATAGGTACCATGCAGTGATTAGCTTTCTTTAATTATCTTAAAGTCTCAGGCTGATCAATTGTAGGCAAAACCTGGGCATGGGTAAGGTGTCCAACAGACCTTAACATGGTTAAACTAGGCTCGATGAATTAGCATCAATGCTGTCTGCAACCTCACATATTGCAGGATCAATACACAAGCATAACAGAAAATACAATGTTCGTTAAATGCCACAGACTGGGTTTCTATTCTATTGATTGCTCATGCGTACTTCTGTTTCAGAGTCCATACTTTCAATACGTTGTTGTATACGACGTGCCCAGAAGACAATGCTTTCCAGTAGAGATACACATTTAACTCCTCCATGATGATCAGTTTCAGACACAGGTTTAGCCTGTTTGGCAGTTATATATCTTAATAAGCAGCAGACACTAATTCTGACCTATTGGGTTGACCAAGAGCAAGGTGACACGTATACACATGAGTGTTGCACATATGTGTTTGAGCATCTGAAACCTCCCTTTTGGGGGACATCACTAAACACAGATGTCCCCCATTGTTGCAACTACAGTGAATATAGTCAGTTCAGAGAACGAAATTCCAATGATGGCAGGCCAAGTTTCTGCAAACAATGCTGAACTATGGTGAATAATGGTACAACTGTTATTCTTCCATAAAAAAAGCATAAATTGCGACTATTCTCAATTTAGCATTGTTTCACTGCTGTTTGCGGTCATTGGTGAATATAATGGGTGAGTCCATATACAGTACAAAGAGCTCAATGTTAGAAAACAAGGTTGCACAACTTTAACGTTAAGTACGGTGAAATCAAGACAAACAGGGGCGACTTCTCACTTCGAAAGCAGAACAAGAAGCTCGATGGGCAGAGCACTATATTGAAGTTCTGAACAGACCACCACCAACAACAGAAACTTACATCCAAGAGGCAAAGATTGACCTTGATATCAATGTTGCACCTCCAGAAAAAGAAGAAATCATCTCAGCCATTAAATCCCTCAAGAATGGTAAAGCCCCTCGACAGGACAACCTCAGTGCAGAACTATTTACAGCAGATCCAGAGGTTGCATGCAGAATGTTACAGCCACTATTTACACCCATTTGGGAAGTAAAGAAGATACCAGATGACTGGACAAACGTTATCATTGTAAAGATCCCATGGAAAGGCTCCTTGACTGCAACAACTGGCGAGGAATCACCCTGCTGTCAGTTCCAAGCAAAATATGTGTCCGGATTACCATCCAGCGAATCTACGACGCACTAGACAAACAACTTCGTAAAGAGCAGTCGGGATTTAGAAGGGAAGAGGATGTGCAGACCAGATATTCTCCCTACGCAACATCATAGAGCAATGCACAGAATGGCAGAGGCAACTTTACATCAACTTTGTAGACTTCGAGAAGGCCTTCAATAGCATCCACAGAGAGACAGCCTTTGGCATATACTTCGTGCCTATGGGATCCCACGAGAGATTGTCACCCTTATCAGGAGTTTCTACACCAATTTTACATGTAGGGTAGGAAACGGTGATCACAGCTTTGAAATTAAAACAGGAGTGAGACCAGGCTGCATAATGTCAGCACTGCTATTCGACATAGCTATAGACTGGGTAATGCCACAAACAATGAAGAACCAACCAAGAGGCATCAGATGAACTCTCTTTTCAACATTAGAAGATTTGGATTTTGCAGATGACATAGCATTGGTCTCTCACTCACCAGCATATGCAAGAAAAAACATCCCGACTCAACACATTTGCACTGCAGATAGGTCTGAAGATCAGCCAGAAAAATACAGAGGTTATGACACTTAATATTCCAGACTGTTTATCAATTCAAATTGATGGTGTAGATATACGTATAACAGAAGAGTTCACCTACCTGGGCAGCATTGTCAGGCCTGATGGAGGAACAGGCAGAGACATAATGAGCTGCCTCAACAAGGCCAGAAACGTCTTTCAGATGTTAAATAACATAAGGAAATCTCCTCAATACAGCACAAATACCAAACTGAGACTTTACCAGATTTGGGTACTTTCCACCCTGCTGTATGGTTCAGAAAGCTGGAGAATGACAGAAAACGACCTCTCTAAGCTATCAATATTTCACACGAAGAACCTCCGAAGAATCCTGTGAATCCTCTGGCCCAAAACCATCAGCAACCAGCAACTCCTCATTCAGTGTAGACAATAATGTATGGAGATTATTATCACAAGAAGACGATGGAGATGGATTGGGCATGTCCTCAGAAAAGAGCATGGGGACATCACTAGAACTGCCCTTCATTGGACACCAGAAGGAAAACGCAAGAGAGGAAGACCAAAGAGCACCTGGCGTTGAATGGTGGACCGAGAACTCCAGACTATGAACCACAAGTGGGGTACCATACAAAAGCTGGCCCAGAACAAAAAGGAGTGGCGAACCTTGTTACCTGCCCTACATGCCATAAGGCATAATGGGCAATAAGTAAGTAAATACGGTGAAATCTAAACTACTATTGCAGAAACACCAATAAAAAAACCTAATTGAAAACTACTCTAAGAACTATGGAATAGAGCAATCAAAAGTGCAGCAAACTACAGTAGCAGCTCCCTGAGTATCAAATTCACTGTAGTTTGGCCATAGTTGCTCCACCGTAATTTGATGTAAAACATCCGGGGCCCAATTACAATGTTCACGCTAACCTGTGCCTGCAGGTTTCTCCTTAGCTTCCCCGTTTTAGTGTGGTATTACGGTGCAGGTGCTAATCCAGCAGCCTGCACCGTAACACGGCGCTAAGCCTTGTGATGCTCGTGGCGGTGCCAAGTGCTGCCACGATCATCCCCTCGATGGAGTCCATAGGACTCCATTGAGGCCTCCTCTGCCAGTCACATGACCTGCAGGATCTCGCCTAGCAAGATCTGGCAGGTCGGCATAGTGATTCGCATAGGGAGACGGAGGGACTTTTTCCCTTGGTCTCTCTTTGCTCCTGGCAGCAAGAAGAAGCGGATAGAGCCGCTGTTGTCTCTTCATGATTAGAGGTGATTTTTGATGTTTTTTTCAGCTGGTGCTTACTGAGCTTAGTACGAGGTCCTAGCTGTGGTTAACTTTTCAGTTAACAGCAGCAGCAGGACGGTAATTAGCGTTAGGACTTTTTAATCCTAATGCTAATTAACACTTTGCGCTCCCCATGTTAAGGATAGGGAGCGCAAAGTACAGTAAGCCCGCGCAGAAAAGAGCAAGATCCGAATCGTTACGGGTTTTTTAACTCGTTATCGATCAGATTGTAATATGGTTCATCTGCGCTAAGGCGACCAAGGCTGACGTTAACGTTCACACAGGTGGGCGGTAACATTAGCGCTATGAATGTAATATGGCCCCTGTTCTTTTAACGAAAGAACGGTGGTTAGTGAACAAACCCTTCAGACGTAGAACATTTTTTTGTGCATTTTCCTCTCATCTGCAGCACATGGCGGATCATACCACCCACATGACACAGGATTTAGAACACAAAGCAATGCAAATCTGATAATATGAACTACTGATCATAGCAAATGCAAATAGCAGACAGATAAGCAGAGAAAAGGGAATAAATGTATCAGTCTATTTTCTTGACTGGGCTTGACATTTCGCAGCAAGCAGAGCGCATTTGCTAGTCTTTATAGAAATGTAGCTTACATTTCCATTAGTGAAGACATCACAGCTTTTGTATATATAAGAGAGAAGCGAGTATACTTTCATAGCTGTGATTTTATTACCTGCATGTATGGTATTGAGTAAATGAGCTTTGCCTGACTGCCAATAATCAGGTGCTGGTCTGCTGGATGTTCCATTAAATTAGCTTGTAAGAATGTGACAATCAGGAAAAAAGAATTTCCATAGATGTTTTTTTAAGTTGAAGAGGAAGGGTAAAGTAATGAGCACATATAATTTAATTACAATGGTGGTGTTACATTTATTGGAAACCATATTTTTATAGATGCATGTTAGGAGAAAACTCAGAATGGAATCTCAAGAGGTTAACTTTGATTAAACTGCACCTTTTATTATTATTTATTTTTATTATTCTTTATTTATAAAGTGCCAGCATATTCCGCAGCACTCTACAATAGGCACAGTATAGACAGGGTTACAATACATTGAACAACATTTGACAAACAGTACAGGAGGAGATGAGGGCCCTATTCCCGTAGGAACTCACAATCTAGAAATCTAGATCTTGAATCTTTTACTCAATGGAAGTGGGTCATGGCTAGAGGACATAACCTGAAGCTGGAAGGAGAAGTCTTTTTGGTAATCTCAGAGCTGTGTTTTTTTTATTTTATTTTATAGAAATAATTATAGCTGTGTGGAAGAGACTACCATCAGAAATGATGAGTTGTGGAAGAGTTCAGGAAAACAAATAAACCTTGTACTTTTACAAAAAATAGGAATTGAATAAATATTCATAGGTCCATTCAGTCTGTTTCCTTTGTTTCTATGCACTGTGGGGCTATTTTATGATTAAAATGTATATTCAGGATAGTAATGTAGGCCTGCGGTCCCCAATCCTGGTCTTCAGGGGCCACTAACAGGCCATGTTTTGTGGATTACCTGGGGGAAAATGCAGACTGAATCCTGCAATCACTAAGCAGCAAATCATATCACCTGTGCTGTGCTTCAGATATCTGGCAAACCTGGCCTGTTAATGAGCCCTGAGGACCACGGTTGTGGACCACTGATGTAGGTTATATTTGCGAGGTTCTATTCGAGGTTACAGAATGGTATAAATCCTTATTATTCATTTCTTCCATCATCTCTTCCAGAATAAAATAACAATAAAAACAAATTTGAATTAGTGTATAAATTTAAAGGGGATTCCAGCAATCCCATTGCATTATACCTGTAGGATTTAAAGGCACAGTGACTCCAGTTTTGCATCTTTTTGACATCTTGCCACATTTATTAGCTTGTTATTCTCTCACATGAGCTGAACCGATTGTCTTGTCATCTGCCATGATGCGCAGCCATAGAGAGTGCTCCTTGCGAAGCTGCCAATAACCACTTGTAATTACAGTTCTTAGGATAATTGTAATATAACGCATGTAAACATCACATTGTAGTGGGATGCTAAGCAGATGGTTGACACAAAAGGGGTTGCATCAGCTTATACCATCATGACAGACTCTGGCTTAATTTTCCTTTTGTTTATCCTAGCTCCATTTAAATAATTGCTGCTTCCAGCAAAATCACTAAATGTTATAATTGGCATATTAGAGGGTAATGAATTGGAAAAAAAGAGAAATCTGTTTGAATATAGCAGAATTGCTCAATAGTTAGTGCCCCAGAAACAGCATCTCTCTTCAAAGTGCTTTAAATTTGAGCAAAGTTACCTTAGTTATTCGTCCTTACATGAATGAAACAGTGAGCGTCACCAATCTTGGTTATAGTACAACTTATACTTAAGGTCATTTCAAAAATCGAGGAAGTTATGCTTTTATTTTGTTTTAAGCTGGTTTGAACTCTGGATGAGCCATTAACATTTGGAGCGAAACGCGTCACATACCTCTGTCCCTTAGAAAGTAAGCTCATGGGATATCTGGCTGAGCACTTGTTGCAAGTGCTGTTTTAGCAGCACAATTATCCTACGGGCAGGGTCGTCTGCTGCTAATGTATCTTTATTTATTATGTCTCTCGTTTGTGCTTACCCCTTTGTAAAGCTCTACGGAATCTGTTAGCGCTGTATGAGTACCTGTAAATGTAACTGCTCTTACTTCTCCATGCACAGATTCGTAAGGCTCTACGACTATTCCAAGTCGAGATTTGAACAAATAGTACACATACTCTTATGAAACAATCAACCATGGAGCTATCCTACCTGTTGTTACTTTACTTTGTATAGAATTTAACAGTTTTCTAATGGGTTGTTCATTAACCACCATTCCTTCACTGAAATAATGTTGGTTCCACTTCGGCAAAGTACGGTGGAGCAAATACAACCAAATTACCATTTAGATAGCCTCCATTGTAGTTTGATGTACTTTTCTCTGTTCCCTAGTTTCTGCCAAAGTTCTAAAGCATAGTTCTCAGCTTAGGTTACAATGGGTTTTCCATCGTATTTTCTGCCAAAGTTATGTAGCATACATTTCAGTGTAGTTTCCACCAGTGCTTCGGTTGGAGTTCTCCAGCATTGATCTGTACTGTTGTTTACAGCATAATTTATATGGGAGGACTATGGAAATCACCACTTTAAAATCACAAAAGTACGGTTCACCAATATAGTAAAACAATGGTAAATTGAGAATTGCCACAGATTGTACTTTTTTTGCGGAAGAACAACATTGAACACTGTTCATTGTTTGCGGGAGCTTTGTTTGCCGCTGTTAGTTTTTCCTTCTGTGGATAGCCAACGTTCACCATAGTAGCAAAATGGGGAATGGCAGGACTTGGTGAATAACCCCTTAATTCTTTAGCAGACAGGATATACAATGGATTTATTGGTGTTAACAAATGGGTTCAGACTAGTTTTAATGGACGCATAAAATCAAGATCACTTAAAGAGACATTCTTGTAGTTTTTAAAATTAGGAAACTACTTATTTCTTGCTGTCAAGGAGCTAAAGTAGGAAAATGGGAATTTCTGATCCAATGTTCAGTGTTGCAGAGGATTGGTATCACCTTATAGAGATAGCAGGTATTGGGACACAAGCAGAAGGTTCAACATATTCAAAACAAAAGGTAAACATGTTAATATTTGACAATCATGTTGCAGCTTGATAATAGATATATGCAACTTTATCATAATAAGGCGGCATATTCCAGTGAAGATGTCAGTGAGAGGGAGGAAATTATTTCATATCTATAAGGCTAGGGTCAGACTGAGGCAGTGCGAACGCGCGTGCAGGCGCACTTAATCACGGCCGCACTAGCAGCAAATGCCAGGCAATGACGGCCAATATACGAAGTACGGTCGCACAAAAGTCCGGCCGCGCAACGCAAGTGGCAAACGAACGCATTTTGTCGAACGTAAAACCGCTAGTACGGTTGTACAGAGTGCGCTGCGTCCGCTAGCGGCGTGTGTGCGTGATTTGGAGATGTCAGACACTGCTAATGTCCGGCCAACATAACGTCCAGATGCACAGTGTTTTATTGATGATCCGTACAAAATCACGGACGCAAATGCGCATAGTATGACCGCTATCGCGTACTCCGTGAAAAAATGGGTCCATTCGTTCGAACGCACTTTTTCACAGACAACGTGAAAATGCGTTCGTCTGACCCTAGCCTGAAGCTGCTGCTCCAACTGACTTCTTTTCTGAAACCGCTAAGACAGAGTTTGATGTTTGTTTTGACTTGTTATTCCCCTGAAATTTTTAGCAAATAGAAATGTATGTTTGGAAAATTTCCTTTGTTAAATAATCTAAAAACTAATACAGGGTTATTCAAAGAGAGCCGATCTGGCCCCGAAAGGTAACCGAATAGTGAAATTCAGCATACGGCTACCTTTCCTGTCCATTTGGCTATTCAGAGAGCAGGCATAGGCTTTAATGTTAAAAATATTCCCATTTTAATTCAATATCCAATAAACCATTTAACCCCTTAAGGACCAATGACGGAACTGTTTCGTCATAAATGCATTGACTATAAGGTCCCTTGGTCCTTAAGGGGTTAATATTATATTCTGCAGTAAAAAGTCTCTTTACTTATATATTTTTTAGGATCTGTTAGGCATTTTTTCGGTTTTTGTTTTTTTTTGGCAAAACATTTTTCCCGTTTTGTTTTTAATCGTCTTTTCTTTTTACTGTAACTGCCCTTTTTATTATCATTCATTGGATCTTATATGTAAATTCCAGGCATTTTCGCTTAGTAGTTTTTTTGCAAACAGCGTTTCAAATTTCTAACTTTCAAGCAAACTGGGGTTTTTTTTCAACCTCATTCGTCTGCGTGTCGGGTTTTTCCGGCGGCTGCTCCGCACTGTGATCGGTGGCTAGTCGAGTATCTCCGGCATGCTCGGTGGGATTAATCCAGATGTTTCTGCGTGTTTCGGTGAGTGTTCGGCGAGTGTTCGGCGGGTTTTGCAGTGAGTGTTCATCGGGTTTGCAGTGGGTTTTCCCTGCAGTACGGTGGCCCTGTGGTGCTTGCTGATACACCGCAGGGTCGACCATCTAGGATCGCTGAATCGTGCCGAATTGCAGGGAACGAAAAGTCACTGACTGTGCGGTGACTTTTCGATTCTCTTTGAATAACCCTGATAGTTTTGGGAAAACACTTGGGGCCTGATTAGAACTTGGATATTAAAGTCATGACCCAAATGGAAAACGTTTGCATGGGCCTTTTTCCATTTGTGGCTTGCGTTTAACATCCATATTATGACAGCGCCATTTTCTGAGTAGCTCAAGTCACAATACTGTCAAACCCCAGGGACAAAACTCCAGCGTCACTAAGCGCCTTGGTGTTATCAGCTCCATAGGACTCCATGGAGACAGGCTAGAACACGTGCAAGGGGCGGTGGTTGAACACTAGGAACTACTTGTTCCAAGTGTTCCTCAAGAGCGAGGAAGAGGCAGATCACATCACTTTTGACACCGAGGGATCTGAAATGAGTATTGGATTCTTAGGCTTGGTTACATTTGTGTGTTATGTGATTGTGCAGAAGCGCTATCACTTAAGGGTTTGAAAGACGTTATTCAAACCTGAACGTAAGACGCAGATGGAGAATGAGCCGATTGTAGTAGCTTGTTCTCCAACTGCTCAGGGCACATTAGCATCTCCCATACAAAGTATAGGAGACATTACTGTACAGTAACTTGGCATAACATCCAAGACGCAAGCAGAGCTTGCGTTTCAGATGGAATAGGATCAGCTAAAAATAAGCACAGCGTTCGAGCCATTAAGCTGTATAGATCGAACACTGCGCTTAGCATCCAGATTGTGATCACGTTCCCGGTTTGCATTCAAAGCAGGGCCTTTTCACAATTCTTCATATTTATCAGTGGCTTTCTGCTCCTATGCATCTATTTTAAACATTGTACACCGCATATTCAGCATTTCTTTCTGTAATTTATTTGGCTATCCCAAGAGGTCTTTAGTGGCACATCTCTGTATTACATACACACTGTGCTGCAATTTTCTCCTCATTAACCCATCCCTGAGACCATGAGACAGACCGGATTCCCTTAGGTGTTATACACAGCCTTCAGCCTTCTTTACAAATCAATTATTTTTTTGTAGTCCCAGTTAATACCTAGAAGCAGTGCCAAAGGCACATTTGTGTCACTTCCTTGTAATGCGCATTTAACCCTATCTTTGCTTTAAATTGCATTTGCCATATTACGTTTCATCCTCCATAGCATCTAGGGGATAAGCAGAACATGACCTCTGTCTGGATGATTAATTTTAAGTGCCAGTGATACAAGCTCACTCTTAGATTCTTGACTGGTGAAAGGTTTAGACATATTTTTCTAGCAGGGTTATTCAGAGAGAGGTGAAAACCAGGAGAGTGACTGGAGAAGCAAAAATGATATGTCAAAATAGCCAAACCAGAAAAATTCTCCCATTTATCTCACTTTCCAAATCTGCTATTTGATCTAGATTGTTCTCTTCTCCTGCCATTCTCCTGGTTTTCACCTCTCTCTGAATAACCCTGATAGTTTAAACATTTAAAATTACTATTCACATGGGATATTTTTAGTTATGGATATTAACTACAATTAAGGAGTTAATTAAGCACATACGTATACTTATGGATGGCACTGTGAGTTTGAATAAACATTGCGTCTCTACTTTCAAACAGTAAATACTCACTTGCTATTGCATGTCAAGTAGAAACGAGCGTTGATTTTTAATTAGCACTCGACTGGTCCAGCAGGTTTCTGTACTTTTAAAAATAGTGGGAGCCACCAAATAATGAATGATTCTTGGACCCTTGCCACCCTCTTGGAAGCCAGTACAATAAAAATAGTGGCTCTCCAAAGTAGATGTTAAGGGATTTTGTGATTGCAAAATCACTCAACACTTAAATAAAGTATTGAAAACTCCACTCTCAATCCCTTGGTAGTTAGCAGGACAACGGGAACAAAAGAGATCTTCTGTGTTCTTATGTCTGTTCCATGCATACCTGCAGGATTGCTTGAGTCTTGTACAACACTCTGGAGTCTTGTGTATTACAGAGGTACATACAAGCAGCTTTGGAAAGAAAAAGATGTAGGTTTTAGTAGCAGGTAGTTGCTGGATGGATTAGAGGTAACATCACTGCTCTATAACCGTGGAGACACAGGTTTGAATCCCGGCAAGAGGACCTCTCCCGTAAGTGTCCTAACGGTACATACTCGCCACCCAGGACATACTTGAAAACGAGAGAAATCTCAATGTATCCTTCCTGGTAAAATCCGTTCTCAAAAAAAAAAATACTTGAGAAAAAATCTGGTCAGTAACCCACAAGCAGTAATACAAGCAGTCAGTTGCAAATCTCCTATTGGAGCAGAAAAGGACCACAGTATCTTTTCAGCTGTTACTAATTGTCTGGATTACACTGTAAAACCTGAAAGAACCATAATATAAACTGAATAATGCAGCAGTTAGAGATGTGTAGATGAGAGGTAGGTAATAAAAAAAATATATATATATATATATTGGAACAATTTGAAGGTTGAAATGAACAACGTGTCTTCAAAAATGCCTTATTTTGGTCCTTTACCACAATGGAATGTATGACAATATAGCAAACTGCAGACATCCCTTTTATAGTTGGGTATTTTGGGGAATCTAAATTCCCAAACAAGCCAGAAGAAAAAACTGTAGAGCAGGATATTTTGCTCTGAATGCTTATTACCTTTATATTTTCCCATGTGCATATTTCCAAACTATTACATAATTTTTTCTGAAATAATAAATACTCAAAACATCTTGGAAGTGGATGGGAAATATGGCGTATTGTACAATCTCTATGGATACCCACACACCATTTTTATATAAATTGTTTCATTCTGTAAAAAAAATCCTGATTTACTCCTTTAATTATCTATGCAGAATAATATGTGCATAAACCTGTTCTTTTTTAGATTTCATTTCTAGCTGAGCATACTACTTAAAGTAAATGTTATGCTTTTATTTCTCCAGAACTGAAATGTGTAAATAATAACGTACTGAAAGATATATTATTATGTCAAACTCATTTTTGTACAATGTCAGTATTAGTATTTCCTGTATCATAAATTCTACATAACATTAACATTTTTTCTAGACCTTATTGCAGTTTACGTTCAACAGCTTTTGACATTATAAAGTAAAGATGGGTTTTCATTATGCGTAAGATTTTGTGGTTATTTCTACAAGTGACTTTTGATAATAAATACGTTCCTTTTTTATTTCTCCAGGGGGCCCAAATGATTTTCAGCGCTGCTAAAGATCTTGGACAGTTGTCTAAATTAAAGGTAATTTGTAAAGTTCTTGCTAATCAACATAATAAAATGTTTTGTTGCTCTCAGATTGAGAAGGGGGAGGGCAATCAGGTCACTATGACCACTAAAATCACACTGCATGGTCGGTATCTGCTGTATTTAAGATATACATGTATATTATGTCCCATTATGTAAAGGTCTTTTTCTGTGTATGTTTACTGATAGTCAGTCCTTTAGTGTCTCCTTCACTGACTCTTTCCCCTTCCCAGTAACCCTCTTGGTTGGAGTACGTCGAAGGTCTGTTCTGGGTTCTCTTCTCAATCTACACCTACACTCGAGGATTTCACAAGGCATTCAGTTATTGGAGAGATTGAGACTCTCTTTAAGAAGCGAATGGTCATCCAGTTGGACACAGTAGGCCGTAACCTGTTATAACACGGGAGAGAGAGATCAGGAGAGGCAGATCTGGGTGTTATCAGCGTAGAGGTGATATTGAAAACTGTAGGAGGAAATGTGTTCTTGCCACAGTCGACCTGCCTGTTGTGTCTTAAAGAGAGTCTCAATCCCTCTATAAACTGAACTAATTGTATTTTTTCTCTCTAAATATAGCCCTCTTGCACCTTTCTCCAGTCAGGTGAAGGGTGCCACCACTGCTTGATGCCACAGTGTTCTCTTTGACTCTTATATCTCTTTAACTTCTCCCATGTACCAATAACCAAATTTTCTCACTTCCAACTAAAAAACATGGCACACATCCATCCCTTTCTAACCCAGGACTGCACTAAATGCTCATCCAAGCTCTTATGATCTCCTACCCTGATTATTGTAACCCTCTTCTCATTTACCTTAAATGATTCCAGATTATCCCTCTGCAAAGAATGCATCTGCCAGACTCCATTACCTTACATCCCGTACCTCTCCCACCTCACAGATTTGACCGTCTGTACACTTTCTCCCTATTTTTTGCATCCTAAATGCAATTCTAAGCACCTGCACAAAGCTATCCATAACCGTGCTCCTGCCTACAACTAATCACTTTTTAGCAGGTATGTTCCATCACGGTCACTTTTTCTGGCAATGATCTGTTATTATCTTCTTGTACCCTCACTCTCCTCTTCAGGACATTTCCAGGGCTGCCCACCAATCTATGGAACTCCCTCCTTCACAACATTCTGCCTCCAATCTTTCCTAAAAATGCAACGCTTTGGAGAAGCCTGTGTGCTAATTCCATAATCACCCCACACCCTACTGGACACAGTCCACATGCATCCCATTACTTCTTATTCTCTAGACTGTTATTTTCATGCTCCCCTTCTGTTTCACCCCACTTGTTTAAGATTGAGTGTGCTGTAAGTTTTAAGTGTCGGAGTTTGGTGCCGCCAAGCTGTAAAGTTACATCCTGCCCCTATCGGAGAGATTATGTTTGCAAGGTTATTTCAGGATTAAATAGATCTTTGTTTTGTGAAATATAAAATAGCTAACTTTCTAGAGTCTCCCTCAGTGACCTCTTATTTAGTACAAATGAAAAGTTTGAGGGAGATTCCAAACTGCATAACTATCGCTCTAGCTATCTCCTACTCCATAATCCCCACCCATTGCACCTTTCCTGATCTATCTCCCACACAGCCCCATGCACCATTCTGCTAAGTATCTACCCTCACCTCTGTGTGTGTGTCACCCCACTCGTCATAGATTGTAAACCAGTGTTTCCCAAACCTGTCCTCAGGACCCGCTTACATGCCAGGTTTTCCAGATATCAGAAGCACAGCACAGGTGATATGATTTGCTGCTCAGTGATTGCAGGATTCAGTCTGCCTTTCCCCAAGGTGATCTGCAAAATCTGGCCTGGTTGAGGGTTCCGAGGACAAGTTTGGGAAACACTGTTGTAAGTCCTGGAGCAGAGCCCTCTTTGCCGATCACTCTAGGTGTCAACCCTATTTGTTAATTTTAGGTTTGTTTTGTCTTAACCTCTGTTCAGTGCAATGGAACATGTTGCCATTTATAAATATTTGTAATTGTAATTATCTATTGATGTACAGATCGAGAGAATGAATTGGATATATTGATAGCTGTATAATATTTATACAGTATTCCTGCTGGATAATAATAGTACATTTTATAGATATGGGAATATAACATTTAACCTAGCAGTGGATGCCCCAGATTTATTTTTAAGTCTCCCTAGACTTAGTAAGATTGTGCCAGTTTTTATTAAGAAAGCCAAACACACAATGTAAATCTATTGCTAAGTAGCAACTGTCACAGAGATTGAAATTCTCTCAGCACTTTTACTCCATTTATGTCAAGCTTAAATATATGATTGTTTCTAACAGGGTTATACAGCTTTGCTGTGTCCTTTTTATAAGTGGCAAGGTTTCCAGCTGTGCATATTAAATAAAAGAGAAACAGACCATTCTTTCAATTTGAAGGACGTCAAATCTATATTATTTATTTTTTTAAATGAAAGGTTCTTTGGTGACTACTAAGGCTGGGGTCAGACGAGCGTAGTGTTCACGTCCGTGATTGCGCCTAAAAGTACGTCCGTGATAGCATGACAGAAAGCCCATTGGAGCCTGACACATGAAGTATGTCCGCACTGAACTGCGGACGCACAACGGCCGCGGCCCACGGACGTAAGGCAGGCAAGAACGTACAACCCCTAGAACAGCCGCACAAAGTGCGCTGCGTCCGCAATGTCTGCATAGCTTTGTGTGTGAGTGATGGAACGTGGTCAGACGGACTGCATTTATACGTCCAGCATTTTTCACGGACAAAATGGTTTTGCTTTTTAATTTATTTTCCCTCCTACATCCGTCAAAATATATACGTCAGTGAATAAACGGACTGTGTGGCCACTACTGTGTCTTCCGTACTGACGTACGTCCGTGTGCACGGACGTACAGTCCGTAGAAATCACGCTCGTCTGACCCTAGCCTAAAAATGACTGAGTATTCATTGAATTGTTTCCAAAATGTTGCACAAGATCTGCTAGCTCATGTATCCCCGCTATCTGTAATTACAGAGAAACCTCTTTCATCCTAAAGTGTAAAGTTTTTGAATTTTGTTGAAGAACTTGACTTTGAAGTTGCCAAGGTTAAAGAAGTACTTTTCCTTTCCTGGCAGTTTACCGACAGTTTACATATTTGCAGAAAATCCAAAGGTGGTTTCTAACGTCCTTCATTTGATTTATTTCTTTTCAATAGTCATAAATATTTAGCAAAATAGAAATTCTACAATATTAACATGTTCTTTGCTCCACCAAGCATCATGCCATTTCCTGCTTACTCAAATATAGCATTTTTTTCAAGCAGCTAAAATATTTCAGTTGTCATCAAATAGCTCCTTTGGTGCTCACATTCTCTTTTTTCAATGGGTAACTGCAATTTCTAAAGTGTGAATGATCTATTCTCTTGGAATACTACAAAACTGCAAAGATACAATGATGCTCCATCTTAGCACCTTAATATCGTATTCTAATACATACAGGGTTATCCAAAGAGATTCGAAAAGTCACCGCACATTTGGTGACTTTTCGTTCTCTTCAATTCGGTTCGTGTTGCCGATCCCATTTCGGTGACCCTGCGGTGTATTCAGCAAGCACCACAGGGTCCCCGAATTGCAGGGAAAAGCTACCGCAAACCTGCCGAAAACTAACCGCAAAACCTGCCGAATGCATGCCGAAAACCCGCAAAAACATCTAGATTAACCCGTCGAAGACGCCGGAAAAACCCGAGCAGGAGCCGAAATCACACACAGTGAAGCCGCCGGAAAAAGCCGAGACCGCAGACAGAGGGAGGTGAATAAATTAGCAAAACAGTTTGTATGAATGTGAAAGTAAAAAGCTGTTTGCAAAGAAACTACTGAGCGAAAATGTCTGAAATTTACATATGAGGTCCAGTGAATGATAATAAAAAGGGCTGTTACAGAAAAAATAAGTAAACTTAAAAAAAGAAAATCAAAAAAAAATCGGACTTTTAAAAAAAAAAAAATTCAGAAAAATGCTTAAAGTATCCTAAAAATCTATAAATAAAGAGACTCTTTACTGCAGAATTTTATAAGGAACGATTTATTAGATATTGAATTAAAACCAGAATATTTTTAACATTGAAGCCTATGGGATTCTCCTGAATAAATTTGCCGAATTAAACCACCGAATGGCAGGGCATTAGGGGAACCTTTCACTGCTGGTTTTTGTTCTCTGAATAGCCGAAGCAGTGCTTTTTCATGGGGATTTCACTGCCCTCGAACAGGCACCGTATGTGCAGGCAATTCGCCAAATTAGATTTTCAGCGTTTGGTTACCTTTCTCAAGCAATTCGGATCTCTTTGGATAACCCTGATAGTGTCAAACTTTTCTTGTTAGTAGGACTTTATAAAACCCCTGAATGTCAATATGGGTTGTGCACCTCTCAACCGGAATTACTGAAAGCGAAAAACTCTGAAAACCAAAATTTTCAGAGACTTTTTGTGATGATTTCTGCTCACTGCCCAACCCTCCTCCGTTCCTTCCTGCCATTCTGCCTCCATCCCTTCCTGCTATTCAGAGAGCAGGCAGTTCGCCAAATTTTGGCGAACTGCCAGCAAATACGGTACCTGTTTGAATGCAGCAAAATCCCCATAAAGAATCAATAGTTAATCTATTCACAAAAACACTGAAGAGCAGTGAAAAGTTGCCGAAGTGGCCTGCTGTTTGGTGGCTTCATTCAACAGGTTTATACAGGCGAACCCCATAGACTTCAATGTTAAAAATATTCCGGTTTTAATTCAATACCAAATAAACCGTTATTTTATTCTGCAGTATAATTTTAGGTTTATTTATAGATTTTTAAGGATCTTTTATGCATTTTTCGTGATTTTTTTCAGGATTGTTTTTTCCCTTTTTTTAAAAATTGTTTTATAGCGATTTTTCTTTTTTTTGTAACAAACCTTTTTATTATCATTCATAGGATCTTATATGTAAATTCCAGGCATTTTTGTTCAGTATTTTTTTTTTGCAAACAGCATCTCAATTTTTAAAATTACAAGCATACTAGGGGTTTTTTGCCCCGTTCGTCAGCTTGTCGGCTTTTTCAGGTGGCTGGTCTGCGCTGTGATTGGCGGCTCATCAGCTTTTTCTAGTGTGTTCGGCGTGGTTTCTCTGGCAGGTTTTCTCTGGGTTCTTGGAAGGTGTTCAGCGATATTGCGACGGTGAATACTGAATTCACCGCAGGGTGGGGAACTTTGATTCCCCAAAGTGCAGGGAACTGCGGGGAACGAGAGCGCACCGAAATGTCGGCAACATTTTAGTGCTCTCTGAATAACTGCTTGTGAAAATTTCTAAGAAGCAGTGGATTCCCAAATGCAAAATACTCTTGGTTCCTATCATTTCATATAGCAGTTGCTCAATCTGTATATAGATCTTTATATGCAGACAAGTCTAAGCGCTGATCATAACATCGATTTTATCAGATCATATCATGGTGAGGGCAATAAATATAATACCAGCTCATAATAATAGTGATATAATGTTCTACTCACTTTCACTATGTTCAAAGCCGCAGTAGTCATTTTCAAACATAGTTTATGCTACGGTTGTTTCTAACTCAAACAAAGGAAAGATATTAAAGTCGGAGTTTGTTGAGGAAATTATTCCGTAGAAAAGTAGGGGTCATGGCCCTCAGAATGTTTTTGGTAAGCAATGTCAGTAGGAATTGAATTTTGAAGGTTCTTCATGCTTCAATTAGATTCCACATAGCCTAAGTCTGTACTTCGAGATTTTACCAGATCAAATTCCATCTACAGAAATAAAATAAGGCAGTCAAGCACATCAAAAAATAATAGGGGTGAGCAGGATCTTTATTAATGCAACATTTCGGTTGCAACTGCAACCTTTATCAAGCCTGAGTTTATGGATCCGTTTCCTACACTTGGTGCACTGTACCTCTCTCTTTCGACATCTCTTCTTCAGACATATTGTAAAGGGGATGTACTATTTGAAGTGTATCCTGGAGAATCGCTTTTCAATTTTATGCCGATCACAAACAAGCTTTAGGCTTTAAGCAAAGTAGATTTAGAAATAATATATTACTCTAAGTGCGTTGTAGAACTGATTTATTTCTTTTATAATTGCGAATTTATTTTAGCTCCCTGTTCCAGGTTTTGGATAAGAGATATTTATATTTCTGATGAACGCATAATTCACACTGATTTAATATATTGAATAATCGTTGTTGTGTCACGAATAATCATCACAATATTTTCTTATTTATTTTATTTCAAGGACCATGTAATCAGAGAGGAAGCCAGAAGCCTTACGCCTCGACAGTGCTCCGTTATGGAGGTTGTACTCGCCACAATAAAGGTATCGTGTATTTCGTCCATTAACAGCACTTTACACATTAAAATTGTCATTTCTATAGCTGGATATTGCTGGGATTATGATTCTGCTGCTGCTAATGCACTTTCATACTACTTGATGCAAATTCTATGGATCACTAGAACTTTTTTATTAAATAGTCAATTACTAACCAGAGCTGTATTTAATTCTGTATAAATTAAATTTTCTTAGTAATTTGTTTCTTGGGATTTCTAAAAAAAATTAATAAAATCTTGGAACTCTTGGATCTTTTTCTAACCTTAAAATTTAAAATCGAAAGGCTCAATTTGCTCTTTCAATAAAATGTTTACAGTAAACCTTTAACCATGGAACATTGTGAATTGACCCTCCCACAAAATTTGTAGATTGTCTTCTGTAATCCTTAACATCTGACCTGTTTCTTACTTGTACTGAATATAATCACAGTTGTATACAAAGGAAAGGGATCCTGACACTCCAGTACATGTTCTGGTATTCTAATAGAGCACCAAAGCTGGTAGGGTTTTTGCTGTGCAACAGCTTTTCTCCTGAGTTTGGCCATTTATGGCTTCAGCTGCACCTAGACTTAAGGGCCCCCACCACCAAAAAAGGAATGTCCTTATTGTGTTTAATTTAAGTTGCTGATATCTTACATGTGCAAAAACAAAACAACACCAGTGATGGAAAAAGGTGTGGGTGATCACCTGTAACCCAAAAAGGGTGGTACTTCCCCCATGGAAAGGATTGAACCTATAACAAATTGCAAAACAAACAGACAGAGGTACAGAATGGCCTAAAGCCATTTAGTACCCAATGGGGAAGACCAGGGATATTAGACCAATAGTGGAAAACAACGTTGCAGAGGAGACCAATTTAACCCCTTAAGGACCCCTGACGTACCCTGTACATCCTGTCCACAGGTCTCCCTTAGACCTGCGGACGTACAGGGTACGTCAGCGGCGCCAAATCCCCCTCCCGCCCGATACTCACCTCCCTCGCTGATCTGGCAGGGAGAAAGCCTGCCCATGTGATTTACATGGGCAGGCGAGGCTGATGACGTCGCCACGCTGCGTGGTGACATCATCAGCAGGTGCCCCCATTCAAATCAATGGAGGGGAGGGGGGGCTAGTTCGGAGCCCTCTATCTCCCCAACCATTGAAGCTAGGGAGATGCTTTTTGCACCGCTGAAAAGGGGAGAGTCTCCCTTTTTCAGCGGTGTATAGCATTAACCGTTTCGCCGCCGGATCGCGTTTTAGCAACGAATTGGCGCCAAAACGCGATTCGAACCTGGAGGGGGGCTGACATCTTGGATGTCAGCCTAGCCTCCAGGTCCCCCCCACCCACTGACAACCTCACCATATGTGTGAGGATGTCAGTGGGCCAGTTAACCATCTAGCTGCCATGTAGAGATAAGGGGATCCTAAGGATCCCTTTATCTCCCGATCCATGGAAGCTAGATGGTCATATTTGACATCATTTGAAAGGCCTTTCCAATGATACCAAACATGACCAGGTTTGGTTTAAAAAATAAAAAAAATAAAAAATAAAATAAATAAAATAAAAAAATGTGTTTTTTTTTTTTTTTTTTTTGTCTGGGGGGGGTTTAATTAAATAGGACCTAGGCTGTTATCTCAAAATAATGGGCACAAAATGGTCAGAATGAGCGCAGCGCACATAGGTGAACTGGCTCAGCAGTGAAAGGGTTAAAAGTCAAAAACATGTAAAAATTGGGTATTTCTATTCTTGGGATAAAATTTTGAAACTATTTAGCCGGGGTCTTTATTGGTGGTTGTAGCTTTTGGGGATTAAATTACGAAAAAGTGTGTTTTTACCATTTTTTTCATCATTTCATATTTTTTTTTATAGTAAATTATTGGATATGATGGAAATAATGGTATTTCTAGAAAGTCCATTTAATGGCGGGAAAAATGGTGTATAATATGCGTGGGTTGAATAAACGAGTAAGAGGAAAATTTGACCTAAACCCTAACAGCGCAGAAACGTAAAAACAGCAGCGGTCACTAAAGGACGGATTTGTGTAAAACCGCCCGGTCACTAAGGGGTTAATACATTGATAGGAGACGTGCTTATGTCAGGAGAACTATACAATATTGGTGAGAATATTGAAGTGCAAATGATTAGATATGTATCTCAGGCTTAAATGCCAATTATAAATCCTGGCTTCAACTCCCAACATATACATATATTATAAGACAAAACCTGACACTAAATAGGCATGAACATGCCAAACCAGGGGGCCTAGCACCATAGTGGGATATCACTGATCATGCACCTACAGGACTAGTTTCTGAGCCTAGAAAATGTAGATTTCTAGTCTTTCCCTGCTGATAATCAGCTAATAAGATATTCAGCTAATGGGCCATATAGAGAGATCTTATCCTTACAGGATGCAGCAGTAAATAAATATCCACAAAGATTTTCAGATTGGTAATTTCTACCACCCTGTCAGCATGCAATGCCAAAATGGTTGCCAGTAACGTCGTTAAAAATAGAATGGTGCTCCATAAAACTGCTATGCTTAAGTGTGCAATGTTAAAATATTCGAACCGTATTCATATTAAAACCATGCTCATAAGATATTTGACCAGTAGTGGAAGACAACGCTATAGAGGAGACCAAAATGAAATTTTATAGGAGATGTACTGGACACAGCTAATGTCAGGAAAACTATACAACATTAGTGAGAATATTGAAGTGCAAATCATTGGATATGTATCTCAGGCTTAAATGCCAATTATAAATCCTGGCTTCAGCTCAAATACATAAAATATATAAATATATCCCTGGTCTTCCCTATTGGGTACTAAATGGCTTTAGGCCATTCTGTACCTCTGCCTGTTTGTTTGGTAATTTATTATAGGATTATCTAGAGGAACCTATAGCTCCACTGAGCAAGCACCTCTACGATATTCACGTGTTGGGTTTTTCCAACCCTGATTGACATAGATACCAAAGTCCCTGCTTGCCAGACTAGACACATGAATCTATTAAATAAACTATAACCTTTATTCATCTCACTAATATTAAAAGGCAATTAAAAACACAAACACTTAATAATAACAAACAATTACCAACTGTTAAGAGGTGATACTGGGGGTAGTAAATTTCTTAACCCTGTTATTCTGATATCACTAATAGAAGACCATTTGGGCATGTCTTCTTAATCATTATCTATAAATTTCATATGCATAAACGTTGCCTGTACCCATTAATTTGTAATCCAATCGAGTGTAAATGAGCAGAATTACCAAAAGGGGTTATTTGCCACAGCAATATATTGCTGCATTTATATCACACCACACTAGCATGATAAAATATGGGTGCAATAGTTTAATACATTATTTTGCACATTATTTGTTGCTTATAGTTATATAATTATACCACTCGATACTGAAACGCTATAGCCTATTACTGCTATTATATCACACCATAAAAAGTCGACGGACTGAGTTCCACAGTTCATTCGGTTGGAATTCCACACGGTCTCGTTACTATAATTGCCATCAACAAGTTCCTGTCTAATTTGTTGCAAAAAACAGCCAGCAGTACCTTCATGCTATTACCCCAATAGAGTTCGTACATTGTATTTTCATACCATTGGAAAAACTCAATCCAATAGGCAATATACATTCACCACAATATTAACTGGTTCAAAACGTTGAAGCTTCTTAGTATCATTACAATATTTGTCCGCTTCTCAACATTATAATGAGATCCCCAATAGTGGACGGTCTACAAAAATACGCAAATCTAATTTTAACGGCAAACTCGCATATAAACTCGCATATAATTTTTAAATAGGGCTGCCAATAATATAATTTTACTGCGCATCTATAAGCAGAGTTTCCAGACCACGACAACCAAGCTAAACAGTAATGGCCAAGCTCTTAAAGAAATTAAGATCATTAAATTTCTTTATGGCAACATTATTAAGTAGGTAGTCACTAAGTGATTTCCAAAAATACAAATGCCCATCGGTCTGCACCCGACGCACGTTTCGCCCCACCGGCTCGTCAGGGGTGCTGGGGGCCTTATGTTTGCCTCACCTCTTAAATACCAAAGCTACATGTCCAACCTCCAATCGAATTTTCAGAATTTGTCACATAACTTTTAAGACCAATCAAATCCAGGTCCTAGATGTAATTGCCGTTCATTAGCGACCTTCATGTGTATTTTTAAAATTTTATATTATGGACACTACCGAAATAGTCGAAAACAGGGAACGGATGTCACTCATTCTCTAAGGGAATTAGTAAATTATTAGATACCCTTCTAAAACGCCATATCGGGCATCTTTAGTTTCGTTTTCACTTTTGATACATAAACTGCGATTACACATTTCTTCAATAATGGGAGCACATGACTGATGTACAACCAATCACTTTTATTGCCCTCAATAAAGATGGCCGTCTCCATCCTTACCCATACCAGATGTGCCAATTTATCATTATAACAGTCAGTAGGTCGGTGCCATACTGTTATGTTTCGACCCTGCCCCCTGGTGGTGAAGGGCCTCCATGGCTGTTTTCCCTGTGGTGTGTCTGGCTGTGCTGGTTAGGGCTGATCTGGGGTTCTGTTGTGATCACCTGGTCTGGGGTCACATGGCCCAATCACACAGACCCACTCCCTATATATATCCTAGCAGCACAGAGCCTGGTTGACGGTTTGTGGAGTTTGATGGTGGTTGTGTCCTGTTTGTTCCTGAGTTGCTGCAAAGCATTCTAAGTCCTGATTATTCTGGTTTTGACCTTGGCTGTGTTTTCTGACGTTCCTTTCCTGCCTGCTCCTGGTACTCTGCATCCTGATTTGTTGCCAACCTTTGCCTGCCTGACCATTCATATATGTTTCATGTTTCCTGTACCTAGTCTGTCTTAGTTTAGTATAGTCTCAGACGCCATTACAAGGACCTCTTCAGTGCTGGATTTTTGTCTGTTTTGTTAATCCCTTGCCCTTCTTGTTCACATTGATCTGTTAATTCTTTGTGAGGGTTTCTTAGAAGTATTCCCAGCATAGGGATCCCTTTAGTTTTCTCCTGGCCCTCCTGTTCCATGTGTCTCTGTCTGGTTCCTGTATCGTCCTGAAGTGGAGTTCAGTTCATTTCCTGTTTCGCCACGTCTGTCAGTTTGTTGACTTCCCTGCAGCCTGCACAATTCATCTACTATCATACATTGTTTGTGCTTCTGAGCGTGTCTGGGTTGTCGGTCTTGAAACCTTCGGAGCTTAGTGGCAATTCAGTCCTGCTTTTGTGCTCCTTGGTTTTGGAGAAACAAGTCTGTTTTATTTATCTGTCCAGTGTCCAGTCAGTAGCTCACCTGCCTTAAGGGCTACACTCCATGTTCCAAGCCACCACGATGGCCCAAGAGGGGACCATCAAGCCTGCAAGTGAGCTTACTGTGATAAATTCTGTGCTTCAGATGGTGTTTGACTTGCTTACGGAACTGAAGAGGTTAATGTCTTCTCTCTGTGTGCTTAATTATGCGGTTCTATTACTGCAGTTCTCCTAAGCATAAAATAAATGACTGTACACTAAAGCCAGTGCGTCCTGAGGCTGGCAAGGTGCCAGTATGCCCTGAGGCTGGTCAGGTGCCAGTATGCCTTGAGGCTGGCAAGGTGCCAGTGCGCCCAGAGTCTGGCAAGGTGCCAGTGCGCACAGAGGCTGGCAAGGTGTCAGTGCGCCAAGAGGCTGGTAAGGTGTCAGTATGCCTTGAGGCTGGCAAGGTGTCCACTGTGCCCACGTCTCACAGTCAGGCCACCAAAGCCAGAACTTGTATTGGATCAGATGGTGCCAGGCCCCGTTCTGGGTCAGATGACACCAGGCCCCTCTATGAATCCCATGTTATCCGTTCCCCTGTACCGTACAGGCCTAGGAGAACCCTTCCTAGGGTAACCAGGCCTGTGGAGGGGGCAACTGATGTTCAAGACCCTGCTGAGTTGTCTGGTTATGGGTCAGATGGTACCAGGCCCCGTTATGGGTCAGATGGCACCAGGCCCATTATGAATCTGTTGTCAGACCCCTTGTTCTGTCCAGGTCTAGGAAAACCCTTCCTAGGGTAACCAGGCCTGTGGAGGGGGCAACTGACACATCTGACTTAGTCAAGTCTCCTGACCATGAGCCTGAGGAATACATGGAGTATGACTCCTATTCGGCCATGGGATCTGAGGAGGATGAAGTTATGGAGACTACTCCCTGAAGACTTCTTCTAATGGTGGTCCAGGGCGTCGTATTGTTACAGGCTCTATTACCTGTGCTGCTGTTCACCTATCAGTATCAGCCACCGCAATAATGAAGTCTGGTTTCGAGGTCACACTACCTGATGCTGGCAATGTGATGCCTGAAGCTGGTAATGTGTCAGCGATGTCCAAACCTGGTGCAGTGCCAGATGTCATGTCTGTTCACTGCGGGATGCCAGTTATGAGTTTTTCTGACAGGATGCCAGTGTTGTCTTCTAGTAAAGAAAGGCCAAGTTTACCTGATCCTGTCAAGTTGCCTTCCATGTCGAGCTGCAAGGTGGCTATTACCTCTGTGTTGAGTCACAAGACCATTGTGCCTATGTCCCACAGTGGAGCTTCTAATTCTGGTAGCATACCATCTATATCTGTTCCTGGTGGGAGGCCAGTTATTTCTCGTTCTGATATCTCTATCATGTTTAATTTGAGCAACAAACCCTTTATGTCTGTTTCTGCTGGCGAGCTGTCTGCTGTACCAATCTCGAGCTACGAGTCAGTTATGCCAATGCCAAGCTACGTGCCAGCTGTGCCAATGCCGAGCTATGAGTCAGCTATGCCAATGCCGAGCTATGAGTCAGATGTACCAATGCCGAGCTATGAGGCAGCTGTGCCCATGTCCTGCTGCGAGGCAGCTGTGCCCATGTCCTGCTGTGAGGCAGCTGTGCCCATGTCCTGCTGTGAGGCAGCCGTGCCCATGTCCTGTTGCGAGGCAGCCATGCCCATATCCTGCTGCGAGGCAGCTGTGCCCTTGTCCTGCTGCGAGGCAGCCATGCCCATGTCCTGCTGCGAGGCAGCCGTGCCCATATTATGCGAGACCACTGTGGCCACATTTTGTTATGAGGCATAAGTGCTTGCATCAACTCATGAGACCACTGTGCCCAAGCCCCATGGTGAATCTAGTAATACCAGGCTTCATTCTAGGTCTAAGGAAGCCTGGCACAATGATGGAGATACATCCAAACTGACCGGTGCTACCATCTCAAGTTCTAGCCCTGTACCCGAGGGTTATATATGATCCCCATGTGGGATGTTATTCCGTGAGGCACACTGGGCCATGATCAAGAAAGACCCTAATGTTTTGAGGATTTCAATGACTCAGATGGTCCACAGCATATTCCTCTAGGTGAGATGTATAAAACTAACAAGGTGCCTATGGTACCATCTCCTGAAGATGTTCCATGTTCTGATGATGTGACAATCATGCCTGGTTTGGGCGTTAAGCCCTTTATGTCTGGTATAGGTGATGCTGGCGAGCTGCCTGTCTTGCCAGAAGCCAGTGGGCTGTCAGTAAATTGCATGTCAAGTCTCAAGTCAGCGATACCTAAGTCATGTCATAAGACCACTGTGCCCAAGTCTCACAGTGGGTCCATTGATGCTAAACCCAGCAGTGGGTGTAATGAATCAAAGTCTTGTGTGCTCGAGAAAACAATGTCTGTCCCTACTATAGCTATGTCATGTGGGGTTGTCACCAGTTCTAGATCTCATTCCAGTAGAAGATGAAAAAAGGTGACCAACCCTGGTCAATCTGATTCTATGTCCAGTCTGATCGATGCCGAGATCCCGTTACCCCGTCATGTCCCTGAGGGCTTTGTGCAGTCGCCTTTAACTGCTGTTCCAGAAGGCGCACTGGGCTGCCATTCAGAAGAATAATAGATGGAGGCGTCTCGGGGAGGAAGTTGACGACTGAGTGGGTGTCACGGTTCCCGGATCCCACCACGAAGTCCTTAAAGCCCAACACTCCACAGAGCCCAAAAGCTACCAACAGGGTAGCCGTAGAAGAATACCTAACTGTCTGGTCCTTAGAATTGGCCAGGTATACTAGCTAGACAGAAAGGGTTAATCAAAGACAATGTCGTAATACAAAACCAGCAAAACCAGGTCAGCAACACGGGGGTAGTCAGACGAGCCAGAATCAGGAATACAGAGTATAGAATAGTCAAATAGAATAGCCGGGTCGATATCAGTGCAGAAGCGTAGTAGAAGAAAATAGTCAGAAAACAAGCAGAGGTCAATAACAGGTTAAATCACAAGAGAATTCAGGTACAAGGAGCTCAGGTATGGATAACCACAATCTGGCACTGCTTAGAAGGAACTGTTGGTTTTGAAAAGACCTTCACCAGACCGCGTCCCCCCTCTCAAGCCGCACCTCATGCAGCCACCTCCCTACCTGTTTCAATTTAAACCGGGTGTTGGTGAGCGAGCAGCATCAGACATGCTGCCCTCAAGCACACCGGAAAGGCTGGCAGCCCCCAACGTTACAGTGGGACCCCAATGGAATTTGGTGACTGGTATCCATGATCTGGTTTCCTGATTCTGTCTGTGTGTTTTCTGTTTTGGGTGCCCAGGGGGTCACCCGTAAGGGAGGGGGTTATGTCATGTTTCAACCCTGTCCCCTGGTGGTGAAGGGCCTCCATGGCCGTTTTCCCCTGTGGTGTGTCTGGCTGTGCTGGTTAGGGCTGATCTGGGGTTCTGTTGTGATCACCTGGTTTGGGGTCACATGGCCCAATCACACAGACCCACTCCCTATATATATCCTAGCAGCACAGAGCCTGGTTGACGGTTTGTGGAGTGGGATGGTGGTTGTGTCCTGTTTGTTCCTGAGTTGCTGCAAAGCATTCTAAGTCCTGATTATTCTGGTTTTGACCTCGGCTGTGTTTTCTGACGTTCTTTTCCTGCCTGCTCCTGGTACTCTGCATCCTGATTTGTTACCAACCTTTGCCTGCCTGACCATTCATATATGTTTCATGTTTCCTGTACCTAGTCTGTCTTAGTTTAGTATAGTCTCCGAGGCCATTACAAGGACCTCTTCAGTGCAGGATTTTTGTCTTTCTTGTTAAACCCTTGCCCTTCTTGTTCACATTGATCTGTTAATTCTTTGTGAGGGTTTCTTAGAAGTATTACCAGCATGGGATCCCTTTAGTTTTCTCCTGGCACTCCTGTTCCATGTCTCTGGTTCCTGTATCGTCCTGAAGTGGAGTTCAGTTCATTTCCTGTTTCGCCACGTCTGTCAGTTTGTTGACTGCCCTGCAGCTTGCACAATTCATTTACTGTCACACATTGTTTGTGTTTCTGAGCGTGTTCTGGGTTGTCTGTCTGTCTTGAAACCTTCGGAGCTTAGTGGCAATTCAGTCCTGCTTTTGTGCTCCTTGGTTTTGGAGAAACAAGTCTGTTTTATTTATCTGTCCAGTGTCCAGTAAGTAGCTCACCTGCCTTAAGGGCTACACTCCATGTTACAAGCCACCACGATGGCCCAAGAGGGGGCCAACCATTACACATACTGATTAGGTAGATTCCTATATATGGCCATCTAAGGCTGGTAATTTTGACAACTCCCTTACTATGCCATAAGGTTATCAATAAATTATATACCCCTCACATGTCCCCACCACATTACTTTGGTGGTGGGAAGATGTATCAACAGTGACACCAAACTATATTTTGATTTCCCTCTAGACATAACCGTTCCCTATTGTTATACCATGGAGGGTCATACATTACTAAATGGACGTCTTGTGTGTGATCTTTTGAGAGCCAGTGTTAATTTCAATTTTACAAATGTCCACCCTATTCAAATCGTGGAGGGCACGTTCTCAAGTGTGAATGAATGGTGTATAATTAAACTCTTCATTGAGACCCTGAGGATACATTGTTCTTAAAGTGAAAATCCAACGGGATTCTCTTTGTCTCAATGTTTTATCAAAATCTCCCTGCCTCTGAGTCATCTAAATTTTCTGTATTACTTGAAATGAAAGACCTGAGGTATATCTTTACATGTCTAACAATAGGGGTATCCTGATTATTTTTCACATTATTGATATGTTGAAGAATCCTTCGCTGGAATTGTTGGTATGTTTTCTCTGCTTAAGATGCACAGAAACTCTGCTTATAGATGCGCAGTAAAATTATATTATCGGCAGCCCTATTTAAAAATTATGTGCGATGGCTGACAGTTATACTAGAGTTTGCCGTTAAAATTTGATTAGTGTATTTTTGTAGACCGACCACTATTGGGGATCTCATTATAATGTTGAGAAGCAGACAAATATTGTAATGATGCTAAGAAGCTTCAACGTTTTGAACCAGTTAATATTGTGTTGAATGTACATTGCCTATTGGATTGAGTTTCTCCAATGGTATGAAAATACAATGTTCGAACTCTATTGGGGTAATAGCATGAAGGTACTGCTGGCCGTTTTTTGCAACAAATTAGACAGGAACTTGTTGATGGCAATTATAGTAACGAGACTGTGTGGAATTCTGACCGAATGAACAGTGGAACTGTAGTCCGTCGACTTTTTATGGTGTGATATAATAGCAGTAAAAGGCTATAGCATTTCAGTATCGAGTGGTATAATTGTAATAACCGTTATAAGCAACAAATAATGCGCAAAATAATGTATTAAACTATTGCACCCATATTTTATCATGCTAGTGTGGTGTGATATAAATGCAGCAATATATTGCTGTGGCAAATAACCCCTTTTGGTAATTCTGCTCATTTACACTTGATTGGATCACAAATTAATGGGTACAGCCAACGTTTATGCAAATTAAATTTATTGATAATGATTAAGACATGCCCAAATGGTCTTCTATTAGTGATATCAGAATAACAGGGGTAAGAAATGTACTACCCCCAGTATCACCTCTAACCAGTTGGTAATTGTTTGTTGTTGTTATTATTATGTGTTTGTGTTTTTAATTGCCTGTTAATTTTAATGATGACTAAAGGTTATATTTTATTTAATAGATTCATGTGTCTAGTCTGGCAAGCAGGGACTTTGGTATCTATGTAATTTATTATAGGTTCAATCCTTTCCATGGGGAAGTACTACCCTTATTGAGTTACAGGTGATCACACACACCTTTTTCCATCATTGGTGTTGTTTTGTTTTTGTGTAGGTTCATTGCAGAGTTACAATACTCATTTCTTGTGTTCACCTCAAGGGGGCTTTTTCTAAGTGTGCCATTTCAATAATGGCTGGTTTTTGAGTAAGGTGGGTTAAGATAATTGATAGTGCTGAGATGCTGACACCTTTATCCATAGAATCGTGACCCAAATGCACCAGATAATTGACGCTTTGTAAAAAAGGACCAAGAAATTGGAATATAGGGCATAAGACATATTAGCTAAATTGGGATATCCCACAACAAAAGGAAAATGACGGTACAACCAAGACTAAATGTTACTCTCAGGTGTTTTCTGAGAAGTGTGTCCTACAGGAAATTGTTTGATTGATTTGAGATTTTCCTTATTTATACCGAGCCAAGAATTGGTGGTGGTAAGATATTTTTTTTTTTACTTCTCCTGATGAAGCCGGTTTAGTGCCAGATTAAAATCATGTTCATTAAAATTATGCTCAACACGTATTTACGTGTCGTGCATAATTTTAATGAGCATGATTTTAATATGAATACGGTTCTAATATTGCACGCTTAAGCATAGCAGGTTAATGGAGTACCACTCTATTTATTATGAGGTGACTGTCTACTATTTTGGCATTCATGTGCATGCTGAGAGGGTGGCAGAAATTGCCAATTTGAAATCTTTGTGGATATTTATTTACTGCTGCATCCTGTGAGGATGAGATCTCTTTGTATGGCCCACAAGTGGAATATTTTATTAGCTGATTACTAGCAGGGAAAGAATAGAAATCAATATTTTCTAGCGTCAGAAACTAGTGCATGATCAGTGATATCCCACCATGGTCCTATGCCCCTGGTTTAGCATGTTCATGCCTATTTAGGCTAGGGTCAGACAAACGCATTTTTCACGTCTACCGTCAAAAAGTGCGTTGATGCGTCCGAAAGCATTTTTTCACGGATGACGTGATAGTGGTCATACGATGCGTGATTTTTTACAGATCCAAACCAGGAAACTTTGGGTGTCTGGACGTTATGTTGGCCGAACATGAGCAGCGTCTGACGTCTCCTAATCACGCACTCTGTACGTCAATACTAGCGGTACGACGTTCTTGCAAAAATGCGTTTGTTTGCCGCCGCTTGCATTGCGCCTCCGAACTTTAATGCGGCCTGCGTTGGACGTCATTTGCTGCTACCACGGTCATAATAAAGTGCGGTTAAACGCACGTTCACACTGCGTTCGTCTGACCCCAGCCTTTGTGTCAGGTTTTGTCCCTAATATATTTATATATTGTGAGTTCAAGCCAGGATTTATAATTGCCACTTAAGCCTGAGATACATATCCAATGATTTTCACTTCAATATTCTCACTAGTATTGTACAGTTTTCCTGACATAAGCACTGCCCAGCACGTCAATGTATTAATTTGGTCTCCTCTGCAGCATGTCTTTCACTATTGGTCTAATATCCCCTGGTCGTCCCCAATGGGTACTAAATGGCTTTAGGCCATTCTGTACCTCTGTCTGTTTGTTTGATATCTTACATGTGCTTTGTTTTTCTCTTTTGTGTTTATTTAAGAAAATATTTTACTCCATATGTGTCACTGGGTGTATCCATGGTATGATATTTTCTGTTGTAAACTGCCCCCCCCCCAGTATCTTTACAACACTAGCTCCTCACTCTGTGGCAATGACCATAAAATGTAGTCAATGGGCCGATCAAATATTTTACTCTATATGTGTCACTGGGTGCATCCATTGTGTGATCTATTATGTTGTAAGCTGGCCACCCCACAGTATCTTTACAACACTAGCTCCTCGCTCTGTGGCAATGGCAATGTGGGTCGACCACTGACATTGTAAATTGTGAGATGTATTCAAAGGACATCACCAAGGGGTAGATTTGAAGTCTTTTATGCTCCCTTTTATCTCATTCAGCTGCCATCTCTTATCTGGAGTAGCATGCAGAATACATTAGAACTCCTGTTGCCTTATCTAAACATTCCCACTTCCACCTCATTAACTGTTAAATACTGTATAGGATAAAGCACAGTCACAAAGTAAAACTTGCCATTTGATTTTGGTTAATGTTGCATCATGGGCAAAATGCATAAAATGGAAGTAGGAGATGAAAAACCTAGTTTTATTTTACCTTTTTACATGTAATTACTTCAAAGAAAGAAAAAGAACAGCAGCATGTGTTTTATAATGTTGTTTTGTTTGTAATGCACAAGTAATCTAGTTACAGCTTTTGTAAGTGATACCGTCCCTTTAAGGTTTACGATTTGTGTGCAAAGTCTTCAGTTACTGTTATCTTTCTGAAAATGGCTACAAGCTCTATAGGACTCTTCTATGTGTTGAGTTTAAGATCAAAGTGATTAAATGCTTCGGCGGGTCACCGTAAAAAAATTGAACATTTTTAAAATAGAAAAATATATACTCTGCTTAGATTGGACAATAAATCAAACAGTAAAGGGGGAAATTTAACTGGGTTATTATTGCTGGAGGAAAAACAGTGGCCCCTATTACATACCTAACGCTAATGATAGCGCTCACCTGCGTGAGCACTACCGTTAGCTGCGGTATTAGCTGCCTATTACAATCCAAACGCAAGCGGGTTAAAAAACCCGTTTGGTACCTTGCGCTCCTCTGCGCGAGGTTAGTGCACTTTGCGCTCCCTATTCTTAACATGGGGAGCACAAAGCGTTAATCAGCGCTGGATTACAATGTCCCAGTGCTGATTAACGCCTGGCTCTGGTCGACGAAAAGTTAACCAGAGCCAGGACCTTTTAACGCCAAGAGCGTAATAGGGGCCAGTGTTGGGTCAGAACAGTGGTCCACAACATTGGCTCGCCAGATGTTTTGAAACTGCATCTCCCATTAAGCTGTGTACTCATTAGTTTGGCTGAGTCTCGTGGGAAATGTAGTTCCAGAACATCTGGGTTAATAGTCCAAAGTTGGTGGTAACTTAACCAGAGCTGTTGTAAACGTAACAACTTCGTAGATTGTAATGGCTTTGATAAGTTTACAACAACTCTGGGTAAGTTAGCACCAACTATAGCAGTGGTTCCCAACCGTGGTCCTCAAGTACCCCTAACAGGCCAGGTTTTAAGGATTTCCTAGAAATGCAGACTGAATTCTGCAATCACTAAGCAGCAAATCATATCACCTGTGCTGAGCTTCAGATATCTGGAAAACATGACCTGTTAGGGGACTTGTGGAACGCGGTTGGGAACCACTGAACTATAGAATCAGGCCCCTGGGGGGCCAAGGTTGCTGGAATCTGAAATTATTTTAATTTGTGCCTTCCCTATAGCATTGTTTCCCATATAATTTTTTTTTTTTTTTTGTGAAACGATTTTACCAGGAAGGATACATTGAGATTTCTCTCGTTTTCAAGTATGTCCTGGGTGGCGAGTATGTACCATTAGGTGTCTTGCCAAGGACACTTACTAGAGAGGTTGCTCGCTGGGATCGAACCCATGACTCCACAGGCTCTCTCCATGCAGAGCAGTGACATTACCTCTACTCCACCCAGCCGGTACTATAATCAGCATATAGCAGATTCAGGGGATATTGTTCAATATCTATGTATTATATTAAAAATTAGGTTTTAACTATATAGATGCAAAGGTCCTGAAGACAAAAATAACACAGCAAATAATAATAATGTTGTGTATAGAATTGCAAAGAAAACAATGCATACGTTCAAAGATAAACAATAAGCCAAGTGAGGGAGGGGGAAATGGTGCTTTATAACCCAGAAACATTTCTTCAAACCTTAGGCTAGGGTCAGACGAACGCATTTTTCAAGTTGTCCGTGAAATAGTGCGTATGAACGAACGTACGTATTTTTTCCCGGAATACGCGACAGCGGTCATACGATGCGTTTTTTCGTCCGTGATTTTGTACGGATCATCAATAAAACACTTTCTGTGTCTGGACGTTATGTTAGCCGGACATTAGCAGCGTCTGACGTCTCCTAATCACACACACACGCCGCTATGCGCCCGCAGCGCACTCTGTACGTCAGTAGTAGCGGTTTGACGTTTCCCCAAAAAATGCGTTCGTTGGCCACTTGCGTTGCACGGATGAACGTTCGTGCGGCCGTTCGTCGTATGTACCCCGGCATTGGACGTCATTTGCTGCTAGCACGGCCGTGATTTCGTGCAGCTAAACGCACGTGAAAAATGCATTCGTCTGACCCTAGCCTAAGATTAGATGAGTAAATTGAAAATCGGGACTTTTCTTTTAGTGCTGAGTAATGAGTGTTATATCATTAAACCATCAACTACATGTCGTTGTGCCATAGTAGTTCAAATGTTAGGATAAACTATCCTGGTTTTCTTATTTTATTTTACTGTATTAACACCTCTAATACCCGAGCTTCCATCACTAATTACTTAGGATTGTTACACTACCAGACAACTATTGTTTTCAGATATTGTTCCTTTCCTACGATAAACTAACAGGCCTATTCAGAGAAAGGTGAAACTCAGGAGAATGACTGGAGAAGTGAAAATTCTAGGGCAAAATTGCCAAACCAGAACAATTCTCCCATTTATTTCACTTTCCAAATTGGCTATTTGGTCTAGATTGTTCTCTTCACCTGCCAGTTCTCCTGTTTTTCACCTTTCTCTGAATAACCCTGTCAGGGTTATTCAAAGAGATCCGAATGGCTGGAGAAAGGTAACCGAACGCTGAAAATCAGCGTTCGGTTACCTTTCTTGGCCAATCGGCTATCCAGAGAGCAGGCAATACGCCAAATCCTGGCGAATTGCCTGCACATTCGGTGCCTGTTCGAGGGCAGTCAAATTCCCATGAAAAAGCACTGCTTCGGCTATTCAGAGAACACAAACCAGCAGTGAAAGGTTCCCGAAATGCCCTGCCATTCGGTGGTTACATTCGACAGGTTTATTCAGGAGAATCCCATAGGCTTCAATGTTAAAAATATTCCCGTTTTAATTCAATATCTAATAAACCGTTTATTATAAAATTCTGCTGTAAAGAGTCTCTTTATTTAAAGATTTTTTTGATTTTAAGCATTTTTCTGGATTAAAATTTTTTTTCAAAAAAGTACGATATTTTTTTTTTGTAAGTTTACTTATTTTTTCTGTAACAGACCTTTTTATTATCATTCATTGGACCTCATATGTAAATTTCAGACATTTTCGCTCAGTAGTTTCTTTGCAAACAGCGTTTCACTTTTCAAACATTCAAGCAAACTATTTTGCTAATTTATTCACTTCACTCGTCTGCGGTGTCGGCTTTTTCCAGAGGCTGCGCTGCGTGTGATCGGGTTCTGCTCTGGTTTTTCCGGCGTCTTCGGCGGGTTAATCCAGATGTTTTTGCGGGTTTCGGCGTGCATTTGCCGGGTTTTTGCGGTGACTTTTCGTCGGGTTTGCGGCAGCTTCTCCCTGCGCTTCGATGGCCCTGTGGTGCTTGCTGAATACACCGAATGGTCGCCGAAATGGGATTGCCGAATCGGCCCGAATTGAAGAGAACGAAAAGTCACCGAACGTACGGTGACTTTTCGATTCTCCTTGAATAACCCTGTGTATGTCAGTTCAGGTTTTGTGTTCACAATTTGTGACTTTCAAAACTCTGCTTCTCGCACTTTTCTTCCTTGTATAGTTATTCTAAGTTGCCTTAGAGAAATCACAAAATATTATTTGTATTCTAATACATACCCCAACAAAAGCTGCAGTATCACAATTTTAGTTGTATGTATCGTAGTGTTAAAGTAAGAATCAGTGTTATTTTTTTCTTCTAATCCTACATCACAAATAAATATTTCTCTTGCTTCGTTTCCTAGAGTCGAGTTATTGTGATTTTTTTTTTTAAATGTTTAGTTCAGCTAGGTCTTGGAAATGGGATTACTGCATGCTATTTGCTCCCCTGCAATAAGAATCATCACTAGGCTTGTATCTTCTGCAACAGGTCCATGCTGGATGATTGAAATTTAATCAATAGCATAATTTCAAGTTATTATCGAAAAAATATAACAAGAAAGGTTAACCGCTCCTTCTCCTTCCCCAACAATAAACCTATGTTCCTTCTATCTTACTATGTCACGGGAATTCACATAGTCACTAAATAAATTGGGATAAGCTAAGATTCGGAAGTGGCTTAGCATCATTCAATTGCCACATCAGCTTCTTGTTACCTACAGCATGTTACTTTATCTCACTTTTTCCACCAGTAAAAAAATCAATATTCCCCCTAGAGTGAAAACGCCTCGCATGAAAAATAAAGTGCATAGCATTTTAGGTTCTATAATTGCTTTGAAAGCATTTTGAGATCTCAGAATTTAAACTATTACAAATGTCATAATGACATCCAACATCAAGTTATAAGCTAGAGAACTCTCAAAGTTAGGCCTTGCACTGCTGTAATTCCGTTCCTAGTGATGGTAAATTTCACGTGTAATTTCTGTGACCCACTCAATTCTAGATTTGCATAAACGTGAGTGCTGTATAGAAGTTTTTATTTTTTTTACCCATGCAAAATAAAAACACATCTGTATTCAGGACGGAGTGTAATTTTATTCATGCTGTAGCGCGCACAAATCAATCTTACAGTCTCTCCTATTTCTATCAAATCACCAGGCTGATAACTCAGACGTAGCTGACATTTCTGTGCGCTGGACCAGTGCTCAGTGTATGGCAAGGTTCTGTGATGTTTAAAAAGCAAATATTTTATTTGTACTTAAAACTGGATTTGAGATCTTTAAGGAAATTAGAGAATCATTTAAACATACGTAGCGCTGCTTTAAAACTGTATTCTGGTGCATTGAACTATTGCTGCCACCAGAGGGAGACATTGTGGACTATACTGGGCAAAACGGACTCCATCACCCTTTGCGTGAGGACAGGAAGTGGGGGTGTACAAAGAGGAGGAAGGACATCAGCAGTCTCGTGCAAGGCATGGGCAGTGTGAGCAGAGCCACGAGAGATGTAGGACGCACGCTGGGGCTGTTAGGGATTGAAACCAGGCCGGAGTGGGGATGTTGCTACAGTCGTGTTGGAGATCATGCTGTTCCCTGAGCGTTTGACAGAACAAAGCGAGCAGTGAGAGAGAAGAGTCGCAGGTGACACTTCTGGGATCATGGCAGAGTTGGAGCGCAGAGAGACGGCGGCATCCATTGCTGCAGTGATTGGAGAGAGTGTGCATCGGCCGGCTGTGTACTACGCTGAACTGTTCTTGACAAAGTGCGGTTTGGGAGAAGAGGGACATCGTGTGAGAAGAGGCTACAAACTGGAGAGGAGTGCTGGCGGCCTATGGGTTCGTGTTCTGGCAGAGGAGAACCTGATCGGGAGTGCAGGCGTTAACAGCATCGAGTTCCAAGTGGCAGCGAGGACAGATCCTCTTGAGAGAGATCCCTTTCTCCAGCGTTCATCGGTCCAGGACAAGCGGTTACACCGGACGGGTGAGAAGACTTCGGCCTGGTGAAAACGCAGAACATTGCGCACTTGTTTATTGTTTCTTTAAGGGCCCCAACGGTGACTAGTCGAAGATTGTTTTTGTTTCATTCACTGGCCAGTTGAACACAGTACCTGGTACCCTAGACAACACACACATATATTTTTGAGCTATTTTTCACAGGACTTACACTCCAGAACTGAGGGGGTTAACCGGTTTCTTTTACCGCCGCGTGTTTTTCCCGCGTTACGAACTCTTGTTACTCAAATACCATATATGCGTATTATATGCTGCTTTATTGGGATCAGTAAAGAATATAATATAGAAAAATCCACAACAGTGCTGGTGTATAGTTATTTCCTAGTGCGGTGAGACTATCCCAAGGTTTATTCAGCGGCTCCTCTGGGGGTGAGCGCTACACATACATATTATGTCCAGATCAGAGGTAGCTGATAGAACCACATGAACTGGATTTGTGAATCATTTGAGGAATCATAAAAAAATTCACGTTCAAAGTCCAGGATAGTATTTGCACAAAGTAATCCAGTTGTCTTCCCTACATCGTCCCACCAGGTGAGGGCTCAAAAAAGGAATTTGGCCAACCATCATCCATGGAGGCAAACCAACTTTTCAACTGGGACTCTGTCCAAGAATGGGGATGGGAACTATTTTCATGTATGTCCAGGGTGAAACAATCAGCGTAGACACTATATGCTTCCACAGGATTCAGTCGACTATAAATTCACTCCATTCTCACTCAGTTCACTACAAAATAACTTCCACAGTTAGATCCACAATCTCCACAGCTAGAACTAGCCACATCACAGCATTATCTATTCAACAAAAAGTTGACAAAATGAAGAGTTTGTCCGCACCAGGATCCAATCCACATCTACTTGATAAAAAACTGACAACCCTGCATGAAAACCTAGCAGACGCACCAGTGCCTGGTTAACATAAGACAAAACAATACTGATCATGAAGAACCACCACAAGGGAACAATGCTATTCAACTATTGATTTATTACCTTCCTTTCAACAACATGGAAAGTTCTGTCAGGCATAATAGCCTTCAAGATCGATGAACCTAGACATCATACATGAGCAACTGGAGACAACACCACAGACTCAAAACACCAACTGCTTGTAGGTCAGTCAATTACAGGACAACAATGCAAGTGAGCAGTAATGGTGGTTTATACCAAGGTGAAGCAAACAGGTGAAGTGTACATATACACAAAATCAAAGAACAAATTTAATAAAGCTTTAATGTTTTTAAAACTTAACTACCACACCTGGGTAACAGAATGCAAAGTCTGCATACAAGATGTAGTGGTACATTATATAACGTGCCAAAACAGTGTCAGTGTACCCTATAGTGTAGGAAGCCTAATCGAATGTGCCTACATAACCTAATAGAAATACACAAATGCATCATTCTATGTATGTTATTTCTTCCCCAAAACTGGAAATTCTACAACATGACTTAGGGCTGTGTTCAAATGCAAATATTATGATTATTTTCAGTCCACAATAGAAGCTCTATAAATAAAATAAAGAACTAGCACAACTAGAACTTGAGCAAAAAACGATCTGAATCACTAATTCTTTAATTTGTAAATGATTATTGCCACTTTTTCTTTATAAAAATATGCAGGTTGCATAAAAAATAAGAACCTTTTTGTTAGAAGAAAAACAAATCATGTGAGAAATTAAAATCAGGGAAGGCATCATATTTTAATTAATGTGCCTCTCTAACAATGTATGCCAGCAGAATTTATATGAGTGTTAGTGTATGTGCAAGTAAGCAATGAAGGGCAGCAGGATGTACTATAAAACAATAAACAAGTGTTTCCCCTTCAGCATTCTGCTTAAATCATAAGGGTTTTTTCAGAGAGCACCGAAATGTCAGGCTCTCTCGTTCCCCACACATTGGGGAATTCAATTCTCTGTCCCCTCAGAGAATTCAGCATTCGCCGCTGGGTCCCTGAAGTGCAGGGAAAAGCCGCGTTAAAACCGCCGATTTAAAAAAAAATAAGCCGCTGAACCACCAAAATTATTGGATCCGATTTGATAAGCTGCTGGGAACCAGCAAGAATTTTCGGATCTGATCTGATCTGATCCAATAAGCCACCTCAAACCTGTCGAAGGCATCCAGAAAAAGCCGTCGATCCACTGAAAACAGCACCGACCAGCCGCCGTAAAAAGCCGACAAGCTGACGAATGTGATAAAAAAAAATAATTATTGAAAGTGTCAAATTTGAAACGCTGTGTGCAAAAGATATACTGGACGAAAATTTCTGGACTTAACATCTAAAGTCATATGAATAATAAGAAGAAGGTCTGATACAAATCAAATCAAAATAAGCTTTATTGGCAGGACCAAATACATTTTAGCATTGCCAAAGCATATGGGGAGGTTATATGGGGTGGAGGGGGGTAGTGGGACATATATGGGGGGGAATGGGCAAGTCCATGGACATTATCAGGGGTAAGGGATAATGTGAAGGGGGATGGGGGCGAGTCCATGTTGGGGATTTATAAGTCCGGGATCTCTCATGTTCCTCTCAGTCAGTGCCATTCTGTGACGTATTGGGCAGATATTTTCACTGCCGGCTCCTCTTCTCCCAGTGTGATGTGGAGTTTCCTCGTCTCTTCTATAGAAGTGAAGTCCGGGATGAGATCGGTAGAGTCACTGGAAGTGAGTTTCCCTCAGTGCTGAGTACTTGGGGCACTGTAGGAGGAAGTGGACCTCATCTTCCAGGGCTCCCTGGTCACGACGCTGGCACAGTCTATAAAGAATCGTAAAAAATCTCTCAAAATGCCTAAAAATCTTTTTGCTGAAATATAAAATAATAAACGGTTTAATAGATATTGGTTAAAAACAGGAATATTTTTGACATTGATAGCTATGGAATTCGCCTGAATTAACCTGCCAATTGAAAGCACCAAACATCAGGACAATTCACTGACCTTTCTCTGCTGATTGGTGTGCTCTGAATATATTAACCATTGCCTTTCTCTGGGATTTCACTGCAGCCAAACAAAGTAATTTGCTGGCAATTCACCAAAATTTTGGCAACTGTCTGGTTTCCCAATAGCTGAATGGCCACAAAATTGCACCGTATGAGGAAATTCACTGTTCTGTGCAATTTCGGGGCCAGATCGGCTCGCTCTGAATAACCCTGGTAGTATATCGGCTACAAATGTTTACATAAATTTTTCTCATCTGTGTGGCGGAAGTATTCCAACTCCCCAAATAGAATGAGTAAAAGAATGCACATATACAGGGTTATTCAAAGAGATCCGAATTGTGGCCAAAAGGTAACCGAACAGTGAAATTCAGCACATTTACCAGCGCATTTACCTTTCTGGCTATTCGGCTATTCAGAAAGAGGAAATTTTGCGAAATGTTGGCGAATTGCCTGCACATACGGTGCCTGTTCGTTGCCTGGTCCAGGGCAGTGAAATCCCTATAGCTTTGTCTATTCAGAGAACAAAAACCAGCAGTGAAAGGTTGCCTGCTGTTCGGTGGTTTCATTGTACAGATTTATTGAGGCGAATCCCATAGGCTTCAATGTTAAAAATATTCCCGTTTTAATGCAATATCTAATAAACCGTTGATTATATTATTCTGCAGTAAAAAGTCTCTTTATTTGTAGATTTCTTTTGGATCTTTTCGGCATTTTCGTTTTTTTTTTTCCGAAAATGTTTGTTCGGTTTTTTTTTTTAATTCTTTTTTCTGTAACAGCCCTTTTTATTATCATTCATTGGATCTTATATGTAAATTTCAGACATTTTCATTCCGAAGTTTCTTTGCAAACAGCGTTTCACTTTTCAAACATTCAAGCGTACTGTTTTTTTGTTTTTTTCCACTCCATTCGTCTGTGGTGTCAGCTTTTTCCAGCGGCTGCTCTGCACTTTGATCGGTGGCTGCTCGGATTTCTCCGGCGTGTTCAGCGGGGTTAATCCAAATGTTTTTGCGGGTTTCGTGTGCGTTTGGCGGATTTGCGGCGACTTTTTCCCTGCACTACGACAGCCCTGTGGTGCTTGCTGAATACACCGCAGGGTCGCCGAAATGGGATCGCCAAATCGCACCGAATTGAAGAGAACAAAAAGTCACTGAACGTGCGGTGACTTTTCGATTCTCTTTGAATAACCCTGTAAATGTTTTTTTTTTTTTTTTCATTTGTACATTAGGAGGTAAAAATTTGAAAATATAGGTTCAACACAGAGAAAAGCATTTAAATGCTTTACTGGTACAATAAAAAACTGATCCTATTAAGCCAACATAATCTTCCCTTTAGCCATGAAATATTATGTTTATATCAAAAACTGTAAAATGTAAATATTTTGAAATAATTATGTAATTTTATGGGAAACATACAAAAAGTTCGGTAAATTACATAAATTTAAACAAACAAGTTAATAATGACTAGATTAACAAATAGCAATATATTTTTCAAGGGTTAAATCACTGGGCCATACTTTTGTAACATAACCCAGTCATTTTGACTATTCGGATAAAAAAAAAAATCAACACATATAGCTAAAAAGAAAGGGTTTTAATGTAAGAATAGTGTCTGGACCTCTAGCAGAAACTGAATAATAAAAAGTACCTTGCCAAAGGCGAGATAAAGTATTCCTGAACTTAAGGGGCCATATTTCAAAGTCCACACTAAAACTGGGATGCTAAGGAGGAAACTTGCACCTGCAGGTTTCTCCTTAGTGTCCCCATTTTAGTGTGATGTTACGGGACAGGTGCTAATCCAGCAGCCTGCAGCGTAACACAGTGCTAAGCTTCGGGATGCTAAGCGCTGCCACGAGCATCCCCTCCATGGAGTCCATAGGACTCCATTGAAGTTTCCACTTCCGATCACATGACCTGCAGGATCTCGTCTATCGCGAGATCCGGCAGGTCGGCGGAGTGATTGCAAAGGGAGACTGGGGGACTTTTTCCCCCCAGTCTCACTCTGCTCTCGGTGGCAAGAAGAAACCGATCGAGCCACCGTTATCGCTGCGGAATGAGAGGTGAATACTTGAGTTGTAATGTTATTACACCTGGTGCTGACTGATTCTGCAGAAGTGGAATCAGCATCAGCTCCTAACTTTTGAGTTATCCGCAGCGGGATGTAATTAGCGTTAGGACTTCGTAATCCTAGTGCTAATTAACGCTTTGTGCTCCCGATGCTAAGCATAGGGAGCGCAGAGTACAGTAAGTTTGCGCTGAAAAGCGCAAGATCCGAATCGCTAACAGGTTTTTTAACCCGTTATCACTCGGAATGTAATATGGTTGGCCTATGCTAGGGACACCAAATCTAATGTTGACGCTCACACAGCTGACGTGTTAACTTTATAATATGGCCCAAGGTGTCTGGGCTGTACTATAAGGCTAGGGTCAGACGAAAGCAGTTTTAACGTGCGTTTAGACGCACAAAATCACGGCCGTGCTAGCAGCAAATGACGTCCAATGCCGGGGAACACACGAAGTACGGCCGCACGAAGGTTCGTCCGCGCAACGTAAGTGGCAAACGAACGCATTTTTTCTAGAACGTCAAACCGCTACTACTGACGTACAGAGTGCGCTGCGTCCGCTAGAGGCGTGTGTGCGTGATTGGGAGACGTCAGACGCTGCTAATGTCCGGCCAACATAACGTCCAGACACAAAAAGTGTTTTATTGATGATCCGTACAAAATCACGGACGAAAAAGCGCATCGTATGACTGCTATCGCGTATTCCGTGAAAAATGCGTCCATTCGATCGAACGCACTTTTTCACAGACAACGCGAAAAATGCATTAGTCTGACCCTAGCCTAAAACCACATTAAAAGTTAACAGTAGAGAAACCACTTAGCAAACAAACTCAGAGATCAGGGATTGGGGAATGAATTGGACTATAACATGCCAGTCAGTCCAGGTACAAAACTGTAGAACAACAAATGCAATGATAAGAATTTGGGAGTATCAGCAACACACCGGAAAAGAAAAGATAACAAATGATGGACTTCACAGAAATCTGAAAATTAGAAATAATAAGTCATAGAGCAATGTAGACTCGGTATAAAATATTCAGTTCTCTGGATAAAGGTTTAGTTTTTTATTATATTATGCTAGAATTGTTAATCCAACAAACCAAAGAGAGAGCACACCAATTATCATATGCAAAAAATTCAAAGGAACAGCAATTGTTAATCCAACCACACAATATCTGAAATAATCTAGTCAGCATAACATTTTTGTGTGTGATCAAAGATGGTGCAAAGAACACGTCAAGAGTGCAGTTTAAAGGGTTCGACAGTAATCCATTCATATTAGACAACAAATATTTATAACGTTATGTGTTTAAATTATATTTAACAGTAATCCTATTTATCTAGGAAAATTACTTTTTTATATATAATGTGTTTTATTGTTTACATTACAAAACAAAATGAATATACTTGGATATGCAGTCAGGTCATTATAGGAACCATTAGTAAAAAAAAATCTCAGGAAACTCTGAGGACACAAGGACAACCATGAATGGCAATACTAGTGTTATCTAAACATATGCGATTGGTTTCACCTTGTTTAATTTCATTTGGCTATGAGAGAGTACATTTTCTCTGCATAATATTATTCTGTACCTGTACATATCTAGGCTGCATACTCACAAAATGACCATTGTGATGAACGAACATGTAGCCATATCATATAGCAAAACAGACACTCTGCCACTTGCATATTTCTACAGGCATTTCATTTTGTGCCTTTGGCAACTTGCATATAAAAAATTGTTATGTGCAGGGTGGAACGCTTGTTCAGTAGGCGCGTGTCAGATTTGAAATATAAGGTTTTTATTTTCCATCGGCATAAAGGAAATAAATGACATACAGTACATTGTAAGTCATACGACCGTGTAAAAATTGTAAACAAGCCAATAATGAAATAGCCAACTCGTCTTCGCAATGGTCAGATTTGCTCCCATCCGTTTTTCATGCCCTGAGCGTCATTCTCTGATGGTGTCGGTTCACTGTCCTTGTTGATCTCCTGATGGGCAGAACATAAGAATTCCATGGACTTTTCCTCATGTTTTGCACAGTGTTAATCAGACCCGCATACTAACACAAATTAATGTGTATAATTGCCTTGCGAATAGGATGGCCTCATAGTTGAGGCTCAGCACGATGGATATGGCCAATTTGAATGCCTGAAGCAACTCCGGCATAGGCCCTTAAGTTGCCTCTGATGCTAGGACGCAAGGAGAATTTTTTATGTTTGGGATGGAGCGAGTGAAGGGATTGAGCTGGAGATTTGGGGGCGGAGCTACAGGAAGGTACTTATGTCGCGTGCTGGGAGGCTCTGCGCGCCTTTTTCTCCTGAGGTAGAGCTGTTAAGAAATCCCCACCCTCCCACCCCTTTTTGTATTTGTTTATGGAGGGGGTTGGTTTTTTGGTTGGGGTTTTTTTTGTATGTTTTCCCCTTTGTCACAGCGGGGGCTTGTAGGCAGTGCTGGGGTAGGGGGTCCCTTTATTTAGGTTATTTGTGGATCTGATGGTTGGGAGATGGGAGGAATTTGTAGTTGGTTGGTTTGGAGGTGTGTGGTGGTTGTGTGGAGTCCCCTGTCAGCACTGCTCATTTATGTTATGGCTAATTTATGTCATGGATATGGGTATATTGTGTGGCGTTTTTAGCTGTGGCAGATTATATATATATATATATATAATAAATATTTATTATTCCACAGTCAAGTGTTCGTGTCTTTTTGTGTATTTATTTATTATTCCACAGTCATTGCGAGCGACTCGGTCATCAGTAGGCGACAATGTTTTTTTCTGGTGTGTGTTGGATTCATAGGTTTTTTTCAATGCTGCGTTTGCTTTTGTTTGAGTTGTACTAGGCTAATTTCATTTCCCAAGTTTGCACTGTGACTCCTATTAGGTGGTGCACAGGTCAACTCACATCTGCCGGCTAGTGTTGGTTCCTATACATAAAGTGATGAGGACTGCAGATTTTAGCTCCACTGCGCTGCAACAGTTCATAGTGACTTCTGGGTTTCTTGTGTAGTGATTTATCTGCATCTTTACAATTTCGAATTTTAGTGATTCTTGGCCAATATTTCACGTTTTATCGTTACCACTAAAAGGGACATTCAAGCGTTTCTTCAAAGCCAGCTCATTTCTGCAGCAGCCTTCATCAGTCCTCACGCTTGTGCTATGTGCTCTGCTATAATCATCCTGTGGTAGAGGATTGAGGGATATTCTGTAATGCGTGTATAGATGGAGTGGAAGCAGGATCAATATTGGCTTATAAAGGAATAGGTAAGACAGAAAGACACTACAGTAAACCAGAGACGAACAAATAGATGCATTACTACTGAAATAAAACTGTATGCAAAAATATTTGTATTGCAATCTTTGTCAAATATTTAGAGAATCATAAGGTTGTTTGCTAGTAGATAGTGTGTGTGTGTGTATATATATACACTATATTGCCAAAAGTATTCGCTCACCCATCCATAAGCGAGTCAAGGCAGGTGAGCGAATACTTTTGGCAATATAGTGTATGTGTATATATATATGTAGATTTCCAATGGTTGCAGGGAGCACTCGAGGACTTGAGTATAGAAAAAGATTTTATTGAGCAAGTAAATCTAAAAAACGACGTTTCGGCCTACACAGAGGCCTTCATCAGGTACCTGATGAAGGCCTCTGTGTAGGCCGAAACGTCGTTTTTTAGATTTACTTGCTCAATAAAATCTTTTTCTATACTCAAGTCCTCGAGTGCTCCTGCAACCATTGGAAATCTACATATCTCAACGAGGGACGTTTGCACCGAGGCAGAATCCAACAGAATCTGGTATGTGTGCAGAACTTCTTGGACATTATATATATATGTATATATGTTTATTATTGCAGAAGCCATCTGCACATCACAACAATTCAAAGAACTGCATCCCAGAGCTCCTGTGCTACAATCCCCATATGCAGCAAGGAATTCTGGGTAGGATATGCAAATGACATCTGTCTCACTTTTATTGCATCCTAGGTCTGATTTTACATATATATATATATATATTATACAATGGAACACTTAAGATTCAAATCAAATTATTGCTGTCCCCCACAACGTAGACCATGCAAATACTGTGCTACATGTAATGCCCTATATGTTTAGAATGAATAGTTTAACCCCTTCACTACCTCGATATCGAGATGTCTCGAAATGCTGATCTGCAGTTCAAAAGTAAATGAAATTAGTTTGCTGCAAATTCATTTTGTTTGCTTTTGCGCTGCAGAAGGTGCCCCCAAAGTTTTAACCCTGTGGACATAGTGCCCAAAGAGCTAAAACCGTAAAATCAGCTGCTGAAAGCTCTGAAATATCAGACTTTCAGCAGCCGATGCAGGGAGAAAAAGAAGAAAATAGACCAGCTGCTCAAACCTCTGTAACTCCATTTGGCAGTAGATGGTGCCATCTACTGGCCATACATAGGTTATTTACAATAAGTCATAAAATGGGTATAAGCTCAAATATTTCTTACTTTAATTAATTAAAAATAATTTTACAAAAAATACTGATTTCTAACAATGTTTTTTTGGATAATCACTTGATATTGAAGGGGTTAATACAATGTATGTGTCAGCGAATAACGAGAAGTTGCATTGAATCTTCATGTATGATGTTTAAATACTCTTATTATTTTGATGGGATTCTAATCACAAAATCACAGGATTTTAATTTTGTGCGCTGGAACTGCGTAAAACTCTAAAGACTTTCATGAAGGTATTTAATTTCCATTTCCAATTTCATGACACAATTTCTGCCATATAGCTGGCTGTCTAAAGGTTCAGTCAGTGAAATCTATACCTGTATTCGTACTTCCCAATGAGCTCCACACCTAATCTCAATTTTTTTGCTTTGTTACAGCAATACTTTCATGCTGGAGGAAGCGGGCTGAAAAAGAATTTCTTGGAGAAAAGCCAAGAGTTACAGTCTCTGAAATATGCTCTCAGCCTCTACACACAAACTACTGATGCTTTGATAAAGAAATTTATAGACACACAGTCGTCTCAAGGTAAGCACGCTTCATTCTTATTCTTTGGGATAATTACAATGTGTTGCATGAAGTGGAGATATGGAGCTAAACAATCACCGTATAAAGCTGTGCTGTAAAGCACTCTTATCACTGACGTTCAGCTAATTATTTGTGCTGTCTCTTCTAAAAATAAGTATGTCCTCTGCCTTCATAATGATGCTGGATGCTCAAACTTTACTGTTGTTCTTGTAAATCTGCTGTATGTCATCCAGGTACTTTCGGTATTATGCCAGACGGATGAAATACAGATCCGTCAAAACAGCAGCTATCTTCATGGTTATAAAAGACCATTTAGTTAAAAAATAGGCTAATGTGGATACTGTAAAGATGGAAACATAATTTGATGGACAAGAAGAGCTTTTATGTAATAAGACATTTATTTATTTATTTATTTATAAAGGATTTTACCAGGAAGGATACATTGAGATTTCTCTCGTTTTCAAGTATGTCCTGGGTTCAAGAACATGGTTACAGAAATACAAAGTAGTAAAATGCAAGATATTAACACGAAACAAATAAAGATTACAGAAAATAAATATGTAGGAAATATAGTCACTATGTTACATGTTTACAGGTGCATTCCTTATTGAGGTATGTTAATAGGGAGCTCTTAAGGGACTTTAGACTAGGGGAAGATTTGATGGCGTCTGGGAGGTTATTCCATAATTGTGGTGCTCTGTAGGAAAATGAGGATCGAGACACTTTCTTTTTGTATTGTGGTATTGCAAGTAAGGTGCCGGTCCTGGATCGGAGGTTATAGGATGAGGGAACTGTTGTGGGAAGCAGTCTATTCAGGCAGGGTGGTAGCTTCCCAGAAAAGCTCTTAAACACCAGGTTGGAAAGGTGAAGAGTGGGTCTAGATTCCAGCAACGGACAGTTTAGTTCTTTTAACATGTCACAACGGTGGGTCATGTAGTTACATTGTAGCACAAAGCGACAGAATGAGTTATACAATGTAGTAAGTTTCTGGAGGTGTGTTTGCGGGGCAGCTGCATACACTACATCTCCGTATTCAGTAGCTGGCATAAGCATTTGTTGTACAATCTGCTTTCTTACCGCGGGGCTTAGGCAGGATTTGTTTCTGTACAGGGCACCTAGTTTGGGGTAAAGTTTAGATGAAAGTTTTTAGATGTGGGGGCCAAAGGATAGATTTGGGTCTAACCACATACCTAGATATTTGAGAGAAGTGACTTGTTGATTATAAGTATGGCATTGGTAACCATGGACTATAAGTGGCTACAGAAGTAACATGTATGGTAAGAACATGACTGCCTGGTGGGGAGTGGTATATCTATACCTGTGGGTGATGAGGGGGGTTCAGCAACATTATATGGGCTTTCTTAAAAGAAGCTTCCATAAATCCAGCACGATAAAATAAGCATTTCATCAATTGAAGCATTTTACTTATTCTCTACGTCGAGTAGTTAACCTTACTTCTCCAACAGCCAGTCACATCCACTGAGGAAGCCCAGAGAAAGGGCGGGAAGAACAAATTTCAAAGTTTTAATCGTATAACATTTTTAAATATACATACAGATTTATGTTGTATTCACAACTTAAGGAAGATCTTGTTTGATATTATGCTATAGAATTTTTTTTTCTAATTAAAATAGAACATAATTTAAAAAAGTACAACGGGAGTCCTTGAAACTACAACCAAATGGGCTCCGTATTTGATGATGTGTTCTACAGCTCATTTTCCTTCCTTATGTAATACCAATAAAATTAATTTAATCGTTTATAAAGTATTTTGCCAGGAAGGATACATTGAGATTTCTCTCATTTTCAAGTAAGTCCTGGGTTCAAGAACATTGAAATGCTACAATCTGTTGAAAATATGAGCGAAAAAAAGTGTAATGTCATAGATCAGATGCAAAAACAGCTGTGCAAAGAACAGACATGCTTGTGAGTGACACTCTAGTGCTCTAACCACCCATTCATGAAATGTAACGCATCTACTATTGTAGTTTTAAGTACCATATGTGGCACCCATATGTGTATTTGTATTCTTATGAAATTCTTGGCAAATGTCCAATAAAAAGAAACAAACCTCAGTATAATTATTTTACTGAGTTATAACTAATCAAAAACAAGATTTTTTTAACCACCCAATCATGGACCTAAAAAGTTCTGATAATTTGAATACAAATACACTGATCAATGACAACATTAAAACCAATGACCGGCGAAGTGAATAACATTATTAATATCATCATTTATACATCCTTTACAATAACCAAAGGGAGCGTGATACAGATAAATGGACATTGGATGGAAACAAGAGGTGTAGAGTAGGGATGAGCTGTTCGGTTCGATCTGTTCGGAGTTCGCATCGAACATCGGCCGTTCGACAGTTTGCAAACTTTGAACTTTTTGGGACGTTCGCCAAAAGTTCGAATTTTTTTTTTTAAAAAAAGTATAAAAAATGATTAAAAAATACTAAAAAATCTAGAAATAAAGAGACTCTTTACTGCAGAATATTATAAGCAACAGTTTATTAGATATTGGATTAAAACAGGAATATTTTTAACATTGAAGCCTATGGGATAAAACATTCTTGTTACTAAAACATCAGGCAGACACGGCCCTCTAATCAGGCACTGTAGAGGGCAGTCTGCCGGGGCCTCCCAAGGATCCCCTTGAGGAGCATGCGATGACAGAGCTGCGACTGTGCAGGCTAGCAGCCCGGGTGCATGTGGCAGAGACAGGCAGCGCAGGGAGGGAGCCACTGCACCTGCGGCCACGGCAGACCCCCCCCCCACAACCAGGATCAAGGGAGCCCCCACTGACCACCAGGCTAAGGTAAGGCGACACATTTCTAAAAAAAATAAAATCCGAGGACATTTTTAAATGTCCCCGGGAACATAAAATAAAACCTTTTTTTTTTCTTTCTCTACCTGGCTGAATGTATTTAATTATATATATTAGATACATTCAGCCAGGTAGAGGGGGGTGGCATGTGGGCTGCACGGTGTCTCAGGCAGTGATTTGTTTTTTTGTGTGTATATTTTTCGCAAATTTATAGGGGAAGGTAAGGGCAGGCATGATATATATATATATATATATATATAAGATATATATATCTATATTCTTATAAATATATATATCCAGACTTGTTTTATACACACATTTTGGCAACTAATTGCCCCCTGTAATGGAGTGGACCTTGTCACGTGAACACCACAGCAGGGAAAGTGTTTCATCAAGCAGTCTTTATTCCTTGTAGCACAGGTGTATACAGGCACAGTTGCTTGGTTCAACCAAATAAACAAAAGAAGAAAACCTTTCTCTTCTATCCAGCAATCAATGTAACAAAAACAAAAGATTGTGTCCTCAAATCACAGGCCTTTAGGAGCTGTGTCTGTCTGAGGGGAGATCCACCAAAATGAACCTCCTGTGCCTGTATAGGCGTGTCTCTTTTAAAGCCCCAGCAATCACAACATCAAGCCATTGTGTGTGTTGCTGGGCTGATCAATCCTGTCAAGTTAACCCTTTCCTCAGGGAACCATATATACACCCCATCACACCCCCCCTCCCATTTATTTATTTATAAAGGATTTTACCAGGAAGGATACATTGAGATTTCTCTCGTTTTCAAGTATGTCCTGGGTTCAAGAACATTGAAGTGTTACAGTTATTTGGTTGATCCCTCCAGAAGAAATGTTGAACCCGATAAAGCTCTGTCGGGTTCAACATTTCTTCTGGAGGGATCAGCCAAATGGGGGGCGCATTTAGTTGAGATTGTCCACATGCCATCCCCATGTGCGTATGTGTATATATGGTCTGAGGTCTGTGGGTGGGTGTATATATATATCTGCATGTTGATATATACGTATATATAGGTCTGCGTGTTGATATATACGTATATGTCTGTGTGTGGTATCAATGCATCCCTACTCTATACACAGTGCTCCGTGTCCCTATAATTTATATGATCAGGGGTTACCTTTTTTTTCTATTTTTATACTATTCCTATTAAATTAACAGTAATTTTTTATGTATTTTATTCAGTAGAAACTTTTTTTTGCCTATATAACATGTGCTTTGTGAAAATAAAACGTTTTTGTGTGTACATTTTAATTTAGTTAGTGGATTCCTGTCCAGTGCAGTGAGAAGCAAACGTAATGTAGTGTAGACACGCTGCAAGGCAGAGCGGAGTGAAGTCAAGCCTGCAAAATGTTTGCTTCTCTTCGCTACGCTCTGCGTAGCTACACGCTCAGTGTGTCTCAGACTTTATTCCCTCATCGCTAGCTTACCGAATCAGTTTGTATACTTGTTACTGACCCTGCTTGTTCTGATGACCCGATCTGTTGCCGACTTTGCCTGCCATTTGACTATTCTCTCTGTGTATTCCCTGCCTGTTCTGTTTGCTTCCTGTGTAACGTTGGGGGCTTCCAGCCTTTCCGGTGTGCTTGAGGGCAGCATGTCTGATGCTGCTCGCTCACCAACACCCGGTTTAAATTGAAACAGGCAGGGAGGTGGCTGCATGAGGTGTGGCTTGAGAGGGGGGCGTGGTCTGGTGAAGGTCTTTTAAAAACCAACAGTTCCTTCTAAGCAGTGCCAGATCGTGGTTATCCATACCTGAGCTCCTTGTACCTGAATTCTCTTGTGATTTAACCTGTTATTGACCTCTGCTTGTTTTCTGACTATTCTGCCTTCCGTTGCGCTAGACTATTTTCTTGTACTACGCTTCTGCACTGATATCGACCCGGCTATTCCATTTGACTATTCTATACTCTGTATTCCTGATTCTGGCTCGACTGACTACCCCGTGTTGCTGACCTGGTTTTGTATTACGACATTGTCTTTGATTAACCCTTTCTGTCTAGCTAGTATACCTGGCCAATTCTAAGGACCAGACAGGGATTCTTCTACGGCTACCCTGTTGGTAGCTTTTGGGCTCTGTGGAGTGTTGGGCTTTAAGGACTGCGTGGTGTCATCCGGGGACCGTGACACCTGTTGCTACTGGTGTGCGCCAATTCTCACCATATACAGTAGCGCAGTACAAGTGCCTAAACATTGCTGACCCGGTTTTGTTATAGCTGCTGATGTAACTGAATAGATCGGGGATCTCTTCTGCATTACCAAAACCTCCACCACTGCACTCTTCCACAATACCTCAGAGGGGTTACGGTGTGAAGGCACTTGCTGCCACCAAATGCACAATATTTGGGTACACTGCCACTGACGCCTATACCAGATTCATATCATTTTAATATTGGACCGCAGGGTCCAACCCTGCACTCTTCCACAATACCATAGAGGGGTTACGGTGTGACGGCACTGTTGCCGACACTAAAGGCCCAATTTTAAAGCACCTATTGTTACTTTCATCCAAAGCCTGCATAAGTTTCACCATAATTTAGCCAAAAAAATCACTAAACTTGTTCTGCGTGTCCTAAAATGTCTCCTCTTTTCATACAGGCTGCCGCCCCAAGCAGTTTTTTATGAATAGATTAAAGGAAAACCATTTACCGTCATTTGAAATGTCATTTTTTTGTTTTTAAATGTTTCTATACATCCTACAAATCCGCCACTTCATGGGCAGGTTATGGGGAGCAGGTTATGGGGACCTCCTAGGCACGATATTTGAAGGGTTTTTTTTGTTTTTATTCTTAACCTTTATTTCATGGAAAACTCACTGTTCCTTTAAAAATGTTTTTTTTAAAAACTTTTTTTCCTTGTTTCCTGTCACCCAGGGCACTACCCGGACCCCCATACACCTTTTATGGCAAATATCTTGCATATGTGCCCTCTTGGAGGGCACTCTAAAATTCGAACTTTCGAGTCCCATTGACTTGCATTGAGTTTGGTTCGTGTTCGCGTTCGAACTCGAACTTTTGAAATTGTTCGAGTTTGAATGCGAACCGAAAACGGAGGTGTTCGGCTCATCCCTAGTATAGAGGGCCCTGCTCATATGAGCTTACATTCTAGAGGGATTGGGGTTGAGGAGGACCAGGGGAATTTTACTGGACAACAGCATCATTAGTGCCAGTGGTTCAGGAATTTTGTATCCAGCCAGAAAGGTGTTCTTCGAACAACACATATTTTGCCATATACTTACTGCTCCTAGTTTATTTTATTCCCTCCTTTTTTATAGTTTAATTCTGTGCTCAAAGCATCTCAACAAGTCTTGGGTGTTCCCAGGATGCAGTGGTTAGTAGTTACCAAATTCTGGTGCAAGGAAGGACAAGTGGTGAACTGGGGTCATGGGCTTCCAAGACTCACTGATGCACAGCAGAAGCAATGGTTAGCCCATCTGATCTCATCACACAGAAGAGCTTGTTGTTGTTAGTTGCAAAGTCGTGTCTGATCCATCGCGACCCCATGGACAATGCTCCTCCAGGCCTTCCTGTCCTCTACCATCTTCTGTAGTCTATTTAAGCTCACGCCTACTGCTTCAGTGACTCCATCCAGCCACCTCATTCTCTGTCGTCCCCTTCTTCTTCCTCCTGACGAGGCCCAATTAGGCCGAAACGATCGTCGGGGTTGCGGCACCTCTCGTGCAGGGATGACGTCCTTGGCAATCAGCACTGGCCACCCTTTCTGGGTGAGAGCAGGCTGATTTGCATATGGAAAATTCATCCCTGTAATGGCACAATCAAGCTAAAACCTTGTTTGTGAGACCTGAGCGGGCACCCACCGTAGAGCAGGCCATTTGTGCTGTTGCTCGTTCTCAGGACCCTCACAGACTCCCCCCTTGTTTCTCAAAGACTTTAAATATGTGAATTGTTTTCATTTGAGTCAATAGAATAGTCACAATGTCAGAGAATTCATGATTTGCTAGATTTGTATAAAAAAACATTCATGTTGCACTAACGTTTGGGAGTGTGGACATTTTCTATCCACTGATGGGGCTAGTACTACAAAATTAGTCCAAGCAGAAGGAGAGTCTGGAAAGTGTGTTGAAGATTTTGGTTTAATTCAAGTGTTTGAGGATAGGTCACTGGTAAGAATCCTCAGACAGGTGAAAGTGAAATAGTAAAGATGCATCTAAAAGCATTAAAACATTCCAAGGATTACTAGGACAACACCTTGACACATTCAAGAAAGGCCAGATCACTGAATTGCAGACCACACATGCCAACATGGAGATAGAGAAATATTTGTAGTTCCCTGCTGGCCCATGGAGTGGCAGAGGGCTCCTCCGAAGTATGTTTTGGAGCAGAATGGTCCTACAAGTGCTCACTGCTTGATTAAGGGATTCATTGGCCTGAAGTTGAAGATTAGGATGGCCCTCTGTTGCATCCCTTGCAGATACATTGTCCTCTGCCATAATCCTCTCATCATTCACTGTTTCTCTGCTCTTTACTTTTCATCTCCCATTGGTCGGCTGACCAATTCTTCCCCGCTCCAATTGTTTCACTACTGGATTTGTCAAACCTTGCATTGTACTTCAGTATCCCTCTTAATCTGATTGGAATGATGACATTTGGTGTTTACATAGTTAACATTTCACTGGGCTTATTTTTGGACATGGACCTGGCGCTGCCTGCAGCTACCATAGGTTCTATGTAAAATTGTTCCTGTTCGGATAGATGAGATCTCTTTTGATCTCCTCAGTCTCTGGCAGCCAATAACTATGCCAGCTGGCTAGGCATGTTTATAGCCTGCCAGATGGTCTGGATCTACTGTCGGTGGTTAGCATGCATCTTAACCTAGTGGCATTTTATTATTTCTTAGAAACCTTGATCAGTGATTTAACCTCATTTCAAAATGTTAATTTTGTGATGATTCAATATAGTACTTTTCCAGTGATTATAGTAATAGAGCACTTATTGAAGAAGCAACATGACAAGCAGTACAGTATATGAAGTTTTGTAAGCTGATAAAATGAACAGTCATAATGTTATTTTTCCAGTGATTTCTTCAGCTGAAGCAAAATGAAATAATTCTATGCAATGAAGCCATATTACAGAATGCATTCAAAGACCTACTGCTAGAAAATATCCTCGACATTCAGTGGGGTCATTCTATTGATTCTGTCACTAGAATATGTGTTTGATACACAAACATACAAAGAGTTTTGGAGTACAAAATCAATCAAATCATGTCAAATCATTCTTTCTTTTCATCTTGTTTTTTTTGATAAATTTACTTTCAAAATAAGCTTGTCTCGTGTGATTTTAAATGGCGAGGCAAAGCTTCGATTTTCCGATATGTTTCCTTGAATGTTATTAATGCTAAATCCCAAGGCTTGACAAAACTATTTGTTCTCTGGGAGGTTCGTTCAAAAATAATGTGTCTTTCTAATTCCCCAGAGAGCATTGTGTATGACAATATTTTTATGTTTTTTTAGTTTTTGTATTTGTATGCATTTTATTCAAGCTCCATATATGAGAATAAAGTTGAGAGTATAGTCTGCCCATTGTGCAAATAATTACTTTATTTTCAAATAGGCTTAAAGGAACACTCTACATACCCTGGCCACTTTAGTGATTCAAAGTGGTGAGGCTTTGTGGAGTGCTCCTCCTTCTCCCCACTCCATCCTATTCCATTTGGCAAAAAACCATGTCTGAAGTGGACCAGTTTTGTTCACCTGCACACACATCACCAGGCACCAGGGATTTTGCATTTCCAGCAGCAAGTCTCCAAATCAGTTACTGTCATGATCTAGATGTATGGAGGGTGACGTTATGAGCCCAAGGGTGCACTGACCTATGCTGTAGGTCCGGGGTACGGAAGAAAGGCAGGGCAGGAATGGAGATAACAAAAGAAAGAGAGAGAGATGAAGGAGAGAGACCGGATAGACCGAAGCAAGGATAAAGTATAAATACAATCAGAGGGTAACACAGTAGGAAACTCACAGGATACATCAGACGTTAGACCGGCTGAACAGGAAAAGGGAAGACTGTTGCAGTACTGTATGTAGATAAGCACACAACATGGCTGGTTGTAGTCGAGCTGTTTGTGGGGCTGAATGTGAACCAGCAGGTTGCAGGGCTAGGTGTAAACGAGCAGATTGCAGGGCAGGAATACTGTAGATGAGCTGGTTGCAGGGCTGGAACATTCTAAAGCTGGTTGCAGGGCTGGAACACTGTAGATGAGCAGGTTGCAGGGCTGGAACACTGTAGATGAGCAGATAACAGGGCTGCAACACTGTAGATGCCTGGAATGCAAGGAAAGAGACCTGAAAGCTGAGAAGAAAGGGGAGCGGACGTACGGGAATACTGGAGACAGGAGACCAGAATGCATGGCTATTGGAGGCTGAGAGAATATGGCAAGGTTTCAAGATACAAGGTATACAGGGTAGAGCTTCAGGGTAGATGCTTACACCAAGGAGGAATGTGGTGCAATGTTGAAGCACTGGAGGAATGGCATGTCTCCTTTATATAGTGAAATGCAGGGCTCATTAGAGAGCACCTGAGATGCCTGCAAGAAGGCCAGAATGATGCACTGTATGATGCACTGTATGATGCAATGGCCCTTCTTGCGACGGCGTGAGCCATGACAGTTACTGATGATGTCCGCAGGCTCTGCGTGCTGACATCATCATCTCTCAGTCTGCTCACAATAGTAAGCATCCTGATCCTGAAAGCAGATGACTGGCGAGTGCAGCTCCAAACCATCATGCTGCCCAAGCGGTGTGGAACTGTTTGTACATAACTTTCGAACAATCTACACAATTATTTAAAGGCAACAAAGGGGACTGGAAGTATTCATTACAGTGCCCCTGTAAGGAGCCTTGCCATGATAACACTTTATGCCTTAAAATATCGTTGTGTGGCATAATAATATATTTACATATTAATTACTGTCGTGACTAGGCCTCGTTTAAAATTAGAGAGCTATTGCCATAATAAGTCATTTAACACTTTAGGTTCGTGTCATCTAAAGCACACTAATCTTATGGGAATATTTTAGGATCATAATTTATGTAGGAGGGTGGTATATTGTATTTCCAATTATGGTTTTGTCTCTTTAGTCCAGTTTCCCTCCTTTAATTATGACCAGTACAATACATTGCCAATTGTATTTGAAAGCACAACCGCAAAAAGTTGGATTCTTTATCATGTTTTATCCTAAATGCTAATGGATTTTGCAAAGTAAAATTAATTATCTGATAGCTCTACCCCAGGTGGCTTGAGGTTTTATAATCCCTATTCCAGAGAGATGAAGATAAATCAGGAACCCCCATAAATGACTCTAAAGCTTTTTTTACAATGTGTATGTTTATTAATAAACAATAACACAGAGAAAGCTCCTTTTGCACTAGCACATACCTATAAGAACGCAATAAATCCAATCTTTCCCAAGAAGAATATAAAAAAAAAAACACAATTTCAGTTCAATTTGGTATGTTAATGTCATCACTGTAGTTTTATAATTGCTCTCTATGGAAACTGGATCCAAACAAAATAATGTTAACAGCAATGCTAACCTTCTGCTATAGAAATGAAGCAATCTGATTGAGGGTATTTAGTGCCAAGGGAATAGTGCCAGAAATGGTAAGCAGCGCAGTATCTGTGTTGACCGTAATATATAACGTTAATTCTTTAACTCCAGATTATAATATCTTTCAGAAAGTTATCCTGTGTGCCCTAAGGCTATTTCTTATTGTTCTACGAAGTTCCAGGACAGGAGCAATTTGAATTCCCTATAGTCTATTCTCTTGTACTCAAAGTATATTTTATATATTATACACTTACCTAGCAGTGGCTATTGAGATGTTGGCTACAGTTTACAGAATGTTACATAAGCTGCTCTTCCCAAATATTTAATTTCCCCCATTTTATTGAGGAATGGTGATTTCAATACTACCCCTGTGTTGCTATGACTTTGGGTTTACAGTTTTTTGGCTTATTGGCCTACAACTGCATATAAAATAGCAGAACATACAGTATATTTCAATTTTGTGTGCTGACAAAGTTTTGAGGGAATGAACTCAAAACCTGTTATGATTCACACTTATTAATATTACATGTGTACGTGCCATAGATGCATCTTTCTATCTTTCTCTAACTCTCCTCCCTCCTAAACTTACTCTGATTTTGGAAAAGAAGGGAAAGAGTCCACTATTCTTTCTTCATGTGAGCGAGTTTTACCATACACATCATCATAAGCATTGCTGATCGTAGAGCATTCATGATGTGAACAGAGTTAGCAATCAAAAGATGTCAACCAGAGTTCATTTCATGTCAACCAGTTCAGTTCATGTCAATGATGTCAACCAATATTTCATTTGTTACGTGATTATAACTCACAGTGACCTTTTTGGAGATTTAAGATGTCTCTCCAATGCTAAACAACAGACTATGGGCCATATTACATTCATAACACTAGCGCTCACCTGTGTGAGCGTTAACGTTAGCTCTGGTTGCCCTAACGCAGGAGGACCATATGATCATATGTAACAGGCGCAGGTTTTTCTTCTTAGCGTCCCCGTTTTAGCATCAGGATTGTAATACAGTCCTATGGGTTTAAAATACATTTATCAGCTCCTTTCAGAGCTTTGTTTATTTTTTTGGGAAATTGGCTTATATTTTCAAACTCAAGCCGAAGTTTGCGTTAAAAGTATCGTTGATATTTGGAGCAGATTTTTTTTGATCTGTAATCAAAATGACAGTAAACTCTTATTTTAGTCTCCTGAATTTAAAAATGGCTGAATTGCATCTAATTTAGCTGCCAATTCTGGCAATAAGCCCGAATTATATTGAGCCCTAAATAGGGTTGTATCTACAGCCAATACACTCACCCTATTACAATGAACTGTGTGAAAGCTCGCTCCATGCCCCAACCTGGGTTTAGACCTTTTTATACCTAACCCAGTTGACCCATTTGGGCACAAACATATAAGGAGGCCAGGTGTAAATTTCTCACTATCTTAAAACACAATAACAAGAGAGAATGTTCGAGCTCAGTCCCTATATTCTTGGGCAGCTGTGAGGAAGTTTAGCATATTTCGGCCAAATAATGGAACGCAAATTCTCCAATTTTTAAAAAACAATTTTTTACACAAGGTAGGTATAGTGTGCTGGTATTTTGTTTTGCTCTGTTGGCAGCCACCAAGAAATATATGGATTGAGTGTGAACTTTCCCTCTTGTTATGTTATAAGATGCAGTTGCCAAAATGCATTCCTACGTGTATGAACATATGGCGGTAACTGGAGGTTTCAGTGGCTTGTCATTGTCTATATCTTAAATCTGTACCTATCCAGACAGGACAGGAGGTCCAAAATGATAAGTAATGTACTTACTGCTGTACTGCTCCTATTTTTCTGTATGCATAAATAGATTTCACAAATGTAATTAGTTTAGATTTAAACTAAAAACAAATGAACCGTTATTGAATTATTTTTTGGGAGAAACTGCAGTATTGCCTTGGAAATGCACATGGAACTGAGAAGAAGATAAACCAATTTTATTTAAGGCGGCATAATACCTTCGCTTTCAATTTAACCTGTTTACAGAACATCGGCTTCAGTGTTTCATATATTGCCTCTCCCATAAAACCCTGGCAGCTCAGAGTATGTGATATGTGGGAATGTACTTGGAAGATAAATTTTCATTATATTTATTAGATTTGCAAACTCACAATTCCAGTCGCATAGCTCTTTGATTATCACAGAATATTAAAGTTGCGGTACATTGTGCATTAAATATACTTTTGCCATTTTGAATGGAAAGGCTCTATTTTTGTAACGAGACTCTCATTTATATGTTGGCTGAGGAATACACACAGATTGTAGTGGCATATATATATTATTTACCATTTCAGTCACAATTATTAAACATTTTAGGCCCTATCACTGCCTTAACACTAGCATTCACATCGGAGGGAGGTTACTCTATCCGATAGAGTAAGTCTTTCGTTCGTTAAACATATAGGCAGTCAGATTTTCTAACGATCAGGATCAGCAACAGTGCTATCCAGCGCCCTGATCGTTAGAAAATCATAATGTATATATGTTTAACGGCCGCACGGACTTACTCTATCCAAAGTTCCAATGTGTCACATCGGGACCTCGGATAAAGTTCTGGAGTTAACCCCCTAGTTGCCATCAATGGTGGAGAAAGGGGGTTCCAATAAACCCCCTATCTCCCGATCCGTGGCAGCTAGGGGTTCATTTTTGGTATCGTTGGATCGGCCAGAGCATGACCATGTTAAAAGTTGAGAAAAAATAAAAAATTAAATAAAAAAATATTAAAAAATAAATAAATTTTAAAAAAAAGTTTGTTTTGTTTTGCTAATGCAGCAATATTGTTTTCATTCAATTATAATGTGAACAATGATGCTGCACTAATGATTTTTTTATGGGTTGCGTTTGTTAACAATCGTGTAGTTTTCCCCCAAAAAAATGTATGTAACAAGTCCCCATCTCTAATTTTTTTAACAAGCGCAACTCATAGAAAATATAACCGCATGTTAAAATGTGAAAAAAAACACTTTACACCTTCTAAATTATTGAAAATTCTAATTTTATTGCATTTTAAGTTATAATATACAGACAGGATACATATACGTATACATTAATTATATCGCAGAGAGGTGCTTCCCCGCAGTGTGTGGATTCATATGCTGCATTAATTACGCCGCAGAGAGGCGCTTCCCCACAGTGTGTGGATTCCTATGCTGTATTAATTATACCGCAGAGAGGCGCTTCCCCGCAGTGTGGGATTCATATGGTGCATTAATTATACCGCAGGGAGGCCCTTCCCCGCAGTATGTGGATTCATATGCTGCATTAATTATACCGCGGGGAGGCGCTGCCCCGCAGTGTGAGGATTCATATGCTGCATTAATTATACCGCAGAGATGCACTTCCCCACAGTGTGTGGATTCATATGCTGCATTAATTATACCGCAGGGAGGCGCTTCCCTGCAGTGTGCGGATTCATATGCTTCATTAACCACTTGACTGCTAAGGATGTGCTCAGCGCATCCTGCCAAGTGCTCCTCCTGTGCTATGGACATGCTGAGCACGTCCTAGCACAGGAGGCAGCAATCGGCCGGGGTTCCGGCCAATTGCTGCGCCCCCCCCAGTTTTTTTTAATGCAGCAATATTGTTCCCATTTTAATTAAAATGGGAACAATGATGCTGCACTAAGGATTTTTGTATGGGATGTTTTTGTTAAAAATAGTGTAATTTCCCCCAAACAAATATAACAAGTCCCCCATTACTAACATTACTAACAAGTCCCCCATTAAAATGCGAAAAAAAACACTTTACACGTTGTAAATTATTGAAAATTAAAATTTTATTGTATTTTTTGTTATAATATATAGACAGGACATAACGTATACATATAATAATGATATATTATGAATCTGCTGAGTCTGCCGGAAAGAACGATATATAATATATCTGGGTCATATAATAAAATAAGGCTTCAAAACGCTTTTAAACCTGATGAGCGTAACCAGTAAAAAAATGAGCTCAGCACACAGGCGAGAAATGCCTCAGCAGCGAAAGGGTTATTTTTTTTAATTTTTTAAAATCATTTTATTCTGGTTTGTTTTTTTTTGTTTCAGATAATTTTGATCAACTTTTTTTCCATTTTCAAACCTTTTATTCTGTTTTTTATTTTTAAAGTCACACCATTTGGGTCAGTTTGGCGTTTTTCAAATAGTTTTGTTCATTTTTGTTCCTTTCATACCATTTTAATATGATTAAAGTTGTGAAAAGCATAGTCATAAGAAAAAAGGATCTTTATTTCTTAAAAAACAATAGAATCGGCAGAATTATCATATCGACAGAAATATCGAATCATTGGAAACGATATGGAATTACGGAATCAGCAATGGAACTGAAAAATACGATGTCCGAAATAGAACCGAAATCACGAATGGAACGAAAATGAATTGCGATTTTTACACATTTCACGTCCATACGAAAACTACGAAATTATTTTGTTTCAGCTCGGAAATTGTTTCATTTCGGCCATTTTCGGATCCGATCCGATTCGGAAATTCGACCGAATCCGAGGCACCGAATCGGCCCGATTCGTGAAAAAAACGAATCAGTCCAAATCGAAACGCGCATCCCTAATGATAACGAGTAGTTGTTTTTTGCTTACATATATAAAGCCAAACTGTGGTTATATCAATACAGTACATAATATTAACATGACATTAAAATAACATGACCAGGTTTGGTTTTAAAAAATAATAATAAAAAAAAATAATAAAAAAATTAAATAAAATAAAAAAATGTTTTATTTAAAAAAGTTTTTTGTCTGGGGGGTTTAATTAAATAGGACCTAGGCTGTCATCTCAAAATAATTAGCACAAAATGGTCAGAATGAGCGCAGCGCACATAGGTGAACTGGCTCAGCAGTGAAGGGGTTAAAAAGCAAACACATGTAAAAATTGGGTATTTCTAGTCTCGGGACAAAATTTTGAACCTATTTTTCCCTTGGTCTTTTTTGGTGGTTGTAGATTTTGGGGATTAAATTACGAAAAAGTGTGTTTTTACCATTTTTTCATCATATTTCATATTTTTTTATAGTAAATTATTCGATATGATGGAAATAATGGTATTTCTAGAAAGTCCATTTAATGGCGGGAAAAAGGGTGTATAATATGTGTGGGTTGAATAAACGAGTAAGAGGAAAATTTGACCTAAACACTAACAGCGCAGAAACGTAAAAACAGCAGCGGTCACTAAAGGACGGATTTGTGTAAAACCGCCCGGTCACTAAGGGGTTAATGTAATATACTAAAATACTGATATACTGTGTGCACAATAACACCAACATATCAAGAGTATATTCTGCGCCCAGAATTGACCCCTTCACTACCAAGTGGTTTTCCATAAAACCACTATCAGGAACCAATGGTTATACACAAAAACACTTTAACATTTCATCATGTATCCCGCTAATCAACATACACAAACACAACTACACACACTTTACATAGTTGCATACTGTTACATAGGTTGAAAAAAAAAGATGAGGGTCCATCATGTTCAGCTGTTCACACATCAGCTACTGCTGTTGATGCAAAGGTTGGCAAAAACCCAGTCTGAAGTGCTCGCCAAATATGCAACAAACAGGTAAAAAATTCCTTCTTGACCCCAGAGTGACAATCAGATTTCTTCTTGGATGAAGCAGCTTTTCCTCACATATTGTATGTGTTACTATTCTGTTTTTTCAGAAATCATACAGTTGTTGTTTAGAAGCCTGTCCAGAATCTGTCCCAACTAACTCAACAGGTAGAGCTTTACATTTTGCACTTAGAGACTGCATTCACTACTTGGCAGAAAGAAGGCGCCCTCTGCTTGTCAATCCAGGTATCGCAGCTGATACTACTGCGTGTCTCCAGAGGAATTTGTCCCAAACTGATCAAAAACTTTCTGTGCATTAGCTGTCATGTCTGATGTACTGTAACTTTAGGGACATATTCTGGAGCCCATTTGCAAATAAAATTTGCTTTCATGAAACAAAATTAATTGCATTTATCCAGAATAAGTTCAGATCGAATTAACTCAATGAAGGCACCTGCTGATGCCTTTGAAGATCATGTTAATACAATAGAAATAGAAGGAATGGAAATGAAGAGGCTAAGCAGCAATTCTATTTCATACTTCCTTTTTTGTCTGGTCTATAAGGTGAACACTTTCAGCCAAATATGCCATAAATTAAGGTAATATTCTATTTTGAGTCAAGATCCTTTAAAAATAATTCATTATTATACTGGTAATATTTAATTTTTAGTCCTTATATATTAAGATGTTTTATTTTGACAAATCAATTAGAGAAAGAGTAATTATTTTAATATAGTTATGAAAATTGTTATGAAACTCGTCTGATATATATGGAGATGTCTGGTCATTGGTACTAGAGAATGGTAGCTCTTACCCTCCATATGTTCCAATGGATTCGCACTAAATGTCAGTCTTTTTCTTATTTTTAAGGTTCTCAAATCATTCCATGTTCAGTAATATGTTCCCTTTTATGGGAAAACAGTATTCAGCCCCTATACAAAGTCCAGCTTTTAAACTGATGGAAAGCTATTAAAATTAGTGGAACCTCCCCACCCCACCCCTTCATTATATGCTGTAAAAATAGCCATACTGTATTTTTATTTTTAAATTAAAAGAAAAAACTCATTCTTTAATCATAATTTGTTTTATTACACTTGTATTATTGGCAATGCGTATCAGGGTTTCATGGATAAACCATTAATACAAAGAATTCATAGTTTTGCGTTATTTGCTTTACATAACCTGGTCTGTTCATGTACTTCATCAACACAAAAGACAAAATCAGACAAAGAAAAACCAGTGTCCAGATCACCATAGATGACATAATTTATATACACATGAATAACAAAAGGTTAATATAGCAAGTTACTAATGCACAATAAATTTAGAACCTATCAAGAATAAGATTACAATTTAATTCATACATATGTTTAGTTACAAAAGATATACTGTATATACATACTGCCTGCCCAATAAAAGTCACAAAGTCTAATATTTTGTTGGGCTGCCTCTTTCATTTTCGTTTCGATCAGCTTATGCAATGTCACAACATTTATTTCCATCCAGAATCGAATTGTTCGCCAAGATCTTGTTTTGATGATGTGAGAGTCGGGGCGCTGTGTAAAGTCTTCTCCAGCACATCCCAAAGATTCTGTGTGGTTAAGGTCTGGACTCTGTGGTGGCCAATCCATGAGTAAAAATGATGTTTCATGCTCCCTGAACCACTATTGCACAATTCAGGCATGATAGATCTTGGCATTGTCATCTTGGAATTTCTCTGTGCCATCAGAGAGGAAAGAGACATTGACGTAAAAACCTGCTCATTCAGTATATTCTGGGAGGCAGCTGAGCTCATTGTTTGCCAGCTGAAACATATTAATCCCTGCGGTAATTATCCAATAGAAGGCTTGCAACTGTTTGCTTTTGTTTGACTAAACAATCAGGGTCATTCAGAGAAAGGTGAAACTCTGGAGAATTTTGGGAGAAGTGAAAATTCTAGCTCAAAATAGCCAAACCAGAAACCTTCTCCCATTTATCTCACTTTCCAAATCAGTTATTTTGACCTAGAATCTTCACTTCTCCAAAAGTTTTCCAGAGTTTCAACTTTCTCTGAATAACTATATATAACTTGATTCCGTAAAATGATGGTGGCACTCCAGGACTGTTGAAATATTCTTTATTAATCCATACAGTTTCAACATTTCAGCCCCTCCCCGGGGCTTTCCTCAGGACATAATATATGTCCTGAGGAAAGCCCCAGGGAGGGGCTGAAACGTTGACACTGTATGGATTAATAAAGAATATTTCAACAGTCCTGGAGTGCCGCCATCATTTTATAGAATCAAGTTAAGTATCGAGCCAGACAGCAGGCACCGGGTGAACACAGCAAAAGAGTGCATGGCAATCCACTGAATATATATACATATACCTGTATATTTAAGGAAACCTTTAAACTCAACACTTTAGAAGGTGAAAACAAAAAAAAAAGAATTGATCTCACTTTTTCCATTGTGAAAAAGGTTATATTTTGTGCAGCTAATCCTTATAATTGTTTTCTTGTGAAGTATTAATATAATGTCAAGACTTAGCAAAATACTATTTTGATATGAATGTTACAGAAAAGCCGAAACGAAAACATAGCCAGCCTCTATAAAGGACTTAAGGAGCATTACTCTGGCTTTGTAGATTGCTAACTTCTCATCAGAGAGTACCTTTCTGCATATTAATTGGAAGCTTTACGCTATGCTGAACAGTTTTCCACAAATATCTTTCAAACAAACAATAAAAGTTTAAATATAAAAGATTAGGCAAACGGGGGATAGAAAAAGAGGTTGTTTAACCATGTAAAGGGCTGTTAAGCTACTAACATTCCATTTCCAATTTCAATTTTATTAAGCAATTACCTTTTTTCTCTTAATGAGTGATGAGGTTATCCAAGTCACAACGTTTATGTATAAAATAACCTAGGTGTAATGTCACAGAGTTCCCTCATAAACCAATACAAAGAAATACGGACATGCAGGCTTAAATTAAACCATGTATTGGAGATATATTCCCGGTCATGAAGAGTAGGGATGGGCCGAACACCCCCGTGTTCGGTTCGAACTCGAACGGCCGAAAAGTTTGAATTCGAACTCTAACGTAATACAAGTCAATGGGGGTCGAACTTCCAAAAATGAAAGTGCCCTCTAAGAGGGCATATATGTAAGATATTGGCCATAAAAGGTGTATGGGGTTCCGGGTGGACAGTAAACAATGATTTTTTTTTTTTTTAAAAAACATTTTTAACCCTTTCACTGCTGAGTGCTGAGCCATTTCACCGCTGTGCTCTGAGCTCATTTTTACCACTTTTGCTCATGTTTAAACGCGATTTGAAGCCATGGGAACTGTTTTATCACCAGCGAGTGGGAAATGTTTGACCAACAACAAGTGGGAAATGTTTTACCAACACATAGACAGGGTATACCTGAAATAGGCCAGACGGTATAAAAGGACGCATTCTAACACAAGCCCAAATTGATCAGTGTTAGAGTGGTCAGGGATAGCCAAAACAGTACACAAGGGGTATCTATCATATAAGCCAAAAATCGATCAGAGTTAGAGTGGTGAAGGAATAGCCAAGGACTGGTACATGGGGGGTGGTTCTCATACAAGCCAGGTAACAATGGAGACTGAAAAATCAACCAAATAGTGAATCGCCAGGAGACACTTAGCACTGAGGGAAGCAAACTCCACGACAGGGCGTTGAGCTGGATCGCGCTGTCTGTATTTAAACCCGGCAGGCGCGTGTCATCAAGCCTCTTGACTAGCCAGAAGCCGGCACAACTCCTTGCACCCGGCTTGTCGATGGTGCCTCCGGGTGCCGGGGCCCCCTCTGAGCCCCAGACGTGACAGATATGCTCATACACACCACACATTACTGTGAGTTTTATTGCTATGGAACTGTGTTATGTCCTTTTTTTGTTTTGGAAGGGGGCAAAAAGCTGTTACGGGTTGAGGAAGTTTACGGGGGTCCCATCGTGAGGTTCAGTAAGGGGCCCCATCATTTCTGATGGCTGCCCTGTATGCATCCGGTACACGGGTCAGTGCGTCCAAATGTCGGGCCTTTGGTGCCAGCTAGTGCCTTCACACCGTAACCCCTCTGAGGTATTGTGGAAGAGTGCAGAGTTGAACCCTGTGGTCAATTATTGAAATGATATGCACCTGTCACATTCAAGTGCAGAAAAATTGTCTTAGTCGGTGGTGCACGACACCGAGAATCTAACAGATCAAAGAGATCCGAATTGTGGCTGAAAGGTAACTGAACAGTGAAATTCAGCGTACGGTTACCTTTCCTGGCCATTCGGCTATTCAGAGAGCAGGCAGTTCCCCAAATGTTGGCGAATTGCCTGCACATACGGTGCCTGTTCGGTGTCTGTTCGAGGGAAGTGAAATCACCATAAAGAAGCAATGCTTCGTCTATTCAGAGAACAAAAACCAGCAGTGAAAAGTTGCCGGAATGCCCTGCTGTTCGGTGGTTTCATTCGGCAGTTTTATTCAGGAGAATCCCATAGGCTTCAATCTTAAAAATATTCCCGGTTTAATTCAATATCTAATAAACCATTTATTATAATATTCTGCAGTAAAAGAGTCTCTTTATTTTTAGATTTTTTTAGGATCTTTTAAGCATTTTTTGGAATTTGTTTTGCAAAATTTTTTTCCTTTTCTTTTTTTTTAAAGTTATTTTTTCATTTTTCTGTAACAGTCCTTTTTATTATCATTTATTCATTGGATGTTATGTGTAAATTCCAGACATTTTCGTTCAGTAGTTTTTTTGCAAACAGCGTTTCACTAACGGTCGAACTTTTCGCGAACATCGCAAAAAGTTTGACGTTCGCCGAACTTTCGAACGGCCGATGTTCGATTCGAACTCATATTCAAATCGAACCGGCAGCCCATCCCTAATGAAGAGAACATAGTGCAAACAAGTATGGACATGCAGCAAGCACCATGCATTTAGTAAACAGAAGTTTTTAATTCCACAAAGGTGGACCCAAGCAACACTTGGATCCTATGTAGCCCCTATGTAACCCCTTCACACCCAAAGTCGATTTTTCCATTGTATTGCATTTAAAAGCACTTATTAGTATATCCAGAAAACCGTTTCACACCTTATTAAAGCATGATTAGTGTGCCCCCTGTGGAGTAGCAAAATATTTTGTTTTATGTCTCTCCAAGCACCCTGGAGAGACATAAAACCAGCTACAAATAGCAATCCGAATCCTCACTTTAACAAAAAGTTCAAATAGATTACTGATGCATTACAGCAGCCAGGGAGAGCACTGGGGTCACTCACTGCTGTACAGGAATAAAACTATTCAGGAAAAAAAATATTCAGGAGGGTCTAATGACTCTAAATCCCCTGTACAGTACAGATACAATGTTACAAGGTGTTTCTGTAATCTCATATACAGGCGTTTTGTCACATTCAGATATTATTTTTATATTGTGTTGGTGTTTTTAGAAGCTGCATTGCTAATAATCTCATTATGATCAAGAAATAGATGAAACATAAAAATTGAGCAAATTAACATTATTTTAATTAACAATCTCAGAATAACAATTTCTGTGCAAACGTCTATTTTACCCTATATTTAATTGTTAACTTCACATCCCATATTTCAAATAAATCTTATAACTTTTTTCAACAAAAATCGCTTGGTAGTGAAGGGATTAAGCTTGAAAACAAAAATCCCCATTTTTAAATCCCTATTTTGCCACTTCCCTGATATTACCTTTCTGCATTCTGCCTTTGACTAGCAAATTCCTGAACAAATACAAGTTCTGTAGTGTTGGCCAATCACAACATGACTGATTATTGTCATCCTATCCAGGTTTTGTCTGCCCTCGCTGTTTAGATTCTCCATGCTGGGGGACCTCCCACTGTTGGGACCTCCTAGACATCATGTTTCTCGAACAATCTGACACCAGCAATTGGAATACCTTAGTGTATTTAAGGCTTCCTGTGTGTCAGGGTTGGGGATGGTACCAGGGTGGCCCTGGGGTTGAAGGGAATATGAGCTCAGAGTGCAGCGGTCTGCACAGATAAACAGGTGGATATGGTTAGAGGTGGGAGGATGGATATGGTGACTAACCAGGTAGAATGCAGAAGGATGTTGGGAATGATGGATATGGTTGCAGATGCTAGAAATGGGGAATCAGGAAGAGGTAGCAGAGCAGCAATACAAAGTAGCTGTGTTCACTCTTTGAGAGCATAAGCTGTAATGAACCAGCAATGTTAATTGTGGGGCAGATCCCTTTATTCTGTGAGTCACGTGTGTATTGGTGCTTTAACTGTTACATCGCTGGATGCTGGTTGCTTAATGCTGGTTACAGGGCAAGAAACTGGATGGCACCAAGGTGGGTACAGCGTAGCTTCTCTGTACAGTACAGGAAGCCGGATCCTCCGGTAAGGGCCTGGATGAACAGGAGTGTCCTTGGAGCATTAGCCTTTGGCGACAGAGGGAGATAGATAGGAGGCAGAGTCACCAGAGAACCTAGTGCCCACATAGAAAGATGGCATTGAGGTAGGCATCTCCTCCATTCCTCCTGGTTCCCATTCTGGGTCTGGTCCATCACTAAGGGAAGGATATTCATACAGCCAGGACTGCCCTCGTTGGCTTCTTCCTCCTCGCCACAATCCCACTCGTCGCTGGATGAGGAGCAGACATTATGCCACCTCTTGATGGAAGTATCAGACCCCAAAGACCCTGTGTGGTGACCTGGGAGTCATTTGGACCATCGGGCTGTCTTTCTCTGTAGGTTCTCCTCAGAGGTAACGATGTCCTCTGGGTCATAATCAGACAGGGAAGAAGAGCAGAAAGACAGCAGTGGATCATGCTGGCTGGGAGTGATGGGAGTTGTAAGCGTCATCAGGGAGCTCTTGATCTTCTGGGCTTTCTTCAGCCTGGCCTTCATAAATTTCTTGAAAGGGATCGGTGTCCTGGCTGGAACCTGCATGGACATGATTTCCATAGCGGTTGATAGATCTGTCTCCGGTACAGGGATCTCCAGATCCATGGGAAGGACAGGTTCTGCTTGTATGGGTACAGTGATATCAGTCTCCATAGGCATTACAGTGTTCTCATACTCCTCTTCAGAACTGACTTCCAAAGATGTCACATTCCTGGACACAGCTGACACAGTTCTTCTGGGGACAGGTTTAGGTGCAGGGGTTTTTCTGGGTGCAGGCTTAGGTGCAATTGCTCGTACAGCAGGTCTTTTTGTAGCAGGTTTAGAATCAGTGGCTGTAGCAGGCCTGGAAGCCTGGGATTGCTTTAGAGCAGTGTTTCCCAAAACTGTCCTTGGGACCCTCAACCAGGCCAGATTTTGCAGATCACCTTGGGGAAATGCAGACTGAATCCTGCAATCACTGAGCAGCAAATCATATCACCTGTGCTGTGCTTTAGATATCTGGAAAAAGTGGCTAGGCAGAGGGTCCCAAGGACAAGTTTGGGAAACACTGCTTTAGAGTTCTATGCACCTGAGCGTGCTTGGGAGTTGCAGCAGACTGAGGTCCAGGTGGTTGCTTGTCAACCGCAGGTCTGGAAGGTTTTACCTGGCAATTGGATATCCAGTGGGATCCTGCTCCGCAGTACAGGCTCAGATTGGCAGTCTGTCTCCCGGTACGTTCAGCTTCACGGGACAGGGGTTTTCTGTGCGTGTTAGCTGCAGGAATGCACTCCTTAGTCGAGGAGCCCCAAATGTCTTGCAGCAACGTCACCAGGGAATCAGCCAGGTTGATAAAAAGTTCCTGGAAGGTCCTTTTCAGTAACTCCACCATAAAGTGCAGCACTGCAGGCTCATTTGAATTTGGGTGGTTCATTCTGTCAGGGTTGGGGATGGTACCAGGGTGGCACCGGGGTTGAGGGGAATATAAGCCTAGCGTGCAGTGATCTGCAGAGGTAAACAGGTGGATATGGGTAGAGGAGGGTGGATGGATATGGTGACTAACCAGGTAGAATGCAGAAGGATGTTGGGAATGATGGATATGGTTGCAGATGCCAGAAATGGGGATCAGGAACAGGTAGCAGAGCAGCAATACAAAGTAGCGGTGTTCACTCTTTGAGAGCATAAGCTGTAATGAACCAGCAATGTTAATTGTGGGGCAGATCCCTTTATTCTGTGAGTCACGTGTGTATTGGTGCTTTAACTGTTACATTGCTGGTTACAGGGCAGGAGCAGTATATGGAGTGTACCACCAGGGGGGTGTCAGGATGGTGGCAGCCATGGGGCATGACACTGTGTTAAAAGGAAGTTGTCTTGTCATGGTTAATTTCTGACCCTCAGTGTAATCACACTGTTTTAATAGTGCTTTTCTGTTTTTTTACTATGGCTCTGTTTTTGACTACTTGTACCTCTCCTGCCCTAAATCCCGGCTATGTTCCCGGTTTTCCTTGTACCTCCCCTACTCAAGACCTCAGCTTGGATATATGCTTTACCTGTCTTCTCTCCTTGATATTCCTTTACTGAGTTCTCTCTTTTATAGTTTTTTAGTTACTCAACCATAATTAAGACTGGATTTCTTCAGGTTTCTGCCTGTTTCAAATAAATAAAGCAGTGTATGCAAATGGCACCTATTGGAAATTGTGATTTTCAAACAATTAAATGTACAGGAAAAATTCCCAACAGACTGTAGCAATTGTAGCCCACAAACAGTGAAATAGCCCAAATAAAGTGCTTCACCCTACAGTTAAACACATGTTTAGCATTCGTGGTTCCAACGCTTGGTCCCAATCCAATTTACTTATTTATTTATTTATTTAAAATATGTTTATTAAAGATTCAAGCAGTACAACAACTATATCCACAGTAAAAAAATAAGTCATACATTGATGCAATAAATTTCACCCCCTAAACATCACACCATACAGTTCCCCCTATCTCCGGACGAATTATTATTTTATTTTCTGGCGACGTTTAAGTAGCCATCCAGCGCTCTGGATACTGACGTTGGTAACAATGGCGGGTCTGAGAGCGAATTCAACAAAAACCATTCCGTATACTGAAAATCGCTTTTAATCCGGCTCAGGCTGTCCTCAGGTAGGAGTTGTATGAAAGGCCCCCAAACCCCAAAAAACTCTCCCACCTTGTCTTCTTTATGGAGACTCGCTTCCGCCCAATCATGTCTAAAGATAGAGTAAAGCCTGACGTAGAACATCGAGAACGAGGGGGGCCTGACATCAATCCAGTGGCCCAAAATAGCTTTTTTTGCGGAGGCTGCAACAATGCACACCCAGAAGTGTTTTCTGGGCCCTGGACAGCCGTCGTGTTTCCTGATCAGAAAGAATGTTAAATAACACCCAGTCTGGGGAGATCGGCATTACTAATTTTAGGAGTCGGGATCCGAACCTTTTAATGGTGTTCCATAAAAGTTGGATACATGGGCAGGACCACAGGCAATGAAAAAGATCTGCCCTGTCTTGTGAGCATTTCAGACAGCGTCCCTAGCTTAGTAAATGTGGAGAGTTGTAAGTAATACATGGGGTGCAGATATGTGGGTGCTAGAATGTCGCATACTGCTTCGTATGAGAGCAGGGTGTGCGAGGGTAGGCTCAGTACTTGACCAATTTGGGATAAGCCCTTACGCGCTAAGGCCCGAAAGGCCGGGACGGGTGAGCCACCTTGGAAGCTCGGATTGCGAAGCAAAGGGCTAGAAGCAAATTGAAGTTTTCCAAGCGAGGCCCAGGTATTTCCTGGCCTTATACCACGCCACTCGGCCTACAGTGAGAAGGGGGTTCGTTCTTTGAGTGGGCGCTTAGCAGATTATAGAGGGCCAGTCTGGCTGGCGCCACATAAGCCCCATGCAATAATTTGAAAAACATTTCCCCATATTGGGCTGAAGGAATTTGTTTGCGGGATCTAGTAGTGGCTGTTATGAGCGAGAAGGGTGATTGTTGCGTGAGGTGAAGACACCAAGAGGCTATACCTGTGGTGGCGACTGTCCAGTCATAGTGGGGATGGAGTAGGTGTCGAAAGTTAGCTGTGGAAGGGCCTGTTTTCATTACTGTGTCCAGAGGGTTAAGGAAATCTCTGGACCCCAAGTCCCGTGTCTGCTGCGAGATAAATGTGGAGAGTTGTAAGTAATACACGGGGTGCAGATATGTGGGTGCTAGAATGTTGCATACTGCTTCGTATGAGAGCTAGGTTGAAAAAGAGAGGGGATAAAGGGCACCCCTGTCTCGTTCCATGTTCCAGTAAAAAGGGATTAGAGTTGAGTCCATTAGTCGTCACTGTGGCCGTCGGGGAGAGATACAGTGCCTCAAACACGTTTCGGATTGTGCTGCCAAAAAAATGGTATTTAAAAAACCGCCGCAAGTAGGCTCACGATATTCGGTCGAATGCTTTGTCAGCATCGCAACTAAGGACCAGGTCTGCCGACGGCTGACGATCATTCGATGCCCATATTGCCGCCAGAGTACCTCTAATATTCTGCACGGAGTGACGTCCCTTTAGGAAGCCCGTCTGTGCAGGAGAAATAAAGTCCGTCAAGGGTGTCTGGAGTCGGCCAGCCATGATACCGGATAAAAGTTTCAGGTCGACATTCAAAAGAGAAATCGGACGGTACGACGTGATGAGCATGGGATCTTTATTTGGATTGGGAAGGACAACTATTCTCGAGGTGTTAAAGGTTGGTGGGGGGTCTTTACCCTGTAAAATATTATTATACAGCGTAGCAAGATGCGGCACTACCTGACCCTGTAGAATTTTATAAAATTCCGCCGAAAACCAGTCCGGACCTGGTGTCTTATGAAGCTGTAAGCGAGCAATGGCTTTTTGGATTTCCGTCGGGGTAATTGGGGCGTTCAACTGTTCCCGAGCCTCTGGGGTTAATTCCGGTAGACCAGCCTCTAGAAAGATACCCGCCTGCGACTCCCAAACGTCCGGTTCTGCCTTGTAAAATTTTTCAAAATAGGCCCTGAAATAAGCATTAATTTGTAACGGATCGGTTAGAAGCTCCCCCGGTAAGCATTTTGATTCTCGAGATCGAGGGGGGTGTAGGCGTTTGCAGTCTGAGAAGGTTGGACAGTAATTTCCCCTGTCTGTTACCCCAACGAAAAAAACAGTTTTTTTGGTGAAACCAGAAATATTGTGCCCTGTCCTCCACTATTTTGGCATATGCCTTCTTGCTGGCTTTGTATTCCGTCGCGGAGTGGGCAGAGGCGTGCAGTAAGTGAGATCCATACGAGGCCACTAGGGCCGAATGCGCTTCCAGTAGTCTTCTATTGATCTACTTTCGCTTGTGCGATACATATTCTATAATATGCCCCCTCATTACTGGTTTGGCCGCTTTCCAAAGTAAATTAGTGTCGTCTAGGTGTTCGATATTGTCATCCACATAATTGTGCCAACACAATTCCACATGCTTCTTAAATCCCTCTGACTTGTATAGGGAAGCCGGGAAACGCTAGTTGCGGGACTGCGGGAGCGGGGAGCTGAAACGTAGTTCTATTGTGACCGCCGCGTGGTCAGAGATATGTATCATGCCAATTGAGGCGTCAAGTAAAGTGTATTGTAGGGAGAGAGACACGAGGAACATATCAATGCGTGAAAAGGAATCATGCGGGTTTGAATAAAAGGAGTAGTCCCTCCCCTCCGGGTTAAGAAACCTCCATGTGTCTACCGGTGCAATATGGTCTTGTAGGAATTTAGGACCCGCAGTGGACTGCAGGTTGTCTGGCGACCTTCTAGGCCGAGAGCGATCTAGAGTCTGGTCTACTACTGCGTTAAAATCTCCGCCTACTAGACAGTGATCAAAAGTGTATTGTAACATTTGTGTATATAAGTCAGAGTAAAACTGTTGGTGTGGAGGATGGGGGGCATATACATTCACCAACAAGTATTTTGCTTCTTGGATGGACACCAACAGGATGGAGAACCTGCCCTGTGGATCGTTTCGCTCCTCAAGAACAACATGTGGAAGTTTCCTATGTAGCAAGATTGCCGTGCCACGTTTTTTGTTAACATAGGGGGCTGAAGATTGATAGCTGTCACGGTCCACCCCGTGTACCTGTCTTGCACACCTGGATCTTAGAACTTTGCCATGTATCCTCCTTTTCTTGGATTCCGTTCCAGGTTTTACCCAGGCTCTGCACCTGGACCAGGCTCCTGGAGATCCAGCCTGGGTCTTTCCTTTCTAGCCCTGGACTTCCAGCTGAGGCCTATCTGTGTTTAAGTCTCCTTAAAAGGCAGAGAGACCCAGCCAGCAGTGGGTCTGCATTGTTCTCCCTAACTGAGGTCACTTGGTTGTGTGTAAACCTGCTCTTCCTGTACCAGCTAATCCTACATATCCAGTACCCATCTGTCTACCTGTGGATTACAGTTGTTCTCACCGTCTGACCTTTTTGATCAAGGTACCGCTGTCTAGACTTATCCTTGGTGGGCCCTGTCTGCAGTCTAGGACTGCATTACCCACAATCCACTGACTCTCCAAGAACTCTCCCTGGACTTTATTGCTATTCCCTTTGTTCTTTTGCCTGCAGTTAAGGACCATTTATGTTTTATTAAAGAATCTGCATTGTGTGATTCCTGTCTGGCCTCCCCTCTGTGTCGTCGCCTGCTGGGCTCATACCAGAACTGCACACGCCTCGTGACAATAGCCTATCCAGGGTGCCCTGAGAAGGTTAGTGGACGAAGACCAGTGGGTCTCCTGGAGAAAGACAATATCCGGTCGCAAGTTAGTCAAGTGAGTGAGCACCTTTTTTCTTTTTATAGGGGAGTTTAGACCCTCCACATTCCACGAGACCACTTTAAAGGAGATCCTAGGAACTGGAGGCGGTGTTACCCTGGACCGGGGGTTAAGTGCGGGAGCTGACACTGTGTGTCTAGTGTATCCAGAGGGGATTCCTCATTGCAATGGTGAAACGTGGCTGTCCCAGCAGTAACCACCTTTCCCAGTCTAGGGGGTAGAGAACATAACTGCTGACTTGAATCTGGATTTTGAACATTTTTGTTTCGGAACCATAACATATTGAAACTAAAACTTAAAATTATGAACATCAACCATCGAAAAACAGAAACCAGCGAGCAGCACATCAAACCAGGGACGTGCCATCCATCACGCAAAACTGGACCAGTCATTAGCCAAAATACCACGAACAGTTGCATTTGCTTTATGACATGCTTACTGAGCGTCAACGCCGGAATGAAGGCAAATTAGGAGGGATGCTGCTCCCCCCGAGTCGGGGAGCGCCTAGGCAGTGGCGTCACCCCTCCGCTCATTTCCTCTCCATGAAGAAGAGCGGTCTCAGCCTCAAGTGGGGTGTCGAAATAATGTGTTGTTCCATTAAAAACCACACGGAGTCTGGCCGGGTAGAGGAGGGAAAAGCGGACTTTCTGGGTTACCAACTTGAAGCATACTGAAGAAAACGCCCGTCGTTTAGATGATACTGCGGCGTAAAAATCTTGAAATAGTCGCAGAGTGTCCCCTTGGTAGTCCAGGTTTCGTAGGCGATGGTAAGCTTGGAGAATCTTGGTTTTGTCGGTATAGTTCAGGAAACGCATAATCACTGGTCGCGGGTGCCCTGCAGATGGATTCAGATCCGGACCTAATCTGTGTACTCTCTCCACCGCCACCGGACAGGACTCAGCGCTGTAGCCCAGGTGGGAGGGTAGCTAGACTGACGCCCATTCTTGTAAGGCCTGACCCTTCACCGTTTCCGGTAGGCCAATGATACGCAGGTTGTTCCGGCGGCTCCTGTTTTCCAGGTCGTCTAATTTATCTGTCAAACCTTGAATGATGGTATTTTGTTGGTCAAGTTGGGTTTGTAGCGGGTTAACCGTATCCTCCAAGGTGGACACTCTTTCCTCCACCTCTGTTAGCCTATGAGCTTGTGACGTCAGTTGTGATAGAACATTCTCGATGGTAGCCGTGAGGCGACCCAGTTTGTCGTCCAGCAGTGGAGAGAGAGCCGCAGAAATGTCCGCCACACTCGGGGGGGCATCCCATCCGCGGGTCGTGCGTATGAGTCAGCCACTTCCGAGGCTGATAACTCGGACTCTAGCTCCACCGAGAGTGTGGGGAAGGCGAATCCCACCCCATCCGGGACTTCGGGCTGGTTTAGGGATCATTTTGGTTGAGGATTTTTTTGCATTTTTGCCTGTCATTACAAATTTGTCCATGTCTCCCCTCCGCATCCAAGATGTATCGGGGGGGTTCCGACCGTAGAAGTGTTATGGGTCACCTGCGGGCGGCGGTGCATAAAAGTATGTCGAGGTTGTAGAACGCTAAAGCGCCCCAGGTGTCCCTGGGACTATGAAAAATTCCCAGTTGGTTGAAGTTGAAGAATGCAACGCCCCCCCCTGTCGGGGAGACTAAGAAAAATTGTGAGGGGCAATTACGTTCTAGCAAGAGCGCCCCCGGTCACTGGCTCGTGCTGTGAAGAAAAAAATTAAAGAGAAAAGTGCACCCTTGCCAAAGGGGACAGAAAAATTGAATCTTAAATTGAGGAGAAAATTGCCCCCCTGCCAAAGTGGACAGAAAAAATTGAAGTTTTAAAGATTAAAGATGGTTATTGTGTAGCAGGGTAGAAAAGCGCCCCCCCCGACCAAGGGGAACAGAAAAATTATACAAAGAGCAGGTCTGAGACAGGTAAAGTTCGGTCCGTGATCACCCCAGGGGACGGTGGGATTCCGTGGAGTCGGTGACCCCGCAGCAAGGCCCTCCAATAGCGTTGCTTGCACCAGGGGAACCCCAGGTTGGAAAATTTGAGGGAAAGTTTCCTGACTCCTCTCCGGTGCATCGTGTTCGGCCTGCACTGGGGGCCATTACCCCACCATGCAGCCGTGGCAAAATGGCGGCCGGCTGTGACAGTCTTGGCCTCGGTTATTAATGAGGTGAGTCTTTGCCCCGGATATAAGGAGGACTCCGTACCTGTTCGTTAGGTGACCGAGTGGCGGCCTGCCAGGACCGGCCGCGTCGTTCAGGGCGACCTCCCAGTTCGCCGCGGCCTGTGTCCAGCAGCACGGCGCCCCACCTCGTGTTTCCCGCAAGATGGCGGCTTCTCCCGCCCGTCTCTGCTCGGCCCTCGGCCAGATTCGTAACCGTGCCCCGTCTGTTGTGTGCAGATTCGGCAATCGTCTTCACGCTAGACCGGGTGGGCTGTTACAATCAGGGTCACAGAAAAGAAGAAAAAAAAAAAAAGCTGTGGTTCCAAAAAGTCCCACCTGGCATAGGCTGGGTCGGGCGGCGCAATTGCGGCCTGGTGACTCCGGGGCTGAATTAGCTGCTCGTCCGGTTCCAGCCGGGGAAAAAAAAAACAGAGTTCGATGCAGCAGAGATGGAACTAGCTCCAGCTAGTAGCTCTATCACCTGTGATAGCAGAATTCCGCTCAGCAGAAGCTTAATTGGTAGCTCTAGACGGAGCTCGATGTAAAAGCGGCCATACTCTTGGCCCGCCTCCCGGAAGTGACAATCCAATTTATTTAGCAGTCCTTTAAACTTCTCTCTCAGTTTTTAACATTCAGTCCATTGTCTGAAGAACTTCAAATATAAGTAAATATAAATATAGTGCAGCTCAACCACAGATATAAAATCCACTTTCATAAGAATAGGATTTATTTATTTATTTGCAAAGGATTTTACCAGGAAGGATACATTGAGATTTCTCTCGTTTTCAAGTATGTCCTGGGTTCAAGAACATTGAGTGGTTACAGAAATACAAAGTAATAAAATGCAAACTATTAAAAACAAAACACATATATAGACATTAACGTATCATGGGAAGGGATAGAACCTTGGATAATTAGGGTGATTTGCAAAGTGGAAGCAGCTGGAAAGTAAGCTACAAATTTCAGACCAGCACTGGGTGGATGGGGAGGGAGGGAGGGTGGGACAGCACTCACTTGATCCTGAGCCTATAGATTTATGGCTCAATGTATTGAACACTTGGATCTGTAGAGGCAATCCTTCCTTCTTTTTTCTTTCTTGTCTTGGGGTTCTCCGGGTTTACACATCACCACCTTCTCTAGATAGATAGATATGTGACCAGGGTAAGTGTGGTACACCACAGGCTCGTCAGCAGGTGGTTGGAGGACTCAATTTTCCCCTATAGGGTTAAACAAAGGCCGAATACCTAATTAAGTCTGTCCTGCCTTTATAGGCGAGGTGATCCCCTTTGAGAGGGCAGTCTGCGTGCTGGCAACAAAAGGGAAGGAAGTAAAAACCCTGAAGACAAAAGGGAAGTACTTTTCATTTTGTTCCACCTGTTAGCTGCCCAATATTTCAGTTAGGACATCCTGCATGTTTAGTTAGACTACGCATGAAGGAGTAGGTGTTTTTCTATATTTGTTTATTTGCTGTTTATGTCGTGCCCGGCAAATTTTATACCTGCACAATAAAGGAAAGACGAAGCACTGTGTCATGCTCGTGCCACCACCAGGCACGCACCAAGGTGAGGCCCTGGTTCCTGGGAAAAGCCCCTATGTGCAGAGATACACTGTAGACAGCAATAACAGGTGCGAGCAACACAGGGTTAACTAGAGACCTCTGTACGGCAATACCACAGAAGTTCTGTTCTGAAAGGATGGTCTTTAAGATAGCCAGATCTAATCTAAAGGAAAGAGTTACCTTGAAGCGGTACAGAGTCTTACGACAAATGCTGATGACAGGGTTCAATATAAACGGTACAGACAAGGATGAAGAATAAGCGTAGTCAAGAGAAAAGCCAGGAGTCAGAACCAACCTGTGTGTAAATCTGGAAACCACTCCCATGAGACATATTACATTATTCCATTGTTATTCAATCAAGAACAATACAATGCGTTTACTCAAGTATTATACCACAAACAATTCTATACAGTTATTAAATTGAAAAATGCAATTTTTATGCTTCAAAATTTGTTTTCAGTCTAATATTGTTTTGCAGAGCTTTCTTTGATGATGTAGCATAAAGCAGTCAGTACTAAATTATTCAGTTTAATATTAAATTGCCTGGGTCTGGAATAAATATTCCGGTCTGGTTTCCATATGATGAGATAAACTGCTTTACTTGTTGAACAAAGAAAAACAGAGAAATAAAGCCAAAGCCTAATATGTTATTACCAAAAAAACTATAAAATTACGCTTGTTGCACCAAAACATTCGTTAAGTTAGTTATAAATTCCATAAAATATAGGATTATTGTGGAGGTCAACCCCATCACTTCCAAAACTGAACTTTAGCCCATGAGCAGAATCAATGATCACTCAGAAAATAAACAAGATCCTCAGCCTGGATTCAATTCTGCCACAGTCACTTTTCTTCTCTGGAATTTTTAAAATGTTTAACAAATACATTATATATATATATGTCGAAACAGTAGTATGTCCATAAAATTGCAGATTTATAATAAAATTAAATCTTAATTATCAACCTCTTTTAAGTGAAATTTTACTCTAAAGGTTATTGATAAGCAAAAAAAAAAATGCTGGAACTGATAGGGTTAAAATTTTCCAAGTATTTGCAGCAATTTACTTATACTGCAGATGCCCTGGAGATGCTCGGATTCCTCCAACATGCAGTGAAAGGCCAATAATCCGCACGCATGCCATGCATATTGTCAATCATGTAAATGTAAAAAGGTTGAATTTACACATTCTATCTATCCAAGGAATCCTATTCTCTTGGAAAAAAATAATATGAATAGGAGCCCGTTGTGTGGGTGTGCGTTGAATGGTCTTATTCTACCTTTTTTATGTAGAATCACAACATTCTCTCTCAAATACATTGCGGAAATCATGCAATAAACACATTATATGTGAAAAACTAATTTAAAAATGTGCACACGTTGATGAAGACCACCAGGGTTGATTTCCTTACAAGCCCACACAAGCTCACACATCTAGCCTTATTAGGGTAGAGGGGCAATGATCTAAAGTCTGGAAATAAACAAATGATACTTCCCATTTATTGGCTTCTTTTGTTGGCCCATGAAAGACACGTAAAAAATTCAACAGTAAAAATTTAAAAAAAAACTTGCTTCACCAACAAACAGTACAAGCCCAATGTGTCACACAGCACAAAACATAGTATAACCATGCAAAATACAGCTGGAGTGTACTTAAAATGAGTGCATACCAATACTTCATGCAATGCTACAAATAGTCACACTGCAACACCAAAGTGAATATCTATTAAAAAGTGGTATAGCGCTAGATTACAACGTGAATGCTTACATGCTGTTCTATATGAGAAGAGCTGTCATTTTCACTTCCAATTGTTCAATGGGGATACATAGAGAAGAAAATATATATATATATATTTATATATTAGGTAGGCTCTACAATAAAGAATGAGATATTATTTAGCGTATCCCCAGCAGGACAACACAAACTCTCTGATGAAGCCAATAGGCTATTGTGAAATGCTATTGATGAGGCTAGAGGGTGATCCTAGGACAAATTAAATTACTTAGAAATGCATATAGATATACAAATAGAAACTGAAATCAATACACACACATTTTAAAATGAAAGTATTATCACCGTTCTGGGGGTGCCTCGGGTCTGTTTTCAGATTCGCAATCCTCTACATCCATGCACACTCCAAGATCAGCCAAAATAAGCACGAATACCAGCATAAATAAAAAGTGGTATTTATTAAATAAAAGACTGCTTACGGTCGACGCGTTTAGTCTAAATAGACTTCCTCAGGCGCATTAAATATGCAGTCAAAAGTACATCAGTAAAAGCAAAGTGTATAAACATAACTTCATCCATCACCATTATATAACCAGACCAATTAATACAATTAATCAATCAAAACCCAATCATCCCATCACCCCCGCATTTCAGACTGGGTTTTTTGCCTTCTTTTGGATCAACAGCAGTAGGTTATGTGGGAGAGGCTGAACCCGATGGACGCATGTCTTTTTTCAGCCTATATAACTATGTAACTATGTAACCCCTCCCCCTTAACACACTTCAGTTTATATCCTCGCAACATTTCCTTCTCCACCAAAAACATGGCGTCGTGATTTCCTCCTCCTCGCATTCCTCATTCGCCAACCTCAGTAATGACACAATTCCTCCACGGCACCTCCCATCTGATCTGTCGTTCTGGATAATAGCGTACTCTCATCGCGACTCTCCTCCCCTGGCCGGTGCCTTCTCACGCTCTCTGCGCACGCGTCTTCCACATTTTTCATGCGCATGCGTGAATGACCGTGTTCTTGTCGTGGAAGGGGGAAAAAAACGTCTCTTATTCAGTCTTTTATTTTCTTTACCCAACATTAATTGGTGGAGTTAATTTCAGGGTACTCCTATTAAAAAACATAAAAACCTGTATATTGTGCCCCCAAAAAATGGGCATGTGTCAGTAGCGCTTCATATATCCAGATGATGATAACACAATATAAATTGCAACATTAAAAACACCCCATTTCATATAAAACAACAGATGTCCATATCTTCATTTAACCCAGGGGTGGGGAACGTCCGACCCATTTCAATAGGTTTCAATTGGTCCGGCCCTCAGAGCGTCACAGCAAGGGGGTGCAAATTACCTCTCCCGCGGCCCTTTTACCAGACCGCGGCGAGTAGCAGAATGAGGGGGCGGGGATTATCCCTGCTTCCCTCACCAACTGCTGCGTGCCGGATCTTCCAACACGCTGCGCCCCTCATCTTCCGGGTGCAGCGTGAAGGAGGATCTGGCGCGCTTCAGCGAGTGAAGGGAGCGGGAATAATCCCTGCCCCCTCATTCTGCTACTCTCCACGGTCTGGTAAAAGGGCCGCGGGAGAGGGAATTTGCACGCCCTTGCTGTGGCGCTCTGAGGGCCCCCTCATTCTGCTACTCGCCGCGGTGAGGTAAAAGGGCCACGGGGTGGGTGGGGGGGCTGGAATTAATTTTAAAGGGGGAGGGTGAAATTAATTGGATGAAATTAGAGGGGGAGAGTGACATTAATTAATTGGGAGGGGGAGAGTGACATTAATTAAATGGGGAGTGGGTGAGATTAATTATATGGAAAGGGGGAGGGTGAGATCTATTGGAGGGAGAAAGTGAAATTAATTAAATGGGGAGGGGGTGAGATTAAATGGGGGTGAAATGAATTAGATGGGGAGGGTAAAGAAATTCAAGGAGGGTGAAATTAAATGGGGAGTAGGGTTAAATCAATTAAAGGGGAGGTTGAAATTAAATGGAGGGGTGAAATAAATTAAATGGGGGAGAGTGAAATTAATGTGAGGGTGAAATGAATTAAATGAGGACGGGGAGGGTGAAATAAATTTTTATGAGGGGGTGAAATGAATTAAACGGGGAAAGGTGAAATTAATTTATATGAGGAGGAGTGAAATTAATTAAATGGGGAGAGGTGAAATAATTTTTTATGAGGGGGTGAAATGAATTAAATGGGGAAGGGGAGGGTGAAATGAATTAAACAGGGAGAGAGGTGAAATGTATATGAGGAGGGGTGAAATGAATTAAATGGGGAGAAGGTGTGTGAAATGAATTAAATGGGGAGGGGTGAAATGAATTAAATGGGGAAGGGAGAGGGTGAAATGTATTAAATGGGGAGGGGGTGAAATTCATTTTTATGAGGGGGTGAAATGAATTGAATGGGGAGAGAGGTGAAATTAATTAAATGGGGAGGGCACAAACCTGGAAAATTGCAAGTAACAACATCATCTGTACCAGTTAACATTGCGTGCCTCACCAAAGAGAAGCAGTTCCAGCCATCACATTAGGGGCGAGTTAATTAATTTCTTCCTAAATATAGCTGGCTAAATTTTAAGTTGGTAATTTTGTATGGCCCTCGAATGATCTTCTAAATTTCCAAATGGCCCTTGGCAGAAAAAAGGTTCCCCACCCCTGATTTAAACCGTTAGGGGCCATGCATTTCATTGTGTGTATCCAAAAGGATTCTCTTTGTGCCAGTTTTTTCTCTCTATCCCCCCCCCTCCAGTGGGCTTAAATTTTTTCTAGTCCCATAAAACGTAAATCTCTAAAATGAAAGTATGGACAACTGTTGCAATGGACCGGTACTGATTGATTATCTCTTTTATTCTTAATGTTGTTATAATTTTCTAATATGCGCACTTTTAATTTCATTGTAGTGCTCCCAACATACTGCTTGCCACACGGGCAAGTCAGCATGTAAATTACTTACTCTGGATCACAATTTATAAATGAATTGACCTCATGTTCTTGATTGGTTACTGAACTTCTAAGGCTAGGGTCAGACTGAGGCAGTGCGAACGCGCGTTCTGGCGCACTTAATCACGGCCGTGCTAGCAGCAGATGCCGGGCAATGACGGCCAATATACGAAGTACGGTCGCACAAAAGTCCGGCTGCGCAACGCGAGTGGAAAATGAACGCATTTTTTCGAGAACGTTAAACCACTAGTACTGACGTACAGAGTGCGCTGCGTCCGCTAGCGGCGTGTGTGCGTGAATTGGAGACGTCAGACGCTGCTAATGTCCGGCCAACATAACCTCCAGATGCAAGAAGTGTTTTATTGATGATCCGTACAAAATCACGGATGAAACTGCGCATAGTATGACCGCTATTGCGTATTCCGTGAAAAAATACGTCCATTCTTCGAACGCACGTTTTCACGGACAACGTGAAAAATGCGTTAGTCTGACCCTAGCCTAAATGTCTTTCTCCGAACTCCCTTCAGTTCTCTTCACGCTTTACATCTGGAACAAATTTTAAAACCTTTATTTATTATCAATTCTTTTGGTTTTATCGGGTGTGAGGCACTTGGGGCTAGGGAATTTTTTAAGGATCTGTTTTTTTTACAAATCACATGCAACTTATTTGGTAAAACCTTGCTCAATACCGGATCTGCTAGCAAAATATTCCAATGTTTATTTAGAACTTTTTTAATCTCTGTGTGACCACGATTATATTGAGTGATAAAAGGCACATTGAATGTTTTTAGCTTCCATAATACTTTTCTCTTTGGGTCTCAATAGTGACTGTCTATCCATTCCAGTAACCTGATTGATGATGTTATCTATACTTGTTTCTTCATATTCTTTGGCCAATATCTTGTTTTTAATTATTCCCATTTGGTCACTGAAATCTTCTATTTTAGTGCAATTAAGTCCCACTCTTATTGCCTGGCTTTTGGGGATTCCCCTGAGCCAGGGTCGGTGATGGCTACTGCTCCAATGAACAAAGCCATTCCCATCAGTTGGTTTTAAGAAACATTTACTCTTAATTGTCAACCTTCATCTATTTAGAGAGTAAACAGTTCTAGTATTAAACATCTTTTTTACTCCGGTGTTAGAAGTGACCTTGGTGTACCCACTATGGGCCCTATTACACTCTGCACGCTAAAAGTAGCGCTCACCTGCGTGAGCACTACCGTTAGCTGCGGTGTTTAGGGCATATTACAGTCCAAACGCAAACAGGTTAAAAAAACCACTTGCGTTTGGTATCTTGCGCTTCTCAACGCACGGTTAGTGCACTTTGCGCTCCCTATACTTAACATGGGGAGCGCAAAGCGTTAATCAGTGCTAGATTACAATGTCCCAGCGCTGACTAACACCTGGCTCTGGTCAACGAAAAGTTAACCAGAGCCAGGACCTGGTGTTAACGGATTCCGCTTCTGCAGAATCCGTTAACACCAGCTTAAAAAATAAAAAAACGCATCACATACTCACCCTGTGTCCAGCGGCGAGAACCGCGGCTCCGGTCGCCGCCTCCGGCCGGCGGGAGCAGGGAAAGACGGAGGGAAAAAGTCCCCCCGTCTCTCCCTGTGTATCACTACGCCGACCGGCCGGATCTCACGATGCGAGATCCGGCCGGTCACGTGACTGACAGAGAGGACCTCAATGGAGTCCTATGGACTCCAGCCAGTGGATCCTCGTGGCTTCACTCAGCGCTGCCACGAGTATCCAGATTTTAACGCTCGATAACAATGCAGGCAGCATTGTTTGCGCCTGCATTGTAATCTGGCGTTAAAACGTGGGCGCAAGGGGGGAAACTGCGGGCGCAGTTTTTCCTCTCCTGCACCCGCGTTTTAATGCTAAGAGCGTAATAGGGGCCTATCTGTCTCTTTGACTCAGTACGTACTTTATCACCCATCACCTAGTGGTACCCCCAGGGCCGGATTTGCATCTCAGGAGCCTGTAGGCACAGAAATGTGAACCCCACCCCAGCCAAGAAAAAAAAGAAAAGGAACATGCCAAAATTACTTTTTACATTTTTTGTTTTTGGGGTAAACCAAAAAGATTTAAACACATTTAAAAACTGAAACTGTTTTTCTCTTTGCTCAATTCAAAAGAAGGAGCAGAATCTGTTGCCTTAGTTGAGTTAATGCAGTGCTTTTTTGTTTTATATGTAAAAGCATATATTGCCTCTGCTGTAGAACAGACGAAAAAAATTGCATTTAATTTTTTCAGTTTTTTATTTTTACACATCACAGGGTCATGTTTGGTTTCATTGTAAAGACCAGACTCTGACCTTTCAAAAGACACCTCACTTGTGCAGTTTACAATTCAGAGATGCAGGATCCAAAGTCCCCTGTCTCTCCTCACTGCTGTGGCAAGGTCTAGGTTGTCGATGAAACAATGCATTGCATCATCAGCTACACACTTGCTGGCAGTGTGGAAATAAGAAGGTGAGTTAGCATCACTGTTCACTTTATAATTGTAAACTGAATAACAGTGCTGCGTTAGAAAAAAAGAGAAAAATATTGTTTTATTTATTTTATTTTTACATAAATCTAACCTGGTTAAATTTGGTATCAATGGAAAGGCCATACTCTGTGCTTTCCAATGATACCTCATATGTCCCCGTAGCCCTTAGGGCTCCAGAGATACACTGGTCTAAATGTAGTTTGTATAAAAATAAAAAATAAACACTTTTTGTGGCAGGCACCTGTGGGCCCTCGGCACATGCCTACTCTGCCTAGTTATAAATCTGTCCCTGGGTACCCCATAGATTATAATCATTTTGCCCCGTACCTAATGATGTGAGATGTGAATCTATCACTGACAGTGTTGCTTTTATTTCATTTGCTCATGTCTGACTTGTTGTGTTTATTGTGCCTGTTCCCCTTACTCAGAGGGCCAAGTGATTAATTTGTGGGAGATCCTGGAGAAACAGGAATGGGACCTTTTTGTTATTGCCTGTCTGTGGTCGGGTACCTCTTAGCTTGATCCAGTACCTTGTGGTGTAAAACTAAATATATTAATTTAAAATTATTGCCATAACCTTTATATGATGCAAATTATTAACAAGTGGGCATTTGAGTGTACAGCATGTTGCTTTCAGCACCGTGATCTGTACGCGTTCTGGGAATTTAGCCAGCATCGTCACCCCTCGGCTCACATAAGCACTTTGCATTCTGGCACAATCTGATTTACAAATGAAGCATTGCACAACACTAACTATTCTAGCCATTTTAATTTTGGTTTATATCCTAATTCTCCTTGTTCAATCATTTCCCTCCCACATGCAAGAAAGTTTTTCCTTCATTGTCAACCTCCTATAGTTAACCCCTTTCTTCTATTTTTCAATGTGTTACAGTTAGAGCCTTTCAGCATATGTAACACAAGAAGGGTCTCTGGGATATTTGAAATATGCATAAACCCACCTTGAGTAGCACAGGAGAGTACAAAATAAGGATATAAACTGGATGGTTCTTCGTTAAAGTAAATTTTTTTCAACTCTGGGGGTAGTTGTCCTCAAGTAATTCAATGGTTAACTATCTGTGCATTCTATGTCGCTACCGAATGAATTAATTGCATTAACAATAGAATTTTGTTATCGACAAAACAACTAATAGAGGTTCTGCGTTTATATTTACAGTGAATGATAGTTGTCAAGTAATTCGCTGTCATTTACTCTTACCATGGCCGTTAGAGGAGTTATTAATTGTACAGGAATTCTGTCAACTTGTTTTCCTTTCTTCAAAGTCAGCTATTTAACAGTGTTAATTTTAAAATTTTCAGCCCAACAGTATTGATATTACTTATTATTTATTAATCTTTATTTATAAATTGCCAGCATATTCTGAAGCGCTGTACAATGGGCACAATATAGACAGGGTTACAATACATTGAACAACATTTGACAAACCAGTACAGGAGGAAGCGAGGGCCCTATTCCCATGGGAGCTCACAATCTAGAAGGGTTGGGGGTGGAAACAGGAGGAGAGGACTGCAAGGTAAGAGTGATGGAGTGGTTGCGTCAGTGAGTCGGGTGGTAGGCTTCCCTTAATAGGAAAGTCTTAAGGGAGCATTTGAAGGAAGAGGAACGAGGGGAAAGTCTGACCATATGAGGGAGAGCGTTCCAGAGGATGGGGGCTGCACGGGAGAAATCCTGTAGTCTATCATGGGAAGAGGTGATGTGGGGAGAAGCTAAGGCTCAGGTCACTTTTTGATCTTATGGAGTGGGCTGGGGTGTATTTGGTGATTAGTGAGGACAGGTAATGGAGAGCAGAGTTAGTGAGAGCTTTGTAGGTCAGGGTAAGGATTTTGAATTTAATTCTGCAGTGGATGGGGAGCCAGTGAAGGGCTTTGCAGAGTGGAGCAGCAGAGACCAAGTGGTGGGTGAGGTGGATGAGCCTGGCAGAGGCATTCAGAATGAATTGTAGGGAGGAGAGGAGGGAGAGAGGGAGGCCAGCTAAGAGATTATTACAATAGTCAAGTCGGGAGACTACAAGGGTGTGGATGAGTTGCTTTGTGGTGTCAGCGGTAAGAAATGGTCAAATTCTGGAAATATTACGTAGTTGGTAGCGGAAGAAGGAGGAAAGAGATTGAATGTGGGGATGAAGGAAAGAGCAGAATCAAGGGTAACTCCGAGACAACGAACCTGGCTTGATGGGGAGATAGTGATACCCTCACCCATGATAGAAAAGTCAGGAGATGGGGAGGCATTAGAGGAAGGAATTAGGAGCTCAGTCTTGGACATGTTAATCTTTAGGTGGTGAGAGGCCATTCAGGAGGAAATGGCAGATAAACTGTCGCTGACTTTGGAAAGGACAGTGAGAGATCAGGGTTGGAGAGGTAGATCTGAGTATCATCATGCATAGTGGTGGTAATTGCAGCCAAAGCTGTTAATGATTTTGCCCAGGGAGGAGGTGTAGATAGAGAAGAACAGAGAACCTAGGACAGAGCCTTGAGGTACACCAACAGATAAAGGCAATGAGGAGGAGGAGTTACCAGCAAAGGACACAGAGAAGGACCTGTTGGATAGATAGGAGTTGACCCAAGCGAGTGCAGTGTTACAGAGACTGAGAGCTGAGAGTTTGTAGAAGGAGAGGGTGGTCGACAGTGTCAAAAGCAGCCGAGAGGTCAAGCAGGATGAGAATAGTATAGTGGCCTTGGTTTTTAGCAGTTAGGAGGTCGTTGGTGACTTAGGTGAAGACAGTTTCGGTTGAGTGTAAGGGACAGAAGCCTGATTGCAAGGGGTCGAATAGGGAGTTAGAGGACAGGAAGAGGGACAGACGGTTGAAAACTAGTTTTTCCAAGACATCTTAAGTATTTCTCCTTTCAATAGTTCTATGTTCAATAAAAACTTGGCTTTGTGTGACTACTATTACATTCAATATCTGCTCTTATTATTGGCTGAACATCTTGGGAAAAGAGAGCATGAAACATTTGTAGAGCATCACTCCTTTAAAACTCAAATGGTTCGTGAGTGTTACCAGGTATGGTCCAGGAGTATGCGAATGTGCTGCCAACACCAACATTCAAAGGCAAATAGTTGGCTAAGTGGTACACTTGCTACTGTGGCCATGTCAAGTGGTCATGTTGTCAGGAATGTGTCCAACCATCCCTGATGTTATACAGCTGTTCAAACTTCTTAAAAGCAGCCTTGCAATGCTAGTTATACATGTGCCAATTGTCATCGGACCAGTATCTTGCTGTGTCATGTAGACAGATGACGTCATCCAAGAGAGCTGTAAGGAGTCCACAGTGTTGGGCAAAAGGGAAGAGTAAGTCTTGCTCATTATTCAAGCTATATAGATTCAATCATCAGTTTTATATATTTATACACTTCCAGCTTATCTATTCATAGTATTAATTTCCAGGTGGCAACGCTCTATGTTTGAGAGACCTGAAGAATGTGCTGTAGGCTATCATTTGAGTTTCAGAGGATACAGAGCTATACATAAGGCTTCATTGCACGCTTTACTGAACTTGCACTGAATATTGAATAATGTTCAAGGAGGAAAGCATTTGTCAACTATCGTGTTCTGAAAATATGATAAATGCTAAGAGCCTGCTGTACAGTGCCACCATCGTTTTTTATCTGGCAACCAAGAATGGTGGTTTCTTTAAAGCAAATATCCCTAAGCCAGATCAATCCATCTGTTCTTTCAAATATACCATTGCTTTGCAACTGTTCCCTAAATTTATGCCAACAGGCAGCTAGAAATAAAAGCTTTGGGAAAACTGGGTAGGGATTTGAAGTTTGAAATATTCTGCTACTGTGGAAACAGAAGATATATTAAAGTGTCTATATCAACCAAAAAAAATAGGTAAGGAAAGGACGTATTAACTCCGAACAATTATCTGAAAAGAATGAACTGCTGATTAAAACAAGTCAGAGATCTGAACCAAAGTGTGCAGAGGTGTAATTTGTATAGACGTATATAAGGTAATTCTGTACTCCACCAGCTGTCACACTGTATTCTCCTTATCCTTGTTTTCTGTCTTCTGTCTCTCTCCTTTTGCTTTACCTAACACAATCAGCATTGACTATTCTGCAGATCAATGATAACATGTACTGACTTTCAAAGTACAATTATGGCTGCAGAATCCATATTTTGTTTAATACATAGTCTGAAAACATACCTCAGTTGGATTTAATCCCTTAAGATTTTTTTTGTTTTTATTGCTTTTATTTCTCGTTTACAATTTTCTATTCCACTGTATTGGAATATTTGTATAAATTTTTCTAGCCAATGTAATCTAGTCCATGCAGTAAATAGATACAGAACACACTAACCACGCAATCTAGATCTTTGTCAATATTTATTGTTTCAGTGCAAACCAAGATTACTCAAATGAATTTAGTCCAAACAGAATGCTCACAACCTCAATCTGTTTTTCAAGACAGTGATGTTTTAAATCTGTGGTCTTATTTGGAAAATCAAAACAGTTACAATTATTATATACACAGACAGCTGCAGGTAATTAAATTATGTTAGAAAATGTACGAAATGGACAAGTGTTCTGAATGCTATAATAAGCACAGCAAAATATGTTGTTGGACATGAATAGGAAAAATGTAACTTTTTCTACTTTCACTGCTAAAAATGAATGTAGATTAATCTTCATTGAATTACATTGAAAAATGAATATATATATATATATATATAAAACCCAAATTACATATCTGTGAGATCTCACTCCTGTCATCCTATCTTACTGTAAAACACTACACTCACTTTAACAAAAAGTTCAACAAACCTTGCTACTGTTTTATAAAAGCCAGACAGAGGGCAGAATACAGGGAGAGCTCTTGGGTCAGGGCTGTAAAGAGATAAGTTTCAGTCTGTTACAATTGCTGAATGTTCCTTTACAGTACAGCTACAAAGGGTTATTGTAACTTCCATATACAGGCATTATACCACATACAGATATTTTTATATTCTGTTGGTATTTTTGAAAGCTGCACTACTAATAATCTCATTGTGATCACTACAAAACCAGTTAAGCAAATCTGTCCACTTTATTATTTATCTTTATCACATTTACTGTGTTTTACACAAAGTTGAGTTCTGCCTGTATCTTAATAGTGCAGACCTCAAGTGGCACTGTGTTGGCTAAGGGACACAATCTAGAGTTAAGAACCTTTCATCCTAGCAATATTTTTGTAAACGATAAATATATGAAAAACTAGCAATTTAATATTTTTGATCTCTTAACTATATCAAAATTGCAATATTATTATGTTTTTAAACTGCACCTATCCTGACTAAATGCACTTTGGCTGCGGTAAACTATCAGGAGATGGATATCGCATTGGTCTAAAGATCAACTCTATTATGTCATCAGTTCATGAGATATCACAACAGGTATCCACTCGATTCCAACACACGGCATCATTGCATTTCCCCTTTCATCTGGGACGCTTGTTTAGGGATGTTCAAGGGCTACCGCTACGTGATTGACCCTCAGTAGTGATCTCAGTGTGCTGATGACTGTCAAACACGTGCAACAAGAGCGAGGGAAGTCCTGAAGGATGGATGTCCACTCTTAGCTGTCATTTTCCCCCTGTGACATGCAGCAGAGAAGCAGATGCCAGCTTATCTTTTAATTCACTTTAATTCAATTATATGTGTTAGTCCAAAACTGCTAAAACATATATTTGGAGTAATTTTATATATGAACCCACCTTCTGATGGGCATGATAGATACACTTTAAGAGCTAAGTATGCATTCTATATTTCAAATAAATGTAATTGATAATATTTTTTAGCAAAAAACACTTGGAACTGAAAGGGTTAAGCATATAGAGAAATACAAAATATGGCAAAGCAGTGTTAATGTTAGAAAAATGTAGGTTTTTATAGTGAAAGGATATAAAAAATTACACATGTTCTTATACTCATGATTTTAATCACAGGTAAAAATGTAATTTAGAGGATGATGATGCAGTCCTGGAGGCAATGGCTTCAAAATCAAATAAATTATTCAGCGCAAATTCAAAGGGAGGCAAATAAAAGAGTTCCTATTACTGTCATTCCCTTAAGGTCCAAAGATGGAATAATACCACCACAGCAATCTAGCAAACTAAAATAATGTATGGAAATACAACAACCCAAACATTTAATGATAGACAGGTTGCACAGAGATACAGAATTAATTATTTAAAAGACAGGGGGCAGTGTCATGTGCCTTGAGCGAAAACGGGGGTGCTAAAGGGAAAAACGTGCGCTTGTAAATTTCCCTTTAGCGTCCCCTTCGTTTACAAGCAGATAACGAGGCAGGCGCTGAATTCAGCTGCCTGCCCTGTAACGGCCGCTAGCCTCCAGGGCTGTCGCGAGATCGTGCAGGTCCCCAGAGTAATCACAAAGGGAGACTGGTGATTATTTGGCCCCAGTCTCACTCTGCTCCCGGCGGCCAGAAGCGGTGGATGGGGCCACCATTCCCGCCCGCGATGAGAGGTGAGTATTTGATTGTTGTGGGGGTTCCAGCTGGTGATAACTGATTCTGCAGAAGCGGAATCAGTCAGAAGCAACTTAGAGCTGTGGATAACTCTTCAGTTAAACGCAGCGGTGAGTAAGGCTAGGGTCAGACGAGCGTGATTTCTACGGACTGTACGTCCGTGCACACGGACGTACGTTAGTACGGAAGACGCAGTAGTGGCCACACAGTCCGTTTATTCACTGATGTATATTTTGACGGATGTAGGCGGGAAAATAAAATAAAAAGCAAAACCATTTTGTCCGTGAAAAATGCTGGACGTATAAATGCAGTCCGTCTGACCACGTTCCATCACTCACACACAAAGCTATGCGGACGTTGCTATGCGGCCGTTCTAGGGGTTGTACGTTCTTGCCTGCCTTGCGTCCGTGGGCCGCGACCGTTGTGCGTCCGCAGTTCAGTGCGGACGTACTTCGTGTGTGGGGCTCCAATGGGCTTTCTGTCATGCTATCACGGACGTACTTTTAGGCGCAATCACGGACGTGAACACTACGCTCGTCTGACCCCAGCCTAATTAGCGTTAGGACCTTGTGATCCTAGCACTAATTACTATTTATGCTCCCCATGTTAAATATAGGGAGCGCAAGGTACAGTAAGCTTGCGCTAGAAAGCACTATTACCGACGTGCCAATGGAGACTTTTAACTCCTTAGCTGATCTGGGCGTCGCGCTGTTACCTTTTATAACCTAGCGCTAATGCTCACGTATGTTAGCGTTAAGGAGGTGATAGAGCCCAGGACTTTCCAAGTGGGCACAAAATCTCTATGTACAGCCTTGCATTGCTGGCAAATAGATATAATTATGCCTTAACCCCTTCACTAACAACTGATTTTCTAAAAAAAAAAGTCAGGAACCAGAGTATTTTATTTAAATATAATTTTTTATGTATTATACAGTAAGAAATATTTGGGAATATCCCCAGTATATTTCTTACTGTAATAACCTATTTGGTAGGCAGATGGTGCCATCTACTCACCAAATGGAATTACAGCAGTTTGAGCTGCAGCATGTGGTTCCCTGCATCAGCTGCGGAAAGACTGACATGTCCAAGCATTCATCAGCCAATTTTACAGTTTAAGCACCTCGGTGTCACATCCTCAGCACCTGCGGCGCTTCGGGGGGGGCCTGGACGCCCGGCGGCATCGCCGGCTGGCCGGGTGCCAGGAGTTCCAGCTGTCCGTGCTCCTGGAGGGCGCAGCACGGCGTGATAACGCGGAGCCGCCGGCTTAAATGCAGGGCACGCAAGACAGCTTGTCACCCTGACGTGGAGTTATTCCCGCATTGCCTGGTGTATCCACTTTGTGTTTCACTGTTTTCTTTACTCTGTTGCCGATTTTGCTTGTATGAGGTCCCTGCTTGTTATTGACCCGGATTGCCTTCTTGACTATTCTCTCTGACTCCTTTTTGTATGGTTAGTGTGCTCTGTGCTTACCCTGGGTTTATGTGCATAAACTATCACGCAGTCTCTGAGTGTATGCCTGCCCTGCAGGGTGCTGAATCTGTCAACCCATCGACTACCCTGCTGACACGGAGTGTATGAGTGTCTTCTCTGTTGCTAACTCTGCCTGTACGACTACCTTCTCTGTTGCCGACTCGGAAATTAAGTTTGACAACGCTCCTGTTAACACCTGGCGTAAGAACATATTTCTTGAACGCCTGCCTAACCGCCATTCTCACATCAGTATAGTTAACTTGTTTTGTCTCAGTAAACACTTGGTCTCGAAATCATTTGGTACTGAGTGGTACTTAGTGGTATTGTTCTGTCTTTCCTCCCTGGCTGGAAGTGCTAGGGCTCGCAGTCCAGACTGCTTGCAAATCAAACAACTCAGAGGTCTGTCCAAAAGGATCCACACCACGGTGATCAGGGGTGAGTGCTATAGTAAACATGACACTCGGGCATTATGCTGACAGGGCTAAAACTTTGGGGGCACCTTCTGCCGCACAAAAGTAAACAAAATTTGTTTGCAGCAAATTAATTTGATTTGCATTTTTTGTTCAGAGCTGAAAATCGAGATAACTCGATAACTGTAACTGATGGTGCCTTTGAAGTCTCAAGTTATCTCGATCTCAGTAGTGAAGGGGTTCAGGGGTTCATTTAGCATATCGTAAAATGTTCAGGATGTTTAACTCCTAAGAGTGAAAGGAGGTTCCATGATAGACCATCTACATTTGAATTTCATAGTGTAGAACAGTGGTTCCCAACTGGGGTATACATAACCCTGGGGGTAAGCAAAGTGACAGAGAGGCGACAAGAGCAAAGAGCTAATCGAAAAATTTACCTGCTGCTCAACCAAAAAATTAAGGATCAACACCACTGGTTTTAATGATTCACTAATTGTTTAACAGTGTGGTTAACTATTTAAGAGGATGTATGTAGATGAATATCAGACTTGACAAAGACCTGGTGGAGGTTGAAACGTTGTCTTATCCTGTGGTGATGGAATAAAACCATTGAAATATACTGCCATATTCTCGAATCATTGTGTGGCATTGAATTAGGCCTTGGAGTGAGGCCCCTCTGGCAGGTAATTTGAAGGTGGTTGCAAGCATCCGATACATTGTGTAGTGCTCAACTCTGGTGTTAACTGATGGAAGCACAGGTGTTCTCTTGGTCCTATAAACCATAGTAATGGAACTGGTCAGCAATTGCACTACTGTTGCAGTAGGCGATATGATATATATGTATCCTTTATTGACACGTATCCTAAATCTATTATATTAGCTAATTCTAAAAAAAAATTGCTGGGGGCTATTCATAGTATGTAAGCGGTTGAGTATTCAGATTAGGACCATGTTTAAAGGGAAAATATTGTCATTCACCTGGCCTTCCTTTTGGATCTATTAAATGCCCTGTAATGATTCTATATGCTGTTGGGTGGCATTTATCATGCAATGCCCATCAGCCTTAATTAATATATGTGTGCATATAAACATGGATCATACGGCCACCTTGAAGGGTTTTAATAATGCAGGGGTATGAGTAGGGATGAGCTGTTCGGTTCGGAGTTCGATTCGAACATCGCCTGTTCGCATGTTCGCGAACTACGAACTTTTCCGCGTGGTCGCCGCATGTTCGCCCACAATGCACCACAGTGGACCACAATGCACTTTTTCCACTGGCCTGAAGCTTGTAATTGGCTACAGCCTGCACCTGACCACAGTTTAGGTGCAAGATAGGTGCAAGACTATGCCAATCACGGCTCAGAGTCCTGATTGGGCAAATTTTGCCCAATCATGGGCTCACAGAGCTAAGTCCCGCAGCACACTATATAAGGTGTCCCTTGCAGCCCCAGCACGTGTTTTTTGAGAGATTGTTCTGTTAGTGTGTGTTCTCACTGCCAGTGTGTTCTCACAGCCACCAGCTATTGGGGGGTTCTCACTTCTACAAAATATCTGGGAATTGTTCTGTGTGTTTTCACTGCCAGCAACTATTTAGGGGGTCTCATTTCTACAAAATATCTGGGAATTGTGGTAATCTGTGTGTTCTCACTGCCAGCAACTATTTTGGGCTTCAGTAATTTATACAAAATATCTGGGAATTGTGGTAATCTGTGTGTTCTCACTGCCAGCAACTATTTTGGGGGTCTCATTTCTACAAAATATCTGGGAATTGTTCTAATCTGTGTGTTCTCACTGCCAGCAGCTCTTGTGGGGGGTCCTATCATTTTAATATTGGACTGCAGGGTCCAACCCTGCACTCTTCCACAATACCACAAAAGGGTTATGGTGTGAAGGCACTTGCTGCCACCAAAGGCACAATATTTGGGTGCACTGACACCTTTACCAGATTCATAGCTTTTTAATATAGGACCGCATGGTCCAACTCTGCACTCTTCCACAATAGGGTTACAGTGTGAAGGTACTTGCTGCCACCAAAGGCACAATATTTGGGTGCACTGATGCCTGTACCAGATTCATATAATTTTAATATTGGACCGCAGGATCCAACCCTGCACTCTTCCACAATATCTCAGAGGGGTTACGGTGTGAAAGCACTTGCTGCCACCAAAGGCACAATATTTGGGTGCACTGCCACTAACGCCTATGCCAGATTCATATCATTTTAATATTGGACCGCAGGGTCCAACCCTGCACTCTTCCACAATACCACAGAGGGGTTACGGTGTGATGGCACTGTTGCCGACACTAAAGGTCCAATTTTAAAGCACCTATTGTTACTTTCATCCAAAGTCTGCATAAGTTTCACCATAATTTAGCCAAAAAATCACTAAACTTGTTCTGTGTGTCCTAAAATGTCTTTTCATACAGGCTGCCGCCGAAGCAGTTCTTTATGAATAGATTAAAGGAAAACCGTTTACCGTCATTTGAAATTTTTTGGTTTTAAATGTTTCTATACATCTTACAAATCCGCCACTTCACGGGCAGGTTATGGGGACCTCCTAGGCACAATATTTGAAGGAATTTTTCGTTTTTATTTTTAACCCTTATTTCATGGAAAACTCACTGTTCCTTTAAAAACGTTTTGTTTAAAAACTTTTTTCCTTGTTTCCTGTCCCCCAGGGCACTACCCGGACCCCCATACACCTTTTATGGCAAATATCTTGCGTATATGCCCTCTTGCAGGGCACTCTAAAAATCGAACTTTTGAGTCCCATTGACTTGCATTGAGTTCGGTTCGTGTTTGCGTTCGAACTCGAACTTTTGAAATTGTTCGAGTTCGAATGCGAACCGAACACAGAGGTGATCGGCTCATCCCTAGGTGTGAGGTCTTTTCGCTGGATGTGTTCATACTTATACAAGCTTGTGATGGAAGAGGATAGGTATGGCCCGGCAGTCTGTACTGGAAAAAACAGTTCTATCCTCTACACAACCGCATTAGCGCTGGCTCTCAGCCGGGTCTTGGCATTTCCCTAGCGTGCACTAATGAATCTTGCACACTGACACCCGCGAACAAGACAATCTGTTGGTGGGTCATCAGGCGCTACATTTTAGCGGCTCGTGCTAGATTTTTCATGTAACGTTGGCATCTTAGCTCACACCAGGTGATAGCGACTAAGGTAGCTCAAACCCAATTTCATGTAGAGACACCAGAGATGAGTATGGACAGTCAGGATGGACCATGTAGGTGCTTTATCATATGGATGCCATCACAACCTTTTCGACTCTGGCACGAGCACGTTTCAAGTGGATTGAGTCTCTATCTGCTCAGCATGGTAAAAATAAGAAAGAATTGTCCTTATGGATTTCTGTGGGAGAGTGTTCCAAGTCTAGTTAAAGTTTTATGACCATTTTAATATTTGCTTAATTAAAATTAACTACAAATCAAAAACCTAAAGTAAAATGTATTGCAGAGTAAAAAAAGATACTTTCCGTGTTATTTGTTTTATTCTTTGCTCCAGGAAAGAAGATAAAATACTAATCTTGTATAAATATTAAAAAGTACACCAGTGGACGTCTACACCAGCATATGATAATTTGCCAGCTTAACTTAAGCCATACTCATGCATCAAAAACAGGGACATTAGACAAGTGCTTTTTTTCCAAAGTACAAAATAATACTCTGTAAGCTATGCCTGAATGGAAGCTGTATTATTTTATTTAACTATATCTGGCAGCAAGCCATGCCTAGCAAAGAAACAAGCTAACATTCCCATACTGTATTTTGCCCACTGTAATGTGTTCAAGACAGATTCAGCTAGTAGAAATCGACAACTTGATGAGAAAATGTTTTGGAATTGAACAATGATTTAGATATTCTTGAATCAATGAAGAACATTAATGAAGGTACATTTAAACCCCTAATTCTACTCAAATGTAATTTGAACGTTCAAGAATATTGCCAAAATGGCACTTAATTATATTATGGGGAGGAGAACATTAATGTGGAAACAATCTGCCTGCTAAATGGGTAATTTTATAGCATTATAGTAATTCGCCAAACAATTAAATGGACTATAGAACATTATGCAAAGGGTGAAGACACACTTTGGATCATTATGTGAAAATTGAGTGCAAACATTTTATAAAAAAAAGGACAATGTTTGTGTTATTTTGTTCCAGACCACTTTACCTGAATAAATATCCAGTTACTAGATGTAGGCAATATAATGGTGTTTATAGCATTTGTAAACATTGTAGGGAACAGATCATATCTCAGAAAGGAAGCACAAGCTTGTTAGTGATGGAGAAAAGATCTGGTATTGCTCAGTACTGTACTAGAATAATATACAGATCACTGGCAGATCCAGGGAGGGGGCACAAGGGGGCATATGCACCCCCCCCCGAGCTGCAACCCATTTTAAGAGATACATCGGAACTTTGAAAAATGTAAACAGTTGTATCTTTGGTTTCATACATCCTACATGGTCAGTTGATGTGTCAGTGGAAAGGCCAAACTCTGACCTTTCCAATAATACCAAACATGACCATGTAAATAACACAGAAAAAAATAACAGAAAACAAATCTTAAATTGTGGGTAAAATTGTGTATTCCCTTAGAAAATATAGTGACAGATTCTCTGTTTGAGTTTTTTTGGTTTAAAAGGGTAAACCCTGTCAAAACCTGATTCAGATATTAGTATAACAGAGTAAAATCCCTGAATAGATTCCTGCAGTTGCTCTAAGGGGTTTTAGTATCACATACTGACATTATTTTTAAATTCTGTATTTGTTTGAAACCCTATTTCTAACAATGTAGCAATATCCTTAAAAACGGTCATAAGCACCACTTATCGCCATTTTATTATCACACATATGATACAATGGTATGAACAAGCTTTATTTCTACCTTTTAAGGTTATATTTGCAAATAAAGGATTAAGATTGTTTAAAACTTCAAAAGAATGGCCCCTAACGCCGCTCAGTCGGTAATAGAGTGAACCGTTAAAGGATAAAGTGGACGCAAGCTGTTAACCCATACCAGTTCTCTTTTACTGCCTATTAAGAGCGCTGCTAGATGATAAGTGATGCTGGCAGAAGCTCTGTGTTGCCACTGGTATAATCTCCTGGAGTCCGAAAGACTCCATGGAGACTTGAGCGGCCATATGCAGAGTTGCAAAGGGACAGCAGAACAGTAATGGGAACTACTTTTTCCCAGTTCCCTTCTGCATGCCACTACGGTACGCGGTGGATTGCACCACCCTGTGTACTGTGGGACCAGAGGTAAGGTTTTTTTTTTAAATGGCTTTTTATTTTCTTCAAGTGTTAACACCAGGGTCTCAAAGCCAGTATTTAGTTTTTTTAGTATCTATGGAAAATGAGACTAATGATGAGTGACCTTGGAATCACTCATTCTTCTCCTGGAAGCATTTACATTAACCTGTCATAACAGCTGAGCTGTAAGCAAAGTTTGCTGCCCAGTTGGAAATAAAGGGGAGATGCTACTGTTAAAGGATTGAGTGCCAGGCTTACCTGTTCCAAGGATCTCATGCCACATCTCTCCCCGACTCAACAGTGCCCTCACTTCAGTCGTGTGCCTTTCTGGCAACATCATTTTGGGCGGCTAGGTCCCGTTCCATTCATTAGCGCACAGTGTCATTCTGATGGAGTACACTTGTCGCATGTTCAATTTATGCCAAACCTAAGTATCGCAATGCTAACGATGCTGTAGATCATGACTGGCTATTAAACTCAGCTCTGTTATCCATTCTACCAACTTAGGCTAGTTTTGTTTTTCCCTCTGAATTACTACATCTTGCTCCTGTTATAAGCCCATCCATTTTAAGGGCTGGTAATCAGGCCTGGCGTAGGGTATCCCCTTTTTTGCCAATCCCAGCCATATTAAGAACTGGTACTGCACCTGGGTTAAACGTTTTTTGCAATGCATGTTGGGATCAACCGCCACACTGCTTTATTGAGACATGAAGTATAATTGCCCTACTCGTTCTTTAATACTAGTGGCTCATTCGAAATAGCGCCCATTATTTTTATAAAGGGTGAATAAATGTATAAACATTTAAATATTGGTAAAAAAATCTTATCTTGAGTGACCTTGAGTCAATATATAGTAAAAAATTACTTATTTATTTATTTTTGAGAAAGTATTTTTACCAGGAAGGATACATTGAGATTTCTCTCATTTTCAAGTATGTCCTGGGTGGTGAGTATGTGCCGTTAGGTGTCTTGCCCAAGGACACTTACTAGAGAGGTGCTCTTGCCAGGATCAAACCTTTGTCTCCACAGTCTCTCTCAACAGTTATAGAGCAGTGATGATACCTCTACTCCACCCAGCCGGCAATGCTACCCTTAATGCTACCCTTTGTGTGAGATTAATATTAATGATTTGTAATTGTATGGTAGGGAAGAGGTCAAAATAATTAAATTCTCTTAGAATTAAGTTCTCTAGAAATCTTATCACTCCAGGTTTATTCTCTGCAGCAGGGTACCATTTAATTTTTTTTACTTGCAATACTTGACTCTTTCTTTCTTTCGTTCTAGGGCTGTCCATAGAAAATTCAGTAGGAGAAATTTCAGTTCAAGTGGACATATTTACTCATCCTGGGAATGGAGAGCACAAAATCACTGTAAAAAGTAAGAACTAAAAAGTGCTTATTACGATCATTCAACTTCAGCGGATACCATCATTATTTTGTATTCTATTCGATTGTTGTTTCAAGAGACAGAATTTTCAATTTTTTTATACTAAGCTTAAAATCCCATAGCTGTCCATAAAGCATGTTTTTTTCAGATGTTACTGTATTAATATTCTTATTACAGTTGTGGCGGTGAATGGTTTGATCTGGCAAACAACCACCATGTTCCGGCCATTCGTTGAAGTCTATGCATTGGGTCCCAACCTCAGCAGCAAGAAAAGGAAATTTGGAACCAAAACCAAAAGCAATACCTGGTCTCCAAAATACAATGAGACTTTCCACTTGTAAGTCATATAATTTATCACTATCTTTACCAATTTAATAAAAAAATTACTGACTATATATTGTTCTTTACAACAAACTTGCACAGTATAACACATGTTTACAGTCAGATAAATCTATCTATCTATAAATAGATTATTAAGGTCCCTGTTCCAGTTGAAGAATGTTGGTGATCCTTAGAGACCTGTTTTAAAGCACTTGTTAAGTGTGAAGACAATGATCATTATCATCTTTTCAGGCTATGAAACAAGGAAACCAAACTAACAACTACTAAGACAAAAATGAGGCTTATTAGGGTTATACCTGTCATTCACTACAATTTTTACTCAATTCAGCTTTGTAATATAGTAGACAATTTTGTCCATGGAAAGGGTTAAGCAGGTCCTTAAAATAGAAACATAGAAAAATGTCGGCAGATAAGAACCTTACGGCCCATCTAGTCTGCCCAATTACATGGATACTTTACCTGGATTTATCTTTTGTTTAGGATAGCCTTATGCCTATCCCATGCTTGCTTAAATTCAATTACTGTTTTGGCCTCTACCACTTCTACTGGAAGACTGTTCCATGTATCCACCACCCTCTCAGTAAAATAATGCTTCCTGATGTTACTTTTAAACCTTTGCCCCTCTAATCTAAGACTATGTCCTCTTGTTTTGCTATTTTGTTTCCTTTTAAATATACTCCCTTCCTCTACCTTGTGGATTCCCTTTACGTATTTAAATGTTTCTATCATATCTCCTCTGTCTCGTCATTTTTCCAAGCTGTACATGTTAAGATCATTAAGCCTTTCCTGGTAACTTTTCTCCTTCAAGCCGTACACCATTTTAGTAGCCCTTCTCTGAACTCTCTCTAAGATGTCTATATCCTTCTGGAGATACGGTCTCCAGTACTGCACACAGTACTCCAAGTGAGGTCTCACCAGTGCTCTGTACAGTGGCATGAGCACTTCCCTTTTCCTACTGCTAATACCTCTCCCTACACAACCAAGCATTCTGCTAGCATTTCCTGCTGCTCTATTACATTGACTACTTAGCCTTAGATCCTCTGAAATAATGACCCCTAAATCCCTTTCCTCAGATGTTGAGGTTAGGACTGTATCAAATATTCTATATTCAGCCCTTGGGTTTTTACGTCCCAGGTGCATTATCTTGCACTTATCCACATTAAAACTCAATTGCCACAACTCCGACCATTTTTTTAGTTTACCTAAATCATTTGGCATTTGGCATTTGGCATTTGGCTGATCCCTCCAGGAACGTCAACCCTGTTGCAAATCTTTGTGTCATCAGCAAAAAGACATACTTTTCCATTAATACCTTCTGCAATATCACTAATAAAAATATTAAAGAGAATGGGTCCAAGTACTGACCCCTGAGGTACCCCACTGGTAACAAGACCTTGCACCGAATAAACTCCATTTACCACAACCCTCTATTGTCTGTCACTCAGCCACTGCCTAATCCATTCAACAATATAGGAATCCAAGCTCAAAGATTGCAATTTATTGATAAGCCTTCTATGCGGAACAGTATCAAAAGCCTTACTGAAATCTAAATAAGCAATGTCTACTGCACCACCTGTGTCTTTTATTTTTGTTGCCCAATCAAAAAAATCAATAAGATTAGTTTGGCATGATCTCCCTGAGGTAAACCCATGTTGTTTCTGATCCTGTAATCTATGTGTTTTTAGGTGTTCAACAATCCTTTCCTTTAACATGGTTTCCATTAATTTCCCCACTACTGACGTAAGACTAACTGGCCTATAGTTCCCCGATTCCTCCCTACTACCCTTCTTCTAAATGGGCACAACATTTGCTAATTTCCAGTCTTCTGGGACGACTCCCGTTAACAAGGATTGGTTAAATAAATCTGTTAATGGTTTTGCTATTACATCACTGAGCTCTTTTAATAATTTAGGGTGGATCCCATCAGGCCCCATTGACTTATTTGTCTTTACTTTAGACAGCTGCTGTAGAACCTCCTCCTCTGTAAACTCATATGTAAATGTCTCTTTAGTGTTCTCTCCTAACTGAGGTCCCTTTCCTTCCTTTTCTTCTGCAAAGACTGAACAAAAATATTCATTGAGGCAGTCAGCGAGACTTTTATCCTCTATTACATACCTTCCTTCCTTTGTTTTTAATCTAACTAATCCTTGTTTTACTTTTTTTTTCTCGTTTATGTATCTAAAAAATGTTTTGTCCCCCTTTTTTACTGACTGAGCTATTTTCTCTTCTGCGTGTGCTTTGGAAGCTCTTATAAATTGCTTTGCCTCTTTCTGCCTAATTTTATAGGTTTGCCTATCTTCTTCACTCTGAGTTTTTTTATAATTATTGAATGCTAGCTTTTTGTTCTTCACTATTTTGGCCACTTCTGCAGAGTACCACTGTGGTTTCTTCAGACAATGTGCAAAGAAGTAAATTTTATTTTCCTGCCATAAAGTGCCATTTCTGAAAAAACATTTTAACATCTACTTTATTATAAAAATATGTCAAACCTGAGCTGATGAACTGTTTGCAGATTGAAGGACATACCCAAGAGAGTATGTCCCAAAAATTTATGGTTACAAGTTAGACTTTGATTGCACAGCTATAAATGTCAAATGTTATCATTTTTATACCCAAGGTAAAATCCTCTCTATTTTCTTCACTCTGTTTAATTTGAGAATTATCAGTTCCAAGTTCTTAACCTCTGGTGCTCTTTCTGCTTTTCACAAACACTACTGATCTACTGTAAAGACTATATTAGGAACAGAAATGGCCACTTGTCAAAAGGGAGGTAATTCTGATTAATTGATGCCGAATCTCATACGTCAGTGGTACATCGGAAAAATGATAACGATAAATCTATTGACAACTAAAACGTAACCTTTATTTTTGTTTGTTAAAATGCTTAATCCACAATAATTCCTAGAATGAATAATTCAGAAGTTTCAGTTAGTGGGTCAATTGAATCTATAATACTCCTTAATCATAAATAAAAACCAAATCGTCCCCCTAACTTTCCTTATTAGAACTTAGGGGGACTATTTGGTCTTCATCATTACCATTTATCCAGTTTACCACTGACGTATGAGATTTGGTTCTTCATGCTTTTGTAGAAGCTTTCCCATACTTAGATTTTTTTAAATACTTTATCTATTAATATTTTTTTTATATATGAATGAAAATTATTTTATTATGTTTATTTCATTAATTATTTTCTGAATAAAAATGTAAGGGATTACAGACTATTGATATAACCAGAACAATTTTAAAGCTACTGAGCATGAATTGAGAACAGTAAACAAAAGCTTGAAAGGAAAAGTGCTGGTTGCTACTGCTCATTGCATACTGGAAGATTTATTTCCAGCGGATAGCTTCCTTTATCCATCCTGTTTTTATTAATACAGCAAGAAAACCACCTTTGCTGCTTTTGACATGAAATCCTTTCATTCAAACCTGGGCTTGTCATGTGATGAGCGTTTCTTTCAATTCCCTTTGCATTAACCACTGTGAGTTTTGATTCCCACTATTAAATTATATGCATCCTATTATTTTTTTGTATCTTATGAACCGTAGTCCTGGATCATAAAGTCTTTTTGTAGATAGTTTTAGATTTAGAAATAGCTTGATGCAATCAGTAAATGAATGGCTGACTATTCTAATGCCTTTATTGTATTATAACAAAGTTATGGAAAGTATAAAGAAATTGTTCCTGTCTATGGAATATAGAAATCGAGTACTCTAATATGTCAGCATATTTGCTAACATTTACACATTATACTCAATTCAGTGTTTAATATTTTAAATTCAGATCAATAGCTTTTTTCCATGTCCTGGAAAAACATGTCATTGTCGTGCAATTCAACTGGGGAACCAAATTTAAATGAATTACCTCTTCCAGTAACCAGCTACGATTGCCAGGCTTGACTCCTCCAGGTATTTCAAATCAAGTGTTGGGAATAAATTGTGACAATCACTTCTCGAGGTATTCACTCAGGAGTGTGTGGTATCTCAGGTCTGCTGTAAGGTTATGTTGATGCGTTCTCACTGCAACCCAAAATTCCACCAGAAAGACACAGAGATCTATTTCTCCTTTTGACAGCATCAGAAAAAAATGATTGATCTACTTGAGAATAGTCTAACAGGTAAGTATTGATTTGGGAGATGTACAGTGGCAAGAAAAAGTATGTGAACCCTTTGGGATTACGTGGAGTTTTGCATGAATTGGTCATAAAATGTGCTCTGATCTTCATCTAAGTAACAACAATTTGAAAAACACAGTCTGCTTAAAACAATACAACCCAAACATTATATGTTTTCATGTGTTTATTGAACAGAACATGTAAACAATCACAGTGCAGGGTGGAAAAAGTATGTGAACCTTTGGACTTAATAACTGGTTGACCCTCCTTTGGCAGCAATAACCTCAACCAAACGTTTCCTGTAGTTGCAGATCAGACCTGCACAACGATCTGGAGTAATTTTGGACCAATCCTCTTCACAAAACTGTTTCAGTGTAGCAATATTCTTGATGTCTGGTGTGAATCGCTCTCTTAAGGTCATGCCACAGCATTTCAATCAGGTTGAGGTCAGGACTCTGACTGGGCCACTCCAGAAGGCGTATTTTGTTTTGTTGAAGCCATTCCTTTGTTGAATTACTTGTATGCTTTGGGTCATTGTCCTGTTGCATCACCCATCCTCTGCGGAGCTTCAGTTGGCGGACAGATGGTCTTATGTTTTCCTGCAAAATGTCTTGATAAACTCTGGAATTCATTTTTCCATCAATGACAACAATCCGTCCAGGCCCTGAGGCAGCAAAGCAGCCCCAAACCATGATGCTCCCTCTGCCATGTTTTACAGTGGGGATGAGGTTTTGATGTTGGTGGGCTGTGCCTTTTTTTCTCCACACATAGTGTTGTGTGTTTTTTCCAAACAACTCAATTTTGGTTTCATCTGTCCACAGAATATTTTGCCAGTAGTGCTGTAGAACATCCAGGTCCTCTTTTGCAAACTTCAAACGTGCTGCAATATTCTTTTTGGACAGCAATGGCTTCCTCCGTGGTGTCCTCCCATGTACTCCATTCTTGTTTAATGTTTTCCTTATTGTAGATGTGTCAACAAAAATGTTAGCATGTGCCAGAGATTTCTGTAAGTCTTTAGCTGACACTCTAGGATTCTTCTTTACCTCATTAAGCATTCTGTGCTGTGCTCTTGCAGTCATCTTTACAGGACGACCATGCCTAGGGAGAGTAGCAACAGTGCTGAACTTTCTCCATTTGTAGACAGTCTGTCTTACTGTGGATACATGAACATCAAGGCTTTTGGAGATACTTTTTTAACCCTTTCCAGCTTCATGCAAGTCAACAATTCTTGATCGTAGGTCTTCTGAGAGCTCTTTTCTGCGAGGCATGGTTCACATCAGGCAGTGCTTCTTGAAACCAGTAAACCCAAAACTGGTGTGCATTTTTAAAGGGCAGGACAGCTTTCAGCAACACATCCAATAATATCACACTGATTGGACTCACTCCTGGCTCCAATTAGCTCTTGGAGAAATCATTAGGCTAGGGGTTCACATACTTTTTCCACCCTACACTGTGAATGTTTACATGTTCTGTTCAATAAACACATGAAAACATATAATGTTTGTGTTGTATTATTTTAAGCAGACTGTGTTTTTGAAATTGTTGTGACTTAGATGAAGATCAGAGCACATTTTATGACCAATTCATGCAAAACTCCACGTAATCCCAAAGGGTTCACATACTTTTCTTGCCACTGTAGTTTTTAACCTATTTTAAAGTGATTCGGTCTTTGCCTTTTTCCCTTAGCAGCAAGAAAAGAAAAATCCGGAATCTCTTGTTATTTTAGAGCAATGATACATTAATGCATGGTGTACAAAGTAAATATAGGACACTACAACATTCTTGCAAAACAGCCATGTAGTAATTCAAATGTGTTAGTAACAACTGCATGTGGAACCTCTGTAGTTACCAATCATAACTAGACATGTGCATGGCCAAAATTTCAGTTTCGTCTCAGATCATTTCGATACTTTTTTTTCGGTTTTGGATCATTTTGTTCCGGTTCGTTATGTTACCGCGATTCGTATCTTCGGACAATTCATATTTTCGGACGGCCATTATTTCATATTTCAGATCGCTTTGTATTTCTTTTTTAGGAGTTATTTCATTTTTCGTGTTGATTCGTATTTATTTCTATGACTTATTTCGTATTTTAGATTCATATTTTGTTTTTATGAGTTATTTCGTTTTTTAATATTTCTGAATGTGAAACCGATTAATTACTACTACTATTACTACAATAAAATGAAAATACTAGCAGTACAAAATAAACCCATAGGTTTCAATGTAAAAAAATACTCCCCATTTTTATTAAATATTTATTCAACCGTTTATTTTTTTCACTTGCAGCAAAGAGCCTATGTATTTTTTAGCCATTTTTAGGATTTTTTGGCAAAATGTTATGTTTCCTAATTTATTTTAAAGCAACAAGGCTTTTTTTCTTTGCTGAACGCAGCTGTATTATTTTCTTTCAGTCTGGCTGCGTTCGGCAATGAATACTATGTTTCAGCACCATATATAGCTCCAGAACCCGGCGGGGCTGCTGTCCTTGGTTCTGAATCAGCACCATGGATAACTTTGGAGCCCCATGGAGCTCTGAAGCTATCCATGGTGCTGATTCAGTACCAAAGATAGCAGCTCCGCAGTGTTCCGAAGCTATCCATGGTGCTGATTCAGAACCAAGGACAGCAGCCCCAGAGGGCTTTAGAGCTCTCTATGGTGCTGAGACATAGCATTCATTGCAAAATGCAGCCGGACCAAAAGAAAATAATACAGATGCATTCAGCAAAACATTATCAGGGTTATTCAAAGAGAATCGAAAAGTCACCGCATGTTCGGTGACTTTTCTTTCTCTTCAATTCGGGCCAATTCGGCAATCCCATTTCGGCGATCCTGCAGTGTATTCAGCAAGCACCACAGGGCCGTTGAAACACAGGGAAAAGCTGCCGCAAACCCGACGAAAAGTCACCGCAAAAACCCGGCGAATGCACGCCGAAACCCGCAAAAACATCTGGATTAACCCGCCGAAGACGCAGGAAAAACCCAAGCAGAAGCCGCTCACATGCAGCGCAGCCTCCGGAAAAAGCAGACACACGTCAGAAGAGTGAAGTGAATAAATTAGCAAAACAGTTTGCTTGATGGTTTGAAAAGTGAAATGCTGTTTGCAAAGAAACTACTGAGCGAAAATGTATGAAATTTACATATGAGGTCCAAGGAATGATAATAAAAAGGTCTGTTACAGAAAAAATAAGTAAACTTACATTTTTTTTTAAAAATCTGACTTTTTTTTAAAAAAAAAATCAGAAAAATGCTTAAAATATCCCAAAAAATCTATAAATAAAGAGACTCTTTACTGCAGATTTTTATAATGAATGGTTTATTAGATATTTAATTAAAACGGGAATATTTTTAACATTGAAGCCTATTGGATTCTCCTGAATAAACCTGTCGAATGAAACCACCGAATGGCAGGGCAATTCGGGAACCTTTCACTGCTGGTTTGTGTTCTCTGAATAGCCGAAGCAGTGCTTTTTTATGGGGATTTGACTGCCCTCGAACAGGCACCGAACAGGCACCGTATGTGCAGGCAATTCGCCAGGATTTGGCGTATTGCCTTCTCTCTGGATAGCCGAATGGCCAAGAAAGGTAACCAAACGCTGATTTTCAGCGATCGGTTACCTTTCTCCAGCCATTTGGATCTCTTTGAATAACCCTGATTAAAATGTCCTAAAAAATAGACTTTTTGCTGCAAAAAAAAATAATTGGTTGGATAAATATTTAGTAAAAACTGGGAATATTTTTTACATTGAAACCTATGAGAAAAAAAGCCGCGTTGCTTTAAAATAAATCAGGAAACATAAAATTTAACCAAAAAAATCATGAAAACTGTCTAAAGGATCCTAAAGAATAAATAAACAGACTTTTGCTGCAAATGAAAAAAATAAATAGTTGAATAAATATTTAATAAAAACGGGGATATTTTTTTTACATTGAAACCTATAGGATTCGCCTGATTAAATCTGTCGAACGAACCACTGAAAATCATGGTTAGAAATTAGGGTAAGAAGCTAGGGTTAAAAATTAGGGTTAGAATTTCTAACCCTAATTTCTAACCCTAGTGTCTAAACCTAATCTGGCGAATCCTATAGGTTTTAATGTAAAAAAAAAAATCCCTGTTATTATTCATTTTGGATCATTTTGTTCTGTTTTTTTCTTTTTTTTTTTTTTTTTCTTTCCCTTATTTTTAATTTTGTATCACTATGTTTCATTTTTTTTGTTTTGGATCATTTTCGTAACTTTTTCATTCCAATTTTTCATTTCGGTTTTATCGTTATGCTATCGCAATTCGTATTTTCAGACAAATCCGAAAATTCGGATGGTCAATTTTCGTATTTCGGAAATGCTTCTGAAATACAAATCGCATGATTTTCAACCTAATTTGCATTCAGAACGAAATGAAATGCACATGTCTAATCATAACCTCTGGACTTTGAATAGTCTTCTCAATATTCCCGTATTTCATTAGTACAGCAAAACTGTTTGCAAACCAATTCTTTTTCTATTCACATATATGTCATTTATTTAAATTTATGTACAGTATCTTGAAAGTAGAGAAGATGCACTCCAGGGGGTTTTGAAACATAAAACATACCTTTTATTAAAGCGGTTGAAAATAAGATACATGTATTATTTTTTTATTAAATTTTTTTTTCCAGCCTTTTGCAGGCCTTTATCAAGATGGGGCTTAAATGTCAATCCTATATATAACGGTTTTAATAAGCTTATATTTTATGTTTTGAAAACCTTGAGTGCATATTCTCCGCATTTGTTAAATGTACAGTATTAACACAAGGATTTATAGCAAGGGGATAAATTGCATGCTGCTACGAAGACAGTGGTATGTGCCCTGTGTTGGATGCTACATATATATATTTATATGTGTGTGCAGCCTCCTTGTTTTGTGTGTATGTGTGTGTATAATCTCTGTATAAACAACCGTATTTATGAGAAGCTGTTTGTCCTTCTGATTATTAGGTCGATTCTCCCCTAAGAATAATGTGTTATCGCGGAACTTACTTTAAGAATCTCTACTCTTAAATTCCAATAAGGAATTAAATATATTAATGCAAGACGGCGTGCTTTGAAGCCAGAAGGATCATACAGTGAAATTACTGCTTTCACTGGAAAAAAGCGTAGCCTTCTAGTGGGAGTAGTGGAGGCAATCACAGTAACAAAAATTGTTGAAGAACCTTTAGGATGCATGACGTTACACTGATGAATAAATATACCAGTTTAATCTGATGATCCATAGCAGTCTACAGTACTAGATTGACAACTTGTCCCCGTCTACTGGGAATGGTTTCGTCTCAACAGGAGTTCTATTAGGAGTAGCCAACCTTGGGCAGTATTACAAAGCTGGTGCTAATTTAACAAGAGCCTTTATAGATTTACCAGAACCATTATAATCCATGGGGCACAACAGCTCTGGTTAAGTTAGCACCAACTTTGTAATACGGTCCCTTAACTTTTCATGCTCAGTCAACTAAATAAATATATAAGGTTCCCAGGACAGCCAACAATCTTAAGACATGTAGGCCTAGATTCTGAGTGAGGTGTAAATGTAACCAGAGCTGGTGTAAACCTGCCAGAGCCATTAAAGTCCATAGAGTTGCTACCTTTATGTTTATACTTGACTTTGGAATCTAGCACATAGTTTGGCAACAGTTAAAGACCCACACCATAGGTTAGCCATCCCTGAACAATACAAAGCTTATTTAATTGCACCATATGTTGGCTCATTACGAAAGTTAGTTCATACTGCTTATGCCCATAAGCCATTCGAATAACATGGTATGAGGTTGCAGTAACACATTTACACGTGGCAGTGAAGAACGCTTAAATCAACAGCCATTTGTTCACTACGGGATACTTGGCCCGTTTGCAATATGCTGCTTTTGGATAAATTGTAAATATGACACTTATTACTGCAATGTTTATGAGAAACAGGTGTTTATCCCAATGGAAATGCCTGCAGGCAACCTATACTCAATCTGGTGGGAGGAACTGCAGATCTCTATCATATGTCCCTCAGATAGAACTGCTGGGCTGCTTTATTAGTGATTTACTGTACAGAACACTTTCTGCTGTTTTTTTGTGTGTGTTTTTTCTACTTTTTTTCATACATTTTGCTAATTATTAGTAATAAAACCATTCATTAAAAAATGATACTGGAAATGTGGTTATATTATATGAATCTCCAAAATAATTTTTTGTTAGGTCCAATTTAAAAAAAATCTTATTTAATTTGATGAACGTAAAATGACAACTACTTGAGAGTTGTTCATATTTTATTGAGCGGTTTAGAGGTAACTTGGGGGGTCAGTATTTATATATTATTTTCTTCCAGTTAGTAGGATCTTGAAACAGTTAACGAGCATCTTTTTTTTTTTTATCTCTAAACGCACTCGCCACTATTATACTTGCAGCATTGATTTATTAGTGAGTGCTATTACTCACTCCTGGGGTCACACAATAACACGTACAAGCACAATATAGATTCGCATCCCTACAAACGAAAAATGAATCCCGATGTTCCTTCGCTGGGAAAAATATGTGTCACTTTGAATGTGTTTACTTTTTTTACCTAATTGACTTTAATTTATCTTTAAATTCAAAGAATATCAATAGCGCCTTTGTTTTTCACTATGATGATTTGAAACCATTGTGATATTTTTTTATGCAATGGAGAATCTGTTCCACAACCCAAACCAATATTCTTTTAATTATCACGTTGTGTCAAAGGTTATTAAATTGTTAAAATACATATTTCTTTGCTTTAATTTTATAAAATATGACATTATAACTCCAGTACAGCATCACAGGACAGGAATACTGATACAGTTTAGATTTGAGTAATATTTTCTCATGTGATCGCTTATAGATTCCATAGTCCTTGAACAACCTGAATAAGAAATTCATTTGCATTGGTCGTATTGATTCAAGTAGTTATCTACTCTATGAGTTAATCAGGAAACACACATTTTAAATTAACATACTCAGGGTTATCCAAAGAGATTCGAAAAGTCACCGCACGTTCGGTGACTTTTCGTTCTCTTCAATTCGGTTCCTTTTGCCGATTGCATTTCGGTGACCCTGCGGTGTATTCAGCAAGCACCACAGGGTCCCCGAATTGCGGGGAAAAGCTGCCGAAAACCTGACGAAAACTAACCGAATGCAGGCTGAAAACAAGCAAAAACATCTGGATTAACCTTCGAAAAACCCGAACAGGAGCCGAACAGGAGCCGAATCACACAGAGCCGAAGCAGCTGTGACGTAGAGGAGGCAGTGAATAAATTAGTAAAACCATTTGTATGAATCTCGGAAAATGAAACGCTGTTTACAAAGAAACTACTGAGCGAAAATGTCTGAAATTTTCACAGGAGGTCCAGGGAATGATACTAAAGAGGGCTGTTACAAAAAAAATAAGTAAACTGAAAAAAAAATCAAAAAAAAAATCGGACTTTTAAAAAAAAAAAAAAAAAAAAGAAAAATGCTTAAAGTATCCTAAAAAATCTATAAATAAAGAGACTTTTTGCTGCAGAATTTTATAATGAACGGTTTATTAGATATTGAATTAAAACGGGAATATTTTTAACATTGAAGCCTATGGGATTCTCCTGAATAAACTTGCCGAATTAAACCACCGAATGGCAGGGCATTAGGGGAACCTTTCACTGCTGGTTTGTGTTCTCTGAATAGCCGAAGCAGTGCTTCTCTATGGGGATTTCACTGCCCTCGAACAGGCACCGAACAGGCACCGTATGTGCAGGCAATTCGCCAGGATTTGGCATATTGCCTGCTCTCTGGATAGCCGAATGGCCAGGAAAGGTAACCGAACGCTGATTTTCAGCGTTCGGTTACCTTTCACCAGCAATTCGGATCTCTTTGAATAACCCTGACTGTTTTCAAAGGTTTATTTCTGTTTCAAAGAGTTGGAAATCTAAATGTGCCACTTGCTGACATGTGCCTGTGATAGTGATACATGTTGGATGGGCATATGTCATTTTGCAGAATCAGCACATCTTGCATACTGCTTGCAGTGTGCATATTACATTGTTACAGAAGCACTTTAATGACGACATTCTATCAAGCTCATATTTAAGCTGTAGGTTTAATAAGTTGAGAAATGGGAGAATCTTCTTGCACTGGGGAATATTGCTATTAGATGCACAATTGTGGGCACAGGTCCCGCTAGATCATTTTACAATTGGCTGCTGTCATCTACAACTGATTTTATTTCTAAAAAGGAAAATCCAACAGAAGACAACGGGGTAAACAAATTAAACCCTGGGGAGTGACTTAGGGCACTCACAGTGCATATGAGGGATTAACCCGCTTTCGAAATCTACAAAAAGCCCCTTCACATAAGGGGCCACATGCAAGCGCCACTGCAATAAAACCTAACATTTATTCAATACTACTAAAATATGAACACAGAATTGCTAAACCATGCACCTAAGAAAAAATAAATGTGTACACATTGTAAAACAATTAAAAGCAATTTGACTGTATACCGGTATAGGTCACCTCTAACTTGCATCCAAAAAGGCATATACAGGGTAATTCAAAGAGAATCGAAAAGTCACCGCAGGTTCGGTGACTTTTCGTTCTCTTCAATTCGGTTTGTTTTGCCGATCCCATTTCGGCGACCCTGCGATGTATTCAGCAAGCACCACAGGGTCCCCGAATTGCAGTGAAAGGCCACCGCAAACCCCGGCGAAAACTAACCGCAAAACCCGGCGAATGCACGCCAAAAACCCGCAAAAACATCTGGATTAACCCGTCGAAAATGCCGGAAAAACCCAAGCCGGAGCCGATCACACGCAGTGAAGCCGCCGGAAAAAGCCACCGCAGACGAGTGAAGTTAATAAATTAGGAAAACAGTTTGCTTGAATGTTTGAAAAGTGAAACGCTGTTTGCAAAGAAACTACTGAACGAAAATGTCTGAAATTTACATATGAGGTCCAATGAACGATAATAAAGAGGGCTGTTACAGAAAAAATAAGTAAAATTAAAGAAAGAAAAAGAATTGGACTTTTTTTAAAACAAAACCTGAAAAATGCTTAAAATATCCTAAAAAATCTATAAATAGACTCTTTACTGCAGAATTTTATAATGAAAGGTTTATTAGATATTGAATTAAAACGGGAATATTTTTAACATTGAAGCCTATGGGATTCACCTGAATAAACCTGCCGAATTAAACCACCGAATGGCAGGGCATTTCGGGAACCTTTCACTGCTGGTTTATGCTCTCTGAATAGACGAAGCATTGCTTCTCTATGGGGATTCACTGCCCTCAAACAGGCACCGTATGTGCAGGCAATTCGTCAGGATTTGGCGAATTGCCTGCTCTCTGGATAGCCGAATGGCCAAGAAAGGTAACGAATGCTGATTTTCAGCGTTCCGTTACCTTTCTCCAGCCATTCGGATCTCTTTGAATTACCCTGATATTGTTGCAATTTGTATAACCATATAAAGATGTGAGGTGAAGAGAGTATAAGCAGCAGCTTATTTAAACCGTTACTTAAATATCAATTAACATGAGTGTATACTGATCTTATATGTGCTATTTACTAATTGGCCACATAACCACACTTCACTTCAGTAGATGGTACAGCATCAGGTTACAATTGCTTGTGACACTTAATGCAACAATAAATTAGAAGTCTCACAAGCAGTAACATATACAATATTAAATGCATGGACCAATCCTTATACCAACCTACTCCCATTAATTAGTAGGCATATAGAAGTCTCAGCAGAAACACAGTTAGTGAAATAAGTGCTCAGAAAAAAATGTGATTTAAAGCCTGTACATAATGCTGCGATATAATTTGGTCAAAAGGACGTGCATCTAACATGAGTTTCACTGCTACCGGCTCATCAGGGATGCTAACTAATGATTTTATTTCTACAATTCATCATATTACGCATTTACAAATTCAAGACAATAGTGTAGCGCTTGGTCTTCTTGGAGGACCAGATATTACATGGAAAAAGTCGCTAGTCACTCACAATTGATGCTACCACCCAGCAATCAATAATAATGGGAATTACAAAGATATAATAGGAGTGCAGCGCACGCAATGTTTCCAAACAATACACAGAACGATTACTATAATAAGTGTGGCCATCCCTTATATTGTCCTCATTGTTCAGAGTCCGGGTCAGTTCTAGATAAAAATTTAGATGTTGTCACTTTCCACCTACAATTTGGCAACCAGATTTATTGGTGTTCCGACTGTTCGCTTAGACAACAATCGTAATCTTAATTTTTTTTAAATATTGGAACATTGATAGAATGTGTTAGTAGATTTTCCAAAACATGTAGATCAAATCAACTTGAAAGAAAGCTGGTTTTAATTTGGACAAAAATAATAGACAAGATGACACATCGTTCGGTTTGTTCGTTAACCGTCCAGATTATAATTTACAAAAGGAAAAGCACAGATTGCAACGTTTGATACAGGGGTGAAACAGTTGTGTCAGCACCTGAGCTCACAAAATACACCTTCATAAACCTTGGGGTTGTCTGTAGAAGTAACAATAATGCCATATTTGGCTCTGAGGTGACCCATCCATGTGGCCTCTTCCCCGGCCATTTGTTACCTGTGGGGAGTGAGCCAAGAATGCCACTTTAATAAAAGGAAGCCCACCCTCTGCTTTAATTACCTTTTTTATTTTTATTATTTGTTATTACTTCTGAGATGTCTTTACCGGTTTTGCGTGAGTACTAGTCTTCATGTTTTTATAGGTGTAACCTGTATAATTTCCTTACATTATGATATGTCCTACCACTGGCAAAACACAAAAATAACTTTTAAAATGTTTTTTTTAAAAAAAATCATAATAGATTTATGTATAAAGTAGATTATTTTTCATTTTCAAAGAGGAAGAAATCAAGACACAAGTTTCTTATCCCAAGAGTGGCTAAAATGCTTCTTTGTAATTGATAGATTTGAGCTTGTTATAGCAGTGTATTGTGTCTCTGCATCAAGAATGATCAGAGAAATCATTAGAACTAAACTGGTTTCAGAATGACGTAATGACACTTGCACCTGAGAGCATCATTGAATTAACCATTATATTATCAGTGTCAATCAAACAGAGAAAGCACGGCCAGTTACCTTCTGTGTAACATATCTTGGCATATATGTCAATAGTAACTTTGGCACTGTTACTAAAAAGAGTAATTAAGTACCTCTATTCCTACACATTTATTTATTGTAATACTTTGAATGCTACTTGTACCTTAACTAGTTTTATGTGCAGAATAGGCATCGAAGGAGTAAAATAATTCCATCAAAAAATGAAAATTATCAACATAATTCATTAACAAGCTAAATAATCTAATTAAAATACCATAAAAATTTATTTGAAGAAAATGAAAAGCGTATTCAGAGTCTAGACGCATTACAAGTTTCCATTAACAAAGACGCAGATATTCCTTGAGGATACGTTAAACATTTTATAGGGTTCGGAGGCCTTTTCTAATCCCATTGACTGCTAGGAAAATTAAAATGTAATTCTTGTACCACAATCATCTATTTTCTTCTCTTTTTTTATATAATCTGCACAGCGTTCTGAGTAATGAAGATGGCCCCGGGGCGTATGAGCTTCACCTCTCTGTGAAGGATTACTGCTTTGCCAGAGAGGATCGCATAATAGGTATGACCGTGATCCAGCTGAAAAATATTGTGGATAAAGGAAACTGTTCCTCCTGGTATCCGCTGATTAAAAACGTCTGCATGGATGAGACCGGTTTGACAATCTTGAGAATACTTTCTCAACGATCCAACGACGAAGTTGCCAAGGAGTTTGTAAAACTAAAGTCCGATATCCGGTCTCCGGAAGAGATCTAAAACGTTACTGCCGCATGGAGGACCACCTCTGTGAAGTCTATATCGAAACATAAACATTGATACAGTGTTGTCATTTAAATAGTGTATGCATGTGCAAATAAGTGGGAATGTTTATTTCAATATGTTTCAGTGTTTGCTGGTACATACGTACTATACTTGCAAGGTATGTTGAAGAAGATGTGTAATTTTTTTATATATATATAAATATAAATATATATGAGTGATATTGGGCAAGGACTTGTTCCCATAAAGTGCCAAAAAAACAACAACTTTGAGCTGGAAAAAAAACTCATGGTATTTTTTTGGTAATATCAATTTCCTAATAAAAACAATTAAAATTCCATCTGGTAAAGTACTAAATTATTGGTTAATGACTTGTGTTTGTTAATTAAATGTGCATCACTATGTAGTCCTTTCATTGAATTACTTGTTTCTCTGTACTGCGACCATGTTCTCCATAATGGATGTGTAGTATATGTTTTCTTTTCTAAATTGCATTAACAAATAAATGTTCGTTACAGGTTTGTTTTTCATTTTTTTCGATGCCTTTACAGAAGAAAAAAGGTGTTAGTTTTTTTTTAAATCTTATAAACCGAAAATATAAGATAAAATGGGGCTGTTTTATGCATATTATATGTAAAAAAAAAAATCTGATATATCACTGTGACGACATGCTACAATGGAAACCTGTTAGGATGCTCCATCAGAGTTCTTCAGTTTTTCTCTCAAACATAATAAACCCCTTCCTCGATCGACTTTTCTCCTACCATTAAAGTTGACATGCACAAAATAACTGCCATTCGCGAAATTAAAGATGCTAACTTAGATTTCTATTGGAAGAATGGGGAAATATATAACAGGGGTTTTTCCTTAAAATGTACCCTGATTTAAGCTTTAGCTCTGCTTGTTGTCATTTGAAAAACAATGGGGTATTTTCCATATATTTACAGTATTTTTGTACCTTGGAAAAAGAAAAAGTAGGTTTCCGTAAATTTAATTCTAATTTTTCCAGAGCGCAAGCGACTATATTATCTTGCTAAAGGGACGTGCAAATAAAATGAGGAAAATCTGCCATTCCTCCATGTCTCATAAAGCGTCCAAAGCTCTGAGTCTGTGCTGGTCTGAATGGTACGGAGCTGGTTGTGTCCTTATTAAGGAAGCCTTGCAAATTGAATAATGCTGTTTGTGTCATCACAAATGAGAATAAATGTCGCGTAGTATACTTAGCTGTAAGATCAGTTAAGTGTTGTCTTTTTTTTTTTTTAAAGAAAATCTAACAAGTTTGTACTTATGCAACATAAGATGTATTGCACTGAGGCAAAGTCATGTCTTGTAAATATATTTGGTGAGACATTGTAAAATAAAGTATGAAGAAAGCAAATGTGGATTAAGTCTTGTTTGTGAACCATATGATCTAAACAGAGCCGACTGCGGAAAGTGTGCTTCAACATCCAAAGCATATTAAGAAAAAAAAAATCTGTATTGGTCTAATTCCATACATCAGGTAACCTCTGACATCTCCAAGTGACAGAACAGAGCATTTAGTGCTGGAGGGTGTGTGTATAGATCTGGAATTGAACAAAAATTAACCTGTGATGAACGTGTTGATCGAACTATTCAGCCCAGCTATAAAAAAATATATTAAATGGTGATGGCGCATATTTTTAGTTTATTGTCAAAGTGAAAAGACAAATCAAATGCTATTTGGTTTATAAGTCATGTGTATAAGTAACAAATGCTTTGGCAAGCTTAGCAGTCTTGTTAAGTCCTTTATTACCCTGTGATTTTTCATAAAAACAGTGACAAGACCTAGTAGGTTTACGGAAAACTATTTCCCGTTACCCATGCAGTAAAAATGTACAGAAGAGTGGACTATAAATGCTTCAGCGACTCTAATTTTGGCAAATCTGATGACCATTCCCTAATTAGTAATTCCACTCTATTTTTGGTGAAATGGAATCAACAAAGCACGCCGAAATGCGGCAAAAAATAAAGCACCAAAATTGCATGCAATTTTGATGCTTTGCGAAGAGACCCTTTTATATATTTCTTGATTGTGTTGTTCATGCATTTGCTGTGTATATGGTCCTACTAAGTGCAAGATGGAAGAAATGACTATACTGTGTGACTTGCAGGGTTATTCCGAGAGAGGTGAAAAGCAGGAGAATGATTGGAGAAGTGAAAATTCTAGGTCAAAATAGCCAAACCAGAAAAATTCTCCCATTTAGCTCACTTTCCAAATCGGCTATTTTGACCTAGAATTTTCACTTCTCCAGCCATTCTCCTGCTTTTCCCCTCTCTCTGAATAACCCTGTTAGTTTTAAAGTAGAATGAAATGTGTACACTAACAATGGACCTGTCTCGTGACATACAACAATTGGCATGAAGACCGATGACCCAGTTGCATGTTGTTGATAATCACCTTACAGTTATGACCTCAACAATTCAAATTATGGTTTTCAAAGTGGGACTTATCCAAGTTTACTGTGTTGGACATTATTATTGGGACATACCATTTAAGTTTTAAAGTAATGATACATGCAGGATCCTTGCTCAAGGTGACTAGGGTGGTATATCTATACCCTCCTGACGAGGCCTAACAAGGCCAAAACTATATTCAGGGGTTGTCAGGGGTTCCTCTTGTACAGAGGAAGCTTCCTTGGCATTTCAGCTCTGGCCACCATTTTTGGGTGATGGCAGTCTGATTTGCATATGGTAATGTCTTCTCAGTAATGGCGCCATTGAGTTAAACCTCATGAAATCTGAGCGACGGCACACACCGCAGGGCAGGCCATTAAGGCAGCTATCCTTTCTCAGTGCTCTTATAATTTAGTTTTTGTTCATGCATGCAAACTAACTTGACAGAGTAAGGACTGCACCTGGAATAAAGGCAAACATATCCCTCTTATGGTTTCTAACCTGTTTATTCTTAATGTGATATCTTTACCTCTGGTGTGCAAGTCATGTTTCAATTAAAATCTTGACTCTTCTTCAAGGCTATTGTGTATACAATGGGGAGGATTAACTCCAAAGACTATTAGTGCTAAGTGACAAGGTGGTTGGCACATCGGTAATAAACACTTCTTTCTCCCTGCCCACTGTTGTACATGTGTAAACTAATTAAGTCAGCGCGTCAGATGTAACACAGAGATCAATAGAAAATTCTGAACAAAATTATTTGACTTTCCTTCTCTCAGGATTGATTGATTCTCCCACCAGACCTGAGCTTCGTCAACAGCAGGCACGTTCGCCTTTATCATGTTAATTTCTTGAAATGTTTTAATTCATTGTTTAAATACTTGCAGTTAATTTAATATACAGCAGTTTTTCCTCCCTGTAGCAGTCTAGAATTCGACACAGAAAAAAACTTAAAAAAGATAATGGCTTCTTTTACTGTCTCTAGAGTGCGATGCTTAATATCTGTCATAACTTTCAGCAGGCGATTCATAGAAGTCATAAGGATGGGAAGGTAAACATTTAATGTTACTGGTATTTTAGCCAACTGTTTTTAGCAATTTTTGATCAACTATCGCTGGCATCCGAAGTGGCAGAATTTTAACGAGGCTCTGCGAGTCCTCAAAAATGGTCCACAATCAATTGTCTTACCTTGTCCTGTTCCTGCATTACTTTGCATGATATGGGTAGCCATTGATGAACAGGCTTGCACTCTTGGTATCCTGAAAGAGTGCTGGATCCACCCAGCTTGGATCCTTTGTTTTGCCAAAATCCTAGGTCCCAAAAGCTGCCTGCCATTATAACAACTGTGTAACCAACACTCTCTTACCCAGAATGCACACTAGCTCTTGCTGTCTGGCCTTCAACACAGTTGTGCTCACAGTACTTTCTTCACCATTCCATTTAACTGTATTGGAGCTGCTACATACTTCATTCTCACAGGAGGCCTCTGCTTTGATCCTATTGTGGACCTATGTTCCTACCTGCTTGGGATAACGCCAATATCTAAGTTACACTGTGAGTGTTTTATAAATTTATAAGTAAACAGTTTTTGTCTTAGTTTTTAATCTATTGCAGCACAAAGTAAAAGGTACCTTGGAACCTTTAAAAATACCAAAATCGAAAAATTAAAAAACAATAGCGCAAAATCGTGCATATATCAATTAAATACCAATCTGTTGGATCACCAGACACAGTTGGATCACCAAATCTGTACTCCTTCTTTACTTTTGATCTAGGAAAAAAATCAAAAAGGAGAGTACATTGCGTAGTATTTTAATAAAAAAAATTCTTTAAAATTCTTTCGTGGGTACGTCTGTCCGACTTCATCAGGAGTGTAAATCAGAATGTTTCAGTCCTTTTTCCCTTCAGTTTATAAAACTCTTTAAAATCGGGTCAAATGCTTAACAGCTGAGGTTTCCAAGGTCTCACCCAATCACAGCATCAATATGGGGATTCCTTCTAACGTCATGCCTGCATACAATCAAACCCTTAATACAATCTTGCTTCTACCACTGCGTTAAGACAAAACATTTTCCATATATTGCACATATATAATTTCATTTATACGAATACATTTCTACTATTACAACATATCTTAGCTGTTTTACAATACATATGTCTGCAATCTACATTTCTAATGCGTGTTTTAAAACACATAATTACTCTCAATTTACAAAGAACGCCCTGGGGAGTAAGCATAACAAGAAGGTGTTAGTACCTTTAGAATAGAAACTTTTCAAATGCTCAAAACATGAATAAAAATCTACAATATAATATAACAACCTGAATGTTATATTCAACCTCATACAATCCAAAAAATAGATATACAGATTAGTCCATAAACGCCAATACGTCTATCTCATTATTTAACCCTTTCCCTTCCACGGTGCTCAATTTATAGATCCATTCAGTTTCCCTTTTGGTCAATTTTATCGCTATATCCCCTCCCCTCCAATCTGGTTCTACTAAATCTATCCCGATACTTAGAAATTCCTCAAATTTAAACTTTCCACAACTATTACAGTGCAAAGGAACACTATGTTTAATTGTATGCAGGCATGACATTAGAAAGAATCCCCATATTGATGCTGTGATTGGGTGAGAACTTGGAAACCTCAGCTGTTAAGCATTTGACCCGATTTTAAAGAGTTTTATAAACTGAAGGGAAAAAGGACTGAAACAATCTGATTTACACTCCTGATGAAGTGGGACAGACATACCCCCGAAACGCGTCGAGTGACTTATTGAAAAAGATTGAAACATCTGACGGTGTCAGGGTCTGGCCCCCCTCATCCCCCGCGCCGACCTCACCTCCCCCGGAGCGTCTCCGACAGCCTTGCTCCCTGCCCAGCGGGTGCCGGGCTCAATTGTCCGCTCGGTGGGTGTCATTCCGTGGCGGCTCTCCGCATCCGTGGCGGGCGGGGTCCTCCATCATACTGGCCGGGGATAACCCGTCCAGCTCTGGCATGGCATTGGGCGGCGGCCACGTGTCATGTAAGAGGGGCGGAGCCTCGGCATTCGCATCATTAGGGAGATGACGCCGGGACCTCTATTCTCTGCCATTGGTGGAGTTAGTGGGGAGGAGGGACTTGACAGCTGGGGAGGGGATGGACTGTCCTGGGCGCCCTATTTAAACCCCTCACTCCCATGGATAGATGCTCAGACGTTCTGTGCTCCCTACTCTATACTTCCAGTTATCTGGTACCTTCCTATACCTCCTCATCTACCTCCCTACCCTTATCTGGATTTCCTGGTATTGACCTCGGCTGACCCCCCTACTCTGAATGAACTCTGCCTGCCCCTGATATTGGACTGTGTACCTCGGCCCGTCTATGTTCTGCCGACCACGTTCCCTGCAACATTCCTTAATCCGTCTTCAATTCATGCTGTCCGGGAATTGGAAGATACGGTACTGCATCCTGGGTTCCAAATCTAGAACTACACGTGACATAACGTCTGACCCTCGAAGTTCTGACTCGTGAAATAGGGGCGCTCTCCCTATCCCACAGGAACTACGCACTCAAGTTCGGACTCTTCAAGGAGCTCTCCGACCGAACTCTCTATCCTCTCTAGCCATGCCTCCCTTTCCCCAGGAAGATATGAATGCTCCTGAACCCAACATCCCGCTTCCTGACCGTTCTAATGGCAATCGTGCCCACTTTCGTGAGTTTATCACTGGATGTCAACTTTTCTTCTCACTCAAGCCTCGTACCTACAATAAAGGTCATATCAAGGTCCACACAATCATTACTCTCCTCACAGGAGATGCCAGAACCTGGGCTAACAATCTCCTTTATGCCCAGGATCCAGCCTTGAACACTTGGGACACGTTTTTTGCCGCCATGGATGCTATGTTCGGAGATCCTTTTCGCATGACATACGCTCAAAATGCCATTCGATCTCTTAAACAGGGCAGACATCCTGTAGAAGAATATATTACAGCATTCAAGAGTCATGCCCTTGATACCACATGGAATGAACCCGCTTTGATAGACCAATTCCACCGTGGTTTGAGCGATCATATCAAAGATGAGTTAGCCAGAGGTGCTCTTCCTACCGCCCTGGAAGATCTTATACACCTCACTATCGCCATTGACAGGCGTTGGAGAGAACATCAACAAGAAAAGGGGGCACCCTCTGGATCCCTCCCCCCTATTCAACTCAAACGACAGGCGCCTCCCGTGCCTTCTCGTCTGTTAGCTCCTCCCACTCCTCCACCAAATACAGAAGAACCTATGCAAATAGGCTTGGTGCGAGGTCATCTACCTCCGGAGGAACTGGCACGCAGACGGAGGAACCAACTATGCCTATACTGTGGTGGTGTAGGGCATCTTGCCAGGCTTTGCCCTGAAAAGACCAAGACCCGAGGAGGTAAGATCACCATCTTTCTTGCCACCACAGGTTCCCTGTCAAAATCTTCAACTCATCTGTTTTCTATCCCTGTCACCTTGCAGTGGAATGAGAAGACGATCACCCTCCCGGCCATGATTGACTCCGGAGCGAGCAATTGTTTCTTTGATGTTTCCTTTGCCCAACGATTATGTATTCCGATATGCAATAAAGAATACCCTGTAAGCATACTAATGGTGGATGGCTCTCCTTTAAAGTCAGGGGTTGTAGACAAAGAAACCACCCTCCTACAAATGATGGTTGGTAAAGCTCATAAAGAAAATATAAAATTTGATCTAATACCGACGCCCCTGTCTCCGATCATCCTCGGATTACCCTGGCTCCGACTACATAGCCCCATTATCAATTGGTCCACTGGTGCAGTCTCTTTTCCCTCTGGGTTCTGCAAAAAACAGTGTCTGCCCCCATCCGATCCTTTGCCTCTCTGCACCATTCTAGATAGTGGTATACAATGTACTTTTGTTCATCTACCACAAGTGTATAGCAATCATCAAGAAGTGTTTAACGAAAGAGGGGTTGAGTCACTTCCCTCACATAGGGAATACGACTGCCCCATTGATCTACTACCCGGGTCCGCCATTCCTTTTGGGAGAATTTACCCCCTTTCTGAAACCGAATTAACCGTTCTAAAAGAATATATAGACGAGAACCTAAGCAAAGGGTTCATTCGTCCTTCCACATCCCCTGCAGGTGCTGGAATCTTTTTTGTAGGAAAAAAGGATGGAGGCCTACGACCATGTGTGGATTACAGGGACCTGAACAGAATTACAATTAAAAACCGGTACCCATTACCCCTCATCCCAGAGCTACTAGAACGGTTACAAACGGCCAAGATATTCTCCAAGCTAGACCTCAGAGGGGCTTACAATTTGGTTCGCATACAGAAAGGTGACGAATGGAAGACTGCCTTTCGCACACGATATGGCCACTTTGAATATATGGTCATGCCATATGGGTTATGCAGCGCCCCGGCTACCTTTCAACACCTGGTGAATGATATCTTTTGAGATTTACTGGATAGATATGTCGTGGTCTATCTAGACGACATTCTGATATACTCAACATCACTAGAAGAACACCGGATCCATATGCACGAAATCCTAACCCGTCTCTGTACTCACAACTTATACATCAAATTAGATAAATGCATTTTTGAAACACAAAAAATACCCTTCCTAGGATTTATCCTTTCACCTGGAAAAGTGGAAATGGACCCCCTTAAAATCACAGCTATAACCTCTTGGCCTACACCCAGCAACAAAAAGGAGGTACAACGATTTTTAGGATTTGCCTAATTTTATAGAAAATTCATTCATAATTTCTCCAAACAAGTACAGCTTCTCACAGCCCTCACAAAAAAAAAACAACAAATTCACATGGACTCCCGAGACACAAAAGGCCTTTCAGAGACTTCAACAACTTTTTATTTCTGCTCCCATTCTGGAACTCCCTGACCTCACCAAACCTTTTTTCCTAGAAGTGGATGATTCTGATAAAGCAACCGGTGCAGTTCTCTCCCAGAGGAATGATTTAGATGATAAATTACATCCTGTGGCTTTTCATTCCAAACGACTCAATACCGCGGAGATAAATTATGACGTTGGGGATAAGGAACTGTTAGCCATTAAACGCGCCCTGGAGGAGTGGAGACACTTATTAGAGGGAACGTTACACCCAATCACCGTATATACCGATCACCGTAACCTTGAGTACCTCCAAACTGCTAAAAGGTTGAACTCACGACAAGCCCGATGGTCTCTTTTCTTTGCCTGTTTCTTCTTTCATATAACGTACCGCCCTGGAAACAAAAAACGGCAAAGCAGGCGCACTTTCTAGGCACTTCTCGGAACCTGACTTATCCGACTCTTCACAAACCACCATCCTCAAGGAAGGACACTTTCTTCATACCTGTTCAGCAGTCCTAGACAAAATTCGAAAGAATCCCAACCGGGAGACCCATACCCAATATCTCGATGGGTTACCAAAGGCTCATGATCGAATCTACGTCTCTCCACAAAACCGTCTTGAGGTCCTTCAAGCCATTCATGATTCCCTTACAGCAGGTCATCCTGGCATCAACAAAACTATTAAACTCGCCAACCGTTACTTTTGGTGGCCATCCATCAATACAGAAATCAAACAATACGTACAATCCTGCCAAATATGTAACCAAGCTAAACAATCAACCCTCAGACCTACAGGATTACTGCAACCACTTGTAACTCCAGAAACCCCATGGAAAGCCATAACAGTGGATTTCATTGTGGATTTACCGCCATCCCACGGTAATACAACCATTATGGTGGTTGTAGATAGATACACCAAAATGGCCCATTTTATCCCTGTTTCAAGTCTTCCTACAGCCGAAAAAACAGCCGATCTTTTTTATCATCATGTTTTTCGCCTCCATGGAGTACCATCTTCAATTGTTTCAGATCGGGGCACACAATTTACGTCTAAATTCTGGTCCGCCTTCTGTGGAATACTCAAAATTAAGATCTGTCTCTCCTCCGCATTCCACCCACAAAGTAACGGACAAACCGAACGGGTAAATCAATGGTTAGAACAGTATCTAAGATGTTTCACCACCTACCTACAAGATGATTGGCACACCCTCCTACCGTCAGCAGAGTTTTCATACAACTCCCAATTCCATGAGTCCATAAAAAATGCCCCATTCTTTGTGAACTACGGATATCACCCCTCTCTGTTACCAGATCTACCATCTATGGTGCCCACTGTCAATTATCGATTCTTCAATTACAGGATTGTCACCTCCAAACCATTATCAAAGAGACTCAACGAAACCAAAAGATCCAAGCTGACCATCACAGACGACCCCCTCCTTCCTATCAAGTAGGTCAAAACGTTTGGCTCTCTACCCGACACCTCAGACTTTCCTGCCCAACAAAGAAACTGGGGACCCAAATATGTAGGGCCCTTTACTATCACGAACGTGTACTCTCCTGTGAGCGTTCATCTGGAATTACCACCATCTATGAAGGTACATCCGGTATTCCATGTGTCTCTCATCAAACCACATATATCCGACACACTCTTCAGATGACCCCTGGTTTCTCCTGGTCCTCTCCTCATAGATGGCGAAGAAGAGTTCGAGGTTGACAACATTCTGGATTCTCGTTACCGCAGAAACCGTCTTGAGTATCTCATCCAGTGGAAGGGCTATGGCCCTGAGGAACGTTCTTGGGAGCCGGCCTCCGTAGTACATGCCCGTCGTCTGGCTCAAGCCTTTCATCGGACCCACCCAGAGAAACCGGCTCCCTTGCGCCTCCTGAGGTTGTGCCTTGAGGGGGGTAATGTCAGGGTCTGGCCCCCCTCATCCCCCGTGCCGAGCTCACCTCCCCCGGAGCATCTCCGACAGCCTTGCTCCCTGCCCAGCGGGTGCCGGACTCAATAATCCGCTTGGTGGGCGTCGTTCCGCAGCGGCTCTCCGCACCTGTGGTGGGCGGGGGTCCTCCCTCATACTGGCTGGGGATACCCCGTCCAGCTCCGGCATGGTGTTGGGCGGCAGCCGCGCGTCATGTAGGAGGGGCAGATCCTAGGCATTCGCGGCATCAGGGAGATGACGCCGGGACCTCTATTCTCTGCCATTGGTGGAGTTAGTGGGGAGGTGGGACTTGACTGCTGGGGAGGGGGTGGACTGTCCTGGGCGCCCTATTTAAACCCCTCACTCCCATGGATAGATGCTCAGACGTTCTGTGCTCCCTACTATATACTTCCAGTTATCTTGTACCTTCCTATACCTCCTCATCTACCTCCCTACCCTTATCTGGATTTCCTGGTATTGACCTCGGCTGACCCCCCCACTCTGAACGAACTCTGCCTGCCCCTGATATTGGACTGTGTACCTTGACCCATCTATGTTCTGCCGACCACGTTCCCTGCAACATTCCTTAATCCATCTTCAATTCACACTGTCCGGGAATTGGAAGATACGGTACTGCATCCTGGGTTCCAAATCTAGATCTACATGTGACAGACGGTGTGCTCGGAGACCCCGGGGAGGAACGCATCCGAGGAGACCTGGGACCTTTGGAAGTGGATCCTGGATGTTCATCGGACATTTAATTCGGGAGGTCTGAGCCATTGTGGCAAATATTTATATGCACATTTTGTTATGTGCCTGAAAGAATGTGAGTGTGCTTTTTGTTGAAGAATTTTAAAGAATTTTATTTATTAAAATACTACGCAATGTACTCTCCTTTTTGATTTTTTTCCTATATCAAAAGTAAAGACGGAGTACAGATTTGGTGATCCAACCTTGTCTGGTGATCCAACAGATTGGTATTTAGTTGATATATGGCGCGATTTTGCGCCATAGTTTTTTATAAATTTATCTCTTGTAATACTCCACTTTTTTAATACTGAATATACATAGGGCAAAGAGGAATGGAAAGAAATATTGTTTTTATCTTCTAGACCTTCCAATATTGGCACTTCAGAAAGAAACCTGGTACAAACCTACAGAAAAACATTTTATTTACCGTTATAAATTACACAATGTTGCTTTGTATGTTGATTGGTCCTCCCTGTGATTCTTTCTCAATGATCACGCGCTCCTCTGTCTGCTATATTAGTAGCAAATTAGTGTATGCGACTGTGGATTTTACATCAATATAACCCCTGCTGTAAAACCCATTGACTCATATACTCAATTTATTTCCTACTTAACAAAAGCAATAAATCAAAAAGAGAAGAGATGGTAGGATGTGTGAAAACTAAAAAAGAGAAAAAGACTAGGGAGACGTGAGGTAGATTGAGCAGAGCAAAAGGGTAAATGAAGAGGAGGGAACACAGAAGGTATAAGATATTAATACCCACCTTACATCAGTTTTTGTTAACCCCCACACACACCCTTTTGTATATGCATATTTTTTTGCTAAATTTGTTGCACATTTATATTTTTATTGTTTTAGTTGCACGTACCTGGTTCTCAGTTTTTCCACAAAAGCAGGGATTATCTCCATTTCCAAAAATGGAAACATCTCCAGGTACCGGCAAAGGATTATCACACAAACCATCTCGGAGGATCTTCTTCCCACATCCCTCCCACCTCTGCATCCTGTTCGTAACATACTTAGAGTATTATGTGAACATTTATATACCATTATAAAATAAAAGAATGTTCAAGGGTCAAAAATAACTTAAGAAACAATTAAGTTCAACTGAGACTGAACACACTATCCCTTCATCCTTTTGGTAACACCTCTAGATCTACTAATTTCCCAACAAGCATCCATGACAGCAAAGAAGATCTCCGATTCTCTGATTTAAATCTCAGCTCTCCCGAGTTTTAAGTTTGTTAGTATGTATTACAACCATAATTAATCCGTTTGAAAAAGTCAATGTACTTAAGAAAGGTTACAAGATCTTAACTAGAAGAACAAGGCCAGATGTTTCTTCGGTCTACGGGAATAGAAAAGCTTGACAACCTGAAAAAGAGGAGTCGTAATAACAATCTATGCCTATTTGCCATTCCAGAAGCTATACCGGCCCTATCCCTTCTGATAATTAAATTCTGGTTCCTGCCGGCATTAACACTTCAACTAAACACACCTTCACAAATTTAACAAGCTCACTAAAGTAGAGGCTTGCCCATAACAATAGGGTCAGTGCCCCATCAGTTGATTTTAGATAAAAGAATAAATTAATAGATAAAAGATAGATAGATAAATAGATAATTAATAGATAAAAGAAAAAGTAATTCGATATTTTGGACCCTATCAGCTCCTTAATGCTAGCACTAGCCAGAGCTCACATAAATGAGCGTTAGCGCTAGGTTAATTGAGGTGATATTGATCGGGATACAATCTGGCTGTAATGCTAACCGGTTATAAAAAAAATTGCACATCAGTATTGGCGCTGTTTAGCACAAGCATACTGTACTTGTGCTCCCTATACTTAACATGGGGAGTGCAAAGAGTAAGCAAGGAGTAATTAGCATTAGGAACACATAGTCCTAATGCAAATTACTCACTGCTGCGGCTATCTGAAAAGTTAACCACAGCTGTAAGCTGGTGCTAACTGATTCCGCATCTGCGGAATCCGTTAGCAGCAGCTGGAAACCCCCCCAAACAAAATCACATACTCCCCTCTCATCCCATGACGAGAACAGCAGCTCAATCAGCCGCTTCTGGCTGCCGGGAGAAGAGTGAGACTGGGAAAAAAGTCCCCAGTCTCCCTTCACGATCATTCTGAGGAGCTGCAGGATTTTGCGAGATCCTGCAGGTCATGTGACCCAGCAGCATGAGCCTTCAAGGAGTCCTTATGGACTCCAGGAGGGAATGCTCGTGGCGGCTCGTTAGCACTGGCGCGAGTATCCTGGAGGCTAGCTGCCATTTCAGGGCATGTTCTTGGATTCAGCACCTGCCCAGTAATCTACTTGTAGAACGGGGACACTAAGGCGGCACACGAGCATACTGTACTGCGTCCGTTACGGACACAGTTTTTCAAGCGAGATATTGTGAGTACTGCATAAAGTGCGTCCGTAACATCTGCTGTCTCCACGCCCTAGAAAAATACATGGCGGCATTGTTTCTGTGTCCGTTTAGCTTTTTCACGTTGATGTTATTTTTGCGTCCGTGGCTTTTATGCTTTGCCCGTCCGTGAACAAGTGCGCAGGTGCTTCGTGTGGTGTGTTTAATTGACTCCTTTATAAAGCTACGACGGACGGCAAACAGTACGGTCAAAGGGACGAAAAATGTTTGCTCATGTGTCGCCAGCCAAAGGGGAACTTTGCGACTGCAAATTTTTCCCCTTAGCGTCCATGTTTTAGCTGTAGGCACGTGATAGTGCCTGTTCTATTTTAAATCAGCCTAGTATTAAGTTATTAATATTCGGGGGGGGGTCTTCTGTCATGCTTGAGAGCATTGTATACATTCTCTGTGTCTTTAAGAAGCTTTTGCCTCCAGCCATTAAGTTAACACTAGAATGTATGAGCTAAATGTCTGTTCATTAAAGATAATGTTACCGCTGGTTCAAGGCTACATCTCTTTGGGAGCAGCAGAAATTCCATTGTGCATTACAGTACATGGCAAAGAGCCATGTGGCAGCGTTGTATCCTGAGCACAAGACAAGTCAACTGCAGATCATGTGCCCAATAAATCCCTCTGCCAGAGATCACAAATTGTTATCAATAACAGGACAATATCACCCTTTGTGTCAATCAGGTATTTAGAGTCCCTGTGTTCTAATGGAGACAACAACCAGCACATTGGTGGTATCTAGATGCTTGGTGTAGTTTCCATTGAATCCCTATTATAACAGATCCCAGGGCGGTTGTGCTGAATTTGCCCCTAAGGAGCAGAAATTAGGCAGGAGACATGTTCACACTGCCATCTTACTATGCTCTTTAATTCGCCCAGTGGGCACACATCTTGGGGTAACTTTACACACCAGGGCATATCAATCTGCTTCTCGATTCTGGGACTCCAAGAATATCATCAATTTTAGAAGGTCAATACAGAACTCTGTGATAAATTACCCAGTCACCTCAGCATCTGACCACATCCCCAACATCTTTCATTTTTTCAATGCGCTTCCTATAGATACTGTGCTAAATTAATCTTAAAAGTTGCCCTTTTTCTTCACACATAAAACATGCGTCTATTTGCCTCCTCTGCTCTCTATAGTATTCCTCATGAATGTTGCAGTGATTTGTACTTTCCTTATGCTCTAATAAAAATTATTTTTGAAAATCCCTTTCCTACCTAGATTATAATAGTTACACACATGCTTTACACAGCAAAAAGTATTTATGCATACAAGTTTATGGAAAATTGTATTACTACCACACTCCCAGAATACCATGCGGTGGCATGAGAAATGTGTACCCGCACAGCAAGCTAGAATTTAGAATCAATGTCCTATGGTAACAGCCTGCTGTGTAAAATGTTTATACAAAGCATAGGTTTGGACTCCTGTGATTCAATAATTCTATATTTCAGGTTTTATGGGTCATTATGGAGCTAGCTTGAACTGAGGAGGGTGGGAGTAACTGCTTTTTAATGTGTTTTTTATGAGCATGTGAGGCATACCATAAAATGTGTAAATGGACATCATACGTGGAGAGCTGTTTGCCTCTTTAATATGCATTAAAAGTGTGGTTTCATCTGAAGTATGGACTCTCGTTTTTATAAACGAGTGACCTCTTTTCACAAAACCTGTATGCGTGACTGCAGGTGAATGATATCATAATGTGAGCTAGAATCGAAAGTGTGCGAATGTCTCATGATACTTAATTTGACCTTTTCAATTCAGCACCTTCCCCATATGTCTTTAGGAATAAATGCAAACTTCCATGTGAAAGTCTTGGGGAACAGAAATGCATGAGGTAGTAAAGGGGAAAAAATTATGGGACCTATTCCATACCTGGTGCTAACACGGAGACCGTCGCCAGTTTAACCTCTTACTGCGACTGTTTCGACGGGCCTCTCATCCGGCCCACCAATGCAGCTGGCAGGAGGTGCATGTTATTGGCTGCTGAGTTCAGGCCGTCCTGCGGCAGAAAATGGCTTGCACCGCCCGCCAACTGGTGGGTGTGAGCATAGAGACCCATTGAAATCAGCGGGGCGTGCTATGCCACCCCACAGCTTCAAGGCACACCCACCGCAGGGATGGCATAGTATGCCCCGAGGTGGTAACAGGTTAACGTCATATTCCAGGGTATGTGCTAACTTAGCACATTGCCAAATACCATCAGTCGGGCTCTGCGAGTATCAGCCCGTGGAGTCCATAGTACTCCGTGGAGCTTTGCGCGTTCCGGCCGCAAGCTCGCCAGAGGGAACTATTTGTTCCCAGTCTCAATCTGCTCCCAGAGAGGAGAAGCAGAGGATCGGGCCGCCCTTTTTACCACAGAATGTGTATCTCTGAAACTAATTAAAAAACTATTATCAGATGCCTTTTTTTAACCCATAGTTAGTAAAGTTTAAATACTTTCATTCAGGAAACATAGAGTAGTGTAATATGAGACACAGAATACTGTAAGCTCTTGCAAACTGAGAAGCGCTAAGTGATTTCACACCAGTTATTATTATTATTCTTTATTTATAAAGCGCCAGCATATTCCGCAGCGCTGTACAATAGGCACAGTATAGACAGGGTTACAATACATTGAACAACATTTGACAAACAGTACAGGAGGAGATGAGGCCCTATTCCCGTAGGAACTCACAATCTAGAAGCTTTAGGGCCAGTTTCCAGTTTTTGGAACCAGAGTCTCAGGAGACAGGTCTGTGTCACGTCAGTTTAGCATCAACTATGGAATGTTGATGCCAGATGTTGCTGGCATTGTGGGAAATGAGTAGGTGAGTTAGTGCAGCATTATTGTTCACTTTATCATTGAAACATTAACAATATTGCTGCATTAGGGGGAAAAAAGGACATTTTGTTTTATTATTATTTTTACATTTAATCTGGTCATCCTTGGTATCACTGGAAAGGCCTTGCTCTACCTGGTATGGTTCAGGAGATACAGGGGTCATTTGGACCCTTGTATCTCCATCATAGGAAGTTCCCTGTCCGGCCTGGGGGAAGTCCCTTTATGGCGTCATCTCGCATGGGTGGAGGGAGGTCACGGAGGCAGGGCTGACATCAAAGATATCAGCCCTCACCGGTAGACCACTGCGATCAGTATTGAGCCACGGGGCTGTGACAAGGTGCTGAGCACGTCCTCCGCAACTAAGCCGGAAAGCTGAGGACATGAACAGTGCCTCGTCTGCAGCTGAGTGGTTAAACTGCCATATTCCCACGCTTAAGGTTTGCTATCACTATATAAAATTAATTGATGTAGCTCATGTCTTGAGCAGCGACAGTGTGTCTACATGGTTACATATCACTTCAGGTGTGCAGCACCTAAACAACTCTCAGCATCAAGCCAGTTATGGCAAGAACTAGGATCAAGATGACAGAGAATGGTCAAAAATGATATATGCTACCCTTATGAGGATACAGATGTACGATGACCATTGCAAGCACTCCCTCAGTTCAGGATCAAAAACTAACCCGTCATACGTCGTTTTTGATCCTGAACTGAGGGACTATTTAAGAAGGGAACGTTTCTGTGAAGATACAGCTCTTGAAAAAGTCGTTTTGATTTGTAAGACGAAACGCGTCAAGTGTATCCAGCCCACGGCCTTCTTGGATGGGCTTCACCTTTGCTGCAGACACAGACCTGTCTCCTGAGAATCTGGATCCAAAAATTGGAAACTGGCCTAGAACTCCATAAGGATGGATGGTATCTGTTGACAGCCTATCAACTTGGCCTGTCAAAGTCAATCTGCGCATATATGCTGCATCGATAAAAAAAACACACACAACTTCTCAAATTTATTGGTTTGTTATGTGTAGAATGTGTAACTATACTTTGCTGCAAATTTTTGTTTGGGGCTGGTGTATTTGGTTTCGGCCAAGTTGATAGAATTTGCCATTAACACCAGCTTTTAGGAGTTGCTAAAATTATGTGCGCAAAGGCTGTGCGTTACAAACTGCGCATAGATTGTAATACCATCCGCGTACCAGCACACAAACGCATTTGCACTCACAATGTTAAGTATAGGACGTGCGAAGTACAGTAAGCTCGCGCAGCGTTCATGCAGGTTCACCTGCGGTAGACGTATACGCGCGTTTGTTGCGCTGAGATTGTAATACGACATTCAGCACAAAGGGTTTGCCCCTCGCGTTAATGCATTTTTGCGTGGGCGCAAACGTAAACGCGAAGAATGTAATAGGACCCTTAGTGTTTTTGTCTGTCATCTTGTTCACCTCTGCTTTTGTCGTTTTTTGATTTTTTGGCATCTTTTAGGGGGCTGTCTTGAGCTTGGTGCTTGGGGCCTTATTGGTGATTTCACACAATATTGCATAAAAAAGAACTAGGATCAAAGTCCCGAGAAATCATTTGGGCTTGGTACTGCTCTATCCTATTCCATTACCAAACAGTATCACAGAAATATTATGAACATAAACATGAAGTTAAGGCACATATTCACAACATATCAGGACTATCTATGTCAATAAAATTATAATGAATGTTGTTTTAAATCTCTTTGCATTTGCTCTAAATTACAGTTTGCAGATTCTTTTTCTTTTGATTGATTTGCAGCTCTATTATAAACCCGCACACAATCATATTAGTCTTCTAAAGAAAATTAAGCAAGCCGCCCCCTCCAATCTGCTGCAACATTCCGAATCTGGTAGGCCTGTGCAAGAATTAGAGATGCGCGTTCGTTTCGAAAAAAAATCTGAATTTGGAACAAAATTTGATAATTCGTAGTTCAGAAGTGCTTCCGGATAACAAATCAATACGATACGAATTTGAAATGAAACGAAATGGTATATAACAAATTGCCACCAATTTTACACTGTGTCATCATCATAAAAGAAAAATTTGAATAACTGATATCAACTTTTCAATTTGAAATGAATTATCAAATTGATATCAACTATTGAATTTGAAATGAACTATCAAATTGATATCAACTATCGAATTGATCTTAACTTACAATACAAGTAATAGTCAGCAAAAGACTTTATGAAGCAAATTAATTTTGTTTCACTGTTTAATTTGGCTCAAATACTAAATCTAGCTTTTCTTTTAACAGCAAAATTTGATTAATTGGGGATATATGAAATTCGAATCGATTCGAAATGTCAAATTGATTCGAAATTTCAAATCGATCCGAAACGAAATGCGAAACTAAATTAGTTACGAAATTCGGAAAACAAAATGATTTAAAAACGTAACTTAACGAAACTAAACAAAACAAATTTTTCAGTCCTGCACATCCCTAGCAAGAATACACCCCTGCTGTACCTTAGCTCCCACCTTTACAGGGGCCTGTCCTGACTAAGCCGGCACAGTATACCGGTGAAACATGTTGACATTATGCCCTTTCAATATTCTTTATGCCTTTTAAAATTACTTCCACTCTGGCGATGTTTTAATTTGTCACTTCCCTGTTGCATGGAGTGTGGTGGTGTCACGTATTCCCTACGGATATAAGTATATTATCCCTGTACGCAAGGTTGCCCTAATATTCCGATCCTTGTAGTGGTCATTTATATTGACTAAGTTAGAGAACAGACTGCGACAAGAATGAAGCGTATATATATTAGCAACCAGATGCCAGATATCTGTATACAATAATGCAGAGCCAGATGACAAAACACTGGAGTAGTGGATCGCCAGAACCAGTGGTATAAACAGAAGAGTAGTCGATTGCCAAAAGTCAGAGGTCACAAACAACAGAGTAGCCGATTATCAAAACCCAGGAGTGACAAACACAAGAGTAGTCAATTTTCAAAGCCAGAGGTCTATGCACAAGAGTAGTCGATTTCCAAAGCCAGAGGTTTATACACAAGAGTAAACATTTTCCAAAGCCAGACGTCTATACACAAGAGTAAATGTTTTCCAAAGCCAGAGGTCTATACACAAGAGTAATCGTTTTTCCAAACCCAAAGGTCATACACAATCAATAAATTGAATCAAACACTTGGGAGTACTATGGGAGTCTGAGAACATGACAGTGCACTGATCTGGGCTAACTGAAGGCCTTATATACGTGATCGTACGCTTTGCTAATATGCCAGCCCCTCCGGGCATCATGCTTTAGCCATTTTATCTGGCGATCGGCAAGGGAGCAGAGAAGAGGAGGCTGCGGGGCACCAGAGGTACGTGACAGGTGGCTTGCGCAACCTCCACTCCACTTTCCTGGGGTCAATACATTTATGAACCCTGCTTGCAGTGTATCTATCAGTTTTCTTCCTCTTTTCTTTGCTATAAACACAATACCATGAAGGATTGTTTTCTTGCTTATTGATGCGCTTTGATTACAAAGCATTTGGGCACTGCTACAAGTTATACAGACTCCTATACCTATACATTTTTTCCTTGATAAATCCAGCGCACTCAGGGAATTAACTTTTAATAATATTTTTCTTGTTACACTTGTATGTGCTTTTTTTTGATTCACTGGCTTATTTTCATTTTTGTTGCTTTTTCACTTTGAGCCACTTGGGACGTTTACTTGTTTTTCTGATTAAAAGTTAAGTTTTATTTCTTCACTGCTTGTTCACCTAGGTATTGACATATACCTCTCCAAGAATACACTCCTGCAAAGGCCCGCGTATTAATTTATATCTTCAAATAAATCAATCTCTGCCCGAACCCTTTTTTGTGTGATATCACAAAAGGTCTGCATCTTACAAGTGACTGATCCAAGAGGAGCAGCAGGGCAAGCGCTAGCATTGAGCTGGTGTCACAGGGATTCCCCGGGAATTGCGCTGGCCTTTGATCTCAAAGGGGAGTGAAGTAAACACCTCCCTTCTCATGGCTGGACCACTGCGGAGCTTGGTTATGCTTTTTTTGTTTGTATTTTGCGGGGGTGGAGGTGTGCCTGCATGTGACTAAAGTGCCACTAAGAAGGTTCTCACTGCAGAGTTCTGGAGCACCATTAAGGACACTCTCAGTCTTAGTGCTACCCTAATGGAACCTCAACCACTGGCCTCTGAGAGCCTCCATAATGTGTGCCTTTCAATCTGTGAGCAATCAGTGAGGTTCAGGGGGTATATGAGAGTGAGAGTAGTGAGGAACATGTGTCATTACAGAGGAACAGTGAAGCACGTGTGGAATATTGGAGGTTGTGAGGCACATGGTGTGTACAGGAGGAGAGTGTCATACCTGGGACATTCTGGAGGGTTAGTATGGCACATGGGACCTTACATACATGGGGACATCCAAAGTATTGCAAAGTACAGGCTAGCCTGGTGAATCATACAGACTGTAATTTCTCATATTTTGAAAAGTTCCTAAACCCCAAGGAATCACCAGCTAAGTTTGTTGCATTAAACATTTGACCCCAACTTTTGTTTTTCCTTTGAGAAAGTATTTTACCAGAAAGGATACATTGAGATTTCTCTCATTTTCAAGTATGTCCTGGGTGGTGATTATGTACCATTAGGTGTCTTGAACAAGGACACTTACTGGAGAGGTGCTCTGGCCGGGATTCAAACCTTTGTCTCCACGTTCTCCACAGTCATAGGGCAGTGATGTTACCTCTACTCCACCCAGCCGGCACTAACTTCCCTGCTACCTTCTCGTCCTGTTTGCATGCTATTCCATGTTGAGAAAATAGTTTTATATCGTGTTCATTGCAGATATATATTGAAAATGTGCTGACAAGTGACAACTATCCGAGTGAAATATATGTTAAATACTCCAAATATCAATTCTGTTTGGAAATTTTGTGAAAATACAGATGAAATTCACAATTCTCTTGTCGTTTAACATCGTGATAATTTCATTCATCATTCAATACATTTTTCTTTCAGTGTGATTAGCCCGTGAATTCCCCAACCACTTGAAGTCACTGATGCCTTCACTTTATGTACATAAAGCTGAGAACATAGCGTTTATTTTTTCATAGCTGTAATTAAAAATCTTGTCCTAGAGTCGCTGAGGAATTGATCTGCTGCTAAATACATCAAAACCTAATCTCAGTAGTCCAAGCTAGAATCTAATGAAAGTTGCCTGCTTTCTAATTAAATATCTTTCAATATGGCAAAGAAATCTGGTAGAAATGAATGAAACAGCAGCACGTTGTATCGCGTAAAAACTCATTTGGAATTGAGTCAGAAATACAGATGTTCGGGAAAGCCGCCATATTTGGAAAGCTATGTGAGGTCATTTTATAATTAAAGTATTTAATATGTACATGAGCTATAGCCTGCAACACATTAACTCAATAATTGCCCCAAAAATTATCCACGGTTCACTTCTACAATAATTTACAAGAATATTTTGCTAACGTTTTATTCTTAAAAAATTGCATCAGTTTGTATGTATACACCGTCTTGCCAAAAAAAGTCACACACTCTAATATTTGGACCGCCTTTTTCTTTGATTAACCCTTTCGCTGCTGAGGCTTTTCCCGCCTCTGTGCTGAGGTCATTTTTACCGGTTTTGCTCATCATGTTTAAACGTGTTTTTAAGGCTTATTTTAGTATATGACCCAGACATATTATATATCGTTCTTTCCGTCAGACTTGGCAGATTCATAATATGTCATTATTATATGTATACGTTATGTCATGTCTGTATATTATAACAAAAAATGCAATAAAATATGTATTTTCAATAATTTACAACGTGTAAAGTGTTTTTTTCACATTTTAACATGCGAGCAATTGCGGTTATATTTTGTATGGGGTGCGCTTGTTAAAAAAATTAGAGATGGGGTCTCGTTACATTTTTTTTGGGGGAAAATTACGCGATTTTTAACAAACGCACCGCATACAAAAATCGTTAGTGCAGCATCATTGTTCACATTATAATTGCAATGGGAACAATATTGCTACACTAACAAACCAAAAAAAAGAAAAAAAAATGTTTATTTTTTTTTTATAATTTTTTTTAAAATATATTTTTATTTTTAATTTTTATTTTTTTTAAAAAAACTTTTTTCACATTCAAGTTTGGTATTGTTGGAACGGCCATGCTCTGGCCGATCCAACCATACCAAACATTAACCCCTAACTGCCACGGATCGGGAGATAGGGAGTTCCAATGAACTCCCTATCTCCACAGTTGGTGGCAGTTAGGGGTTAACTCTAGGACTGGCGTCATCGTGCTACGCACGATGACGCCAGTCCTCAGGGGGAGTTCCCGGAGGCTTGGCCGACATCCAAGATGTCGGCCAGCTCCGGGAAAGGATCGCGAACCGGCGCTTTTCAGCGCCGATTCGCGATCCAGCTCCCCAGGGGTTAATGCCAGGTACCATTTGGAAGGGCAGGCTGTGCCCTTCCAAATGATGCCTGGGTTAACCCCCGCAGAGCCGCCGATCGGGAGGGAGAGAGGTCTGAAGGACCTCCCCCCTCCCTTTCAGGCGCCTCCTCCGCACATGCGGGGGGGCGCCTGAATTAGGTATCATCGCGCTGCCGCGATGACACCTAATTCTGGCGGCTGCGGTCCCGGATGCGCGGCTGACATCGAGGATGTCAGCCCGCACCGGGGGGGCCAGCGATCGGCCGGAATCCGGCCGAACGCTGACCCCAATGGGAGGACGCGCTCAGCGCGTCCTCCGCACAGCAGCGGGAATGCGGAGGACGCGCTGAGCGCGTCCTCCGCATTGAAAGGGTTAAGGCATACATTCGCTGTCTGGCATTGTTTCAATATGCTTATGTAGCGCTCACTCCCGGAGGAGCCGCTGAATAAACCTCGGGTTAGTCTCACCGCACTAGGGAATAAATATACACCAGCACTGTTGTGGATTTTATAGATTATATACTTTACTGATCCCAATAAAGTGACACATATAATGCAAATACGGTATATGAACGACAGGATTTCGTAATGCGGGAAAACACGCGGTGGCAAAAGAAAAAGGATTAACCCCCTCAGTTCTGGAGTGTAAGTCCCGTGAGTGTAATGTCTCAAAAAGGTGTACATGTATTGATTCGTGTACCCGGGTACCGTATTCAACTGGCTAGTGAATGTAATAAGTAAATCTTCGACTAGTCAAGTTGGGGCCCTGTAGAATTGAACAATAAGGCAGCGTGCTGGATTATACTTGGACATGCGGCCTGTAAGGCCTCTCACCCATCCGTTAGACAGTCCGTCCCACTGCCCGATCAAGAATGCCTCTCCGCTTGTCCTCCGGGAACTCTGTGCCACCGGATCCGCTCTCTTGCTCATCCGATCTCCAACTCGAGAACTACGGCCTACCGCCTGCACTGCCTATGGATCATCGCGGTCTCCTTACAAGGGGTCCAACTGGAACTGAAGTTCTGCGCAAACCTCTCAGCTGTAATGGGTATGCCTCCGCAAGTTTCTGTCCCGATCTCCAGCGCCCTCGAGGTAGCGTCTGCGCTCCGGCCTGGTCTCGATCTCTGGCAGTCTCACTTGCGTCCTCTGTCTTTCGCCGCTCCGCTCACTCTGGCGCTCCTCCGCACGAGGCTGCTTACGTCTTTCCTCTCTGTCCCATCCACTTCCTGTATCCGCCGCAAAGCCTGATGGATATTGTAGTTCGTTTAGGTCCCGCATTGTCCATATGGCTTTTGTCTCCCTCTGGTGGCTAAAACCGAGTAATTACAGCAACACAGTTTTAAACAGCGCTACACTTATGCAATGTTGCAACGTTTATTTCCTTCCGGAGTTGCATTAATTTGTGGCCAAGATCTTGTATTGATGATGGGAGAGTCGGATCTCTGCGTAAAGTCTTCTCCACCACCAGGGCCGGATTAAGATCTCTATGGGCCTGGAGCTGAGTATTTTGGTGGCTTTTTTTTGGAATTTAGTGAAATGAAAACATATTTTAGGTTTTTAAAAGCGCAGATACAGATATATCTAACCAGGCAGATACGAGTATTTCTAACCAGGCAGAAACTGTGTTTGTAAATTTTCATTCAGATTTCAATCATTTACAGCATGTAAGATATTTTTTTCACATTTATCATCCAAACCTTTGTGGTTATATATTCTATAGGGTATTCTTGTTAAAAAAATAAGAAATGGGAACCTGGTATTGCAGTTTTAACCTTGCTCGCGGCATGGGAAAGAGAAGGTGAGTAATGGCAGTAGTATTGCTCATTTTATACTTGACAAATGGACAATGCCATCGCTTTGGAACAAAAATAAGGTTTTACATGGTCATGTTTGGTATCAATGCAAAGGCCAGACTCTGTGCTGTCCAATGACGCCTCACTTGACCTTGTGAGGTGTAAAGATTAGTTCCAAAGTCCCCCCCAGTGCTCCTCACTGCAGTGCGGTGGTTTAGGTTTTTGATGGAACACACTTGATGGTTACATGAGAAAGGAGATGGTGAGTTAGTGCAACATAATTTTTCACTTTATAATTGAAAAGCGAAAAATATTACTGTGTTAGAAAGAAAAAATAAAGAAATATTCATTATTATATTTTTATTTTTACATAAAACCTGGTCATCTTTGCTCTGGCTTTTCCAGTGATACCTCACATGACTCTGTAGCTTCTCTGGTGTTGGAGATACAGGGTTCAGATGCTCATCAATGCAGATATAGTTATCCTTTCTCGGGGCCTATTATGGGAGATGGGCCTGGAGCTGCTGCTCCATCAGCCCCTATGTTAATACTGCCCTGTCCACCACATCCCAAAGATTCTCAATGGGGTTAAGGTCTTGACTGTGTGGTGGCCAATCCATGAGTGAAAATGCGGTCTCGTGCTCCCTGAACCACTCTTGCACAATTTTAGCCCGATGAATCCTGGCATTGCCATCTTGGAATAAGCCCGCAGTGTCATCTGGGGAGAATAAATCCAGTGATGGAAGAACCTGCTCATTCAGTATTTTCACGGAGTTACATTACCTCATTTTTGCAGCTGATACGTATTAATCACTGCAGTAATTATCCAATAGAAGGCTCGCACTTATTTGCTTAGTTAAATCGAGGTGGTGACTATTTTTTGGCCAGACAGTGGACATATAGGAGAGATAGATATGATATACTGTACATCGGATCAACAATATACTAAAACCACCAAATAATAGACTAGTGGACATGATGGACAGAATAAGGTATTTGTATTCAGAAAAACATCTTCTTGCCAGACACTCAAGATATTCAATGATCCTTTGGTTACCTATAACACAAAGATAATACGTGTATGTTTGCTTGTTCATAATGACCAGATTGCCAGTTACTCAACTTCACTTTCTAGATGAAAAAAATAAAATACTGTGCGATGTGAAACAAATGTAACAAACAGCAAAAACATCTAATGTAAAGAACGCTTCATAAGAAAAATATACCAAAAGATTGCTGTCAGTAAACACTAAGTCATGTAACCCTAGGCAACATATCCAATCTCCCGCACACCAAAAAGACTTAAGAGGAATTCACTATGTATCGATCTGTTGGAAAATTGCAAGGGAATTACACGTTTTAGCTAAAAACAGCCGAGCAACAGAAATATTTATTTATTTCTAAAGCATTTTACCAGGAAGGATACTTTTGAGATTTCTCTCATTTTCAAGTATGTCCTGGGTTCAAGAACATAGAATTGTTATAGTAATATCTCGACTGGAAGAATGTTTTTTCTCAAGTGTTTTGAATTATAATGTGCAAATCATTATGAATTAAGTATATGAGCATAAGCATATCAAATACACTGCACGATTTGTAGCACGATGTGACATCTGATTGATTGAAGTTTTACGTGTTGCCAGGTAACATACACAGGATTTCCGAGTTTCCATTAGCAATGAATCCTGGGAAGGAAAGTTAGTTGATTAGATTGACCGGTCTGTCTGTCTTTCTATAAATATATTTTCCATCAGTCTGAGATCTCATTTAAAGACAAATGGACCAAATTTTAATCCCTTTCGGCTGGAAATACATTTACTCTGAAAAATGTTAATGTGTAAAGAATGTGTATTGAGATTATGCAACACATGTCCACAGTTATTTTTTTAAGCTCGTATGTGTTGGTTAACTGCCGAGTGTGTGAATGGATCCTGGCTATGTTTGTCCCTGAGTGAAGAGGAAATGAGTTCAGGTAAGTGTTAGGCATCAGAGGCCTTTGAAATGGGGGGGGGACAGGGGGGCACAGGTTAAAATTCTATCGAAAAAAGCAGGATTTTTAGAAAATAAAATCAGCCAAAAATTAAGAAATGCGGATACAAAATACAATTGCGAGGATAGCATATTGTGTACTTCCCTGGTGGTCATCATGTTGAAAACTGGATACCTGGAGTGTTCTTCAGATGCTTGCAGCAGGGAGATCAGTGTGTGAATGGATCCTGGCTGTGTGTGTCCCTGGAGTGTTCTTCAGATGCTTGCAGCAGGGAGATCAGTGTGTGAATGGATCCTGGCTGTGTGTGTCCCTGGAGTGTTCTTCAGATGCTTGCAGCAGGGAGATCATTGCGTGAATGGATCCTGGCTGTGTGTGTCCCTGGAGTGTTCTTCAGATGCTTGGAGCAGGGAGATCAGTGTGTGAATGGATCCTGGCTGTGTGTGTCCCTGGAGTGTTCTTCAGATGCTTGGAGCAGGGAGATCAGTGTGTGAATGGATCCTGGCTGTGTGTGTCCCTGGAGTGTTCTTCAGATGCTTGCAGCAGGGAGATCAATGTGTAAATGGATCCTGGCTGTGTGTGTCCCTGGAGTGTTCTTCAGAAGCCATTTTGAATCCAGCAGTTGCAATAAATCTTAAACTATTCTAGAGAGAAGATTGATTGTTGCTTTGTGTTATCAAGCTTGGTGCTTCATCAATTTGATTGGCAATATCTTTACAGAAGTTTAATTATTTTTCTCATCCAAATCTAAAATTCAGCATACTGATCGCAGAGAATCCAGCATGGGCTGCGAAAATATGCATGATTACAGCAATATTCAGGTCAACATGTAAGAGACTGAACTTTGCATTCTGGAATACTTAACCCTTTCACTACCATAAACATAAACTCGATTTTGCACTGTAATACAATAAATAGAAAACATTAGGATATAACACCCCATGTGCGCACCTTTTTAATGCAAGATTAGTGTGCCCCTGGGGGAGGTACGAAATTATCTGTGACACTTCTGCAATACGAGGTGTTACTGTTATAACCATAAAAAAACAATGTAACTAGATGCACGACTATAGTATATAAATATAAATTTCTTTATTGAAAAATCACAAAACAATGGATAACCATAAGCACAAAAGCCAATGTACAATTAACAACAATTAGGTCATGAAGCGGAGTATAAATACATCAGAGTAAACATATAAAAAGCGTATATATGCGATGCACCCACTCTAAAAACTAAACCTTAACCTGTATATTGACATGCCCAAAAGCTGAAACAGCATGTGAAAAAAGGCAGTGCTGGTATCCCACTAAAATAACAAAACGCTACACTAGATATATACGTCAAAGAAGAAAATATTGCAGACATAGAGAGCCCCAGGAGGAGACATATGCAGAGAAACCAGAGAACCCAACGTTTCGGCAGGACGCCTTTGTCAAGGGCAACCCGTTTGGATTGTAATATGCGGTAGACATCGCGGCTAACGTTAATGCTCACGCAGGTGAGCGTTACCATCAATATTGTAATGTGGCCCATAATTGGGAAAATTCCCAATGTATGTTTTGCTATAGAAACTCTATTTGATAAACAGATGTGGCCTTCTGCTGGCAAAAAAGAGCTACTGCAGTCTGAGCGCTGTGCTGAGCTGGAGATCTGTGTCTGAGATGGTCAGGGTTATTCAAAGAGAGCCTAATTGGCTCCGAAATTGCACCGAACAGTGAATTTCCCCATACAGTGCAATTTCGGAACAATTCAGCTATTTAGAAAGCAGGCAGTTCGCCAAATATTTGGCGAATTGCCAGCGAAATACAGTGCTGTTCAACGGCATTGAACTCTCCATGGAAAAGCAATGGTTAATCTATGCAGAACACCAAACTGCACTGAAATGTCAGTGAAATGCCCTGATTTTCAATGTTTTTATTTGGCAGATTTAAACCGGCAAATCCCATAGGTTTCAATGTAAAAAAATATTCCGGGTAGTATTAAATATTTATTAAACCGTATATTCTTTAAATCTGCAGCAAAAAGTCTCTTTATTTATTTTTTTTAGCCATTTTTCTGGATTTTTTCAGCAAAATTTATTGATTTATCTTTTCCCTTTTTTTTTTAAATAGCATTTTTTTTTCTGTAACAGATCATTTTATTATTATTCATAGGACCTAATATATTAATGCCAGGCATTTTCGTGCAGTAGTTTTTTGAAACAGCTTTTAAAAGTTGCTGGGTTCATTTTAGTTTTTTTTTACCCTGTTTGTCGGCTTGTCAACATTTTTCTGGCGGCTGGTTGGCGCTCTGTTCAGCGGATCATCAGCTTTTTTTGGCTTCATTGGACGGTTTTGCAACAGATTGTTGAGTACGTCCCCTTATTTTCGGCCGATTATCAGATCGATCTGATATTTTATTGGCTGTTTTGTGTCAGTTTTTCTGATCGACTCAGCAGTTTTGCAGCAGATTGTCGGGTGCATTCCCTGCAGGGATTTGGAATTTGACTCCCCGAAGTGCGAGGAACGAAATTTCGGTGCTCTTTGAATAACCCTGATAGATTTCCATCTTGTCCAGAAGTGTTTCTGCACCTCGGGTGTCATGCACACGGTGTGAAATGGTTTAGGGCACAGCTTGGAGCCTAATTGCAAATGAAAGTCATTTGCAAAAAATAATTTAATTTGCAATCATACAGCATAGCTCAGATTGTGTTTACCGGATCTCAGGCTGCGGTGTCTGCTGCTGTTGATAATGTAAACACGTTCTCAGAACCAAGGGGTTAAGCTTCCTGAGAAAAATTGTATTAGTTTGGAGTTTTGATGCACAACTTAATTACATCCATTAGGTGCTAATTATTACTCTGGATGGTCAGTTAGACACATGTTAACTAGCTGGAGGCAATCCACCATGGAAGGGAAATACTATATAATATAATATGCTATCTAGAGCTAACCTAAAATAATTAAATTTATTAAAATTATTGTATGCACTGAACACTTATATAAACCATGCTACATGATCACATCCAAACTGTTTTTACTTATTACTCTAGATTAAAATTTTCAAAGACAACAAATGCTTATGCCGGCTACTGAATACAGAGATGTAGTGTATGCAGCTGCCCCACAAACGCACCTACATAAACTTACTACATTGTATAACTCATTCTGCTGCTTTGTACTACAATGTAACTATATGACCCACCATTGTGACATGTTAAAAGAGCTATGCTGGCGGTCGCTGGAATCTAGACAATCTAGATGCACTCTTCACCTGTCCAACCTGGGGCTACATTACAATCTATGTGCTAACGTTAACGCTCACCTGCGTGAGCATTAACGTTAGCTGTGGTGTCTACGCATATTACATTCCAAACGCTAACGGGTCAAGTAACGCATTTGGAATCTTGCGCTTTTCAGCACGAGGTTACTGTACTTTGTGCTCCCTATACTTAACATGGGGAGCGCAAAGTGTTAATCAGCGTTAGGATTACAAAGTCCTAACGCTGATTAACGTCCGGCTCTGGTTAGCGGAAAGTTAACAGGAGCCAGGACTTGGTGTTAATGGATTCCGCTTCTGGAGAGTCCGTTCATACCAGCCACAAAAATAAAAAAAAGAATCGTTTGCTCACCTCCTGTCCCGCGGCGAGGACCGTGGCTCCAACCGCCTCCACCATCCGGCAGGAGCAGGGAGAGACTGGGGGTAAAAGTTCCTCAGTCTCCCCCTGGGAATCACTACGCCGACCGGCCGGATCTCGTGAGATCCGGCAGGTCATGTGACCGCCGGCGTCTGGCTCAATGGAGTCCTATGGACTCCATCAAGTGGATGCTCGTGGTGACGCTCAGCGCTGCCACGAGCATCCCGGGGCGTAGCGCCCGCTACAAATGCAGGCAGCATGTTTTGCGCCTGCATTGCAATCCCCCGTTAAAACGGGGGCGGTAGGGGGAAAACTGTGGGTGCCCCCGTCTTAACGCGTAGATTGTAATGTAGCCCCTGGTGTTTAAGAGGTTTTCTGGGAAGCTACCACCCTACCTGAATAGACTGCTTCCCCCAGCAGTTCCCTCATCCTCCGATCCAGGACCTGCACCTTACTTGCAGTACCACAATACAAAAAGAAAGTGGCTCCATCCTCATTTTCCTACAGAGCACCACAATTATGGATTAACTTCCCAGACGCCATAAAATCTTCCCCCAGTCTAAAGTCACTCAAGAGCTGTCAGGGAGCTGGTTCCGGGGTGACAAGTGTGAGCCCAATATGCAATGATGGGAAATAGAAAAATGTATATGAACAAAAAGGGGTTTATTAAGAATAAGGCATAAGAGGCAGTAAACAAATATGAATAAACAATTATGTAGCTGGGTAATAAGAAAGGAAAACACTGTATAAATAATAATCAGAAATAAGAAACTAAAAGGCAAGAGGAGATAAAAGGTAGACCAAAAGTAACAAAACTAAACTACACTACTACATATAAAGGAAAAGAGTAGATTGAACTTAGAGCAGGGTTAAACCAGATATAGAGAGAAATAGGAGAAGGAAATCTTTAGAAAGAATAAATAGGAAAAATAGAAACGGAAGATTCTTTGAGGCAGAGGGTCCTGGGTATGTGGAGGGGTCCTGGATCTGTAGAGCGAGGGGGTCTTGGATCTGTAGAGCGAGGGGGTCTTGGATCTGTAGAGCAAGGGGGTCTTGGATTTGTAGAGGGGTCCTGGATCTGTAGAGGGGTCCTGGATCTGTAGAGCGAGGGGGTCCTGGATCTGTAGAGCAAGGGGGTCCTGGATCTGTAGAGCAAGGGGGTCCTGGATCTGTAGAGCAAGGGGGTCCTGGATCTGTAGAGCGACAGATTCAGCGGGATGCGGGGTAGCAGGCTCTGAGGGTTCGGATGTAGGGCAACAGGCTGAGGATTCTGTAGGTTGTAGGGCAGCGACGACTGAAGGACCTGCGGGATGCAGGGCAGCAACTACTGTATATCCTGCGGGATGCAGGGCAGCAATAATTGGAGAACCTGCGGGATGCAGGACAGCAGGCTCTGGGGATTCTGTAGGTTGTAGGGGAGCAGGATCAGAGGGTACTTGCAAGATGTATGGTAGCAGGCTGTGGATTCTGCAGGATGCAGGGCAGCAGGATTCTTGTAGCAGGAACTATGACCAGTATGGTGGGAACCAAGACAAAAACAGGTTATAGCAGGCAGAGACAGAAGACAGCTCCTTCCTAGTGAGAGGTTCACTAGAACAATGCAGAAGCATCTTGCTTTGGGAGTGGCCCTTTTTTATAGTGGAGAAATCAAGATGTTATGGCTAGCACCTGGTTGCTGGAACAACTTGGTTCTGTAGGGGAATCACTGTTATTATTTCGCTGAGACACTTTGCCTTTAGTTCTTTTATGGCGCCGGCGGCTAGGGATCTGACAAGAGCTCCCTATTAACAGACCTCAATACAGAATGCATCTGTAAACATGTAACATAATGACTATATTTCCTACATATTTATTTCTGTTAATCTGTATATTTGTGATGTTTTTTAATATCTTGCATTTTATTACTTTGTGTTTGTGTGACAACTGTAACAATTCAATGTTCCCAGGACATACTTGAAAACGAGAGAAATCTCAAAGTATTCTTCCTGGAAAAAATACTGAATAAATAAATAAATAAAGAATGCTCATTGCTTCATGTATGTAAGTTTAGCAGACGCTATACTGCAAACTGCAAAGTGGGTAACAAGTATAAAGATTTTTGTTTGGAGGTAAAAAATGCAAACATAATAGTATTTCCACCATAACTGTCTTTTATCTGTTTAATACATTATATACATAAATACACACACATTGCTTTAACATTTAGGTGTAGTGTTCTATGGTATGGACTTATTAATGTGATGTAGTCAAGGTTTAATTAGCTTACTGAGACTAATAAGTTGTAGGATCAGAACTCTGACAATTCCCTGCTCTAGTAAATAGACCAGAGGGCACTAGCACAAGCAGTTATTTACTGCTGCTAAAATCGTTCGACTGTGACGACTGTGGAGGGGCAAAACCATTATTTATCTGATCTAGTAAAAGACGAGGCTGCTTATTACAATATCCTGCTTGTTGTGAGACGGTTTAATGAACTTTGATTCCTGGGAATAACAGATCACATTGAATGTCTAAGATCTGGACAATCATTGCTCATTCATGGTAATATCAGAGGCTTACATCACAATTATGCAAAATCCCAGGTGGTCCGAAAGCACAATACAATTTTATACACCGTATATATCACATATACGTGGAGGGTAACATATATTATGTCTTAATGGCATGTTAGCATCATACACATAAATTGTGCTGGAAATACTTATGTTTTAAGATGAGTCTCCTCTAGTTGCAAATAATAGGCCTCTGTCAGGCACACTCACGTATAAAGCGGTGATACTAAGAGATAACAGGTGACCTGAGTGCTAATAGAGATACCAGTCCTTGTAACGGCTGGGTTAGGCACTAGCGAGGGATACACTGTTACCAGGCCAACACACGTCAATACCAGGGAGTACTAAGGTAGTGCCAGTATAGCAAGGAAAACTCAAAGCGTAACCAGTCCTATTAGTGGCTGGATTCCGCAACAACAGGAGGTGAACCTAGAAGGCAGGGACACACGAGCAGGATATGAACCAGTCCTTAGAGTGGCTGGTGTAAATACAGATATGCGAGGGTAGTATATCAATATACAAATAAAAGTATAGGCACGGAGCAGAGTCGAGTATCAAATAGCCGAGTTCAGGGATATAGAGGTACACAAGTCAAGGTAGATAGCCAGGTCATACACAGAAAATCGATAAAGCGTGAAATAAATGAGCACTTAAGGGTCAGACAAGCAGAACCACGAAAGGGCACTGAGAAATGGTAAAAGCAGGTTTAAATCTAGCGCCCTGCCTGCCGATTAGTGACGTCGCACCGCCGGGGGAGCTAACTACGGAACTGCCGGCGGCGCGCGCGCATACAGCGCAGGAATCGGAGGTGGACGGGATGCCGACCCCGGAGCCACGAGGAGGGGCGCCGGGTCGGCAAGTGCCGCCGAGGCATGACAGCACCCCCCACCGTGAGGGACGCCCACCGGGCGGCCAGGAGCCGGTCGATCGGGGAAACGACGATGAAAAGCGGAGACCAATCGGGGAGCATGAACGTCACGTGACGCAACCCATGTGCGATCTGCGGGACCATAGCCAGACCAATGAACCAGATATTGCAACCGGTTACGAAGACGACGAGAATCCAGAATGGATTCGATTTCATATTTGGGAGTCCCGTCTACCACCACAGGAGGAGGAGGAGAGCCCGGGCGAGTAAAACGGTTGCACGAGAGCGGTTTCAATAAAGAGACATGAAAGGAGTTTGGAATATGTAATGAGACGGGTAACTGCAGTGCGTAAGATACGGGATTGATACATCGGAGTATTTTATATGGACCGATAAATCGAGGTGCGAATTTCATGGAAGGAACCTTCAATCGGATGTGGCGTGTGCTGAGCCAAACCCTGTCACCTACATGGTAAACTGGTGGGGGTCTACGCTTACGATCAGCCGACCGCTTCTGAATCAAAGAAGCGGACTCAAGATTCAACCTAGTCTTTTCCCATATAACACGGAGATTGCCTAGGTGTTCCTCCAGGGCAGGAATGTTCTGGGGAGAGAACGAGGACGTAAAAATGGTGGGATGCATACCAGTGACTATTTCAAAGGGAGAAGACTTAGTAGATTGTGATGTGGCATTGTTATACGCAAACTCCGCCCATGGTAATAGAGTAACCCAATTGTCTTGTGCGTCTGAAATAAAACATCTTAAATAAGTCTCAAGTGTTTGATTGGTTCTTTCGGCCAATCCGTTCGTCTGCGGGTGGTACGCGGAGGAAAAGGACAGTTTGACACCCAACTGTTGACAGAACCCTCTCCAAAACCTAGAGATAAACTGAGAACCGCGGTCGGAAACAAGGACTTTTGGAATACCATGAAGTCTAAATATTTCTTTGGTGAGGACCTGTGCAAGTTCACTTGAGGTGGGGAGTTTCCTTAAAGGAATAAAATGTGCCATTTTAGAGAAGCGATCCACAACCACAAAAATCACAGTATGGCCAAGAGAAGGGGTTAAATCTACCAGGAAATCCATAGCTACATTAGACCATGGACGCTCAGGGACAGGTAGAGGCTGGAGGAGGCCAGTAGGGCTAAGGCGGGAGGATTTAGAACGGGTACAAACCAAACAGGTGGTCACGTAGTCTTTTACATCCTTGAGAAGAGTAGGCCACCAAAGGTCTCTTTTAATCAAGTCTAGAGTCTTTTTGACCCCAAAATGTCCAGCGAATTTAGACTCATGAAAGAGGCGTAATACAGTGGGTTCCTCTATGGGGGGAACAAATAGTTTGGTGGGAGGTGTTGACGGAGGTGCTAGAGACTGCTTAGACAATAAGAGATTCCAGAATGGAGATTCGAAATTTCGAACTGTGTACTCAGGGAGGCTAGGATTTTCCTTTCAGGAATTATGGGAACTGGTACTGATATTTGAGAGGATAGGGGTTCGTGTTGTCTGGAGAGTGCATCAGCTTTAATATTTTTAGACCCGGGTCTGTAAGAAATAATGAAATCAAATCGGGTAAGAAAGAGAGCCCATCGGGCTTGTCTGGGATTCAACCGTTTAGCTTCGGACAGGTATATCAGATTTTTATGGTCCGTGATAATGGAAAACGGACAGGTAGATCCCTCCAAGAGGTGGCGCCATTCTTTTAAGGCCAATATAATGGCTAACAGTTCCCTGTCCCCAATGTCGTAATGGGCCTCGGTGGGGGACAGTTTTCTAGAATAAAACCCACAGGGTTGCATAGGCTTGTCGTCAGCTGGACGTTGGGACAATACAGCTCCTACCCCAGTCTCTGAGGCGTCAACTTCTAACACGAAGGGTCTATTAGGGTCAGGGTGGTGGGGGATAGGAGCAGTGGAAAAGGCCATTTTTAACCTTTCGAAAGCCTCCAGGGCAATGGGAGGCCAATTCTGAGTATCACTTCCCTTTCTTGTCAATGCTGTAATGGGTGCTAAGATGGAGGAGAAACCCTTAATGAATCTTCTATAATAGTTGGAGAAGCCAATAAATCTTTGAATGGCCTTGAGACCCTTGGGAAGGGACCAATAAACGATGGCTTCTAGTTTTTTGGGATCCATCATGAAGCCAGAGGAAGAGATCACATACCCCAAAAATTGTACCTGTTGGACGTCAAATAAGCATTGTTCGAGCTTACAGTAGAGACCGTTGGCCAATAGCTTAGATAAGGCGAGTCGTACATGTATGTGGTGGGTTTTTAAATCAGGGGAATGTATTAATACATCATCGAGGTAGACCACGACAAAACCGGGAGTATATTCTCGTAACACATCATTGATAAACGCCTGAAACACTGCTGGGGCGTTGCATAAACCAAAGGGCATAACTAGGTATTGTCAGACCTTTTTAGATATGAAATTTCTATAACGCAGGAATGTTTAAATTTGGGGCCAGGAATTGCGTCACGCAAACAACTTGTCTGCGTCGTTAATATATAACAAGAATATGGGTTCTAAAGACAATGTAACAAGCAAGACTCGTTATCTATCAGCAAACATCCATTGTCCTTAATTAATTCTGGTTGTGAGAAACAAACAGATGTTAGATCAAATGGTTTAAAAGTAAGGGAACACAATGACAACTAAGATAGAAATCTCAGTATTGTGTTTATTTCGTCACATCGAAACTCTGAAAGACCACGTAAACATGGAACAATGGGTTGCCCAATAAAGAAAAAAACCCAAAGAAGGTTAAATGGCTTGGGTAAACCAGCTTGTAATGCTATGCTATTCGGCAATATGTACTATATGGTATGAGAATATTTATTAGTTAGAACTGATAATTTTAGCATCTTATAAAAACAGAGGCCCTACCACATTTAGTTGATCATCACAAATGTCTGGTGTACTAACCCGCATGAAGCCGATTAAGTCGGGTAACGTGTGAATGTTAAAAACGATACCACGAATGAATGAATGTATGTCCCCTCACATACACATCCCTGTGGATATAAGTAAGGGGGATGAGATGCACACACGCCGTGGCGAAGTATGCTGGCGATGCCACAATAGAAATAAATTTTGATTTGTTAACAAAATCTATGGAGTCCCGGGATATAGGAATAAAAGACCCCAAACCAGTAAAAGATTGGCCAAAACAATAAATTAATTCCTGCAGAAGGTTGATGGATGATCTGAGAGCGCCATCTGCTGGCCAGGTAATATAACACCTGGACAGACCCCTGGAGTTGATGAATATATATATCCTCCAATCAAATGAGGCCACATAGTGATGGGCTAGATCTAAAACTGGGCGGAAGACCACTATATAGAGAGGACACTCCAGAGCAGAAGGATGACACACTGAGAAAAGCTTGGGGAGAGACCTGAGGGACGCTTGGAGGGAAGAAAGGCAATTATCATCGGCCGCCCCTTTAAGACCGACCACACCCTAATCTTCCACCACTCTATCTTCACTAACCAGATGGTAAAGTATGCCTGAATAATATGATATCTATTTTCTAATTGCATAGTCCTGATTTTAGATGTCCATCACAAACTAAAGGAATATAAATGAATTATTTTGCTGTTTGAGCCTAATAATCAGAATAGTAAATTCCACCTTCCAGTCCCCTGCAGAGGACTGCTAAAGGGAGAAACTATTACCGGCTGCATACTTGAGCCATACTTTAGTGAAATTATTTATATTCCGAGAATACTGTTTGTGGACATCTAGAAATATCCATTATAGACCTATAGTGAGATACGCTGGGACCGTGAAATAGCTTTTAGATGTCAAGTGCCGTCCGCCCCACTCATAACCTAGCATAACTCCTTCCATATCCATCTTGCAGCCCTTTCGATTGAATGCATGTACCGTAAGTCAATAAGAAGCGTTGGGTAAACGTATATCGAATGAAGTGCTGTGATTGATCTGTGGAAGAGATAGTCTCCCTGCATTTAGTGAATAGGCCCCCACAATAATAAATTGTGCTGCAGGTGATGCCCAGTAACTGAGTGTTTATCTTAGCCAGGTGGAGGATTGGTTTATAAGGGAAAGGTTTAAGTGAATAGAACAGAGCTTGGTGTTTAAGAATTGAGGCATGTATATCTGTGGTGCGGTCTATAAACCTAAAATATCTGTCCATTAGATTATTGCGTGTCACAGTATCGCTACTAATCACGATCTATAATCACTTGTAAATTGTATCTTGCTAATCCGTTGATAACATATGATTGTATGAAACTTGACGTGTAAATAAATTTTGGTTTGAATTGTTTTACCGTTACGCAGTCTCATATCATCTTTATTGATTTTATTGTGTTTAAAAATATCTAGATAGCATCAAAAGAACTCGGGATAACGCGCCATATATTTGTTAAGACGTATATTCATTGATTGGTTATTAATCCTTATCTTAGGGGTTAAATACCAATTTATACCACTGGTATTGGAGGCACTGTCAATAATATATATATATCTATATATATCTACAATAAGAAAAATATACGTCATAATTAATATATCCCTGACCTATTAAAGAAGTCAATAATCTCTAACAGTATTCGTAGTGCCCTAACCTAGTGTTGAACGCGGTTTTCCACTCATCCCCATGTTTGATTCGAATCAAATTATACGCTCCTCTGAGATCCAATTTAGAAACAATTTTGGAGTGTTTCAGGCGGTCAAAGAGCTCGGGGATGAGTGGAATGGGGTAGGCGTTTTTAACGGTGATCTTGTTCAACCCTCGATAATCAATGCAGGGTCTGAGATCACCCTCCTTTTTCTGAACAAAGAAAATCCTGCCCCAGCGGGAGAGGAGGAAGGACGAATAAACCCTTTGTTCAGGGAATCAGTGATATATTCCTCCAAAACCTTATGCTTTAACAGACAAAGGGTAGACAACCCCTTTAGGAGGCGTGCGGTACCAGGAAGAAGGTCGATAGGCTACCCCCACATCGTTCTTACGATTGCGCTATCGCCTCTCTTCTTGTCGAATACAGGTGCCAAGTCAGAGTATGGGGTAGAATGGTAGTCGTCAGAGGGGGAGCAGTAGGTATATTCAAGACATTGACGGATAAGGGGATCTCAATACAGGAAGTCATACAATCTTATCCCACCTCGCGATCTGACGGGCTCGCCAATCAATAACAGGGTTATGACGGGTTAACCAAGGGTAACCAAGTACGATAGGATAGGAAGGGGAAGTAATGGCATGGAAGAACATATTTTCTTTATGACACAGTCCTATCCCAACAGAAATGTTCTGAGTTTCAAACAAAACAAAAGGGGTTTCGAGGGGTCTGCCATCAATGGTTTGTACGAGTAATGGTGTTTTCTTTTCAACAAGGGGTATAGCATGCTTACGAGCAAAACCTAAGTCGATAAAGTTATCGGCAGCACCGGAGTCGACTAAGGCATAGAGCTGTACCGGTTATGGGAACTCTCCCAGGACAGAGTAACCGGAACCCGGAGTCTATTTTCCAGTTTGGGGGACGAAGGAAAAGTGCCCAAGAGCTGTCCCCTAAAGGCACTTAGGCATGAGAGTTTCCCGGTGGACCCTGGGGGCGTTGGGACAGCCCTTAAGTAAGTGACCCCCTAATCCACAATACAAGCATAAACCCTCACGTCGTCGGCGTTGTTTTTCACTATCGGGAGCTTGGTACTATCCAATTGCATAGGTTCGGGGGGAGGATGAGAATCAGGGAGCAAAGGCACAGAAAACCGGGGAAGTGGCCTAACCAGTGGTTTTTTTAGACCTCTCTTTAGTATTTCTACGATGGCGAAGACGTTCATCTATGAAGGACAAGTAGGTTATTAAATCCTCTAGCTCCTCCGGGAGATCTCTGGCTGCTATCTCGTCCTGCAACTCATCGTTTAATCCTTCAGAAAAAAACGGCTACCAAAGCCTCATTATTCCAATTCAATTCTGAAGCCAAAGATCTAAATTCTAGAGCATAATCACCCAGAGATTTCGTACCCTGGCGCAAGCGTAACAAGGATTTGGCAGCGTTGGTTTTATGCCCCGGAGGGTCAAACACTCTACGAAAGGCAGACATAAATTCACGGTACTTGTATACAATAGGTTTATCCATATCCCAAAGAGGGTTAGCCCAACATAACGCTTTGTCGGTAAGATGGTTGATGACAAATGCGATCTTGGCACGATCTGTAGGGTAAGACCACAGGGTTAATTCAAAGTGGATGGAAATCTGATTCAAAAAACCTCTACAGGTATTAGGATCGCCTCCGTAACGTACCGGAGGTAGTAAGTTAGGATACGAGGTAGTCACAGAGAATGGTTCGGAAGGAGGTGGATTCACTGGAGGGGAAACCTCTACCTGGGTAGGGGCAGTACGGTTAAGCAGAGTTTGGAGGGCCTGGGCGAACTGATCAAGACGGTGATCTTGATCCTCCAAACGGCTTTCAAAACCAGATAGTTGCTGAGCGGTCCCTGCAAGGTCCATGGCCCTTTCGTGATGTCAGGCACACTCACGTACCGAGGTATAAAGCGGTGATCCTAAGAGATAACAGGTGACCTGAGTGCTAATAGAGATACCAGTCCTTGTAACGGCTGGGTTAGGCACTAGCGAGGGATACACTGTTACCAGGCCAACACACGTCAATACCAGGAGTACTAAGGTAGTGCCAATATAGCAAGGAAAACTCAAAGCGTAACCAGTCCTATTAGTGGCTGGATTCTTGCAACAACAGGAGGTGAACCTAGAAGAGCAGGACACACGAGCAGGATATGAACCAGTCCTTAGAGTGGCTGGTGTAAATACAGATATGCGAGGTAGTATATCAATATACAAATAAAGGTATAGGCACGGAGCAGAGTCGAGTATCAAATAGCCGAGTTCAGGGATATAGAGGTACACAAGTCAAGATAGATAGCCAGGTCATACACAGAAAATCGATAAAGCGTGAAATAAATGAGCACTTAAGGGTCAGACAAGCAGAACCACGAAAGGGCACTGAGAAATGGTAAAAGCAGGTTTAAATCTAGCGCCCTGCCTGCCGATTGGTCCATAGAGGTCACATGGGGATTAGTGACGTCGCGCCGCCGGGGGAGCTAACTACGGAATTGCCGGCGGCGCGTGCGCATACAGCGCAGGAATCGGAGGTGGAGGGGATGCCGACCCCGGAGCCGCGAGGAGGGGCGCCGGGTCGGCAAGTGCCGCCGAGGCATGACAGCCTCCTCATCTGTGCATCTTCATTACCTTGTAAGCTTTAAGCCATGCAGTTTTTGGCCATGCTGCAACTGGAATCGAGTGAAGGAGGCCTAATGGAAGGAGTAAACACTGCCGACTTTATAAATAAAAAAAAAAAATCGGATTTATTTATAAGATACAAAATTAAAAAGCGCTCTTGCGATCATAAAATATTGGATATGAGCGGGGTTTCGCCGACCGCGGTGTCGTCTTCATCAGTCCCAATAAAATCTCAATATGACTGATGAAGCCGAGATCGAGGTTGGCGAAACGCGGATCCCCACCCCAAGAGCTCTTTTTAATTTTGTATGTTATAAATAAATCCCATTTTTTATTTATATTGTCGGCAGTGTTGACTCCTTCCATTAAGCCTCCTTCACTCGATTCCAGTTGCAGCATGATCGAAAACTGCATGGCTTGAAACTTACAAGGGAAGGAAGATATGTAGATGCGGAGGCCTATTATTTGCAATGAGAGGAGACTCGTCTTAAATTGTGTTGGAAATTCTTATGTTTTATGTGTATGATGCTTATATGCCATTAAGACTGGCTTTCCAGGCAACTGGAGCACTCACATTTTGCTCAGGTTTGCAGATCCAGTTTTTCTATACTAGGTGCACTGTACCTTTTTCCTCTTTTGGACAGAATGAAATTGAGCTCTTTATTCTTATTTTTAGTTGAATCTTATCTTAAAACATCTTTAGAATATCCCTTTAACTGCAAGTTCCTTAATGATCGGATTGCTATGAAATAAAATCATATACTTCACAGTGTCACTATTCACAAAAGTGTAACCCTGTCACATTTCTGCTCGGCTTGCTGATTCAGCAGCATCCGTTGGCAAACTAGAATAAGCAGAATTCATTTAAAATCCATAGGAAAGTTGCATGTTCTACTTCCAAACTCAATATTGATTCAGTTTTGCAACAACACAGCAACACTGTTAATAAGCTCTGTGTATTACTTTCTTTTTTATTTCTGCTTTCCTGTGCACATTTTGAGCCCTGACCTGTATAGTGTGTGTATGTATGTATACTGTATATATATATATTATTTTTTTTTTAGAAAGTATTTTACCAGGAAGGATACATTGAGAGTTCTCTCATTTTCAAGTATGTACTGGGTGACGAGTATGTACCGTTAGGTATATATATATTATTTAACAAGTCCCAAGTCATGGAGAGGAAGATAATATATGCAATATGTGAGAAAAACTATTTTCATTATGGTTTGGGCGCCTTTTCGTATTGCGTTTGGAAGTGGAATAAATATCATAGATCAAGACCTCAAAACACAACTGTTACTGCTTTATGGGACAAATAAAATCATAAAACTATTCAATTGTGGCACTATTTTACTAGATCCTTTGTTGATTGAGACAAAATCGTAACTTAATGTAGCATTGCACAAAAAAAGATAAGGGGCCCTATTACAATCTTAGGGCTCTATTACAATCTTGGCGTTAAATCGCGGGCGCAAGGGAGGAAAAACTGTGCCCGCAGTTTTCCCCCTTGCTCCCACTTTTTAATGGCAGATTACAATGCAGTTGCAAAAAATGCTGCCTGCATTGTTATTGCCCGTTAAAATTAGAGATGCTCACGGCAGCGCTGAGCGCAGCCGCGAGCATCCACTCGCTGGAGTCCATAGGACTCCATTGAGTTCCCCCCTGCCGGTCACATGACCAGCCGGATCTCGCCTCGCGAGATCCGGCCGGTCAGCATAGTGATACGCAGGGAGAGACTGGGGGGACTTTTTCCCCCAGTCTTTCCCTGCTCCCGCCGGCCGGAGGAGGCGAACAGAGCCGCTGTCCTCGCCGCGGGCCAGAGGGTGAGTATACCATCTAACGGATTCTGCAGCAGCGAAATCCGTTAACACCAAGTCCTGGCTCTGGTCAACTTTGCGCTGACCAAAGCCAGGCGTTAATCAGCGCTGGGACTTTGTAATCCAGCGCTGATTAACACTTTGCGGTCCCTATGTTAAGTATAGGGAGCATAAAGTGCACTAACCTCGCGCAGAGGAGCGCAAGGAACCAAACGCAAAAGTTTTTATTTACCCGTTTGCGTTTGGATTGTAACATGCGGTAAATAACGCAACAAACGTTAATGCTCACGCATGTGAGCGTTAATGTTTGCGTTAGGAATATAATAGGGCCCTTAGTGCTGTTGCTAGCACTCAGATATGCGAGCGTTAACACTAGGTTAAGTCCCTTTAACGCATGCATAATTATAACCCTAGCGCTAATGGGTTAAAAAAAATATGTTACCCTTTAGAGGGAAACAGGGCTGACATCAGAAATCACGGGGCCCCTCACTGGTCAGGTCCCCCTTCCCTCATCTGGCCATACCATAAAAAAATTAAAAAGAAAACATTTTGCCTCCTCTTCTCTTTAGCTTGTGTTAGAGGGAGTGGACTAAATCCCTGGTGGATAAAATCATGGGGAAAGTGTTCGCTCTCCAACTCTACCTAATGCAGTCCATACTAATTGCTCCCTCAGTGATTAGCCAGAGTGCTATTACTGGCACCAAATGCTGCGGCCCACTGGGAGATATCTTGGTATCCTGATAGATCAGTCCAGAGTGGCATGGAGGGGCCCTGACATCTGAGTCACTTCGGAAGGTTATACGGCATTTGGTAAGGGCCAGGGCTCCCTTGAGCCAATGGGCCCCAGAACATAACATGGGCTGTCACCCCCTGCCAGCTGCCCTGGAGGGAAATAAAAAGTCATCCGAACCTAAGCTGCGTCTTCCTGCTGCTTCATGTTGCTCTGCTCTCCTCATTGCTCACTTGTTTTTTCCCTGCCAGCGGGGACAGAAAGTTCAGGAGGATGGACAGGAGCAGCCAGGACGGCTCCTTGGGCAGAAAAAATGCCCCCCCACCAATGTCCCGCTTAGAGCCATGTCTCCATCAGGCCCCATGGACATGCTGGCCTGTATGTAAGGTGCATTTGCTCACCATATGGCACACAGTTTTAAAATTAATAACGTGATAAATAATATGGATTATTAGACTTGTAGGAAAGTAGTAAAGCGCACCTGTCATGGGCAAAATGGCATATGCTCATTTGACGGGGAATGCCTCCCTTTATATAGGTCAACATTTTTCTTTGCTGGAATATAATGAAAAAAAGCCATGAATTTTCAGTTTGAATACTTTTCCTTCTCCCCCGGGCCGGAACCATATAGCTGAAGGAACGGGCCGCGGAGAGCAGGATGGGGCCCCCCCTCAGTCAGTGTGCTGCACTGCCTGTCACTCTGCTCCTGACAGACAGCACTACTCTCAGAGGTTTCTGTAGAATGACTCTGCTCACAGCCAACCTATCCCGCGGCATGCCGCAGGTCATGGGGGGAATTGTGGAAAACTTTATCTCCTTTTTTACATTATATTAACCATTGAAAAAACACTATCAGGGCTATTCAGAGAGAGGTTAAAACCTTGAGAATGACTGGAGAATTGAAAATTCTAGGTCAAAATAGTCAAACCAGAAAAATTCTCCCATTTATTTCACTTTCCAAATTGGCTATTTGATCTAGATTGTTCATTCTCCTGGCAATTCTCAAGGTTTTCACCGCTCTTTGAATAGCCCTGTATGCTATATAAAGGGAGGCATGCCCTGCCAAATGGGCAAAATACATTTCAGAAACACATTAATATATTTTTAATTTTCTCACGGACTCACATGTTCAGCATTCATATTTTAATACTTAATAAAACAATTTATTTTCTGTTCATTTAGGAAGGAAACATCATTCTCTTGGTTATGAATAGCTCTACTTTCTCTTCAAATCATAATAACCATTGCATATTGCTAATTTTGGTGCTGATGCAGTGAGCACAATAAGCGTATGAAAAGATAAGTTGTTGCACAGTACATTTGTCTGAGAAGAAGAACATAAATGGCTCCCATCCACATAAATCTTTGTCACTTTGAAGCAATATTTAGGCAGAACATTATGATTAATTGTTGTGGCCCAGTTTCATTTACACTAGAACGATGCATTTCATCCAAGGAAAACACCAAAGTTACAGGGAAAGAGAGCAGAGTAACTGTGAATTCAAAGTAATCACAGTTAAAACATGTACAATAATATAGGTTAATATTAATATTAATATTTAGGTTAGATTATATACTGAACGCTAACTGTAGCGTTCACATATGTAATCATAACAATTAGGATAAGTGACTTTACGCATGCCCCCCATATTGCATTCCTAACGCTAAATCCTAAGAAATTCGTTAGCGTATCGTTGATTGAGTTAGCATCCGTGAGATTACTGTACTTTGCGCTCCCCATATTAAGTATAGGATTAGCAATCAGTAATTAGCGTTAGGATAAGTAAGGTATTATTATTATTCTTTATTTATAAAGCGCCAGCATATTCCGCAGCGCTGTACAATAGGCACAGTATAGACGGGTTACAATACATTGAACAACATTTGACAAACAGTACAAGAGGGGATGAGGCCCTATTCCCGTAGGAACTCACAATCTAGAGGGGTTGGGGTTGGAAACAGGAGGAGAGGACTGCAAGGTGAGAGTGATTGATGGTTGCGTCAGTGAGTTGGGTGGTAGGCTTCCCTAAATAGGAATGTTTTAAGGGAGCGTTTGAAGGAAGAGAAATTAGGGGAAAGTCTGACCGTACGAGGGATAGCGTTCCAGAGAATGGGGGCTGCGCGTGTGAAGTCCTGCAGTCTATCATGGGAAGAGGTGATGCGGGGAGAAGCTAGGCGCAGGTCGCTGTTTGACCTTAGGGAGCGGGCTGGGGTGTATTTGGTGATTAGTGAGGACAGGTAGTGGGGAGCTGAGTTAGTGAGGGTTTTGTAGGTAAGGATAAGGATTTTGAACTTAATTCTGCAGTGGATGGGGAGCCAGTGAAGGGACTCGCAGAGGGGAGCGGCAGAGACAGAGCGGCGGGTGAGGTGAATTAGCCTGGCGGAGGCGTTCAGGATGGATTGTAGGGGGGAGAGGCGGGACAGAGGGAGGCCAGATAAGAGATTATTGTAATAGTCGAGTCGGGAGATTACCAGGGCGTGTATGAGTTGTTTTGTGGTGACAGCGGTAAGAAATGGCCGAATTCGGGAAATATTATGCAGTTGGTATCGGCAGGAGGAGGAAAGAGACTTGATGTGGGGGATGAAGGAAAGAGCAGAGTCAAGTGTAACTCCAAGACAGCGAACTTGGTTTGATGGGGAGATGGTGATACCCTCCACCGTGATAGAGAAGTCAGGAGGTGGGGAGGCATTAGAGGGAGGAATAAGTAGGAGCTCAGTCTTGGACATGTTGATCTTTAGGTGGTGCGAGGCCATCCAGGAGGAGATGCCAGATAAACAGTCACTGACTTTTGAAAGGACAGGGGTAGAGAGGTAGATCTGAGTGTCATCAGCGTAGAGGTGGTAATTAAAGCCAAAGCTGTTGATGATTTTGCCCAGGGAGGAGGTGTAGATGGAAAAGAGCAGAGGACCAAGGACAGAGCCTTGAGGTACACCAACAGATAAAGGCAATGAAGAAGAAGAGTTACCAGCAAAGGACACAGAGAAGGACCTGTTGGATAAATAGGAGTCAACCCAAGCAAGTGCAGTGTCACAGAGACCAAGAGAGCTGAGGGTCTGCAGAAGGAGGGGGTGGTCAACAGTGTCAAAAGCAGCCGAGAGGTCAAGCAGGATGAGAATAGAATAGTGGCCGTGTTTTTTAGCAGTTAGGAGGTCGTTGGTGACTTTGGTGAGGGCAGTTTCAGTTGAGTGTAGGGGACGGAAGCCAGATTGCAGGGGGTCAAGTAGGGAATTGGAGGACAGGAAGAGGGAGAGGCGGTTGAAGACTAGTTTTTCTAAGAGCTTAGAGGTAAAGGGAAGCCGGGATACAGGGCGGTAGTTGGATGGAGAGTTGGGATTGAGGGATGGTTTCTTTAGTAAAGGGGTAACTAGCGCATGTTTGAAGGCGGATGGGAAGGAGCCGGTGGAGAGAGATAGGTTGAAGATGTGTGTGAGAGCAGGGGTGAGGGAGGAGGAGAGGGGAGGAATTAGATGTGAGGGAATGGGATCGAGCGGGCACGTGGTGAGATGTGAGGAGGACAATAAGGAATGGACTTCCTCCTCAGTGGCTGGGAGGAAGCGGCAGAGGGTGGCAGAGGGGACCTCTGGGAGTGGTGGTGGCAGATAACTATCTTGTGTTGGGATGTCGCTTCTGATAGTTAGAGTTTTACTAAGGAAGAAATCTGCCAGGTCTTGAGCGTTGAAGGCAGCTGAGGGGGGAGGTGCGGGTGGGTGGAGGAGGGTGTTGAAGGTGGACCAGAGCCGTTTAGGGTTGGAGGACAGCATAGATATAAGAGATGAGAAGAAGGATTGTTTGGCCAGGTGGAGGGCAGAGGTGTATGACCGGAGAATAAGTTTGAAGTGAACAAAATCAGCTTCAGAGCGGGATTTCCTCCAGGCACGCTCTGCAGTGCGGGAGCATCTTTGCAGGTAGCGAGTCTGGAGGGTGTGCCAGGGCTGAAGCTGGCGGCGTGGGGCCTTACAGAGTCGAAGAGGAGCAAGAGTGTCTAGAGCAGAGATAAGAGTAGTGTTGTAGTGATTAGTAGCAGCATCAGGGCAGGTGAAGGAGAAGGTGTGAGGGAGGTGGTGAAGTAGATTGGAGAATTGATGGGGATCCACAGCATGTAGATTTCTGCGAGTGTGTGTGCGGGGTGGGGGAGCAGGGTGTTTAGGAAGTCCAGATAGGTTGAAAGAGAGAAGGTGGTGGTCAGAGATGGGGAAAGGGCGACAGTTGAACTCAGAAATGGAGCAGAGGTTGGAAAAGACCAGGTCAATAGCGTGACCATCGCGGTGGGTAGGGAGGAGAGAGGATTGCGTGAGTCCAAGGGAGGACGTGAGTGAAAGAAGTTTGGAGGCAGCAGGGGCAGAAGGATCATCAATGGGAATGTTGAAGTCCCCGAGAATTAGGCATGGAAGATTAGAAGACAGGAAGTGAGAAAGCCAGGTGACAAAGTGGTCAAAGAACTGGGAGGTTGGTCCCGGTGGGCGGTAGATGACTGCCACCCTGAGGACCAGAGGAGAGAACAGGCGGATGCAGTGTGTCTCGAAGGAGGAGAAGGAGAGGGATGGGGGTGGAGGGAGATGCTGGTAGGTGCAGGTGGGAGAGAGCAGGATTCCGACACCGCCACCATTTCTCTCACCCGGTCTGGGGGTATGGCTCAGGTGTAGACCACCATGTGAGAGAGCAGCAATGGAGGCCGTGTCAGAGGGGGTTAGCCAGGTTTCAGTTAAAGCTAGGAGGTTGAAGGAGTTTGAAAGGAAGAGGTCATGGATTGCTGTGAGTTTGTTGCACACAGAGCGAGCGTTCCAGAGGGCGCAGGAGAAAGAGGACAGGCGCTGAGGGTTTATGGGAATGAGGTTGCTGGGCTTGCAGGGAGGGGATTTATGTGTGATGGAGATAGGATGAGAGGGAAGTATTGGATGTGTTGTGGGGCCAGGGTTAGGGGATATGTCACCTGCATAGAGTAACAGCAGGAGGGTGAGAAAGAGAAGGTGAGAATGGGATTTGTGGGAGTGATTGGCAGCATGAGCGTTGGAGGGAGACCATGTTCTGAGGAAACAAAGGAGCTCATGCGAGGCCATCATGTGGGACGAGAGGAGGGAGGGAGAGATGCAGATACTGTAGGGGTCGGTGGTAGAGGGGCAAGAGTTCCATTTAAGGAGAAAGGTAGAAGTGAAAAGTAGAAGCGTGAGAGAAAGCATAATAATATAGTCGTGTGTTTACCCGATGGAAAAAGTGGGCCTTGCAGTTCCTTCCTCCAGTCCCGCAACTCCAGAAAATCAACTCCAAGCTACCACTTAAGATGGTCACTTGGGATGGGCACAGGAGCCAAGGCCAAGGCGCCACTCCTTGCAGAAAAATATACAGGGGAACAGTTGCAATGTGGGTGCCTGAAGTTACTGGGTGATGGGGGGGGGTCGTACCAGAAAAATATACAGGGGATCAGTTGCAATGTGGGTGCCTGAAGTTACTGGGTGATGGGGGGGGGTCGTATTACAAAGGTATTACAAGGTATTACAAATTCCGAGCACTAATTACCGCACCGATGGGCTAAACAATATTTTAACGACACCTAAAAGCTGGTGCTATATGATTCCGCTTTTACAGAATCATTTAGCACCAGCTGTAAATCCCCCTAATAAATCCAATAGTCACCTCTCATCCCGCACCGAGAACGGTGGCCCAATCCAACTCTTCTCCGGACTGCGAGCAGAGTGAGACTGGGGACAAATAGTCCCCAATCTCCCTCTGCAATCACTCCTGGGTCCTCACATATCCCCAACAGGCCAGGTTTGCCAGATAAATTAATTAATTTTCTTTATTATATACAGTATGCTCATTTTGCCCTTGGAAAGGTCTATTGAATAGATAAAAAGTGTTGAGCTGATCTTGTATCATTGTTTTTATGCATTATTACTAAATTATTTTTTATCTTATTAGTCATCTCTCACTTTTAATTGAATTATTCCGGATTTGGTACATCTCAAGAATCCACAGCGATTCCTCATCCAGATTTTCTGTTACAAAGGAGCAATATAGATTACCACATCCGATAAACCACAAAACCAGTATCTGGTAACTATAGGCCTGTTTCGTATATTTGTTTACTATCCTATATAATAAAATGGCTTCTGTCTGTCACCTGCACAAAGAGTAAGGATTATAAAAAGAAAAAATGTTGTCATTTGTGCTTATTCCCAAAGCTCCATGCAAAACAAAACATTAAATAGGTTTTAGTTTACTTGAATGGCCATTGAGGTGTTAAGCCCAGTGCCCACCCGCCACATCAAGGTACATCTTGCAAGGTGGGTCCTAACCTAATGTATCCAAAAATTTCACTAAGCTGAATGATTAAAGATTGATCCAAAAATGTCAAATGTACTTGATCATACTAGTGAAGGGGCTAATGAATCACTTCTTTAGTATGTTTGTAACAAATCATCATTTTAAAACTATAGGAATCCCATTCGGTTTGTATAGATTTTGCTAGTCTTAGAATAAAATTGCTACAATTCAATGCTTGTTTTAAATAATTTTATCAGAATGAGAAATAAATCATTGTTAAGGTCAGAACAGCTTCATTAAATTTACTTTTGAAACTGGACACATTATCAAATATTGAGGCCAATATTAACTGAAATTTCATTTATTAAAATGAGAATTAATGCCCCTTCAGGTATGTTTCTGAAAACTTCAACAGTTTAAATAAATGGTTGGCCACTATCACAATGCTTTTTTTCCTCAGTAGGCCAACTTAATTAGTGAGATGTCAAAAATATCACAAAACTTTTCATCTGTTTTTCTTATTCATTCACGTAAAAGCTACTGGAATTGGTTTTAGTGACATAAGAATGTAACAGCAGTTTTGGCTAATGGACATTCTGGTATAAAACAATTATACAAAATCCACATTCATAAAATGATTACAAAATGTCTCATTAATTAGAATTCCCAAACTGAATAATGAGATTAAGGATGCTGGTAAATAAAAAAAAAAAGCTCCCATGTTTATTGTCAACCCAGAGTTAAATACCTTATCATGAACATGTTGATCTTAAATTGTTTCTGGCAAATCCTCTTATCACACTGGACGAGATTCACTAAGCCTCACTAAGCCTCGAAATTGTAATGATGATTGAACTGCTGTTCGCACGATTAAATCACTCCTAGAAAAACATGAAAGTCACTATAAACTGTGGCAGCACAGTGGAGCCACAATCTTTACACTACTAGTACTAAGTATGTGAACACACTTGCCAGCAGGTGTGAGTTGATTATATTATATAGTATTGGCCTGATTAACACCATGTGAAAATCAAGAAATGCCAATGGAACATCTACGTTGTCCATCAATAAATTAAAGAAAACAGTGCTTCTATGACCACAATCCAGAACAAGACACCTGGAGCAAGAAAAATGAGTGTGAACAAAACGGTTACCTTCACTAGTGAAAGATAATTGACAGATATTTTTTCATTTCCTGTATGAGTATTTATCTTAGGCACTATACCCCCTTTCAATAATATGTGGACATATTCTTTAGTGAAAATAAAGTGTTTTATTCGGGAACAGCAAGCCACATCAAACAAAAGTGGTGTGACGTTTCGACCCTAAGGTCTTAATCATACATGCACACTGAACTCAGACATCTTCTTAAATACCTTCTGTTGTCTCCTGTGTTCAATTAACCAATTAATCAGATACTTAATCAGACCATGAGAGAAACAACCTGAGTATACATAGAAAAAACCTGAGTATACATAGAAAAAAGATATAAACTGCAGTATCACTATCAGAAATATATAAAAACAATTCGACGATAGTACTATGCGTGAATAAAGTGAAAACACAGTTAAAAACAAGATGATGAGGGGTACAAAAACATATAAGTTGGCTAATATTCAAATCATGAGAAATATACGATAGAAAATACATTTTTTAGTATTCTCCACTTTATAACAATTGCCAGCTCAATCATATGAGCACATATATGCATATAATTACATCAAATCAATACCATATAAAGTATGCTGGAAAAATAAAAATTTCTTGGAGAGAGAAGAATTTCATGGGATGCAGGGCAGGCCACACCAGGATATCCCTATAGCCGCAGGGGAGACATACTACTGCTGATGGTACGAGGGGCGCATAGATCAAAAGCATACACTAAAATCAAACTCTCTATTCAATCCCATGGGCCAAAGTGTATCTAATCTATGTATCCATAATTTTTCTTTACGTTTCAAGAGGCGGGTTCTAGCGCCCCCCCCATCTAAGGGGTGGAACATAATCTATAACTTGAAAACGCAACTGAGCAATACTATGAGCGCAAGTGTGGAAATGTTCTGCCACCGGCAGCTCTACACGTTTAGTCCTAATAGTGGACTTGTGTTTGCTGATCCTATCCTTAATCCTCTTGGTGGTTTCTCCTACATACAAGAGACCGCAAGGACATTTTAGCACATATATGACAAAAGAAGAGTCACATGTAAAAAATCCATGAATAGGGATTTTCGCCCCGTATGTGGATGCAGGAGGAATTCACCCTTGATGGCAGCATTGCATGAGGCGCAATGCAAGCAAGGGAAAGTGCCTTTTTTCTGTGGTGCCAAAGTGTTTTGTACATTCTTTTTTGTGGAACCAATGTCTGCCTTGATCAGGGAATCCCTCAAATTTTTATTTCTTTTATAAGTGAACATGGGCAAAACAATTATTTTATTAGAAATACAATGGATTTCATTAGTAAGATTTTAAGTGTCCCTTTATATAACTGAGGATGATCTATACTAAAAGAATGGAAGATATAACTCCACACTTTCAGGGTTATTCAGAGAGCGTGAAAAGCAGGAGAATGACGGGAGAATGAAAAATTCTAGGTCAAAATAGTCGATTTGGTAAATGAGATGAAAGGGAGAATTTTTCTGGTTTTGCTATTTTGACCTAGAATTTTTCATTCTCCAGCCATTCTCCAGTAATTCTCCTGCTTTTCAGGCTCTCTGAATAACCCTGTTTATATTCATATATTCTGCAGTATGCAGTAATAATAGATATATGAAACATCTTAGGTCAGCTATAATGTTACTGAATAGGAATGACAATAATGCCAGCAGATCCATTAGAATATTCCTCCCCTTTTAATCTCCCCCTGTATTAACCTCCCTGGCGGTCTAATTTTTTGAAATTTTGTGTCTAAAAGTGTCTCAATTTTTTTTTAAAGGAAACGTGTTTTTGTACATAGTTAGCCTGTAATAATTAGGAATCACGCACTGAAATCAAGAGTTCTTACTGGTAAAATCCTTTATAAATAAATTAATTAATTAATTTAAAAAAAATAGTAAATACACGGAGTCCGATAAAGTTTGAAACACGACATAATAATTTATTATCCCAAAAATAATTATCCAAAATAATGCAAATAAATGATATTCAATAAAATACAACAAAAAACACTGAAATCTGTCTGAGAACAAGGGTAAGACGATGTATGGTCTATTTCTTATCCTGTACTGCCACCTAGTGGCCGTTCATAAACATAGCATTTTGTATTCAGTGTTTATTATGAATGAAATTTGCTGCAGTCCAGCCCCCCTGCACCATGTGACTCGTAGGGAGCCTTCCAGGAAGCAGCTCGCCGCGATCACACTGCGGGGGACAGCGACGGAGCCAGGAGGAGGTGAGTATGTATCCAGCCAGAGTGTGGCTCGGGGTTAGCGTTCGTGGTAGCGAAATTTAACCCCGAGTCACACTTGGGAATACCGCCAGGGAGGTTAAGGAACAGAAAGATAAAAGTCGTAGTAATATAAAATAAAAGTCTTTAGAATTAAATGTGGTGATTATTATAAACTGATACAATATTCTAATGGGGACTTCCTCTCCCCCTCTTCTCATCCTCTTTTTATGGTTAACAATGTATGCCTTGACAAAGATTCAGGAAGCAAATGTAGTAACAGCGAGATTGAGAAGCCGGACCGGAAGTAAGTGCGGGTCAGTGTTAAACGCAAACCGGAACTAAGAAGAACCAGACTGAATGAGCTGTGTGGAACGCAAACCGGAAGTGGGTGGTGGACTGCAAACCGGAAGTGGGTGTTGGAACACATGTGAATCATTATGTGCAATGAATGAGGGATCCAAATGACTATAAAGAGCCTTATTTTAACTTTAAACATCACAGACTGAGGAATCCAGCAGTAGAGACGGGTGAAACGCGTATCTGAGGATGTTTATTTTTATTTAGTGTATTATAATAAATTGTTTTATTGCAAAGTGGATTTACCTCCTTATTGGAACACTTCACCTGCAATTTCAACTGGAGAAAAAGCTACCCTGATGACGGTGAACACCATATGGAGATTCATGAGTGTGCCTTGATTCTGTGATGCGCTTATACTGAGCCACTTGGAAAATAGAGGCTCAGGAATTTGTGAGTATAGTTTATTTAATTACTATACTCTCAAAAGAATAATATATCTGCGCAATGAAGCCTTTCTCTCTATTTTTGAAGCACCATACTGCTTAGGCTAGGGTCAGAGTGGGGCAGTCGGAACGCGCGTGCAGGCGCACTAAATCACGGCGGCAGTAGCAGCACATAACGGCCAATGACGGCCAATATACGCAGTACGTGCGTACGAAAGTGCGCCGACACCACGCAACCAGCAAATGAACGCATTTTTATCAGAACGTGAAACCGCTGCTACTGACGTACAAAGTGCGCTGCGGCCGCATAGCAGCGTGTGTGCGTGATTAGGAGACGTCAGACGCTGCTAGTGTGCGGCCAACATAACGTTCAAACAGCCGGATTTCCCTAGACTTCTTTTCACCCCATCGTCATGAAATACGTCCAGAATTGCGCATCGTCTGACCACTTAAGCGTATTCCGTGAAAAAATGCGTGCGCACGCATCGACGTACATTTTGACGGTGGCTGCAGAAAATGCGCTCATCTGTCCCTAGCCTTAAAGACACAGCATCTGCAACCTGTTATTTCGATGTGTTGGGTGTGACCCCCCTAAAAGAGGTCAAGAAGCCAGAAATTAGAGCCAATTAGGGCTCCTTCCTTGTGAGTTGAAACCCGAAACAATTTTTCTTAAAGATATTTTATATACTGTATACAGACAATATTGCACTTTAAGTTCTCCATTTCATGTTTTTATGGAATATAGGAGTCATTATATGTCAACTGGATATACAGCGGAATGTTATATGCCAGATAAGTAATCTTTAGATCTTTAAGTCACTGAGATTGAAATTTGCGCTCACACTGAGACTGATGTCCAAATTTTTTCTGCATGTTTATTTATGTGTGGGGTACACATGGGTGTTAGAGCTGCATAAAAGTTTAAGAGATTTGTGAATTGCTGATCAGCGCCGTTGTACTTTTTGCCTATATTGGCAAATGTTGTCATTAGCATCTGGGATTGCGCTCACTTCCGCGAGCTTACTGTACTTTGCGCTAGTGTTATAAAGTGTCATAAAGTCCTAACGCTAATTACCGCACCGCTGCAGTTAACTGGAAAGTTAACCACAGATAGAAACTGGTGCACTTCTGTGGAATAATCCAAAAATAAGGAGGCTGGCTACAGGATGAGTGCAAAAAAGACGTTGATGATTCCAGAATGACAAAAAAGAGAAAAGGAAACGTTTTGGTCCTCATACCTAAGTCATTCTGAGGCTGATTATAGTGGGAGTAGCGATCCCACAGGACAGCAGTGGCTCGAGTGTTAGGGTCTGTTGAGCCAGTGGATATATATATAGATATATACTGTCAGGTCCAGAAATATTGGGACATCGACACAATTCTAACATCTTTGGCTCTATACACCACCACAATGAAGTTGGAATGAAACAATGCTGAGTTCTGCAGCATTTGGCTGAATGTGAGCAGATAATATTGCCCGAAACACTTCAGAATTTTCAGGTGCCACTTTCATGTGCCACCTGGTGCCTGCAGAGGGCACCTGAAAGGGGAGGTCCTTTGCACCACTTTTCCTCCTCAATGGCTGGAGCTAGAGAAAAAACGAATGGTACTGCTGGAAAGGACAGTCTGCCCTTTTCAGCGGTACCTCTCTTGAACACCATGGTGCCGGGTCGCGATTTGCACCCGGAAGTGGCTGACATCTTGGATGTCAGCTAAGCCTCCGGGTCACCCCCCCCCCACCCACAGACGTCGTTGCCATATCAGTGATGACATCAGTTGGATAGTTAACTTGGCAGCTATGGGATCCTTTGGATCCCTGTACCTCCGGATCCATAGCAGCTAGAGGGCCATGTTGGTATCATTGGAAAGGTCTGACTAGGTCTGATGCAAAATGAAAAGAAAAGAATAAAAAATAAATGTAAACTTAAAAAGTGGGTTGCTTTTTTAAAAAAAAAATTGTCTGGAGGTATAATAAAATAGGATTTCAAATCAAATTTAAACATGAGCATAAAACGGTCAAAATGAGCACAGCACACAGAAGTGAAATGGCTCAGCAGTGAAGGGGTTAAAAAGTAAAAACATGTAAAAGTTTGGTATTTCTTATTTCTGGACAAAATTTCAAAACTATTTAGCTGGTGTTTTTGGGGATTAAAGTCTGAAAAAGTGTGTTTTTACCATTTTTTTTTCATCAAATTTCATTTTTTTTATAGTAAATTAAAAGATATGATAGAAATAATAGTATCTTTAGAAAGTCAATTTAATGGTGAGAAAAACAGTATATAATATGTGTGGGTTCCATTAACGAGTAAGAGGATAATTAGACCTAAACACAAACAGCGCAGAATGTAAAAACAGCAGTGGGTACTTTCTGACTGTCAATGGCAAAATCGCCTGGTCACTATGGGGTTAAATCAATGTTTCGGCCACTGTACATCTCAATATAGGAAAAATAATTTTTAGCATTATAATAAATAGAAGGATTGCAATTGTTTAATCATACCAGCATAAATATCTCTTATAATCTTACTGTAGCTGTTATAATAAAATATTTGATGTGAAATCAAAGTTTAGTAAATGCTATAAATATGTTATAATGCAATTAGAAATCACGTCACTTTTGTACAAGTGCCTGAAGTGTTTTAAAGTCTAGATAGCTCATCATGATATTGGAAACACGTTATAGAATAGGATAACCATATGCAATGTCAGTGTAATTATGACAAAGACAGTGTAAAAAAAATGGAAATTTTTCTTTAACTGCAGAGATAATTAAGCAATAACCTATTGGATTATTGCTCATTTATTACTTCTGTCTTAGGATATTGATAGTGTTATTAATGTTCTGCTGGGAGACATGTAGCTTAAAAAAAAATAGTTACATGTCCCTTCAAAAGAATAGCAGAGGAGGAGAATTCTCTCAGTCCCCCAATAACCCTGGTTATTGAGAGATTTGAATAAAAATCACATTGTCTTGGCAGTTTGCACACAATTCTTCTACAGACACAATAGAAAAGAGGAAAATATGATCTTGGTATGAGGAAACAATTGTATCTGAAGTTCTAGAACCAACACAGAGGAGGACAATCCTGCTGAATGTTATTATGTGCAAAGCAGTGCCACGAGCACTTATTGATAGGTAACTTATTGATAGGTACATGATTATGAGAGGCAGTGGTGGCTCGTCCTTAGGGTCTAAGGGGGCAGCGTCCCACCATATTTTTTATTTGCAATTGAAAAATGTAAACTACATATCTTTTTTCTGTTCTTTGTGTCATCTAACATGTGCCTGATTAATAAAATGTATTATGTCCCTTTAAAGGGACACTACCACTTACATAAGCTGTAATTTGATTACTTGTGTATTACAAACAAAAACATACAGTCCCACACTTGGTTTACGGTCCTTGGCCCAAACTCCCTCCCATGTCCGGTCACCCCACTCGGTTTGCTCATTAAATCATTTTTAAAGAACCGTCTACGCACCCTAACTACTTTAGTTTATTAAAGTGGTAAGGCTGCGCGGAGTGCCCCCCCCCCTTCTTACACCACTTTGGGCAGTATTACAAAGCTGGTGCTAACTTAACCAGAGCTGTTGTAAACTTACCAGAGCCATAATAGGGCAGTATTACAATGTTGGTGCTAACTTAACCAGAGCTGTTGTAAACTGAAAACCTCCATAGGCTATAATAGCTCTGGGAAGTTTACAACTGCTCTGGTTAAGTTAGCACCAGCTTTGTAATATGGCCCATAGTCTATGGAGCAGGGCCGTCTTTAATATTGACTGGGCCCTGGGCAAACATTTTCTTGGGCCCCTCCATGCAATTTTGCTCTCCACAACATCCTAAAAGATAAATAAATAAAAAACTCACTGAGGCTTGTCTCAAAAACACGAAATCAACTTATTTATTTTCTATATTTTTTACAATTACACATCCTATACACATCTTTAATACACGTACACATCATATATTATTATACACGTACTGTAAAATATATATAACAAACTATATCTCTGTGCACGCACACATACACATGCTATATACACGTACCATTGTATGCACAACCTGTATACACATGCACATCTTATATACATCATATATATATATATATAAATGCTATATCTCCACAAGGGGGTTGCACTCAACCTAAACTTGCAACACAGCAGGTGCATCTCAGACTTTAAATATAAAACACCAAAAAAGAGCACTCCATATCAATGACCACCTTCATCCACCATTTTCTGCACCAAAATTTTTTTTTTTCCAAAAATTCAAAAAACCTGACTGAGGTAAAATGATGGGAATTCAGTTAACAAAGTATGATCATAATTTGCGTAAGCCTGTTACAGTCGCCAATCTAACTTGACTGTATCTGCATTTACAGAATTAACTCGCCATAAAGCTTCCCAGCATGCACTAGCCTTTATAGGGTGTCACGGTGGGACACACCCTGTGAACAGGGAGGGGTGCATACCCATGAAAGTCTGAGATGCACCCGCTGTGTTGCAAGTTGAGGTTGAGTGCAACCCCCTTGTGGTTCGTTTTATATATAGAGAGCTGACATCTCTCATGGGTATGCACCCCTCCCTGTTCAGAGTGTGTCCCACCGTGACACCCTATAAAGGCTAGTGCATGCTGGGAAGCTCTATGGTGAGTTAATTCTGTAAATGCAGATACAGTCAAGTTAGATTGGCGACTGTGACAGGCTTACGCAAATTATGATCATACTTTGTTAACTGAATCCCCATCATTTTACCTCAGTCAGGTTTTTTGAATTTTTGGGAAATGTGTTTTTTTTGGTGCAGAAAATGGTGGATGAAGGTGGTCATTGATATGGAGTGCTCTTTTTGGTGTTATATATATATATATATATATACACACACACACACACTTCCACATATATATATATATGTATATATATATTATACACACACACATTATATATATACATATACACATATATTATACACACACACACACATTTAAACATCATATATACACATTTAGGCAACATATACACATTATAAATTCATCATATATACACTTAATTAACAAATAAAATTAAATTGTGACAAATTAAGTGGGAGCTGGAGGGAAATGGATGGAGGGGGTGGGGGAGCTGGGTTCCTATAAACAGTGACTTGTTTAGGGCCCTGCTTCTTACCTGCATAATGCTGTATTTTCAGGCAGGCAAAGCAGAGCACTGCCTGTCGTCTGTCTTCTCCATGCTGGGTGGACACAGCATGGTGAGGAGGAGGGGAGGAGCCAATTACATCTCCCATGGGGCCTCAAAGAGAGCTCCATACCAGTAGCAGCATGCCGCTGGTTCACCTGCAGCTCCGTGTCTCACATTGGGATGATGTCATTTCCTCTCTGTGGTCACCTGTCACTATGGAGAGGAGGCAGCCTGCAAGCTCATGGTCTCTTAGGGCTCAAGCGAGTGGAACAGCTGAGCTGCCAAACTGGGCCCCTCAACAATGGCTGGGCCTGGGGCAGCTGCCCCTCTTGCCCCTCCTTAAAGATGGCCCTGCTATGGAGTTAAGTTTACAACAGCTCTGGCTAAGTTAGCACCAGCTTTGTAATACTGCCCTTTTTGTGTTGGCTTCACCATGTCTATCCAATTGTCATGATCAGTGTCTGCATTATGTGTATCCAGGCAGCACATGAAAGTGTTGCTCATGCTAAGCACAGGTACCACACTTGCTGCGTGCCCTAAATAAACGACCACTCCCACCTTCCCTCAATGCCTCAGCATTGTCGCTCTCTGTATTCATAGAGTATAGACCTATACTTGATCTGCTCCTGATACTGCAAATAGACCCTGCTTGACCATTGACCCATTTGCCCATTGCTTTCTGGATTATCCCATTTATACCGTGATTGGATTCCTCCTGTGTCATGTCGTCCACCCTAAGGTACCTCCCAAGTTCCATGTGTTCCCCAAGCTCAAAGTGTCTCCTAAGTGTCCTGGTACCTTCAGCCTCATTGTGTCCCCTCTCAAGAGTACTCAAGACCCCGCTGTATTCAGGACTCCTAGAAACCACTCCCATCATCCATCCTGGGCAGCCCTTTTCAAGCCCTGCTCATTACTACAGCTTTAAAGCTCTCCAGCTTCTGCCTCCTCCATTCCCTCAAGAGTGTGTGTATTCATCTGCATACTGAGCTCATGCCTGCATCAACAGTACCCCAACGGTGTTGTTCATGACACCCTGCGGTGCTGTTCATGACTAGGGATAAGCTGCTCGGGTTCGGACGGTTCGGGGTTCGACCCGAACTTCGCCTGTTTGAGTAGATCGCGAACACCGAACATTTCCGGGTGTTCGCCGCATGTTCGACCACAATGGACCACAATGCATTTTCCCACTGGCCTGAAGCTCGTAATTGGCTACAGCCTTGCACCTGACCACAGGTCTGGTGCAAGACTGGTTCAGCACTATGCCAATCACCGCTCAGAGTCCTGATTGGGCAAATTTTGCCCAATCATGGGCTCACAGAGCTAAGTCTCGCAGCACACTATATAACGTTTCCACGCGCCGATTTTGCACGTATTTCAGAGGAGATTACAAAGGAGATAGTTGTGTGTTGTTACTGCCGGTCTGCCACGCTACTGGGGGGTCTCATTTTTACCAAATATCAGGGAATTTAGGTGATGTGTGTCTTGTCACTGTGCCAGCAAATCTTTTTGGGGCTCACTAATTTCTTTAAAACATTTGTGAATTAAGGTGATCTGTGTCTCGCCACACAACCAGTACCACGCTGTATTTTGGGGCTCACTAATTTCTTTAAAACACTTGTGAATTAAGGTGATCTGTGTCTCGTCACACAACCAGTACCACGCTGTATTTTGGGGCTCACTAATTTCTTTAAAACACTTGTGAATTAAGGTGATCTGTGTCTCGTAACACATCCAGTACCACGCTGTATTTTGGGGCTCACTAATTTCTTTAAAACATTTGTGAATTGAGGTGATCTGTGTCTCGTCACTGGCTGCCAGCTATCAGTGTGTCTCACTGAGTTATACCAGAGTTCTTTAAATCTTTATACCAGAGTTGAATCAGAGTTCTGTATATATTAATCTATATATCACTCACCATGTCTGAAAGAACAAAACGGACAGGCAGACGCTCCCAGACACAGATAAGAGGGCAAGCAGCCCCTGTGTCGGGAGGCTGTGTCTCTGGTCGTGGTGGACGTGGTGCATCCTCTGCAGGGGCACGCTTGTCCTTTCTAACTGGTGCTGGCCGTCTTAAGCAGCAACAACATACAGAGGACTTGGTGGATTGGCTAACCAGTCCATCCTCATCCTTCGAGTCCTCTGCCAGCCAGGCTTCTAGTGCTTTACAGTCCACCTCAGCTGCCAAAGCATCTAATGCAGCCATCATGTCCACAGCTACTCCTGCCGTAGCCTCGCTATCATACACGGAGGAGTCAGCTGAATTGTTTGACTACAACGAGAGTGACATGCTACTTGAGGATGCGCAGCAAGTACAGTGCTCTGATTCAATCTCTGAGGTTGAGCAAGGGAGTATAATCAATCTAGAGGAATGGGGGTGCCAGTGGTGACACACAAATAACTGGCACTCATGTTGCCCCAGCAGCTGCAGCATACTGCCAAGTTGGCTCCAGTGACGAGGAGATAGGGGGTGAAGATGACATTGATGATGATGAGGTCACTGACTCCACCTGGGTGCCAGATCGAACTGAGGAATCAAGTGAGGAGGAGGGGGAGGAGGAGGAGGAGGCACAGTAAACACGAGGCACAACATCCTCTGTGACCAACCATAGCACTAGCCAGTCCAAGGCATCACAAGTCAGAGCTGCTCCGGTGCAGAGCGCTGTTGTCTCAAAGAACACATGCAGGAACTCTGCTGTCTGGGAGTTCTTTAAGAAATGTGCAGCAGACCTCACCATTGCTATTTGTAATCTGTCAGATGAGGCTGAATCGTGGGATAAACACCGGACACTTGGGTACCACGTGCTTGAGGCGACATATGAACAAGTGCCACACATCCCGTTGGCGCAAAACTTTGCGTAGGTCCTCCTCCTCATCTGTCTCTACCCACACTGTATGTCCTGCCATGTCATTGCCTACAACCTCCACCAACAGGGATGATGCTACAGTAATGGATGTACCAGCAGGTCCTTCCTCACAATGTGACATCATCCCAGTAGCTGAAGATTTACGCAGTCAGATTACGTTGCCGCAGCTGCTGCAGCGAAAGAAAAAATATAGTCCCAACCATCCCCGAGCACAGCGTCTAAATGCCAGCTTAGCAAAATTACTCGCATTGCAGCTGCTGCCTTTCCAGCTGGTGGACTCTGTTCCCTTCCGTGAATTTGCTGAATGTGCTGTACCACAGTGGCAGGTTCCAAAACACCATTACTTTTCATGCAAGGCCATTCCAGCACTATACCAGCACGTGGAAGACAATGTTATCCAGTCATTGGGAAAGGCAGTCAGCAGCAAGGTGCATGTCACTTTAGACACGTGGTCCAGCAAGCATGGACAGGGTCGCTACATTTCCTTCACGGCACACTGGGTAACGGATTGCAGCTGGGAGGGATCCAAGACGGGGCTCTGTGCTGGAGCTTGTTCATCCACCACACCTTCAGAAAGCTGCTTGTATGAGGTCTGTCTGCTCCACCACCACCACCTCTTCCTCCTCCTCCTTCTCTGTCTCTGGCGAAGTGGCAGTTAAACTGACGCCTGACAGAGTCTACGCAATGGCTCAAGCAAAAAGATGCCATACTGTGCTTGAGCTGGTTTGTTTAGGGGACAGAAGCCACACCGGGTCAGAAATTTTGTCAGCTCTGCAGGGGCAGGTGCAGAGATGGTTAACACCACGCCAGCTTGAGCTGGGAATGATCGTCTGCGATAATGGCAGCAACCTTCTCTCCGCCCTACGCAAGGGTAAATTGACGCATGTACCATGCCTAGCACACTTCCTAAATCTGGTGGTACAGCATTTCTTAACCAAGTACCCAGGGCTGCCAGAGCTTCTCATCCAGGCCAGAAAAGTCTGCAGCCACTTCAGACGGTCATTCCCAGCAAGCGTTCGCCTGGCAGAAATTCAAAGAGAATTCCACCTTCCCACAAACCGTCTGATCTGTGACATGCCCACCAGGTGGAATTCGACATTGGCAATGCTGCAGCGTCTGCACAAGCAGCAGAGGGCCATCAACGAGTACCTGTGTGAGTATGGCACAAGGACAGGTTCAGGTCAACTTGGTTTTTTTCCCCCCCCCCACAGTGGCTGATGATCAAGGATGCATGCACTGTACTGTCACGATTTGAGAAAGCAACGAGGATGGTGAGCAGGGACAGTGCATGCATCAGTGACACAATTCCTTTAGTGTTCCTGCTGGAGCACACTCTGCGGGGAATTATAGATGTGGCTCTAGAGGCAGAGCAGCGGGAGGAAGAGGAGGCCTTCCCTAGCTCTCAAGGCCCCAGTCTTTCCGCAGACAGCATTCCAGCGGGTCCTACTCAGATCAGACAGGAGGAGGAAGAGGAGGAATATTTAAGTAGTGGGGCCATTGAAGGTGGGGATTCCTCAAGGGAGGGTTTTGTGTGCCCAGAAACAGAAGGGCTTGTGCATGGCTGGGAGGAGGAAGTGCACGATATGGTCATCCTCATTGACCAGGAAGACTCGGCAGCTAATGCCACCTCCAACCTACGCTGCATGGGCTCCCTAATGATGCAAAGCCTGCTAAAGGACCCCAAGATTCGTGCTATGAAGGAGAGGGATCACTACTGGTTGGCAACCCTTCTTGATCCACGATACAAGGGGAAAGTTGCAGAGCTCATCCTGCCCGCACAGAGGGAGCACAGGATGAAAAAACTTGAGGACTCTCTAAAGCGACACTTGTGTAACACCTTTCCAGGCACTGGTAGATTACCAAGTGCTGACACATGTGCTTCTGAGGCTGCGGGTGATCAGAGGAATAGCGGTGAAGGCCAGGGCCACTTGACTGATGCTTTTTTCATTTTTTTTAGTCCACGATGCCCAAGGACGTCAAATGTAGGCACCCATTGCCAGCGTCTTCACCATATGGTGCAGGACTACCTAGGGGCAAGGGCAGACCTGGATACCTTTCCAGCAGATGATCCACTGGCTTACTGGGTGTTGAGATTGGATCACTGGCCAGAACTTAGCCAATATTCTATGCAGCTACTAGGTTGCCCTTCATCTAGCGTGCTTTCCGAAAGGACGTTCAGTGCCGCTGGAGGTTTTGTCACAGACAAAAGAGTGCGTCTGTCCACCGACTCTGTAGACCGGCTGACATTTATAAAAATGAATCAGTCCTGGATCAGCAGCTATCAATCTCCTGATGCTGAAGTAATGGAATAGATCGGGGATGTCCTCTTCTGCATTCACAAAACCTCCAGCACTGAACTCTTCCACAATACCACAAAAGGGTTATGGTGTGAAGGCACAATATTTGGCTGCACTGACGCCTGTGCCAGATTTATATCATTTTTTTTGAACCGCAGGGTCCAACCCTGCACTCTTCCACAATACCACATAGGGGTTACTGTATGATGATACTTGCTGCCCTGGCAGTCTTGCACCAAAGGCAGACTATCTGGGTGCACTGACGCCCATTCCCAGATTCATATCTTTTTAAAATAGGACCACATGGTCCACCCCTGCATTCTTCCACAATACCACAGAGGGGTTACTGTATGATAGTACTTGCATGCCTGGCACTAAAGGCACAATATCTGGGTGCACTGCCACTGACGCCTGTATCAGATTCATATCCTCAGAGGGGTTACGGTGTGACGGCACTGTTGCCGACGCTAAAAGCCCAATTTTAAAGCACCTATTGTTACCTTCATCCAAAGCCTGCATAAATTTCACAATAATCTAGCCAAAAAAATCACTAAACTTTTTCTGCGCGTCCTAAAATGTCTTTTCATACAGGCTGCCGCCCCAAGCAGTTGTTTATGGATAGATTAAAGGAAAAGCATTTACCGTCATATGAAACGTCATTTATTTGTTTTTAAGTGTTTCTATACATCCTAGAAATCTGCCACTTCACGGGCAGGTTATGGGGACCTCCTAGGCACGATATTTGAAGGAATTTTTGGTTTTTATTTTTAACCCTTATTTCATGGAAAACTCACTGTCCCTTTAAAAGGTTTTTTTCAAAAACTTTTTGTCCTTGTTTCCTGTCCCCCAGGGCACTACCCGGACCCCCATACACCTTTTATGGCAAATATGTAGCATATATGCCCTCTTGGAGGGCACTCTAAAAAAACGAATTTTCAGCCCCATTGACTTGCATGGGGTTCGGGTTCGGGTCCGGTCCCGAACAAATGGGAAGTTCGGGCTCGAACCGAACTCGGGGAGTGTTCGGCTCATCCCAATTCATGACACCAAGCGCTCGTAGCAGCGTTCATTTGGGGAGATGGCAGACATGGGCTTGAGCTGCATTTACAGAGATTTGTTTTACTTGTTTTGTTATAGCATGCTGATGGAACTTGACATATACACATAATGATATAATTTAAATCTCCCAAATCCACTGAAAAAAGGATATATAACTTGCCTCACTGCTCAAAAAAAGCATGACATCAAATCACGTTTAAACATGATGAGCATAAATTGGTCAAAATGAGCTCAACACACAGGGGTGAAATGTCTCAGCCGTGAAGGGGTTATTGACAGTAAATGCACAGCCACATTTGCCTTGATGTGGTAAATAGCAAGAGTCAACAGGATTTTTTTCTTTCATACACTGAAGTTTTGTATAGAATGGGTAGGATTAGTGTTCAGGTGTTTTTTTTAGCAAATAATAAAAAAAAAATCACTTTTAGATTTTTCTATACTGAATAATGTTTTATGTATATATCTTGTGGCTAATTTCTGGATTACACTTGTAGTCATTGGATTTATGGCCATTTTATTTGCCTCATTAATAGGATTCTAAGATTTATTGTTATAGATGGGCTCATCCACATATTTTGGAGCTAGTAATGCCATATAGAAATATTCCTATTAATGATTAAAAACATTCATGTTTCCAGTCTGGCGCCCCACCAACTTGAAATGTCAACAGCCATCACCGATGAGGCAGATATTAGTTGAAGTAAAAAGATAATTTAAAAAATTAGATGTGCAGTATAGATGATACTGGCAGTGCTACAATTTCAGAACATATTTTACGCAATTATTGATTTGTGTACAGGCACCATGAGGACCTGAATGATGCTCACATTGCAGCAGAAACTCACAGCACCAATTTGACCAGCACATGATGTATCACAGTTCCATGCACTAAGAACGTGGTCTTGTCTTGCTGTGCACTGGAGACGGTGACCTATTGGAATGACACCATTTTTATTACATGTCAAAATGTCATTGACAAAATGTTGTACATGCGAAATAAGTCGTAGACCAGGTTGCATGAAGAAAAATGGCGAAAAATTACGCAAACGTGGAAAAAAGATGAGTCTCCGCTCGAGCCACAGATGTCAGAATTAAGCAGTGTCTTGATAAATGAGTGCAATGTAGAGGAAAGTTAGACTCTTTTGTCAAGCAGAACTGAGCAGTGATTAATTATGCAGATTGTGTATTGGGCCAGTGATGTATCATGTTAGGTCAATGGACTATAGTTAAGGACCAAATCCATATCAATAAGCTGACATCATTTTCATTCAATATAAATAAACAAATAATAGTAATCTTAAAGTATTTTTACTGTTTAGTATTTGTTTTGTATAATAAAGACTTTTGTGGTTTTAACAGTTGTCCTTATTCGGGATGAGCCGAACACCCCCGAGTTCGGTTCGCATTCGAACTCGAACATTTCAAAAGTTCGAATTCGAACTTGAACTCAAAATTCGATTTTTAGATTGCCCTCCAAGATGGCATATATGCTAAATATTTGCCATAAAAGGTGTATGGGGGTCCGGGTAGTGCCCTGGGGGACAGGAAACAAGGACAAAAAGTAAAAAAAAAACATTTTTAAAGGGACAGTGAGTTTTCCATGAAATAAGGGTTAAAAATAAAAACAAAAAATTCCTTCAAATATCGTGCCTAGGAGGTCCCCATAACCTGCCCATGAAGTGGCGGATTTCTAGGTTGTATAGAAACATTTAAAAACAATGTCCGGGTAGTGCCCTGGGGGACAGGAAAAAAAGGACAAAAAGTTTAAAAAAATAAGTTTTTAACGCCTTCACTGCTGACGACGTGTGGGACATGTCCTCAGTTACTCCCGCTGTATGCTGAGGACGTGTCCCACACGTCATCAGCTTTGCAGGTCCCCTGGCGGAGATACTCACCTCTCTGTCTGGGGTCCCGCGGCGTTCTGACTTCAGTGTCCTCAGACGCTGAAGTCAAGCTCCTCCCGACATAAATGACATCATCGCGCAATGACGTCATTTCCAGGCGACCCCCGGCAATGGCGGGAGAACGCCTGGAAGGGAGGGGGAGGGATCCATTCTGATCCCTCTCCCTCCCAATCGGGAGGTCCCACAAAAAAAAGCCAGGCACCGCTTAAAAGGGGAGAGTCTCCCCCTTTAAGCGGTGCCTGGCTTTAACCCCTTAGGCACCGGGTCGCACTTGTGCTCGCGCAGCGTTCACGCAGGTTCACCCGCAGTAGACGTATATGCGCGTTTGTTGTGCTGAGATTGTAATACGACGTTCTGCGCAAACGGTTTTGCCCCTCGCATTAATGCATTTTTGCGTGCACGCAAACGTTTGCGTGAAGATTGTAATAGAGCCCAAGAGGTTTTAGTTTGCTAGAATGGCCATTGAAGCGTAAGCTCACTCGCCCCATCATGAACATGAACTGGGTTTTTACTCCTGGATGTAGCAGCCACTCTGAGTATGGGCGCAACGCCATTTTTTCTGTATGTATATTATGCTGTAACACCAGTTAGCCATTTTTGCTGCTGTTCCCTTTTCCATGTTTTTTGTTTTCAAACCCAAATGGGAAGTGATTAGAGCGTGTATAAATAAAACCCACCATTTTTGCATCTTAGCTGAAAAGCAACAAGAGAGCATGCAGCTGCTTAGGCTAGGGTCAGACTGAGGCAGTGCGAACGCGCGTTCTGGCGCACTTAATCACGGCCGCACTAGCAGCAGATGCCGGGCAATGACGGCCAATATACGAAGTACGGTCGCACAAAAGTCCGGCTGCGCAACGCAAGTGGAAAATGAACGCATTTTTTCGAGAACGTTAAACCACTAGTACTGACGTACAGAGTGCGCTGCGTCCGCTAGCGGCGTGTGTGCGTGAATTGGAGACATCAGACGCTGCTAATGTCCGGCCAACATAACGTCCAGATGCAAGAAGTGTTTTATTGATGATCCGTACAAAATCACGGATGAAACTGCGCATCGTATGACCGCTATTGCGTATTCCGTGAAAAAATGCGTCCATTCTTCGAACGCACATTTTCACGGACAACGTGAAAAATGCGTTAGTCTGACCCTAGCCTCAGAGGAGCGGCTTTTGGTGCATTGGTTAAGTACTCACTCTACAATGAGGTGCCTTGATGGGGCGAGTGAGCTTACGCTTCAATGGCCATTCGAGCAAACTAAAACCTCTTGGGCCATATTACATTGGTGCTAACTTAACCAGAGCTGTTGTAAACTTACCAGAGCCATTATAGGCCCCTATTACATGCATCGCGCAAATGCGCTCGAGCAGCTAAATTTTTTTTGCGCACGTAAAAAAATGTTAGTGCGCGCAAATTAACGCGGTAGTACGCTCCGAGCGCAGTTTTTCAGCCTTCAACTTTTTACGTGCGCAAATCCGACGCGCAAAGCCGGGCGCAAATGACCGTTGCGTGCAGGAATCGGTGGGCAGACTGTTTTTTCACGGGATTCAGCCAATCAGAATTAAGAACCACCATTTTCTAAAGTTAGGTTGTTGCGCCTGTCAAAGTCAATCTGCGTATATGTGCTGCAGCAAAAAAAAATTGACAAATTATTAATTTTTTATGTCTGGGTATGTGTAGAATGTGTAACTGTACTGTGTTGTATTTTTTTTTTATTGCTGAGTTATTTCGTTTCGGCCACAACTATCATATTTGCAGTTAACACCAAGTTTTCAAATACGTTATGAAAATATGCGCAAACATCGCTCATACGACTTTGCGCGAAGATTGTAATACCATCCGCACTAACGCATTTGCGCTCACAATGTTAAGTATAGGATGCACGCACGACCTTGCGCTCGTGCTGGGTTCACGCAGGGTCAATCGAGGTAGACGATAACGCGCATCGTTTGTGCGAACGTCGTACTACGACGTTCCACGCAAATGGTTTTGTCCTCGCGCAAAAGCGCATTTGCACGCACGCAAGTGCGCTGCGCGAAGCGTGTAATAGGGGCCATCGTCTATGGAGGTTTTCAGTTTACAACAGCTCTGGTTAAGTTAGCACCAAAATTGTAATACTACTCCTTGTGTTTTGTTGCACATGGAATTGTATAGAAACGAGCGCAGATGACACTTTTTTTCCTTGCCATGTTTTATACAATAACTGGGTTGTTACACCTGGCTGTTGAAGCCTCTCTGAGTATGGGCGCGACGTAATTGTTTTTTTTACAAGACATTAGTCAAACCTGAATAATGTTCGGCAAAGATGAGAAACAAACTAATTGGAATAGCTCTTTCTCCATCTGCTAGGTGCACATTGACGTCTCCCATAGAAAGTATAGGAGACGTTAATGTTCAGTAAGCAGGCGCCACATCCGAGATCAAGTAGAGCTTGCATCTTTAATGGAATAAGCCAAAAAAAATTGGCACTGGGCTCAAGCTGTTCTGCTATACGGCTCGAGGGCTCTGCTTAATGGTAACATTGGAAAAAGGTCCCAGATTTTCTGTTATTTCCTTTTCTGCTTTAACTAAGTAGCAGTAAACATTATATCACCTTTTCAGTTCCTTTTTCTCTTACAATTTCATGTCCACAAGTACACACTTTGTGACATCAAGCATTCTTGTTATCTAGAATGTTCCCCATTTTTATTGTAATCTTGCTATCCTCTGCAATTTAAAGTATTGTATCCCTCATGCATGAATCTGATATAAAGATACAAAATAATAGGAAATTTCTAACGCTTCTTATGAGTAATGTTTCCTATTTAAAAGATAAAGATTTTTTCAGTGCCCTCTTTAGATTGCAAGTCATCTATATCAATACATTGACTCAAAATAAATCTATGGCCACTTACATCGGAATATTAGCTGTTTTGTTTCATTCTTTTTTCAATTTGTGCAAAGGTTATTATGCCATCCAATAATTATTTGCAATTTGTGCTTCTTGGTCTGCACACTGGAGACCGGTGCTTTTTGTTAAAAAAACACAATGAATAATAAACTGGGCTTCATTTGGACTCTGCAAAATAAAATGTAATTGTTGAGGTTTAACCTCCCTGGAGGTTATCCCAAGTGTGGCTCGGGGTTAAATTTCACTGCTGAAAGTGGTAACCCCCGAGCCACACTCAGGCTGGATACCAGTGATGTGCGGTGAGGTCAGTGGCTGGTGAGGCACTGGCTAGTATCAGAGCCAGATATACACAGGGTTACGCAGACGCAATTTGCGCATTTGATTATCGTTCTATAGGAGAATAGAGTTTCAATATTTATAAAGTAAAGTTCGCATTTTTTTTGTTTTAAGAGCATGCACTTACAATACTGACTAATAGAGGGCACTATTACACATGCGGATTGCTGAGCTCTGCCTGCTCGCCCCCCCCCCACGACTGACGAGGACAGTCACATGACTGTCCTGCGTCAATCAATCCATGGGGAGCTCTGCCTCCCATGGGAGGTGTTTTGTTTTTGAAAAAAAAGAAGTGCTTGAGACCAATGGAGCTTTCCCATTGGCTCAAGCTTTCAATTGCTCTCAGTACCTCTGGAGGCACTGAAAAGCCTAGAACCAGGAAGTTAGCTTGAGCTCCGCAATTAGTGTAGCATTCAGCAAGTCAAACTGCATAGGCTAGGCTGGCTCAGTGCTGCCCCTGCTGTCTGTGTAGTAAATCACACACACGAGCCGGCAAACTGAAAGTGCAGGCGAAAAAAAGCAGAGGATAGAGAAGCAAAGCGAGGGAGCGTGGAGAGGTGATTATGAGAACTTTTTTCAATAAATAACATTTTATTTACAGTTTAAATATACACACATGTCATTACAGCGCAATGAGCACATTAATTTACTGGAATGGCAGGGGAAGGCTCTGCCTCCCCTGCCACCCCTGACTGCACGTCCCTGCTGGATACATACCTTTACCTGCGCTCCCTCGCTGACCTCAGCGATCGCATTCTCCACAAGTGATCGCGGAGTCCTGCTTCCTGGTTCCCTTCTCGTGAGAATGGAACCAGGAAGTTGCATTCGTCCAGAGGAGACTGTGGGGGACAGTGAGGGAGCGCAGGACAGGTATGTATCCAGCGGCAGCCCGAGTGTGGCTCGAGGTTAACGCTTTCTGCAATGAAATTAACCCCCGAGCCATACTCTAATACTGCTAGGGGGCTAGATAAATTGTATCGAGTCTGACATATAAAATCAGAATCGGAACGCCAGGGAGGTTAATGTGGCCCAACATGCAGACAACCAATAGGCCCGTCCTTAAGATGGCTGGATGTAGACTACAAGAATGCTACAAAAATTAGCAGGGTTGACACAATAGCTGGGTTCAGAACATTTAAGGACAATATCTATATTACAAAGTATCCGAAGGGTTAAAGCGATAATAAGATCTATACATAGATAACACCAAAATCATGGATATTCTGATCACTTTGGATAAACCATTGTTCTCCACATATTTGGGGAGTTGGGAAAAAGATTTGGTAGTTAAATTAGATTTAAATGAATGGAATGGAGCTTTTCTTTTTAAATCATGAAATCTATTAATTTATTAAATCTGGTAGAAACCCAATTTAAAATAATTAATCGCTGGTATTTAGTCCCCAAAAAAATCAATACATTGTATCCCACAAGTTTGCCTCTATGTTGGAGATGCAATGATAAAGTGGACTCATCATCAGCAACTAAAAAGTCAAATAAAAATGGAAAAAGAAATGGGACTAGTTTATAATAGCTCTCCAAAAAAATCTTACACCCTCAGTATATTGGCAAAAAGCATCTAGACACTTATTTGGAAACCTTTACGGCACGTTAAGATTATTCTGTCCATTGAAATACTGAAACCATAAATAGATTTTGTATAGATGGTTAACCTAGACCTGTCTGTTCATTTGTACCCGTGCTCGCTCAAATGAAATGTTGATTATTGTGTGATTTTTTTTTTTTTTAGTTATGTATGTTTTATTTAATTTGATATGTATTTTTGTAAAAAATGTAAAAAAATAAAATAAAATAAATAAACAAGGGGCTCTATCACGTCCTTTAAGCTAAAACTAGCATCAGCATTAGCGCTAGCTTAAAGGAGGTCATAGTGCTGTGGCCAGATCAATTTTGAATCGCAAACGGGTTAAAATATCGATTAGCGCTCGTTAATTTGCAATTCATAGCGTGAGTTTACTGTACTTTGTGCTCCCTATACTTCACATGGGTAGTGAAAAGTGAAAGCACAGATAAACTAGCATTAGGATCACTTGGTCATAACGCTAGTTAATAAAATCTGGCGCTAGCTGAAAAAGTTAACACCAGCTCAGAGGTGTAGGTAACTGAATGCGTTGCTGCAGAATCTGTTACCTGCAGCTCAAAACCTCCCCAAAAACAAATATTCACCTCTTATCCCGAGGCGAGAACGGTGGCCCAATCCGCTGCTTCTGGCCGCTGGGAGCAGAGTGAGACTGGGGGAAGAAAGTCCCCCGTCTCCCTCCGCAATCACTCCACCGACCAGCAGGATCTCGCGTGACGTAAGATCCTGCCGGTCATGTGAACCAGGCACCACGATCCTCCATGGAGTCCTAAGGATGCCATGGAGGGGATGCTGGGGACGGCACTGTAGTGCTGCCCTAGCATCCGCAAGCTTAGGGATCGCTAAGGGCAGGCTGCCGGACTCGGCACCTGCCCCGGGATCTGCTGGGGAAACCGGGACGCTAAGGGGAAGTTAGCGAGCGCTACTTTTTCCCCTTAGTGTTCTGATTTTAGCTCAAGGCAGCTGATAGTGCCCAAGATCTATACAGGAGACGGGTTCAGTACACTTAAAAGATATACATATATACACACATACAGATATACAAAAGACCAGAGCAGGAGAGAGCACTTAGTCTAGGGAGGAAAAAAAAAGGTTCACTGCCCAGGTGCTACCCACAAGGGTAAACAGAACTACGGAAAATGGGAGCACACCGGGACTTGTAAAACAAATAAATTGATTGGGTATACATTAAAAAACAACTTTTGGCCCCTACGAGCCGTTATCAAGCTATGATACCTTGATAAAGGCTCTTAGGTGCCGAAACATCGGTTTTTAGGCTAGGGTCAGACTAACGCAGTATTAACGTGCGTTTAGCAGCACTAAATAATGGCCGTGCTAGCAGCAAATGACGTCCAATGCCGGGCAGCATACGAAGAACGGCTGCCAAAAGTGCGGCTGCGCAACGCAAGTGGCAAACGAACGCATTTTTTCAAGAACGTGAAACCGCTAGTACTGACTTACAGAGTGCGCTGCGTCCACTAGCGGCATGTGTGCGTGATTAGGAGACGTCAGACGCTGCTAATGTCCAGCCAACATAACGTCCAGACACAAAAAGGGTTTTATTGATGATCCATACAAAATCACGGACGAAAATGCGCATGGTATGACCGCTATTGCATATTCCGTGAAAAAATGTGTCCATTCGTTCAAACGCACTTTTTCACGGACAACGTGAAAAATGCGTTAGTCTGACCCTAGCCTTAATGTATACCAAATAAATGTATTTGTTTTACAAGTCCCGGTGTGCTCCCATTTTCTGTAGAATATATATATATATCACAGTATCAGAAGGATTAAATAGCAGACAACCAAGAAACAAAAATAGAATAAGGTAGGAGGCATTATGAAAAATGGATTTAAACAAGGCTTGGGACAATACTGCAAATCGAGACACGCTTCAGAGGATCAAAGGAGTAGGAAATCATTACAGGGCACCTAGAAGTGTTGCTGGCCGATTTTAAGTGCATCCCGCAGTTGTGATTGGCCGCTTTGGCACGCATGCGTGGGAAGGAAAAGGCCGAGGAGCGGAGATTGGCGATCTCGGACGCGGTCTTCGGCTGTTGATGGTGGGACTATCACGCATGTGCGGTGCGCAATCACTCCCACCTGCTCAGCACCCAGCAGAGACGCCACGCACTCTGGCGTGCATGACAATAAATATTGGAGTAAGGTCTTACCCCTAACAACAAAGTATGTGACTATATTCAGTTAATAAATAGAAGTTATTTTAAACTATTGCTACAATGTTGTTACAAATGTTACAACATTGATATTTGCATTTGGAAGTTGGGGAATTTAAAATAGTTCCTTTTTGATTATGTATACATTAATGAAGTATTTAAAGAGGCCACTGGCTTCTTAGTTCATGGCTGGATCACATCACCCTCTCCATGGTATTGCACACTTCCGACCATGTCTCATATTCCATCTTAAACACTTGAATGCGGCTTCTTCGACCAGAGTTGTTTGCCAACATCTTCCGTGCCAGTGATGCAGAAAGTTGTTTTGGTTTTAAGCGCTGCAGCCAATTCAAAGTCTTAACCGTACAAATTTTTATTTTATTATGGGATTTGGATTTGAATGCCGCACTGCTCTTGACTTTTTCTTTTATCCGAGAGGATAGCATTGGCAGCATACAGTAATTCTTCAGTGAGATTTTCTGCTGACTTTTTTCTTTCTTTTTTTAATAAATCCTTACTTTTATAAAAGGCATTTTTTCTGCAGAGAATCGCCAATATTTATAAATATATTTTACTATAAAGACATGCACTGCTTAAAACAGTCAGGGTTATTCAGAAGAAGGCGAAAGTCAGGAGAACTGGCAGAAGAGAGCAATCTAGACCAAATAGCCGATTTGGAAAGTAAGATAAATGGGAGAATATTTTTGGTTTGGCTATTTTGACCTAGAATTTTCACTTCTCCAGTCATTCTCCGGAGTTTCGCCTTTCTTTGTATAGACCTGAATATTTTGTTACAGTCAGATATAATTATTTTGTAATAGATCTTTATTTTTTAAATTTTCATTTTTATTTCTCTTTTTTAAAATTGAAGTCATGTTGTCTATGTCTGCTTGTAAAAATATTACTGCTTATATGACAAGGGCCAAATAGTGCTGGGTAGACGTTGATAACTGGGTTAGATCACCTCAAAAAGCAAGTCATTTACCAAAACTGGTATGAAGAAGGATAACCGGTGTCAGGGTCATGGGTGCCCGAGGCACATTAATGCAAGTGGGGAGCAGAGGCTAGCCTCCCTGGTCTGATTACACAGAAGAGCTACTGTGGCTCAAACTACTCAAAAAGGTAATTCTGGCCATGATAGAAATGTGCCAGACCACACTTGTCACATACCACCTACCTAGAGATTGTTGGAGCATATACACCTCCTTCATGGTAATGGTGTTCCCTGATGGTAGCAAATCTGATCCACGGAGGACCCACCTCGCAGGACTTGCTGCCAATGTCTTGGTGCCAGATACCACAGGACACGTTCAGAGGACTTGTCAAGTCCATGGGTTGATGCAGCAAAGCTGTTTTGGAAAAAGGAAATCTATACCAGTAAAAACAGGCATAAAATCAAACATAAAATATAGCATAAAATCAATAAAAAGATATAAAAATTAGCTTCTTGTAAGGTGTCTGTGTCTCTGTGAATGTGTCTCTAAGGACAAAGTCTCTGTGTGGTCTCTTCAAGTGCCAGTGTTGGTGGCGGGGGGGGGGTCTTTTTCTTTTACCCCTCTGCGGTCACTTGGTGGTATATCCCTTTCCAACTTTGTGATACAGAATGAAGAGAAAATGTGGCAGAGTTGGCGCTTCAGATGCTCTGGTGGTGATATATTTTGCAGGATCTGTGCTTGCTTCTGGGGTTCTCTGTAGCCCTTAGAAGCAAAAATCATATACTGTATGGTGTAGCACAGTTTAAAATAATGGTGCAAATGTACCATAATTTATGATACTGACATTTACTGGTGTCTCAAAGCTCAGACACCAGATTTGAAGGCAGCCAGTGATATTATCTAGATGCACCGGATCACCTGCTATCAACCTCAGCCACCTCCTTGGTAGATGTGAATCAGCCAGGACCCAAATAGGATAAATACATGGTGGTTTTATTAAAACTAATAGTAAAAGTATAAAATATAAATTAATAGTACACCAATACGTGTTTCGCCTTAAGTGGCTTCATCAGTTGGTGTGTCTGTGAACTGATGAAGCCACTTAAGGCGAAACGCGTATTGGTGTACTGGAGCTTATAACTAAAAGGAGATTACCAGTCTACAACATTTTTAAAGCAGTTTTAGAGTAAATTTAAAAACAATACTGACTATTAAAGCAAAAGCTGTTTAAGGATATTTCAGCATTATTTTTATTCCTTCAGTTCAAAACATAACAGCATGATTAAACAAAGGGTTTACCTTTAATACAAAGTTTGCATTAAACACAGAAAGCAATGCAACATGCGTTACAATTTCATTTGTTCACTTCCTGACTTGTGTGTCTATCTATATCTCCAGAGTATTGCAGAATGCAGTGATACCATTTATAGTTGGCCCAACGTCACATTTACAAGACAGGATTTCAAAAGTTGACCTTTCTTCTTCAGGTCTCAAAGTGATGCAGAGGCCTTAAGACCTGAGGACGAGAGGTCAACTTTCAAATGCTTGTCTATTAAATGTAATGTTGGTCCAAATAAAAAAAAGCTATCACAGCATCCTGCACTGCACTGGGGATTTTGGCATCTGGAGTAAAAGACCAAATGCTATCTACACAAAAATGGTGTACGGCTTGAAGGAGAAAAGTTACCAGGAAAGGCTTAATGATCTTAACATGTACAGCTTGGAAAAAAGACGAGACAGAGGAGATATGATAGAAACATTTAAATACGTAAAGGGAATCCACAAGATAGAGGAAGGGAGTATATTTAAAAGGAAACAAAATAGCAAAACAAGAGGACATAGTCTTAGATTAGAGGGGCAAAGGTTTAAAAGTAACATCAGGAAGCATTATTTTACTGAGAGGGTGGTGGATACATGGAACAGTCTTCCAGTTGAAGTGGTAGAGGCCAAAACAGTAATTGAGTTTAAGCAAGCATGGGATAGGCATAAGGCTATCCTAAACAAAAGATAAATCCAGATAAAGTATCCATGTAATTGGGCAGACTAGATGGGCCGAAAGGTTCTTATCTGCCGACATTTTTCTATGTTTCCACGAATATATAAATACATATTGTCACAGGGGGCGCTATAGCGCTGTCCTCTAGGGCAATTACGGCACGGAAACGTCTCTTTATACAGCACAGGGTTTTTATTTCGACACTCCAACAAACAAAATATACCAGAAAACAAAGCCTAACTAACTCGTCTGAGTGCTGACTAAACAATAAACGTCCCTCACTACCTTGGGAAAATAACGAAAAGAAATACCATCTTTTTGAAGTCCTCGTTCCAAGCTGCCAAACCGGGGGGGGGGGGTGTGTGTGTGTGTGTGTGTGTGTGTGTGTGTGTGTGTGTGCTCTCACTGGTTCCTCACACCCAGGAAACCTTTAAGTGCTTTTTAATTAGCAGATGTGGAGACCTTGCAGCACAGGGGGAACCATTTAAAACAAATATTTTCCTCCTTGGTTTCAAACAGCCCACTGCCCTCTCACAAACACAGGGGGAATGTACACACCGTCGCACACAATTCCCCTCACCTTATCACAATATATATAACAAACCGGGAAGACCACACACCAACTCACTTAACAGTCAACAACTTTAACAGTAGCTTATACATTTAAAGATTTTAACCCTTCAAAGATTCTAACAGCTATTAACCCTTTCAAGATGTCAACAATTTGTAACCCATTAAAGATTTTTTACAAGGTTTTTAACCCTAAGCTCTGTGGGAGTTTTTTGTTTTTTTTGAGAAAGGATACATTGAGATTTCTCTCGCTTTCAAGTATGTCCTGGGTGGCGAGTATGTACCGTTAGGTGTCTTGCCCAAGGACACTTACTGGAGAGGTGCTCTTGCCAAGATCGCACCTGTGTCTCCACAGTCTCTCTCCAGTTATAGAGCAGTGATGTTACCTCTACTCCATCTAGCCGGTACTTAGTACTGGTTAGTTAAGAGTTGTCAGACTCTTTAAAGGGTTAAAATATTTAAATGTATGTGCTACTGTTGAAGTCTTTGAATGTGTTATTATTATTATTATTATTCTTTATAAAGTGCCAGCATATTCCGCAGCGCTGTACAATAAGCACAGTATAGACAGGGTTACAATACATTGAACAACATTTGACAAACAGTACAGGAGGAGATGAGGGCCCTATTCCCGTAGGAACTCACAATCTGGGAGGGTTGGGGTTGGAAACAGGAGGAGAGGACTGTAAGGTGAGAGGGATTGATGGTTGTGTCAGTGAGTTGGGTGGTAGGCTTCCCTAAATAGGAATGTTTTAAGGGAGCGTTTGAAGGAAGAGAAGTTAGGGGAAAGTCTGACAGTACGAGGGAGAGCGTTCCAGAGAGTGGGGGCTGCGTGTGAGAAATCCTGCAGTCTATCATGGGAAGAGGTGAGGCGGGGAGAAGCTAGGCGCAGGTCACTGTTTGACCTTAGGGAGCGGGCTGGTGTGTATTTGGTGATTAGTGAGGACAGGTAGTGGGGAGCTGAGTTAGTTAGTTGGTGTGCTCTCCTCCTGCTGTGTTGTATTTTTTGTCATTAAAAGCACCCACCCTCTATGGTTAGTAAAGTTTGAGTGCTGCCCTCCTGTTGTATTCTCTCTCGTCCTCTATCTATACACTCACCGGCCACTTCATTAGGTACACCTGTTCAATTGCTATTGCTATTGCTTAAGTTACAGTTGCAAGTTTTTATAAAGCGCTAACAGGTTCCGCAGAGCTGTACAATGGGGGAGCACAAACATGAGACATACATGATACACAAGGAAAAGACAACCCTGCCCGTAGAATAGCTTGTTTGTTAACACAAATTGCTAATTGACCAATCACATGACAGCAACTCAATGCATTTAGGCATCTAGACGTGGCGAAGGCAACTTGCCGAAGTTCAAACCAAGCATTAGAATGGGGAACAAAGGGGATTTAAGTGACTTTGAATGTGGCATGGCTGTTGGTGCCAGATGGGCTGGTCGGAGTATTTCAAAAACTGCTGATCTACTAAGATTTACACCACAACCATCTATAGAGTTTACAGAGAATGGTCCAAAAAAGAGAAAATATCCAGTGAGCGGCAGCTGTGTGGATGAAAATCCCTTGTTGATCTCAGAGGAGAATGGGCAGACTGGTTCGAGATGATAGAAAGGCAACAGTAACTCAAATAACCACTCGTTACATCCAAGGTATGCAGAATACCATCTCTGAATGCACAACACGTGCAACCTTGAAAACGAGAGAAATCTCAATGTAGTCTTCCTGGTAAAACACTTTCTCAAAAAAACAACTTTGTAGCAGATGGGATACAGCAGCAGCAGACCACACCAGGTGCCACTCCTGTCAGCTAGCACCAGAAAACTGAGGCTACAATTTGCACAGGCTCACCAAAATTGGAAAATTGAAGACTGGAAAAATGTTGTCTGGTCTGATGCATCTCAATTTCAATTCTCCTCCTGGTAAAGGCATAATAAGCACAAAGCAGCTGTCCAGGAGTGGCTGCGGCTCGTTGCATAACCAGACCTTCGCTAAAAAAAAGCCATCTAGTATGGCAAGGAGGGCTCTGTGTTAAAACAGGCCCAGGATGCAAAAAGCTGAGAAATTGTGGAATTCATTTGCATGCCCTACCCAGAGTTCCTTGCTGCATATAGGGAATGTAGCATCTGAGCTCCGTAAAACAGTTTTCTGAATTGCTGGGATGTGTAAATGTCTTATATATATATATATATTTATAAATGTCTCCAAAAAGCCCTGCACTCCAATTTATCCCATACGTTACTTGCTCCGGTACACAGTCTTACAGTAGCAATATAAGTTCCCAAAGATTCAGAAGCACACGGAGACTGCTGGTTTAGGTGACAATTAAAAAGTATTTATTTAGAAAAACAACGTTTCAGTTCCCAATGGAACTTTCTTCAGGATGACACTCTGGTCGGCTGTTCATCGGCTTTTTTTGGAGGCGTTCGGTGGTTTTGTGGCGACTCATCGGGTGTGTTAGGTTTTTTTTCTCGGCGGTTTAACGGATCTCTCCGATGTTTTTTCAGCGGGTGTTGCGGCAGTTTTTCCATTCGAATCGGTAATTTTTGCGCCGGTTTCTCGGATGTGGTCAGCGGCTTTTCCCTGCACTTCGGGGTCCCTGCAGTGAATGCTGAATTGAATTCACCGCAGGGTGGGCGAATTCCAGTGTGTTAAGGGACACCATCTATTGTATATAGAACACCTCATCCCAACAATTTAAAACATGTTTAAACAATAGCTCTAAAATTTTGAATTCTATACATTTATATTTCTCTTGTCTGTTTCAAAATAGTCAGTTTTGATTTTATGTTCATATGTTAACTATTAATGTGGATAAGTGCAAGATAATGCACCTGGGGCGTAAAAACCCAAGGGCTGAATATAGAATATTTGATACAGTCCTAACCTCAACATCTGAGGAAAGGGATTTAGGGGTTATTATTTCAGAGGATCTAAGGGTAAGTAGTCAATGTAATAGAGCAGCAGGAAATGCTAGCAGAATGCTTGGCTGTGTAGGGAGAGGTATTAGCAGTAGGAAAAGGGAAGTGCTCATGCCACTGTACAGAGCACTGGTGAGACCTCACTTGGAGTACTGTGTGCAGTACTGGAGACCGTATCTCCAGAAAGATATAGACCTCTTAGAGAGAGTTCAGAGAAGGGCTACTAAAATGGTGTACGGCTTGAAGGAGAAAAGTTACCAGGAAAGACTTAATGATCTTAACATGTACAGCTTGGAAAAAAGACGAGACAGAGGAGATATGATAGAAACCTTTAAATACGTAAAGGGAATCCACAAGGTAGAGGAAGGGAGTGTATTTAAACGGAAACAAAGTAGCAAAACAAGAGGACATAGTCTTAGATTAGAGGGGCAAAGGTTTAAAAGTAACATCAGGAAGCATTATTTTACTGAGAGGGTGGTGGATACATGGAACAGCCTTCCAGTAGAAGTGGTAGAGGCCAAAACAGTAATTGAATTTAAGAAAGCATGGGATAGGCATAAGGCTATCCTAAACAAAAGATAAATCCAGGTAAAGTATCCATGTAATTGGGCAGACTAGATGGGCCGAAAGGTTCTTATCTGCCGACATTTTTCTATGTTTCTATCAGTTATTCAGAGAAAGGTGAAACTCTAGAGAACCTTTGGAGAAGTGAAAATGCTAGGTCAAAATAGCCAAACCAGAAAAAATCTCCCATTTATCTCACTTTTCAAATCAGCTATTTTGACCTAGAACTTTCACTTCTCCAAAGTTCTCCGGAGTTTCACCTTTCTCTGAATAACCCTGTATGCCTCCCATGTTTCAAATGATTGCCATTCTAATATTTTTTCAAGAAAATGTGCATTCATACAGTGGTTAATAGCATGCTACCTCATCTGGTAGGTAACTATTCTATACAGGATCATATATACATTCACTTTCAGATAGCATGCTATTTCAAATTTTTTCCTTTGTGTTCTATTTGCAAGTAAAGGATTGCCTGGAAGAAAGAAAAAAAAAACCTTCCTACTACCGTAAGCTATGTTTTATGTTTTACTAAGGAAAACAAACAAAAATAATGCCTCAATCGCCTTGATGAAAACTAGTTTTGGTAGAGTCATGATTCAACATCCCGTGTCAACAGTTCTGTCTAACACTATATGCCTAGCTGCAATTTCACAGTCTTCCTGCAAATTGAGTTTTACTGTGATAAATATATTTATTCCAGAAACCAATGTTTTTATACATGAATTTGACTGGAGAAAACTTTTATCAGAAAGGATTTTCATAGTACTCCTAGGTATCAAACAATAAGCAGTTTTGCAGCCTCATATATTTCGGTATAAACATTGTGATTTGAATGTGACCAAGGACGAGCATAATTTCACTAACAAAATCAGAACATTTTGTTTCTGATACAATTATGAGTTGCAAAGTACAAATATTTCTCTTAATGAACTGTTAAAATCAGAAAGTCATAGAAAACCAAGAAAAAAGACGCATATTTAATAGTGAAAAAATATGGCTTGGGGCTTATTCCAGTAACTCCATCTTTCTGTACAATCTATCCATCTAGCTATTCATCTTTCCATTTTCCTGTATCTACCTACATTAATGTAATATCTCTAGGGCCCCATTACATTCTTCACGCAAAAATGCACGGTAAACGCGTGAATTTTTGCACGAAGCGTTAAACGTTAACGCGTATAAATTAACACTGGTATTACAATCCTCGCGCATTATTTCATCCGTCAAAAAATAACACGCGCACAAACACGCTTGCATTAACGTTGCGTGCAGAAATCTGTGTGCGGACTGTTTTTTCACGCGATTCAGCCAATCAGAATTAAGAACCATAATGAAGTCTTGAAGCACCTAAGGCGTAGGGCTCTTAAGTTGCCTCTGATGCCAGGACGCAGGGAGGATTTTTCTAGAAAGGTTTTGCAGCACGTGAGGAGATTGAGCGGGAGTGGTGTTGGAGGACTCGCCAGGAGGGTACTTAAGGCGCATGTGGAGAGGATTTGCGCGCCTTTTTCTCCTGAGGTAGAGCGGTTAAAATCTGTGCTGCGTCAGAAAACGGTGTTTTTTTTCGGCTTTATGTCTTAAAAATTTTTTTGGTGAATGGTGGAAGGCGGTGAACTGGAGTCGCTATTGGAGTTAGTGCGGGACGCGGCTCGGTATCGTGGTGTGGAGTGGGCCAGAAGAGGCCTGTCGGAGGTGTTGGTGGCAGACGCGGAAGGGGGATCTCGGCCTGCCAGGATTTCGAGGCCTCCGGAGCGGTTCAGTCCGGGAGGCGAATCCAGTGGTGTATCGGCGGCCGAGAGGTTGAGATTGGAGGCTGTGAGAGGTCGTGGAAGGTTGGTTCAACGGATGTTGGCTGGTGGCGACGCAGTTGGGATTGAGGCTGGCGTGAGCGCTTCCAGACGTGTGGAAGGTAGGCGCTCGAGGCCGAATCGTTTGATTCATCATTTATCCTTTCCAGGGGGGGAATCGGTGAATGATAATATTGGCGAGGAGTTGGCCTCGGTGTCATACGTGTCATTTGATTCCGCGGTCAGTTTGGTCCGTGATGCAGGACGGGGGGCTTTAATGGCTAAGGTGGATATTGAGTCGGCTTTTCGGCTTTTACCTATTCATCCTTCGTGTCATCTTCTGGGATTTTGGTTTGAAGGTGAATTTTATGTGGATTTAAGTTTGCCTATGGGTTGTTCCATTTCCTGTTCCATTTCCTGTTCCTTTTTTGAGTGTTTCAGTACATTTTTGGAATGGGTGGGCCGTGAAGTGGCAGGGTCGGATAAACTGACTCATTATCTGGATGATTTTTTTGTGTGTGGGAAGAGAAGGGACAGGAGAGTGTCTGCACATTCTTCGGTCTTTTCAGTGGGTGGCACACCGATTTGGTGTTCCTTTGGCTTCTGATAACCGGTGCTGGACCTTCCTTTTTATCACTTTCTTGGGAATTGAGATTGATTCAGTTAAGAGTGAGTGTAGTTTACCTGTTAAAAAAGTGGTGGAAGCTTTGAGGCAAGTAGAAGGGGCCCTGTCGGTTAAAAAATTACAGTTGAGAGAGCTGCAATCGCTGATTGAATTTTGCGTGCAGCGTCATTCTGGTTGGAAGAGTCTTTTTACGTGGATTGGCTTTGGCGACACGGGGTGTTCAGGAAGGTCATCACTTTGTTAGAATATATGGTGCAATGAAGGAAGATTTGGAAGTGTGGAAATCCTTTTTGGTGGTGTTTAATGGGGTGGCCATATTCCCTTCGAAAGAGGTTTTGGCGAAAGAACTGGAATTTATCACGGACGCCTCAGTAGGTGTTGGTTTTTGGGTATATTTTGGGGGATGTTGGTGTGCTTCTCGTTGGCCTGATATTTGGTTGGCATCTTCTTTGGTGCGGAATTTGGCTTTTTTGGAGTTGTTTCCATTAGTGGTGGCCTTGGAGCTGTGGGGAGGTGCTCTGGAGGGGAGAAGGATTCTGTTCCGTTCTGACAACATGGCGGTGGTGTCGGCGGTTAATTCTTTGTCAGCTTCTTCATTGCCAGTCATCAGATTGCTGAAAAGATTTGCGTTGATGTGTCTTAAGTTTAATGTTTTATGCAGGGCAAGGCATGTTCCGGGTCGCCTTAACTCAGTGACGGATGCTTTGTCTCATTTTAAGTGGGACAAGTTTCGTTCCCTGGCTCCGTTGGCAGAGGAGGTGGGCACCCCTTGTCTGGAGGGCCTTTGGCAGCTAGGCTCGGAATTTTTGGAAGATGGGTGAGAGGTTCTTTGTCTGAGTCCTCTCGGAAGGCCTACTCGCGAGTATGGATGGATTGGGACGCTTTGGGTGAACGGTTCAGGTACGTTTCAGTGGGTGGATTGGATGAGGAAAGTCTGCTCAGGGCATACCTCATTCGGTTATTTGAGTCAAGGGCATCTCCTGGAGTGGTTCGGCAGTCTTTAGCCGCCTTGGCTTTCCTTTTTCAGGTATCGGGGAAAAGAGATGTCACTAAGGAACTGGTCTCCTCACACCGAGGAAATGATTAAATCCCTATTTAATTAATAAAAACATTAACTTTATTGATATAATTTAAAATAACTACACCTCTTTTGTGATGATCATATCCAATGACCAACAGTAAACTGCCTATAGCAATTAATTGCTTGATTAGCGATACGTGACTACCTCAGATACAAAGTTTGTATCAACAATACTTGGATCATCTAGGGAAATTGCCCAATCATTAGAGTGTATAGTGCAAATAATATTCAGTATTTTCAATCAAACGTTGCTCACAATTTTTGTATATATATTAAATAGTCGGGATCAAAAGCCGGCATCGATATTTGGTATTGATCCTTGAGGATGTTAGACTAAAATTGCTTAAGACTTCTCATATCTAACGTCCCATCAGATTGATGATTCTGGCTATGTTGCAAGATATAATCGTAAGTTGGCAATTCAGTAGCCTAGATGTAATAACACATTAATTGACCACCAGACTTCTTGACCTCTTTCAATAGATATCCAAGAAATGCCGCAAAAAATTCCACCATGCGGGACAATTAAACACAGCAGTGGTTTACAACAAATTGTGTCCTCAGTCAACTGTTACCAATTCTATAACATATTGTCAACATTTAGCCGTCCTTAGTGGGGAACACATAAATTCAAAATTCCCCGAGTTCACCATTCATAAGACGGATTGAAACTGCGGGTGTGGTTTACATTTATATTGAGCGTAAACAGCGCTGTTAATTAATCCACATACCCCAGTCAAAATTGTTTAAATATCCGAAGTCTTCTTTTAACCACTTCAATGCGGAGGACGCGCTCAGCGCGTCCTCCCATTGGGGTCAGCGTTCGGCCGGGTTCCGGCCGATCGCTGGCCCCCTTGGTGCGGGCTGACATCCTCGATGTCAGCCCAGCATCCAGAACCACAGCCGCTGAAATTAGGTGTCATCGCGGCAGCGCGATGACACCTAATTCAGGCGCCCCCCGCATGTGCGGAGGAGGCGCCTGAAAGGGAGGGGGGGGAGGTCCTTCGGACCTCTCTCCCTCCCGATCGGCAGCGTTGCGGGGTTAACCCAGGCACCATTTGGAAGGGCACAGCCTGCCCTTCCAAATGGTGCCTGGCATTAACCCCTGGGGAGCTGGATCGCGAATCGGCGCTGAAAAGCGCCGGTTCGCGATCCTTTCCCGGAGCTGGCCGACATCTTGGATGTCGGCCAAGCCTCTGGGAACTCCCCCTGAGGACTGGTGTCATCGTGCATAGCACGATGACACCAGTCCTAGAGTTAACCCCTAACTGCCACCAACGGTGGAGATAGGGAGTTCCAATGAACTCCCTATCTCCTGATCCGTGGCAGCTAGGGGTTAAAGTTTGGTATGGTTGGATCGGCCAGAGCATGGCCGTTCCAGCGATACCAAACTCGAATGTGAAAAAAGTTTTTTTTTAAAAATAAAAATTAAAATTTAAAATAAAAATATATTTTAAAAATAAAATGATAAAAAAAAATAAACATTTTTTTTCTTTTTTTTGGTTCGTTAATGCAGCAATATTGTTCCCATTTCAATTATAATGTGAACAATGATGCTGCACTAACGATTTTTGTATGCGGTGCGTTTGTTAAAAATCGCGTAATTTTCCCCAAAAAAAAATGTAACGAGACCCCATCTCTAATTTTTTTAACAAGCGTACCCCATACAAAATATAACCGCAATTGCTCGCATGTTAAAATGTGAAAAAAAACACTTTACACGTTGTAAATTATTGAAAATACATATTTTATTGCATTTTTTGTTAGAATATACAGACATGACATAACGTATACACAAAAAGTTGACAGGCGCCCACAACTTGTACCGCCACCAACAAACCAACGCCAACCAGAATATAGTGGTTTCCCCCAAACCAGTGAAATACAAAGAACAATGGTACGTAACTGGTGGCGCGATGATGGTCGCTGAATGGTAGGTTTTTTCGTAGAGCTTTGCAGCAGTTACGGGCACACGGTGGCATCCGGGGTTCTTTCTGGCAGATTATCAGGGTTGGTGATCTGAAAACTGGTGCGTTAATCGGTGTTGACAAGTATGGACAAGTATGGAAACAAATATTTTGAAGACCCACGTTACTTTTTTGGCCAGACACGATCCACACTCCACCCTATGCGAGCCTTGAAGCGCACAAACCACGAGCTTGGTCTATAAGCTCCTGCAAATGTGAGTTTAACGGCTTTTGTCTATTCACACTATCTGAAATTTTAGAAGATCTGCACAAGGAAGCTGTTTCTGTTTTTCTTCCATGTCCATGTGTATGAGCCATTTTCCATCCTATTAAGGCGTGGGTCACCTTAAGGAACGGAGAAGCAAAAACACCCAAAAGCTGCGACCCACTTAGAGCCAGTGTCCGGGCTCTTTAATTTGTGAGTGGAATATCCCACATTGGCACATATATATTATTGTGTTAGAATCATCTGCACTATATATTGTATTACTCTTTTTCATATGCTTCATACGAACTAAGGGAACCACCACCTACCATTCAGCGACCATCATCGCGCCACCAGTTACGTACCATTGTTCCATGACATAACGTATACATATAATAATGACATATTATGAATCTACCGAGTCTGACGGAAAGAACGATATATAATATGTCTGGGTAATATACTAAAATAACCCTTCAAAACACGTTTAAACATGATGAGCAAAACCGGTAAAAATGACCTCAGCACAGAGGTGTGAAAAGCCTCAGCAGCGAAAGGGTTAAAAAAGGGAACAGCGGCAATTATATCTTTTTTGTCATCCATACACCACCACAGATAAGGTAGATCACCAAAATCAACATTTAAAAGCTTAGGCTATCACAACCAGAATTCAAACTTGGAAGCCTCATAGGCAAAATATTTTAACTTAGAAACCTCATTGCCATCCTATTGATGATTATAATTGTAAATTCTGCTATAATAGCATGACTGCTCAACGCGCGTTTCTTTGCCGCACTAGCGGCAATTTCATCAGGAGCTCTGGATGTCACTAAGGATTTTGTGATCAGATGTGCAGTTCGGGGTTATGTGAAGGGGAGATGCAGGGTGGACTCTCGGCGTCCAGTTTCGAGACAATTATTGGAGGGTCTATGGGATTTTGTTGAGAGTTTTTGTTCTTCACCTTATAAGGGCGGCTTTTTGTTTAGGATTTTTTGGGGCATTTCGAGTGGGTGAGCTGGTGTGTAATTCTAGGAGAGGAGGTGGTGGTTTGGGAGCTGATGCAGTTTGGTTGGGAGTTAATGATCTGGTTATTTGGGTTGCTAACTCCAAGGCGGATCAGTTGGGTATGGGACGTAGAGTTGGTTTATTCAGTGTGGATAACTGTATGGTTTGTCCAGTGAAGAACGTTAAAAAATTTTGGAGGTACGGGTGGAGTCTGGTGTGGACTTTTTATGTCACGCGGACGGGTCGGCTTTATCAAGGTATCAGTTGTTTCCATTTTTAAGAAGGGTTTGTTAAGTTTAGGGAGAAATCCGAAGGAATTTGGTTCTCACTCTTCGTATTGGGGCAGCAATGGAAGCTTCAAGGTTGGGTTTGTCAGCAATGGAAATTCAAGAATTGGGAAGATGGAACGCAAGGGCTTTTAAGTCTTACGTTCATCCTGGTTTGGTGTCATGAATTTTGTAAACACTTGTTAAGGCTGGGAGGTAATGTGGAGAACAGTTTGCTGTATGATCTGTTATGTTATGTTTTTTCAATTTAAAAAAAAAGAGAATAAAAAGAGAAATATGAAAAATATCAAACTTATACAAGGAATATGAATTATACCTTTTATACGGAATATATATATTTATTCTATTTTATCTTTGTAAATTTGTTGGTTGTTTGGGGAGGAGTGTGGGGGTTTGGAGTATTTGGAGGCGAGGAGTATGGTGTTTGTTTATTTTATGTTTTTCTTTACAGGTATGGTCATGGTTTATTTGGTGGGATGTGTGGTGGTTTGGTGGGGAGTTTTTTCTTTTAAAGTATTTTGTGTGGTGGAGATGTTGGTAATTTGTTATTGTTTTTTCAGATCCTCCAAGAGTGGTGTGGATCATTGGAGACTCGCTGATTTTTTGGGCGAGAAGAAGGACGTTGGTGCGATCCTCTTGAGTACAGATGGGTCTGCTTGGGTCGGCAACACGGGTACGGTGGATCGGAATCCATGGACTCCTATGGGAGGAGTTTAAGCCAACGGTTTTGGGTACCCTTAGGCATGGTGAAGTTCCCCATGTGCTGGTGGTTCACATGGGAGGGAACGATTTGGGTGTGGTCCCTCTTTGTATGCTGCTGGAGCAGATGCAGGAAGATCTGCGGCAGTGGAGGGTGTGGTCGCCATGGACAGTGGTGGTGTGGTCCGAGGTGATGCCAAGGATGGTGTGGGAGCAGGCGGAGAATGAGGAGGCGGTGCGGCTGGGCTGTATCAAGCTTAATCGCTGCATGGGAAGGTTCCTGAGGAGGATGGATGGTGTGGTGGTGCGACATCTACCTTTTGAAGAGGAGGAGGCGGAGTGTTATTTTATGGCGGATGGCGTTATCTCACGTTACGTTTTTGCGCCTGTCAAAGTCAATCTGCGCATATATGCTGTATTAAAAAAAAATGCACAACTTCTCAATTTTATTGGTTTGGTATGTGTAACTATACTTTGCTGGGTATTTTTTTTGGGCTGGTGTATTTGGGTTCGGCCAGGACGTTCAGATTTGCCATTACCACCAGCTTTTAGAAGTCGTTAAAATTATGCGCGCAAACGCTGTGCGTTAAATTTTGCGCATAGATTGTAATACCATCCGTTTACCAGCGCACAAACGCATTTGCGCTCACAATTTTAAGTATAGGACGCGCGCAGTACAGTGTGCTCGCGCAGTGTTCGCGCAGGTTCACCAGCGGTAGACGATTATGTGCGTTCGTTGCGCTGACATTGTAATACGACGTTCAGCACAAAGGGTTTTGCCCCTCGCGTTAATGCGTTTTTGCGCGAGCGCAAACGTTTGCGCGAAGAATGTAATTGAGCCCCTAGTTTGTTTGACTGTCAGCCTTTATACCTATAAATGTCTGTAGTTATTCAAACAATTAACATTCTTATCCGCAATACAGAATGTCTGAAAATATGCTAACACTGACAGTACAGCTTTTGAGATTTATAAACAAAACAGGGTTTGTGCTCATGTATGTTGGCAGTTTCGGGAACCAGAAGCCTGTTCAGTTCCTCAGCAGCTGCTGAATTGCTACATTGCAGAAGTTCAGTTTTGCTGCAGCAGTCTCACTGAACGCTTTGGCCTTGAATAAGAAGTTGCTAACTTAGCACTTGCAGCGGCTGAGGAAGGGTGCCCTCGGTGCCCTGGGTGCCGATCCAATCAGTGAAAGAAAGAAAAAAGGATTCTAGGCACAATAATATAAATTCAAGGAGCTTAATTTATGGAAAAGCCCAAACAATGTTTTGGTCTAGAACAATGTTTCTCAAATCTGTCCTCAGGACCCTCCGCCTCGCCAGGTTTGCCAGATAGCTGAAGCACAGCACAGGTGATATGATTTGCTGCTCAGTGATTGCAGGATTCAGTCTGCATTTCCCAAAGGTGATCTGTAAAATCTGGCCAGATTGGGCGTCCCGAGGAAAGGTTTGGGAAACACTGGACTAGAAAGACCTTTCCCACGTGTGAGAAAGGTACTTTTAGGCCAAAATGTTGCATGGATTTTTTCCCCATAAATAAAGCACCTTGAATTGAATCAGAGCGCCTGGTATCCACTCTTTTCTTTCAACACAGCTTTGGGAGATGTTTTTTATATTTAGCTGTACCCTTCAAGTGAAAACAGACAGCACGTAACAGCGTTTGATAGATTTCCTCACTGGATTTCTTTACTGATCTGTTGATTTATCTATTGTGAAAATAAAGAATATGCTAATAGTAAACAGACATCTCAAAAGATTTGGTGTCTTTGGTTTCACTTGAGTCTAGGCAGCGCTGAGTTTAGCTGTTTTTCATAGTATAATATGTGTTTTATGATGTAGCTTTGTCATTATTATTATAATTATTATTAGTGTTACGACAAATTTGTAAGTTGTGTTTTTACGTCCTTGTGAAAATCCATTTCAGTTTGGGCAAACATAAGGCCCCGTTCACACTGTGCGATTTGAAAATCGCGCGATTTTCATATTCGCGACATGGTGCGATAATGTCGCGCGACATCACTGTTTTGTGCTATTTTTGCAAAGCACCACCAATACAAATCGGAAAATCGCAGATAGCAAATCGGATAAAAAGGGTCACGTACCAGCGACATGCTTCTGCGACGCGCGGCATCGCGCGGCAAGATGTGAACAGCTCCATCGAAATGCATTGGAGAAGATACACAGCGCGACGTCGCGGCAAAATCCGCGCGATAAATCGCACAGTGTGAACAGGGCCATAACCTTTTTTGCTTTCTGATCTAAGTTGCAGCTGCTGTTCACTCTTGAGGTTTGTAAACTCAAACTCATAAATTAATTATAATTTCTGTTTCTCCTTTGCTACTCCATTTATTTCTTAATCTTCCCTGTTTTCTGCCCTGTTAATTCTTTTCTTTATATTTTGGTTTTATTTTCCCAGTTGCCACTGGCATCCTCAAACTCTAGTTTAATTTGTTTACTGTTCAAGCTGCTGTTCTGTTGCCTTCGTTTACAGACATTTTCTATTTTGGCGTGCTCTGTGCATGTTTACGTCTTTTTCTGCAGTTCCAATTTCATGTATTTTGGCACTGTACTTCTTATTTTACCACATTGTCTTCCATGTCAATGTGTGACAAAAATATATTAAGAATATAAAAAAAGACTCATGGCTTTTGTTAAAAAAAATCTTTCTTTTTGTGGCTTAAATTTTCTCAAGAAAAGTCATGTCTCGATTCTAGATCCACCATCAGAGGTAAACCTAAACCAGCATCTGGATAATTATAATTCTGCAGGATTAGTGTTACATATGTAATGTGTTAAAACACTTTTTATATGAAACACACATTTTTGAATAATAAGCATTAGAAACTATTATTTTGATATATTTTAATACAATACTTGTGCTTGAGCATTGTTTATATAAATAATTTGTTTACGTTCTACACTCATCTCTGAGTTACCTAGCAACCATGCGAACTCGTCGGGCTATGTAAATATTCTGTTCTTGTGAAATGTATTTCCTAAACCTTTTAATTGAAATTCTTTACTAGAGGCATATAATAAAATCTTTACATACAACGTCAAGGCATCTGATTGCTGTTTTTTCTAGAAGGGTGTTATACATGAGCAGATGTGGGGTGAATTTGTTCCATCGAATAATCCCTCCCGTCATATAATGCCACTGACGAAATGCGCATGCACAGGAGTGATGTAATGCCAGCTGTTCCTCGGAATAGAGCAAACGTGGAGGCAATATTTGATCGTCAAATAATGCCTCCCGCTAAGTATGCATGCGTGAGACACACCACACATACAGAGAGGGCGGGATATTGACATATACAGAGCGCAGTGAGTAGTATACACACATATTCTGCTCTCTGTATCGATGCACATATTACCCCTCCTGTCAGTGAGCAGTATACTCCGCACTGCTCTCTGTATATAACCATGTCTAGATCCCTCCTTCTACCTTTGTGGCGTGTCTCGCGCATGCGCACTGAGCAGGAGGCATTATTTGATATTAATCAGATATTGCCTCCAACCTTGCTGCATTGGAGCTGACTAGTCCGAGGACCCACGCATGCACGGGTGTAATGTGACGACCAGCTGGTCACCACCAGTTCAGCTGGCATTAAGTCACTCCTGCGCATGCGCAGATCATCAGTGGCATTGTGTGATGTGTTGTATTATTTGACGGAACAGAATTCATAAATGAGACAAAACCAGAGCCATGCCTTATTAGAAAAAGTTCTAAAGAAAATATTCAAAAAGAAAATGAAAATTCATACAAAGAATTAATTAATAATTGACTTAAACTATTGAAATATTTTGGTAATCACTCGTTTTGGTACTTGAGTATACATTCATAGTAACTTGTAAGGGATATTAATCACTGTTTTCATTTTGTTTTCTTCTGCCCTTTCTGGAATCGAGAGCTGCATATTTACTAGACATCGCATGGGAGCATTAGCCATTGGAATGTTTTGCATTTCTTGTTATATAACCCCAATTTTTATATTCATTTATTTAGTATGTTCCTGGCGGCTATTACGAAAACATAAACATACATATAAAGTTTTTTTTTCTGCATTACACATTTGTTGTTTTCCTTCTGTTACAATAGTAATTTATTCTTCACATCAGATTAATATCGCTTAAAATAGAAACATAGAAAAATGTCGGCAGATAAGAACCTTTCAGCCCATCTAGTCTAGTCTGCCCAATTACATGGATACTTTACCTGGATTTATCTTTTGTTTAGGATAGCCTTATGCCTATCCCATGCTTGCTTAAATTCAATTACTGTTTTGGCCTCTACCACTTCTACTGGAAGACTGTTCCATGTATCCACCACCCTCTCAGTAAAATAATGCTTCCTGATGTTACTTTTAATGAATTCCTTTTTTATATATCTTTCTGTTAACATATAGGACTATATTACAATCCTAGCCTTAAAACGCTGGCGCAAGGGAGAAAAAACTGCACCCGCAGTTTTCCCCCTTGCACCCGCATTTTAACGCTGGATTACAATGCAGGCGCAAAAAATGCTGCCTGCATTGTTGCCGCCCGTTAACCCCTAATGCTCGCGGCAGCACTGAGCGCAGCTGCGAGCATCCACTCGATGGAGTCCATAGTGTAGTGGAAATAGGCTGGAAGACGGCCGCTATTGTAAGCCAGGCGACCATCTTGTTCAGAATATTGGTTCACTTGAAAATAATTAGGTAGTTTTTAGTTGAAACTAGAATCAGGCATACATAGAAATTTAGGAATGTGCTGAGATTAGCAGAAAAACAATTAAAGCGCTGAGAAAGATCTCTGCTGTTCCAGGCACAGAGGAAAGATACATCAAGGTCGTTGGGGCCCGCAGAAATACAAAGGAGTATAGAGATCAGACCAGGTGCCATCTGTAACAAATAATTGAGGAAGCTAGGGAACCAGGCGCAGCCCGGAACAGTAAGAGTAACTAATCATGATTTATTGTTACTAACAAAAAGTTTGCCAATTTACGGCCAATTAATGAAATGTCTTTTGTATTAGACTAAGGGAGGTATTAACCCACGTGGGGTGGGAGAGTGTCATCGGGAGGTGGGCTAATTGGGATGTACCTAATTGTGTATTTGGGGTATAAGATTGGATGTCACGAGGGACTCGGGGCTCATTCTTTGCGATTGAATCCTGTTTGAGCATCTGTTGTGATATCACAATAAAGTTTGCCTTTCCTGAAGAGACTCGTGTTCAGACAATCTTTGCTCGTGTCCGGTCCGGCCTCGTCCCGAGTGAACCTGTCTGATTCCGGTTACATTTCTGGGGGCTCCGTTGCCGGGATACGGGCCTTTGCCGGCATGGCAACGACTGCTGAACACTGTAGCGGTTGACTGCAGGTGCGAGTGATCCCGCTGGTTGGGCGTCCGTTGAAGGTGAGCTGACATCTGCAGGCGCCAAGCAGGATTTCCTGTTCAGTGGACCTCATCTCGTCTCAAACGGACCCCCCAGCCCGGGAACACTGGGACACCCCTGAGTCCGAGGAAACAGCGAACAGCGCGGCGATAGGTAAAGTGTCTATGTTTGTATGTCTAATGGAAATACCGGTATAATGGGAAACGTCCAACCGAAGTGGGATAAGGGGACCCGTGGCCACGGTCCCATTGGCATACCGAACCCGCCGCCAAAAGCACGGTCAAGCAAAGGAGCCAGAAAGTGGCTAGCGCGTGTCTGGACCTGGGGGATCGGATGTTGACCAAAGGGTAGAGTCTGTATGTGAGGGAGAAGGGAGCCGCGTGGAGTTGCATAGTCATAGTCAGTGTTTGTAAATAGAGCTTCACCACGTGGACAAAGGAAAGGCGGAGAGATTTCTGTGACCAGATTAGAGCCCTGTGTCAGTGCTAGTGTGTACGTCGTGTAGTGAAGAGGGCTCATTGGGGCCAGCGGTAGCTGCAGAGATAGTGGTGCCGGGTGGGTAGAATTACTCATAGGCAAATTGGAATTGCAGACGGGAGTGTAGTTATAGAACGGGGTGCACATAGTCACAAGCAGTCAAGAGTTAGAGGTCAATTAACGGGGTATAAGGAGCCAAAAGGAGGGACGGTGTGCCCTCGGCTAGTAGAAAGAGTTGAATTGTTTATGTATTGTTTTGTGTTGAAAGTATCTGGTACAGTATGAGTTATGATTGATTGCTGAGACTGCTGTGAGTGAACGAGCGCCTACTCGCATTGCGAGAAAGCAAACTTGAGAGTGGACTCCCAAGGTACGTTTCCGGCTCAGGCGACTGCAGTCCGGCTACTGACGGAGGAAGCGAGTCAGACACATATGAATTGTTGACTGAAGTACCAGACTGTAAATTCTAAGTGTTCTTGCTAAAGAGTAATATTTGTATTGTAAAAAGGTTGTTGCTTTTAAAAGTAACAATGGATAACGGATTATCCAAGCCAAGAAAGGTAAAGAAGGGTGAGACGCCCCTAGGGTATATGGTGCGGAATTTTGAAGCACTATATACAACACATGATTATGGTGTAAAATTAACTAAAGAGAAATTAACAGGAATGTTTACAATGGTGTGGCCACTGCTGGTTCCAGAGTGGCCAGAGCAGGGGTCAATGGACCCGGAGCTAATACAGAAAGTGCATTCCCAGGTAACCGGGAAATGCGGACATCCTGAGCAGTACCCATATATAGATATATGGAAGTATTGTGTAAAGGATAAAAGTTATTTTATAATGATGGCGGGACATAAGAAGCAGGTGCCCCCCAATAAAGAAAATAATAAAAAGAAAAGACCGGTGTTGGTAGAACAACCGGAGATTGATTCCCTGCCCCCGCCCTATCCATCATATTATGGGGCAGCTAGAGAAGTTTTGTGTGTCACGGTTGCGAAGGCGGGCGGCTGCTACTGCTCCGCAGGCTTACTTTGCTCCGGCGAGCGGGATTGCGGAGGAAAATGAGGGGGCAGTGGGTGGAAGAGACAGAGAGGTCCCACCAGGAAAGATCGAAATGCCCGATGGGAGCATATATAAATTGGTAGACCAAGAGGACAGTGATGATAATGAGTGTGAAAATAAGTCTATATTTATTTATTTATTTATAAAGGATTTTACCAGGAAGGATACATTGAGATTTCTCTCGTTTTCAAGTATGTCCTAGGTTCAAGAAAATTGAAGTGTTACAGTTACAGAAATACAAAGTAATACAATGCAAGATATTAAATATATACTATAAATATAAATATAACTATATATATTTAGTGTTGTAATATACCAGTAAAATAAAGATAATTTACAAGTTCTGTGTGTGGATTATGTAATGATTTTGAGGAGTTTCTGAGCCCCCACTTCCCCCTGGGCCAGAAGAAAATGAGATGATCAATAGATCAGATGGTAATCTAAAAGGTTTTAAAAAAAAAAAATTTACAGTGCTGTATAATTTGTGTATGTAATTTGGACTGATTATTCGGATGTGATATCTGTACTGTTCTGCGTGAGTATGAAGTCAGAGAATGTTATTATAGTGTGTGCTGTATCGAATGATATATGGTAGAATGTTTTTGTCTGATTGGGTTTATAATTGATCTATCAAATTGTTCAATTAAGAGTAAAGTGTGATAAGTAATTAATTTAGAGTGTGGAATGGCTGAGAGGTAGTGAGATTGGGCTCCGTACTTGTTTCCTCCCCCCCTCTTTTCTGACACACTGTTTGCGCGGAGAGGGGGAAGGGGGGAGTCGGCTTTTTGTTCTCTGATAGACAGGGAAAGTAACCCTTTGTGTGTCTGTGCAGCGAATTCAAATTAAAGAGAGATGAAGAAGAAAAATTACTATGTTTAGCTAATTTTTAATGTGTGCTACAATAGAATGTATGAAGTCTGTTGAGTGCAAGATATATGTTTATATTTTGTGTTGATATTATTCCAAAAACTCTAGTTTTGTTCACAGAGCTAGAATTAAATAAAAAAAAGGGAGTTCTGGTTTTTATATTGTTACAGATTATAACAATAATAAGTATATAATAATATACAATATTGTCTACCAAAATATAATACAATTTATTTAACAAATTAAAATGGAAATATATGAAACGGTTAGAAAATTAATATTAAAAGAGCAGTTTGAGAAATAATTAAAGTAGTTTTATACTGTTTTTATGTTCTATATAGTTAAAATATAGCAAAATTATGATTAATAATTCAATTAAAAATATATTTTTATTTGATTTCTGATGGGATAGTTATTGTATTGTTATGGGATTATTTTAGATGATTACTGATGAGATGTTTGGAATGGTTTTATAACAATGGAACGGTTTATTTTTATTTTAAATTTTTTTCCGATGTGGTATTAAGAGTCCGATTTGGCTACAGGAGAGAGACCTCTGAGAATATTGTTTATACAATGTGTATATGTATATGCCCGAATGTCCCATCCAGTTTCTGGGGCAGGATATTTTTTTGCAAATTGCAAGCCCAAATTATATATTTTTCCCGGGGCTCACGCTAGATTAGATCTGTCTGAGAGTGGCAGCTCTGCATGGCAGCACAGCCCAGCCAGCTAGTGCATCCAACCCGCAAAAATTGCAGTAATTATGGCCAGAGAAGAATGGCGTACAGCACCAACCCCGGCAGATCTGGACCCGCACACACTACTCCTTGGAATTCCTGAGGTGTGGACGGAGGAACTAGCTGTAAATATCCCTCCGGTATACGTTGATTTAAAACCGGGGGCAGTGCCTGTGGCTTTAAGACAATATCACATCCCACAAAAAGCCAAGCAGAATATCCAGACACATTTGCAGAGATTTAAACACCACGGCATATTGAAATTCTGCGTGTCACCGTGGAACACACCATTGTTGCCAGTACAGAAAGAGGGCACACAAGAGTACCGCCCAGTCCAAGATTAATTCCCGGAGATACAAAATATTACACGGTGCTTGATTTAAAAGACGTTTTTTGTTTTTTTTTGCAGCCGTCTGGTTCCGGCAAGCCAGCCCTTTTTTTATTTTTCAGTGGGAGGTATCTACAATGGATGCGCGCAGAGCCAGGACCTCTTGTCCTTCAACGCTCAGCCACACAAAGTTGTTCTATTATTAATTACTGGCTTCTCCCATAGAAAAAGACTGTCTCTCTGCCACAAAAGCCCTGCTACATCTGCTGTGCCATGCAGGTTACAGAGTGTCCAAAAAGAAAGTACAAATATGTAAACAGACTGTGAAATATCTAGGTTTTCAATTAATATGTACCAAGCGTGCACTGGGGGCAGAGAAAGAAAGGAAGCAGTATGCCGAATACCCCAACCAAAGACAAGTTGACACTTGGCCAAGTTCTTCATGTCAAGGTGCCCCATGCTGTCAAAGCCCTGCTGGATGTGAAAGGAAGCTACTGGTTCAGCAACAGCCGGATGATGAAGTACCAAGCTATGATGTGTAAGAATCCACAGGTTCATTTGGACCTCATCGCTACCTTGAACCCTGCTATTTTACTGCCTGACTGCAAAGAGGATCCAGATTATGAATGCCTCCAAGTCATGGAAGAAGTGTTCAGTAGCAGGCCAGATTTGAAAGACGTACCCCTAGACAAATACGATCTACAGTTGTTCACTGATGATAGCAGCTACATGGATGATGGGAAGAAAGTCTCCGGCTATGCAGTCGTCACAGCAGAAGAGATTATTGAAGCAAATTCTCTACCAGGCCATACATCTACACAACTGGCTGAAATAACAGCTCTAACAAGGGCTCTGCAAATCTCCGAAGGCAAAAGAGTGAATATCTACACTGACTCCAAGTATGCCTTCATGACTGTCCATGCACATGGTGCACTCTACAAGGAGAGAGGCCTGCTCACTTCCTCAGGACAACAAATCAAGTATGCAGCTGAAATCACAGCCCTCCTAGAAGCTGTATGGAAATCAAGTGCTGTCAGTATCATGCACTGTCATGGCCACCAGAAAGGTCATGATGAAATCCCGAAAGGCAACAGGCGCGCTGACCAAGCCGCAAAAGCGGCTGCAACACAATTGCTAACAACTGATCAAGCCAAAGTCCTGCTCTGCAAGCAAGAGGACCAACCTGCCATGCCAAACTACGAATTTTAATACGAATTGGAGAAAATTTGAATCTGGAGGCGAATTTATTGAAATTATTTTGCACTAATGGCACAATGACTGAACTATTAGAACTCAATTATGATTATATCCAATGGCTTTTCCCAATCTGGTCCCAAGGCCGAAATTTCTACTCCACTCCTCTGAACCCGCAAGAGACACGTTTTATGATTAACAGCTCAGAAGTTCAGCAAAAACTCCGCAGAGTATACAAAATGATGCTGAAATTCTTCGGCGTAAAAGCAATGGGGGAGTATGGAGAACATACAAAAGAAACCGAAGTTGAATGAGCAGAAAATTCGAGAGAATGAACCGCAAAGACTTTGATGTCCAAACTGTGCCAAGAGATGCCATTAGGCTGTTTGGATGTGCTGCCGATAGTCCTATTGCACATTAGGTGCAGTCCAACCCCCCAGTTGAAGCTAAGTCCGTATGAACTTATGTTTGGACGGCCTACCCCTCTGATTAATGGACTAAGGGGGGACCTTCGGGCATTGGGGAAAACTAAACTAAATGATCAGGTTGTACGGTTAGGTAAATCAATGTAGAAATTGCCGGAAATGTTTTTTTTGTTTTGTTTTTGAAATTCCGGTGGGGAGAGATTGGGTTTATGTGACTGTGAAAAGAATTGCCCAAGGGATTTTGATACTTGGGGCATTTGTGGTACTGATTTTATATCTCGCAAATTTGATTTATGGACTATCATGTGGAGTATGCCCCAAGTGCACAAGCACCACCAAAATCTGGAATGGTACGCACCCGGTGATGGAGAACCGTTACCATGTGGAGACAAAAACGAGAGGCGCTATCTGGAACCCAGCTAAAAGGATATTTACTTGTGCAATTTAAATGTGATTATGTTAAAAAGTCTGGGCAAACCATGTGTTGGGTGTGTAGTAGACTGCACCCAGAGACAGTTTATATACCATTCGCCTCTATCCCAATGAATTTGAGTATGTTTGCATCAGAAAATGTTACAGTACAGGCAGTTGATATGTCAAGGGAGAAACCAGAAGTATTCAGTCCTGGGTACCCCATAACAGGACCAGTGTACCCACCAGAGTGGTGTTTTCAATTAGGCCCAGATAAGGAGATAAATAACGGGGGTGGGTTATGTTATTCAAGTGAGTTCAACTGGACATCATACATTTACATATTTAATACAAAGGAGCAGTCAAATTTTCTATACATACGATGTAGAAAGCTCACAAGCGAGCAAGAGGAGGTGATTGCGAATGTGACCAATGGAAGGCAGGATGTAGTGGATATGATGAAACGACAGACAGCTTACGATAGCGATATTAAAGGGAACACTACATTTGTCACCATTTATAGTGAAAGGAGAGTACCAGGTGTGCTGTGAAGGAGTGTGTTACACATGGGTACCACCTACAGTAACGGGAATGTTATTTGGCTAAATTGATCCCAATCCAGAGGGTAAGGGGGGAAGACACTAATTCAGACACCACACTTCACCCTAGGTATCCACTGGTGTTTGAAAGACAGAAGAGAGAGAGCTATTCAAGAAAGCGGATCGAATATGGGCATGGCTTCCAGCATGGACTGGATGGGGAAGAGAGTTGATGACAAGAATGAACAGTTATGCCAGTTTGATGGATGAGATTTTGAATAAGACTAGTATGGATATTCAGTTACTGAATCTGGAAGTACGGAGATACGAAAGGTACAAATGATACATGATATGGCACTGGAACAGATCAGTGCGGCTCTGAATGGATTGTGTGAGATGACGATGTATTATGAATGTTGCCACTATGCAAGAGAGCACTGACACCCACACAGACACAAAATATACCCCTGATCATCCCACAAGGTATGTTCCCGACAAAAACAGTATGACGGAATGGGATGTTGTTCCGCCCGCGGGTGTGCTCTATCTGCGTGACCCCGTCGCTTACCGCTGGCCCGACTACCGAGTGGCGCGCACTCGGCGTCTCGTGCGGCCTGGCATGACCCTGGGGAAGGGTTAGCGGGCGGTGGAGGGGACCCCTGCCTAGAACCAGCCCGACCACTGAGCCATACGGTACTCAGCGTCCCGAGCAGCTGGTTCACTGACCTTGTAGGTGTGGGACGTCCGTGGAGATCGGTTCTGCCGCGGAGGAATATTCGTATCGGATGTGGGAAACGTTTCGGATCTTGCGGGAAACGTTTCCGATCGCGGTGCGGGTAAATCGTCGGATCTCAAGGGAATGACTTTTCGGATCGGATCGGGGATGAAGGAAGCTTCGGATCTGGCGGGCTGGGCGAGGGATTCGGATCTTACCGCAACCCCTCGCAGTACCGAAGCGCGGTACACGGCCGCGCCCTTCGGATCGTATCTCTCGATCTGGGAATCGAATCACCTTCCTCTGCGGCTCTGCCCTGATGCTCGATGCAGGCACAGAGCGCTCAGTTCGGTTCGGATCTGGGACACCGCACCCTGAGACCTCGAGGGATTCTCAGATACGAAAATACGGTGGAGAAAAAGACACATCAGTCAAAGCTGGATGCACTGCAAAATCTGGCTTTATTATTCACAGTTCAAGCATTTATCAACTTTCCACATTTTACCATACAATGGGAATCCTTGCCGCCGCCTCCAGGACCCATTGGCCATCACGATTCAGGGAGTCGCCAATTCGGACGAATGGTCCGAATCGGCCATTTTACGATTCGAACCGGATGGTTCGAATCGGCCATTTTTCCGAATCGAAGATTCTGAACTGCGCCACAAGGTGATCGGAAAATGGCGGCGAGCAAGGCAGACAAAGGGAAAATACATTACGCAATAAACCAACGGGGAACCCTTTATTACACCACACAATAATCACATCTAAATAAAGTACTTGTAAAACTAGGTGCGTGCCACCGCACCCAAGTGTCCATAGCCACCACTGTCACTGCACCGCCCCTGGCTGAGGGTGCTGGGCCATCCCGTGACAAACAGGTTCCCCCAAATATGAGGAACTTGAGAATAGAAGCAGTGAGGTGTAGTGGCTACAAGTCTCAGGAGAAGAGCCTGAGGCTTGAGCCAAGGAGGGAATGTAGTAGAAATAGGCTGGAAGATGGCCGCTATTGTAAGCCAGGCGACCATCTTGTTCAGAATATTGGTTCACTTGAAAATAATTAGGTAGTTTTTAGTTGAAACTAGAATCAGGCATACATAGAAATTTAGGAATGTGCTGAGATTAGCAGAAAAACAATTCAAGCGCTGAGAAAGATCTCTGCTGTTCCAGGCACAGAGGAAAGATACATCAAGGTTGTTGGGGCCCACAGAAATACAAAGGAGTATAGAGATCAGACCAGGTGCCATCTGTAACAAATAATTGAGGAAGCTAGGGAACCAGGTGCAGCCCGGAACAGTAAGAGTAACTAATCATGATTTATTGTTACTAACAAAAAGTTTGCCAATTTACGGCCAATTAATGAAATGTCTTTTGTATTAGACTAAGGGAGGTATTAACCCACGTGGGGTGGGAGAGTCTTATTGGGAGGTGGGCTAATTGGGATGTACCTAATTGTGTATTTGGGGTATAAGATTGGATGTCACGAGGGACTCGGGGCTCATTCTTTGCGATTGAATCCTGTTTGAGCATCTGTTGTGATATCACAATAAAGTTTGCCTTTCCTGAAGAGACTCGTGTTCAGACAATCCTTGCTCGTGTCCGGTCCAGCCTCGTCCCGAGTGAACCTGTCTGATTCCGGTTACAATAGGACTCCATTGAGTTTCCCCCTGCTGGTCACATGACCAGCCGGATCTCACCTCGCGAGATCCGGCCAGTCGGCATAATGATACGCAGGGAGAGATTGGGGGGACTTTTTCCCCAGTCTTTCCCTGCTCCCGCCGGCCGGAGGAGGCGGACAGAGCCGCGATCCTCGCCGCGGGACAGGAGGTGAGTATACGCTTCTATTTTTTTATTTTTAGGCTGGTATTAACGGATTCTACAGAAGCGGAATCTGTTAACACCAAATCCTGGCTGTTAACTTTTTGCAAACCACAGCCGGACGTTAATCAGCGTTCGGACTTTGTAATCCTAACGCTAATTAATACTTTGCGCTCCCCATGTTAAGCATAGGGAGCACAAAGTACAGTAACCTCGCGCTGAAAAGCGCAAGGTACCAAATGCAAACGGGTTACTTAACCCGTTTGCGTTTGGATCGTAATATGCGGTAGACACCGCAGTAAACGTTAATGCTCACGCAAGTGAGCGTTAACGTCAGGAATGTAATGTGGCCCATAATCTTTTCAGTTCCAAACTCTTTGGAGCAGCTGCATGTCTTTTTCTATTTATCAGATAAACCAGATTCTAGTAGTTATATAAGCAACTTGCATGGGGTAGTTATCAATTATCCTAATAAATCTCTTATATATGTCCTTGTCGGTTTTGTTTTGTAATCCTGGTTCCTAGAATTATATGCTAATTTATCAGAATTAAGCAAAGTTACTGCTGTATTGATTGATTGATATCTGCTCTCTTGTTATTATGCAGGGATTCTGAATTTAATTTCAAATGTAAACGTGATGTCAAACTAAATGATCTTTAAAATATTCTTACATTATATAGCTGGTAATTTCGTTACCGTTGATTAGTTGTTCTCTTTCTATCCCACAAATAATTTCTGTCATATATTCTTCTCTAATATTTCTGCTAGTGCTTTCACGTTTTCACATCTTCAAAACTATATTAAAATACCACTGGAGTGACATTTCTCATTAGATGCAGCCACAGTAGATAGTATACTCGATATCGAGGCTGCAGCACATGCCTTGCACATCATGTATACTTGATCTTGGTACTGCAGGCTTTAAAGCTCGTGAGCTCCATAGCATCACTATTACAACTAGATTTATAAAAATAGCACTGTGGCTCAGATATGTGCACAACAAAAATGTTTTTGTTTAGTTTCGGATCGATTCATTACATTTTTAAATTTGTTTTGGTGCATTTGTTAAGTTAAGTGACGTCTACTGCTGGCAGTAGAGTATACACGGACTGCCACGGACAAGATGATCTGTTGATGGGTCGTCAGGCGCTACCTTTTAGCGACTCGCACTAGATTTTTACGTTAGCAATTGCGTTTTAGCTCACTGCAGGTAATAGGACCCAATATATTTTAATTTTATAGTCTAAAGTTCATTTAACTAAAAGACAAATTTTTAGCAATCTATTTTATTGGTAAAAAAATAACTGCTGAGGCATATCCTCGGTGTTGTTAAACACAGAAAGGCTTAATTGCTAATGATAACAATTAATACTAAATATTGCAAGTCCCAACTGAATTACTGTTATTTTCTTATGATACTGTTTAGTGTATAAAGTTGAAACTGGCCTTCAAAATAAATGTCAGCTTAGAAAATTATGGCAAAGGAACATAATATCATGTTGGAAATTTCTGTTTGTTTTGCTTCATTTCAGACAAATTGACATGACATTCTAATTTGAGCTCCTGCATTTACATGACAGATCTATCTAAGCGGGGTTGTGCTAGTGAAGGATCAGCTTGATGGGTTCAGAGACATTTATCCATTGCAAGCAATACGAAATGTGATTGGTGAGCCATTGCTTGTCAATGTCAAAGGTTTTTTTTCTTAAAGGTCTGCTCTATAGCAGAATTACACTTCTGATCTGACAGGTTTTCAGAGGCTCACAGGTCAGGGAGAAATGCATAATTCCCTGCTGACTCAACACTGATGTAAAACTCTCATGTGGTCACTCATTCTTCATCTGGATTATCAGCCAAGTTAACAGGCTTGTGTTTGAAGAAAAGTCAGGAAACGTGGGCATGTGTTGATGCACCAAAATATTGAATTCTGTTTCTCTTGTTCTATTGACAAAACAAAAAAAGTCCTGTGGAACACATTAAAACAAAAAGCAAATGAGCAATATAACAAATGAAGATTGAAGAGTAAAAATGATAGATTACTTTGTTGCATTACTCTACAGAATGTGAGTCGGTATAATCACTCACTAGTCCTCGAGTGCTGAAGACCAATGAGAGATCCCCCTGTTCATTATTAACAAGTAGGCAGCTTTGTCACTAATATTTACCTCCAGCAGAGCTGGGATAACAACGGCAACCAACATACTTGCTCATACGGCTTGTGTTGTTTTAGGTTTGTGGAAATCCATACCTACACAACACATAAGATTCAAAACAATTCATTCCTTCAGAATTTGTCTCATTGAAGCACACGCTTAGTAACTCCCCATAAACCTGTGGGGATAACCTTATTTTTGACATGACATCAAAATGCAAGGCTAATGGATAGGAGTGTGGAGGAACAAACTGAAGGGACTGCTTCATAAAACTGATTGGCCACTGTGGATTGGTGAGGCCGGGAAGATGATTGGATTAGAATTCATATATGATTTCTAGTGGAAGTGTAATTTCTGGTTTTAAAGTTTATTGTATGTGCACTTAAGGCTAGGGTCAGATGAACGCAGTATTAACGTGCGTTTAGCCGCACTTAATCACGGCCGTGCTAGCAGCAAATGACGTCCAATGCCGGGCAGCATACGAAGAACGGCCGCACTTTCGTACGGCCGCACAACGCAAGTGGCAAACAAACGCATTTTTTCTAGAACTTCAAACCGCTAGTACTGATGTACAGAGTGCGCTGCGTCCACTAGCGGCATGTGTGCATGATTAGGAGACGACAGACGCTGCTAATGTCCGGCCTACATAACGTCCAGACACAAAAAGTGTTTTATTGATAACCGTACAAAGTCACAGATGAAAATGCGCATCATATGACCGCTATCGTGTATTCCATGAAAAAATGCGTCCATTCGTTCGAACGCACCTTTTCACGGACAACGCGAAAAATGCGTTAGTCTGACCATAGCCTAAGAGATTTCTCGTGTCAGAGTGCACTACAGCTTATTATTTTTGGAGCACTAAGCAGATATATCTCCTTTTATATCTCCTCCCTATCTCAGTTTTATCTGACATTTATAACTTCTAGACAAGATAATAGGACTTGTTTAATGCAAAGCGAAAATTGGCAGTAATCTTTTCACTCCTCTGCAATATATGCACACATTAAGACGAACATCTCCATTTTAGCTAAAACCCCCCAAATAAAATCGTTAATGCAGCATTATTGATCACATTATAATTGAAATGTGAACAATAGTGCTGCATTAATAAAATATAAAAAAACTTTATTTATTTTTATTTATTGTTACTTTTAACATGGTCATGTTTGGTATTATTGGAAAGACCATGCTCTGACCTTTCCACTGATAGCAAACATGACCCTCTAGAAACCATAAATCGGGAGATACAGGCATTAAAAAAAAAATAGGAAATTCCTGGGCAGCTATGGGTTAGAAACCTAGAAACATAGAAAAATGTCGTCAAATAAGAACCTTTCGACCCATCTAGTCTGCCCAATTACATGGATACTTTACCTGGATTTATCTTTTGTTTAGGATAGCCTTATGCCTATCCCATGCCTGCTTAAATTCAATTACTGTTTTGGCCTCTACCACTTCAACTGGAAGACTGTTCCATGTATCCACCACCCTCTCAGTAAAATAATGCTTTCTGATGTTACTTTTAAACCTTTGCCCCTCTAATCTAAGACTATGTCCTCTTGTTTTGCTACTTTGTTTCCGTTTAAATATACTCCCTTCCTCTACCTTGTGGATTCCCTTTACGTATTTAAATGTTTCTATCATATCACCTCTGTCTCGTCTTTTTTCCAAGCTGTACATGTTAAGATCATTAAGCCTTTCCTGGTAACTTTTCTCCTTCAAGCCGTACACCATTTTAGTAGCCCTTCTCTGAACTCTCTCTAAGATGTCTACATCCTTCTGGAGATACAGTCTCCAGTACTGCACACAGTACTCCAAGTGAGGTCTCACCAGTGCTCTGTACAATGGCATGAGCACTTCCCTTTTCCTACTGCTAATACCTCTCCCTACGCAACCAAGCATTCTGCTAGCATTTCCTGCTGCTCTATTGCATTGACTACTTACCTTTAGATCCTCTGCAATAATAACCCCTAAGGCTAGGGTCAGACGAAAGCATTTTTCCCCGCGAACGTGAAAAAGTGCGTCTGAACACATTGACGTATTTTTTCACGGAATGCGCAAAAACGGTCAGACGACGCACATTTTTGGGCGTGATTTTGTATGGATCGTCAATAAAACTCTTTTTGCATCTGGACGTTATGTAGGCTGGACATTAGCAGTGTCTGACATCTCCTAATCACGCAAACACGCCGCTATGCCGCAGCTGCGCACTCAGTACGTCAGTACTAGCGGTTCAGCGTTCTCAGAAAAATGCGTTCAAATTCCACTTGCGTTGCACGGCCGGACTTTTGTGCGGGCGTACATCGTATATTGGCTGTCATTGCCCGTCATCTGTTGCTAGTGCGGCCGTAATTATGTGCGCCAGAACGCACGTTAAAAGTGCGCTGGTCTGACCCCAGCCTTAATCCCTTTCCTCAGATGTTGAGGTTAGGACTGTATCAAATATTCTATATTCAGCCTTGGGTTTTTACGTCCCAGGTGCATTATCTTGCACTTATCCACGTTAAAACTCAATTGCCACAGCTCCGACCATTTTTTTAGTTTACCTAAATCATTTGTCATTTGGCTGATCCCTCCAGGAACGTCAACCCTGTTGCAAATCTTTGTGTCATCAGCAAAAAGACATACTTTACCATTAATACCTTCTGCAATATCACTAATAAAAATATTAAATAGAATGGGTCCAAGTACTGACCCCTGAGGTACCCCACTGGTAACAAGACCTTGCGCAGAATAAACTCCATTTACCACAACCCTCTGTTGCCTGTCACTCAGCCACTGCCTAATCCATTCAACAATATTGGAATCCAAGCTCAAAGATTGCAATTTATTGATAAGCCTTCTATGCGGAACAGTATCAAAAGCCTTACTGAAATCTAAATAAGCAATGTCTACTGCACCACCTGTGTCTATTATTTTTGTTACCCAATCAAAAAAATCAATAAGATTAGTTTGGCATGATCTCCCTGAGGTAAACAAATGTGGTTTCTGATCCTGTAATCTATGTGTTTTTAGATGGTCAACAATCCTTTCCTTTAACATGGTTTCCATAAATTTCCCCACTACTGACATAAGACTAACTGGCCTATAGTTCCCAGATTCCTCCCTACTACCCTTCTTGTGAATGGGCACAACATTTGCTAATTTCCAGTCTTCTGGGACGACTCCCGTTAGCAAGGATTGGTTAAATAAATCTGTTAATGGTTTTGCTATTACATCACTGAGCTCTTTTAATAATTTAGGGTGGATCCCATCAGGCCCCATTGACTTATTTGTCTTTACTTTAGACAGCTGCTGTAGAACCTCCTCCTCTGTAAACTGATATGTAATTGTCTCGTTAGTGTTTCCTCCTAACTGAGGTCCCTTTCCTTCCTTTTCTTCTGCAAAGACTGAACAAAAATATTCATTGAGGCAGTCAGCGAGACTTTTATCCTCTTCTACATACCTTCCTTCCTTTGTTTTTAATCTAACTAATCCTTGTTTTACTTTTCTTTTCTCGTTTATGTATCTAAAAAATGTTTTGTCCCCCTTTTTTACTGACTGAGCTATTTTCTCTTCTGCGTGTGCTTTGGAAGCTCTTATAAATTGCTTTGCCTCTTTCTGCCTAATCTTATAGGTTTGCCTATCTTCTTCACTCTGAGTTTTTTTATAATTATTGAATGCGGTCTTTTTGTTCTTCACTATTTTGGCCACTTCTGCAGAGTACCACAGTGGTTTCTTCCCTTTTTTGTTTTTGCTACCATTTACCCATTTAACTGACGTCATCGCTCCATGCGCAATGAGCCAGTTGATGAGAGGGGACCCATAGGTGGAGCTGCAATCCAAGATGGCAGCTCCCACCAGAAATAGGCCGCGATTTGGTGCCATATCGTGGCCTTTCAACTAAGGGGTTAATGAAATGCATTGCTGGAAAGGTCAGATTGTGAACTTTCCAGGGATGCCTGTCATTATCGTCTACCGACCCAACAATGGGGAGATACAGGAATCCAAAGGATCCCCCCCCCTCCAATTCAGGCGCTCTCCCTGCTCTGCCAGGGGGGACCTGAAACTGAAGTCATTGTGCCAATCGTGATGACGTCAGTGCTCCAGGATGGTATGAAAATGCTGATCTGCGTGGAACCTGCAAGAAAGGGAGTATCGGCAGGAGGCGGGCTTCAGACGTGCTGGACCTGCTATGCTGTCCTGCTGTTTTAAAGCCCGCTTGATGCAGAAAGACATAGCACATCCTCCTGTGTGCTAAAGGTGTTAAATATTTATTAACCATTCATTATTTTAATCAGCAACAAAAAGGCTCTTTATTTGTTATTTAGCCAAAAAAAAATCCCCAATTTTGTTTAAATACTGGTTTGTTTTTTTCTGTAACAGACTGAATTCATAGGACCTTATGTATTAAGTCCAGGCATTTTCGTGCAGTAGTCTTTTTACAAACTGCTTTTAAAAGTTTTTTTTACCCTCTGTTCATCGGCTTGTCGGCTTTTTCCGGCGGCTGGTGGGCACTCTGGCGGATCAACGGCTTTTTTCGTATGTGTTTGTCTTTTTTGGGCGTTTAATCAGATTGCTCTGATTTTTTTGTGGCGGTTTTTCCCTTCAAATCGGCGGTTTTGCTGCAGTTTTTCGGATGCAGTCGGCAGCTTTTCCCTACACTTTGGGGACCCTGCGGTGAATTCCGGTGGAATTTTGGTGCTCTTTGAGTAACCCTGATAGTCATATTATTCATAATACAATGAACTTACTCCCAGTGTGGGGAATGAGAAGGAGAGTAATGGCATTGGTATTGCTTATTTTATATGTAACATATGGACAATGCCATTACTTTGGAACAAAATAAATAAATGTTTGTGGTTTTTTTAACATTTTCCATAGTCATAGTTTGGTATCACTACAAAGGCCAGTCTCAGACCTGTCCAATAACACCCAACTTGACTTTGTGTGGTTTAAAGTATTAAGACAAAAGGGCCCAAACGACCCCTGCTCTCCTCACAATGGTGCGACAGCTTGTGTTTTATATGGACCAAACCGTAATAACGCATTCTGCCATCACATTAATGTTTGCTCGCATTTTTGGAAATTAGAAGGTGAGATAATGCAGCAGAATTTTTTGCTTGAACAGAGGGGAAAAAAAATGTAAATTGTGCATATATTTTTTATTTTCATTTTTCTATTTTTACACGTTATGTGGTCTCTCAAATATCTAGGTATGTGGTTAGACCCCACATCGAAAAACTCTCATTTAAACTCTACCCCAAACTAGGTGCCCTGTACAGAAACAAATCCTGCCTGAGCCCGCGGTAAGAAAGCAGATTGTACAACAAAATGCTTATGCCAGCCATTGAATATGGAGATGTAGTGTATGCAGCTGCCCCTCAAACACACCTCCAGAAACTTACTACATTGTATAACTCATTCTGTCGCTTTGTGCTACAATGTAACTACATGACCCACCATTGTGACATGTTAAAAGAACTAAACTGGCCATCGCTGGAATCTAGACGCACCCTTCACCTTTCCAACCTGGTGTTTAAGAGCTTTTCTGGGAAGCTACCTGAATAGGCTGCTTCTCCTAGCAATTCCCTCATCCTATAACCTCCGATCCAGGACCGGCACCTTACTTGCAATACCGCAATACAAAAAGAAAGTGGCTCGATCCTCATTTTCCTACAGAGCACCGCAAATATGGAATAACCTCCCAGACACCATCAAATCTTCCCCCAATCTAAAGTCCCTTAAGAGTTCTCTATTAACATATCTCAATACGAAATGCACCTGTAAACATGTAACATGATGACTTTATTTCCTACATATTTATTTTTCTGTTAATCTGTATATTTGGTCTTGTGTTAATATCTTGCATTTTATTACTTTGTATTTCTGTAACCACTCAATGTTCTTGAACCCAGGACATACTTTGAAAACGAGAGAAATCTCAATGTATCCTTCCTGGTAAAATCCTTTATAGATAAATAAATAAATAAATAAATGGTATCGTTGGGAAGGCCAGACTCTGACCTTTCCAATGACACCTCACTTGACTGCGTGTGATGTAAAGAATAGAGACGCAGAGTTCCAAAGAACTCCTAGTGCTCTCGTTGCAGTGCGTTGGCTTAGGTTTTTGATGGAACATGCGTAATAACGCATTGTGCCATCGCCTCCACACTTGCTGCTGGTATCGTAAATTTGATGTCGAGTTGGTGCAGCATCATTGTTAACATTGACTCAAATACTAAATCTGTGAGACAGCTTAATTTAACCCTAGCTTGTCTTTTAAACAGCAAAATGTGATTAATTGGGGTTTTATTTAGTGATCCAAAATTCGAATTGATATCAACTACCAAATTTGAAATGAGCTATCGAACTGATCTTAACTTACATTGCAAGTAGTAGTCAGCAAAGGACTTTATGAAACAAATTAATTTAGTTTCACTGTTTAATTTGACTCGAATACTAACAGGGTTATCCAAAGAGATCCGAATTGCTTGAGAAAGGTAACCGAACGCTGAAAATCAGTGTTCGGTTACCTTTCCTGACCATTCGGCTATCCAGAGAGCAGGCAATTCGCCAAATCCTGGCGAATTGCCTGAACATACGGTGCCTGTTCGGTCCCTGTTCGAGGGCAGTGAAATCCCCATGAAAAAGCACTGCTTCGGCTATTCAGAGAACACAAACCAGCAGTGACAGGTTCCCCTAATGCCCTGCCATTCGGTGGTTTAATTCGGCAAATTTATTCAGGAGAATCCCATAGGCTTCAATGTTAAAAATATTCCCGTTTTAATTCAATATCTAATAAACCGTTCATTATAAAATTCTGCAGCAAAAAGTCTCTTTATTTATAGATTTTTTAGGATACTTTAAGCATTTTTCAGATTTTTTTTTGATTTTTTTTAAAAGTCCGATTTTTTTTTATTTATTTTTTTCAGTTTACTTATTTTTTTGTAACAGCCCTCTTTATTATCATTCCCTGGACCTCCTGTGAAAATTTCAGACATTTTCGCTTAGTAGTTTCTTTGCAAACAGCGTTTCTTTTTCCCAGATTCATACAAATGGTTTTGCTAATTTATTCACTGCCTCCTCTACGTCACAGCTGCTTCGCTCTGTGTGATTCGGCTCCTGTTCGGCTTTTTCGCAGGTTAATCCAGATGTTTTTGCTTGTTTTCAGCGTGCATTCGGTTAGTTTTCGTCAGGTTTGCGGCAGCTTTTTCCTGCAATTCGGGGACCCTGTCCTGTTTGCTGAATACACCGCAGGGTCACCGAAATGCAATCGTCAAAATGAACCGAATTGAAGAGAACGAAAAGTCACCGAACGTGCGGTGACTTTTCGAATCTCTTTGGATAACCCTGTCAATCTGTGACACAGCTTAATATTTAACCCTAGATTGTCTTTTAACAGCAAAATTTAATTGGGGTTTTATTTAGTGATCCAAAATTCGAATTGTTATCAACTATCGAATCGATACAAAATTTTGAATTGATCCAAAACTAAATTAGTTATGAAATTCCAAAAAAAAAAATATTTAAAAACTAAACAAATTTTTTAGCCATGCACATCCCTAGTTTATATTCAACCACTTTTTCCTTTCATTTCCAGCAAACTGACTTTTTATTTATTTATTTTTTGGAACACTGATATATTTTTTTAGGTGACATTTTTGATTCCCATTTGTTTTTAGATCATTTTATAGGGCCATTTTTATAATTTCCACACATTTTTCATGCATTTTTATTGTTTTAAACACCTATTACAAGAATAGCAGCATTCGGCAATCTGGACTTTGGCGGCGTTCAGCGCACTTCAGGGAACCCTGCAGTGAATAGTGAAATCAGAAAAACCAGAAAGCACTGAATTTTCGGTGGTTTCTGAATAACCCATTTAGTTATCCTTTCTCTGGGCCTATTATGGAGTGTGAACCTGGAGCTGCAGCTCCAATCGCCCCTATGTTAATTCAGCCCTGAGGACAATCCAGATGTTTCCTGAAAAGAATAATTGAAATTATAATATATATATATATGTGCTGCAACCTCCACTGTTACTAACAAAAAAAATAAGAAATTCAAAAAAGTACCATAAATATAATAAAGGTGAATTTGCTGGAGTCTGCTGAATCAAATGACAAGCATGAAATATGTCACATATTTCATTTAATTAATCACTTTTTTAATTAAAGTAGGCAATTATACCATAAATCCGGGCAATTCCAAATCTTTTTTTTTCTAAAAAAGTACAAAATAAATGAATTAAATTCAAGCTGCCTTTTGAAGGAAAGAATGTGCAGATTTAATTATAATACACATGGCGCACATGAGAGGCTTTGCAAGATAGAAGTCACAGAGAGGTATGGAAAGAAAGCGATTCTGGTGGTATTCTTCGGGGTGCAGTAGAAAGAAAATACTGCACAAGTAAGTACTGCCGCGGCTTCCTGGAGCAAGAATAAAAGATTTCAATTGTCTCAGAAGACGCTGTCGAACCAGAGGCAAAAAAATACATAAAAATGAACTTTTTTGAATATGGAATGTAACCCTTAACAAAAAATACAACTGAGAGTTAAAGCAGCAACGCTTCACCTTCATGTTACAGTTCAATCATAACTTTATTTTACTTCTCTAAATAATTAAGTTATGAGGTTTTATACAGCACGGCTAGAATCACAATTATAACATCAATCTTTTTCAAATCAATCTTTTGAATAAAATCAGTAAAAGCAAACTCTTTGATACATAATATATACCTGTACATTATTATTTTTTTGGTTTTTATCTTTCCCATCTTAACCCCTTCCCGCCGCAGGACATTTCATGCCGTCCTGGCGGCAGGAGGGCTTTAAAGACGCAGGGTGTACATGGAATTACCTCTGTCTTCAATGGCCGCCTCGGCCCCTCCAAGCAGTCTGCACGCGCTGACTCACGGCGTGTGTCATTTGATGCACGGGGACAGCCTGCACTCAAGCCGTCCCTCTGCAGCCAATGAAGCGCACTGTGCGTTGGCTGTGGGACGGGCCCAAATCAGAGGCGCGACGGCACCCGTCGGCGAGGCATACCTGTACGCCTCGCCGGCGAAAGCCACCCCATAAGAACGTCACCCACGCATCCTGAAGGGGTTAATATATATTTCCTGTATCTAATATCTGAAATGCTAATGCCTACTAGACACGTGCGATTTCATTCCGACAGAATCAATATGCGGCGGATATATTAGCAATTTGTCGATTCAGATCCATCCTAATTTGTGAATTGCTGATAGCCACAGGAAAACGCCTCCAAATTAATTTAAAGCAAAATGATCCGAATCAGTCAGATTATTAATGACCGGATCTATATGAATTACTAATAGTAATTGAAAGAAACTGTAACCCTAACCCTAATCATAACACAAGCAGAAACAGTAACCCTAACTGTGCCCCAACCCTATTCATAAAACAAGAAGGAAAAGAAACCCTAACCCTAGCAGTAACCAAACCTAATTTGTTTTTTTAAGTTTTGCACTATAGGGGTTATTCAGAGAGGGCCGATCTGGCCCTGAAATGGCACCGAACAGGGAATTTCCACATAAGGGCCAAAGAGCAGGCCAGAGAATTTTCTGGCCAGAGAGCAGGCAGTTCGCCAAATTTTGGCGAACTGTCAGCAAGTTTGGTGCCTGTTCGAAGGCAGTGAAATCCCCCATAGAGAAGCAATGGTTAATCTATTCAGAGAACACCGAACAGCAGTGAAACGTTGCCGAAGTGAGAGAAAGGGGGTTGTGATGATCCTGAGGACGCGCAACAGCACTAGTGGCCTGCTCTACGGTGGGGCCCGCTCAGGTCTCACAAGGTTTTAGTTTGCTCGTGTCATTACAGGGATGAATGCTCCATATGCAAATCAGCCTGTTCTCACCCAATGAGGATGGCCAGTACGGATTGCCAAGGACTTAACCCCTGCACGAGAGGTGCAGCAAGCCCCGACGATCGTTTCGGCCTTGTTAGGCCTCGTCAGGAGGGTATAGCTGACAACCCTCTAGGCATATCAAGCAAGGGGTCCACGTCTGGATGACCCTGTAAACTTATAGTGAGAGAAAGGGGGTGTGAGGATCCTGAGGACGAGCAACAGCACTAATGGCCTGCTCTACGGTGGGGGCTCGCTCAGGTCTCATAAGGTTTTAGCTTGCTTGTGCCATTACAGGGATGCCGAAGTGCCCTGCTGTTCGGTGGTTTCATTCGTCAGGTTTATTCAGGCTTCAATGTTAAAAAAAAATCCGTTTTTATTCAATATCTAATAAACCATTTAATATTTTAATCTGTAGTAAAAAGTCTCTTCATCTATTGATTTTTAAGGTTCTTTTAGGCATTTTTCAAGCTTTTCATTTTTCTTTAACAGACCTTTTTATTATCATTCATAGGCCCTTATATGTAAATTTTTCGTTGAGTACTGTAGATACTCGAGTATACCGCTAGATTTTGGTGAGAAAAATTTACCTTAAAATTGGAGGGGTCGCGTTATATTCGAGACCTCTGCATTGCGGGAAAAAAAAAACTTGCCTTGCTCTGGATCCCAAGTCTCCCAGAAGTTCCGGTAGTCTCACTGAAGTGAATGCAGGCTCCCTGATGCTTGCAAACACTTCAGGAACTCCTAGATTTGGGAGAGGTGGGGATCCATCATGGCTAGAGGGGACGTTCGGTTTAAGCCACTCTTTCACCACGCTCACCTCCGCCGGCTATTTAATCATTAGTAAAGAAGACGGGTGACAGGCAGCTTCATACTTAGTAACAACTTACATTCATTCTAGAGCAGAGCAGCCTGGCCTGAGGGGGAGCCTGACTGTGTTAACCCTTTCGCTGCTGAGGCTTTTCCCGCCCCTGTGCTGAGGTCATTTTTTACCTGTTTTGCGCATCATGTTTAAACGTGTTTTTAAGGCTTATTTTAGTATATGACACCGACATATTATATATCGTTCTTTCCGTCAGACTCGGTAGATTCATAATATGTCATTATTATATGTATACGTTATGTCATGTCTGTATATTATAACAAAAAATGCAATAAAATATGTATTTTCAATAATTTACAATGTGTAAAGTGTTTTTTTCCACATTTTAACATGCGAGCAATTGCGGTTATATTTTGTATGGGGTGCGCTTGTTAAAAAAATTAGAGATGGGGTCTCGTTACATTTTTTTTTGGGGAAAATGACACTATTTTTAACAAATGCACCGCATACAAAAATCGTTAGTGCAGCATCATTGTTCACATTATAATTGAAATGGGAACAATATTGCTACACTAACAAACCAAAAAAAATAAAAAAAAAAGTGTTTATTTTTTTTTTTTAATTTTGTTTTTTTATTTTAATTTTTTTTTTTTTTTTTTTACAAAATTTTTAACTTTCATGTTTGGTATCGTTGGAACGGCCATGCTCTGGCCGATCCAACTATATCAAAATTTAACCCCTAACTGCCACGGATCGGGAGATAGGGAGTTCATTGGAACTCCCTATCTCCACACTTGGTGGCAGTTAGGGGTTAACTGTAGGACTGGCGTCATCGTGCTACGCACGATGACGCCAGTCCTCTGGGGGAGTTCCCGGAAGCTTGGCCGACATCCAAGATGTCGGCCAGCTCCGGGAAAGGATCGCGAACCGGCGCTTTTCAGCGCCGATTCGCGATCCAGCTCCCCAGGGGTTAATGCCAGGCATCATTTGGAAGGGCAGGCTGTGCCCTTCCAAATGATGCCTGGGTTAAGCCCCGCAGAGCCACCGATCGGGAGGGAGAGAGGTCCGAAGGACCTCCCCCCCCTCCCTTTCAGGCGCCTCCTCCGCACATGCGGGGGGGCGCCTGAATTAGGTGTCATCGCGCCCCCGCGATGACACCTAATAATGGCGGCTGCTGGTCCGGATGCCGGGCTGACATCCAGGATGTCAGCCCGCACCGGAGGGGCCAGCGATCGGCCGGAATCCAGCCGAACGCTGACCCCAAAGTGAGGACGCGCTCAGCGCGTCCTCAGCACACCAGCGGGAATGCTGAGGACGCGCTGAGCGCGTCCTTAGCATTCAAGTGGTTAAGAGAACCTGAAAGGATTTTAATTGTTTACCGGTACAGTAAAATTTTGCTCCTCGCGTTATTTTCAAGTCTTGAATACTCTCTCATTTCCAATATCTCTATCCATCGCGTTATGTTCGGGTCGTGCTATACTCGAGTATCTACGGTAGTTTCTTTTGCAAATAGCATTTCAATTTTGACACTGTCAACGTTTTTTTTGTTTTTTTTACCACGTTTGTCAGCTTGTCAGCTTTTTCCGGTGGCTGGTCTGCGCTGTGTTCGCCAGCTCGTCTGCTTTTTCTGGATGTGTTCAGCGAGTTTTGCGGTGATACGAGTGATCCAATACTTCGAATTGTATCAGATGCGTTTTTCAGTGGGTGTTCAGCGGGTTTGCGGGGGGATTTTTGGGTAATTTCCCTGCACTCCGGGGACCCTGCAGTGAATTCTGAATTCACCGCAGGGTGGGGAAATTTGATTCCCTGTAGTACGGGGAACGGGAGAGCACCGAAATGTCGGCAACATTTCGTTGCTCTCTGAATAACCCCTTAAGTGCAATTAACCATGACATGAAAAGTGCTTTCCTTGCGCTTTACATGTGATTTCATACATTGCGTGTTTTTTTATATTTTAATACATTGCATTTCCAAATATCTGAAATGGACAAACACATCTGATGCTTCCGATATTTCCTAATTGGTCTGAAAAATATCAAATTACCAATTTTCCAAATCAAATTATTCTGATTATTTTGTAATCTGAAATCTCTAGATTCGGAAAGATTGAGCCAAACCGAAATGATTTCCTGTGCACACGTCTCATGTCTACATACAGGGCTATTCAAAGAGAATCGAAAAGTCACCGTACGTTCGGTGACTTTTCGTTCGCTTAAATTTGGCGATTCCATTTCGCGACACTGCGGTGTATTCAGCAAGCACCACAGGGTCCCCGAAGTGCAAGGAAAACCCGCCACAAACCTGATGAACACTCACCGCAAAACCTGCCGAACACTTACCAAAACCTGCAAAACAGCTTGATTAACCCTGCCAAACATGCCGGAGAAACCTGAGCAGCCGCCGATCCCAGCGTAGAGCAGCCTCCGGAAAAAGCCGACACCGCAGACGAATCGAGTGAAAAAAAACAAAAAAAAACAGTACGCTTGAAAAGTGAAACGCTGTTTCCAAAGAAACTACAGAACGAAAATATCTGAAATTTACATATAAGATCCAATGAATGATAATAAAAAGGGCTGTTACAGTAAAAAGAAAAAACTCCCAAAAAATGCCTAAAAGATCCTAAAAAATCTATAAATAAAGAGAGTTTTTACTGCAGAATATTATAATGAACGGTTTATTAGATATTGTATTAAAACGGGAGTATTTTTAACATTGAAGCCTATTGGGATTCGCCTGAATAAATCTGCCGCATGAAACCACCGAACAGCAGGGCAATTCGGCAACTTTCACTGCTGGTTTTTGTTCTCTGTATAGACAAAGCATTGCTTCTCTATGGGGATTTCACTGCCCTCGAACAGGCACCGTATGTGCAGGCAATTCGACAACATTTGGCGAACTGCCTGCTCTTTATTATTATTATTCTTTATTTATAAAGCGCCAGCATATTCCCCAGCGCTGTACAATAGGCACAGTATAGACAGGGTTACAATACATTGAACAACTTTTGACAAACAGTACAGGAGGAGATGAGGGCCCTATTCCCGTAGGAACTCACAATCTAGGAGGGTTGGGGTTGGAAACAGGAGGAGAGGACTGCAAGGTGAGAGTGATTGATGGTTGCGTCAGTGAGTTGGGTGGTAGGCTTCCCTAAATAGGAACGTTTTAAGGGAGCGTTTGAAGGAAGAGAAGTTAGGGGAAAGTCTGCTCTCTGAATAGCCGAATGGCCAGGAAAGGTAAACGTATGCTGAATTTCACTGTTTGGTTACCTTTCGGCCACAATTTGGAGCTCTTTGAATAACCCTGATAGAATGATCCAACTTAAACACATTTCAAGCTATACCCGGAGCCTTTTGCTCAGTAGTAATGACAGCTTGGGTAAAATTGATTTTCCTGTCAGGATAGCCATGGACAAGAACAGGTAATCACAAGCACAATAATTTTCTATATCATTATTGACACCAACATAAATTTGCAGCATTCGGGTTTATGAGGCTTTAATGAAGCGTGACCTGGATCATCTGAAACAGTGTAATATTTTGTGTAGGTTATTAACACATTTTATCTGTAGGTTGCTGCTCTTCTTTTTCATTCACAGGATTCCATGGGATATGCTGTGCCGCTAATTGCAGCATCCCGGGTTAAAATGTCTACAATGTCTGATATTTTGTTTCAATCATTGCTGCTTTCACTTCCTGGATTTCCATCACACTTACAGTGACTGACAGGCAGACTCGTTAATGAAAAGGAAGTGAAGTGAAACAGAATGTTAAACACTGAAACCAGACAATGATAGGTCTTGCCTCCATGTGAGATTATTGGAAGTTCTGCCGAATGATTGTGTGTTTCAAATGACAGAAAAAGCAATACAGATGATGTGAATATGCATTTTCAGATGTATTTTTTCCATAATGAATTTGAATAAAGTCATCTGTCATCACGCTGATGTTACATCTCCTTTGAATATATATATGGCCAAGAGCGTTAAACATGACAGTGCAAAGAAATCACATCGTTGCTCCGTCTTGCATGCCTTTGATTACTTTTAACCAATTGTCTTTCAAAGCTATGAGATTTAAATCCGTGCAAAAAAACTCGAAGGGCAACAAATTGATATCTTTTTTTCTGCCCTACATTTGTAAATAATTATTGAATTGTATTTATTTTCTTCTCAAAGCTACAATATAATTCTTACTTTATAGAAGGAAACATATCTGTCCACAATATTAAATCCACACAATATCATGAAATCATATGAAATACATATCTGAAATTGCTCTAACGTGTCTCCTTGTGTAGAAATAGGAAATAATACACCCCAGGGCATTACATGTCAAAAGAATAATAACGAAGTCTAACGTAAGTCAAAATGAATTAACACTAAATTGCAATGCCAATCAAATGCACAGCTGGCCATAAGTCATCACGCTCCAAGAGGAACACACACTCAGACAAAGACACAGAGATACACTACACACACAATTTATCAGACATGGGGCTACATTACAATCCCCGCATTAAAACGGGGGCAGTAGGGAGAAAAAACTGCACCCGCAGTTTCCCCCTACCGCTCCCTTAATGGGGGATTGCAATGCAGGCGGAAAAAATGCTGCCTGCATTTGTAATGGGCGCTACGCCCCGGGATGCTGGCGGCAGTGCTGAGCGGAGCCGCGAGCATCCACATTGAGCCAGACGCCGGCGGTCAAATGACCTGCCGGATCTCGCCTCGTGAGATCCGGCCGGCCGGCGTAGTGATATACAGGGAGAGACTGAAGAATTTTTTCCCCTAGTCTCTCCCTGCTCCCGCCAGACTGAGGAGGTGGTTGGAGCCGCAGTCCTCACCGCGGCACAAGAGGTGAGTATGCGATTCTTTTTATTATTTTTTTCGGCTGGTGTTAACGGATTCTGCAGAAGCAGAATCCGTTAACACGAAGTAGAGGCTTTGGTTAACTTTCCGCTAACCAGAGCCAGGCGTTAATCAGCATTAGGACTTTAATCCTAACGCTGATTAACACTTTGCGCTCCCTATACTTAACATGGGGAGCACAAAGTACAGTAACCTCGCGCTGAAAAGCACAAGGTACCAAACGCAAACGGGTTACTTAACCCATTTGCGTTTGGATTGTAATATGCGATAGACACCGCGGCTAACGTTAATGCTCACGTGGGTGAGCGTTAACGTTAGCACCTAGATTGTAATTTGGCCCATAGTATTTGTGTTTGTTTCTATCTATCTGTCTCTGCCTGGGTATGTCTGCCAATGTCTTTCTTTGTGTGTGACTTGGTTAGACATTGAGCCCAGACATATTGGGCTTTATAAACTAAAGTGGAGCGTCTCACCAGAAACAATTCCCACGCCAATGCCGGCTGGGTGGAGTAGAGGTATCACTGCTCTGTGTGGAGAGAGCCTGTGGAGTCATGGGTTCGATCCCAGCGAGCACCTCTCCAGTAAGTGTCCTTGGCAAGACACCTAACGGTACATACTCGCCACCCAGGACATACTTGAAAATGAGAGAAATCTCAACGTATCCTTCCTGGTAAAATCCTTTCTCAAAAAAAATAAATGTGAACCGTCACTATGTACCAGAGTCACTGATTTCCCCAAAACCAATTTAGGATCAAACCAAAAAACAAAAAGTAATGGTACAGCGCACTCAATATAATAATCAGTATCATACACTTTGTGTAGTAGCAGTCAATATCCGCTCATAGCATATGGAAATACACTCCATCCATTGTAAGTGCAAATTTGGCTATCCTTTTATATACAAAGTATATAACAGAATTAAACTAGGGAAGTTTACGGTTTGCTTTTATATTTCATATACAAGATCCAATCAAAAGAATCTTCGAGGGTCGATGGGTACCCGTTAATAATAAGAAAAATACCCATAAGGCGGATAACACTAGAGCCAGTATAGCCTCTCTGTAAGTGTGATATCACTGAATTACTAGCATTTTAAGTGTTATAGAAACGTATTGCGCAATCATTTTCTCATGGTTTAATTTCCATATGCTATGAGAGGATATTGAGAAGATTGACTGCTACTACACAAAGACATATTGGGCCTCAAAAAAAATCCCGAAAAATGCCTAAAAGATTCTAAAAATCTTTTTACTGCAGATTAAAATAATAAATGGTTTATTAGATATTGAATAAAAAAATGGGAATATTTTTAACATTGAAGCCTATGGGGTTCACCTGAATAAACCGGCCAAATGAAACCACCAAACCAGCAGGGCAGTTCAGCAACTATTCACTGCTGTTCGGTGTTCTCTGAATAGATTAATAGATATTGCCTCTCTTTGGGGGATTCCACTGCCTTCGAACAAGTACTGTACTTGCTGGCAGTTCACAACATTTGGCAAACTGCCTGCTCTCTGAATTGCCGATTGTCGCCAAAAATGGCACCATACTGAGAAATTCACTGTTCAGTGCCATTTCGGGGCCAGATTGTCTCTCTCTGAATAACCCCTATAGTCCCATAGAAAAGAAACATTGAAGAAAGGCATATAAATGTCTCCAATGTGAGGGAACACTCTAGATCATACATTTGTACTACAGCTTGCAAGCATAAGTTGAAGGTACAAATACATATTTTTAAGTCTCTACTGAATAGGAGTTTTGTGTACTTGCTAATAATGTTCCTGATAGACACAAGAGGCCAAAGCTTTGGAGCAACTATCAAGAGTACAATTAAAAAGTAATGCAGTTTGGATGTCATGTTTTGAATAGTGATTAAATAAAAGAGAAAAAATATCTGACAACATTCCCTGTGTATTGTACAGTTCATTTTCAATAGACCCATTCCTGATTTCTATATGCATACTGAGGAATCACGCAGCGTCTGTGAAGCTCAAAATGTTGCTGATGGTCTTGTGGGAGATGCCATTCATCATTATTTCATCAGCCACAAGGGACAGTCAGTGACAGGCAGTAGGATTTGATTGCTAACTACATTCAGTGACATTCTGCTTCATGCAACGTTTCCTGTAGGAACCATAGAACTGTTTTCCCTTCTTCACCATCATGCGGCTGCATGTATTATATGCAGAAAGGCATTTTTTGCTGTTCACCATATAAATATTTTGCCATTCTTAAACTAAGGGTACTTATAATGCTTTAGCTCCCACAGCACTCCTAATGATCCCCTAAAATTAAAAAAGTAGGTAAAATGCTATCCTATCAGAGTCGAGGGTTCAACTGTAAAGCAAACAAATTACAGTGAAGTTGCTACACAAATAAAACTGTTTAAAAAATTGCTGTTTATGTAAACAACAATACGCTGTGCGGTGGACATTGTTTAACCCCTTAAGGACGGGAGTAATTTTACAACTTCGGCGCTGTTTCGAAGTAGAAGTTTGCTGAGCTCATTTTGACCGTTTTTAAACGCGGTTTTAAGTCACGGATTATTATACCACCCAGACAAATTATATATCGTTCTTTCCGGCAGACTCGGAAGATTAATAATATATCATTATTATATGTATAGGTCATGCCCTGCCAAAATGCTATAACAAAAAATGTAAAAAAAAATACACAATTGGAATTTTCAATAAAATTTCAATCATCCACAGTGTGTAAAGTGTTTTTTTTAAATCAAAGTGTATTATCCGAGCCTTTGCGGTCATATGCTATGGGGTAGATTTGTTAAAAAAATTAGAACGGGGAACCCATTTTTTTTGGGGGGAGAAATTGCATGATTTTAGCTAAACCCCCCACCCCCCAAAAAAAAATCATTAGTGAAGCATCATTGTTCACATTATAATTGAAATGTGAACAATAGTGCTGCATTAAAAAAATATATTTTTTTTTATTATTTTTATTTTTACATTTAGCTTATATTTTACTTTTAACATGGTCATATTTGATATCATTGGAAAGGCCATGCTCTGGCCTTTCCAGCAATATCAGACATGACCCCCTAGCTGCCACCAATCAGGAGATAGGGGGGCTCTTTGAACCCCTTTATCTCCTCTATGGGATTTCCATAGGAAATCCCTTTGCAGCTAGGGGGTTCCCCGGTTAACTGACATCATCACGTGGGGGGGACCCAGAGGTGGGGGCTGCCATCCAAGATGGCGGCCCCCACTGTAAAAAGGCCACGGTCTTTCACTGATTGGTGCCAGGCCTTGACCTGGCAACTAAGGGGTTAACCCCTACATCGCTGGAAAGGTCAGGCTGTGACCCTTCCAGCGATGCTGGCCACAGCCGCCTGGTCCCCGGCAAAGGGGAGATAGCGGGATCCAAAGGATCCCCCCTCCCCTTCATGCTCTTCCCCTGAGCCGGGGGACGCCTGAAACTGACGTCATCGCGCCACCGGCACCGGGAGGAGGGATTCACACCGATCTGACTCCGTGGGAGTCAGAGCAGCGTGGGAGCGACCGGTGGAGGTGAGTATTTCCGGAGGGGGGCTGCAAACGCCGAGGACCTACAATTATGTCCTGTGGCGTTAAAGCCCGCCTAATGCAGGACGTAATTGTACATCCTGCGGCGTTAAGGGGTTAAACAAACTTCGAACATGAAATTTTTTAATTTAAAGAAAGACACTGCCGCTGTTTACATAGCTAGTGATTTTTTTATTTTTTTTTGACGTGTCACCCTTATTCAGCAACTTTAGTATCACTGATTTTTTTTCTGCTGCTTTTATAGCATGGTCCTCTAGGGGGCGACCTTACTATACCTCCATATGGAATGTGGGCCATTGTGGGTGTTTAAACTACTGCTATAGGGTGATAAGATCACTTAAGACTATAAGACTTGAATGTAAGTGTGCAAAAAGAGACATGTAGAATGACAGGGGAGCCAAATGCCGCATATCACTATGTATCAAAGACACAATAACAATTATGAAACAAATTAAAAACCTATTAAATGTTAACGGATACGTCCTCCTATGAAAAGTGATAAGTGATATAATAAATTTAAAAACATATAAGACATTGTAAATCAAAGTAAGTGTGGTATTAATGTAACAATTTTTTGAGTGTCCATTTCTATAAGACATTTTAAAATGATATCCTGCTGTGATAAGCAATTTGACTCTTTCAATTCCCTGAACACAAAGATAACAAGATTGCTTTCGGAAAGTCAAATGTCAAAAAATGACACATAACCGAATGTGAAATTGTAATAATGTCAGCAAGGTATTATATTACATGATTATGTCAAAGCATTATGTGTTGTTGTCATTTAAAGAGGTTTGAAGAGGACCCTCCATATGAGAACTGCATAAAAAAAGTGTACATGTTGTAAGATGATTATGAATAACAGTAATGAAAATGGTGTAGCAGTAATAGTAATCAATTTTCTTGCCAGCATAAGTTATGCATTATTTCATAATGTGTGATCGTGAATTGCTGCATTTTGTCAACACCCGATTACAGAAATGATGGCACCAATGTCAAAAAATATGGGGAGGGATTAACTGCAAAAATACAACATTACAAAAAGAGAATTATGCAACAGATACAACAGAAATGTTACCAATGTAGCAGAAAAGCCTCAAACTAACAAGAATGTCATACTCATGAACTTGCATGAAATCAGAAACAAGCCAACTGTGCTGTGCAAATGAGGACTACTCACAAAACCATGGTATTTAATGAGAAGCAAAAAATATAACTAATATAAATATATATTATTAAAATATCTATAAAATATATATAATTCTTTCTGACACTGAGCATCTTATTCAATATATCATACCTTGATATCCCATACAATCATGGAAATGCTTTTTTTATTATTGTATGACATATAACTTTGTAAAAGCACTACATCAAGTTCAAGAGTGCATCAGAATCTACTTCAATAAGACTCCCAGCAAACCGAGTGAATATGAGCACACAGCAATTATTTATTCTATATTTACCGGCCTCCGTCCGCGGTAGGGCTGTGTGCAGAGTCAGCAGGGACTGTGTACGGACTCAGCAGGAGGTCCCTCCAGGCCACGTTAGGATCGCGGCTGTGCTTGTGCGTGGAGCCATCTTGTCAGCAGTGGGGTGCCACTGCCAGAGGGTGCACCGTGGCTTTGATTCCCTTCCTGGTGGGTGTTCAGTCCAGAATAGAGTGAGAGTCTGTGTTAACGAAAGGGCGGGCAGCTGCGTGCGTGTCACGTGGTTCAGACAGTCAGGTGGTACTGAGACTCAGTACCACCTGACTGGCCGGACCGCGTGACCCGCATGCATGCAGCTTCACCAGGAGCCAGGCAGCTCAATGACAAATTTCTATCACTGCAGTGCTGGTTAAGGAAAGGTCCACTTTAAACAGCAGTAAGCAGACAGGGCTTCATATTCTGCTGATACCCCCCCCCCTTTACCTGCCATTTACTGTCACCTTCTCTCTCTGCACACAAATCACATCCCCCTCCCCTCTCCTAGAGCTGCTGCGGGGCAGGGGAGGAGTTATGGAGGGAGGAGAGGGGGATTTTTATTCTATTCGATTTTATTCCGTATGCAAACGCCTTGCTCCACTGCTCGTTGTTTGAGAACACAGCTCAAAGCTGACACAGTGACAGTGGCACCTCCTAATGACACCCAAATAATCACTGGTACCTGGGGCGGCTCGCCCTCCGCCACTCCCCTGCTCTGTGATATGCTCACACACAAGTTTGGCGAACTGCCAGCAAGTACGGTGCTGTTTGAAGGCATTGCAAATCCCATAGAAAAGTAATGGTTAATCTATTCAGAGAACACCAAACAGCAGAGAAATGGCAGTGAAATGCCCTGATGTTTGGTGGTTCCAATCAGCAGGTTTATTCAGGCGAACCCCATAGGTTTCAATGTTAAAAATATTCCAGGTTTTATGCAATATCTAAAAAACCATTTATTATTTTAATTTGCAGTAAAAAGTCTTGATTTTTTTTTAGTACCCTTTAGTAATCTTTCAGCAAAATTTCCCCCCCTTTTTTTTAATATCGTTTTTTTCTTTTTTCTGTAACAGAACTTTTTATTACCAATCATAGGATCTTATATGTAAATCCCAGACATTTTCGTTCAGTAGTTCTTTTGAAAACAGCAGGCCACGGGTTTGCGGTGGCAGCATTCAGTGGCCGACTCCATGCACTTTGGGGACCCTGCGGTGAATGGTGAATTCACTGCAGGGTGGGAAAATTTATTCCCCAAAGTGCAGGGAACTACAGAACACCAAAATGTTGGTGTTATTTCGCTACTCTGTGAGTAACCCACTTAGTGGTGAGGTTTTTTGCTGCCCCCTGGAAAGTGAAAGCCTAGGCTTTGCCTACCCAGGATATACTTGAAAATTAGTGAAATCTCAATGTATCCTTCCTGGCAAAATACTTTGAAAAGTAAAAGAAAAAATATATATATTTTTTTTTGGGGTGGGGCCACCAGTGCGGGCCGCCACCCCCTAGATAGTGCCGCCCTAGGCCTAGGCCTTGTTGGCCTAGGCCAAATTACACCACTGAGTAGATGGTGCCATCTACTGGCCAAATAGGTTATTACAGTATTAGCTATGTGTAACTTTATAATTTATTAAAAAATATTTTTTTTTTATAAAAAAGATTTCTGACAATGTTTTTTGAAAAAAAATCACTTGGTAGTGAAGGGGTTAATGAAAATAAAGCAACATTTAAGATCTTTTATTTTTTTATCTCTTAAAATGTTAAGATGTTAAAATGTTTTCCTTTTGATTTTTTTTAATTTATAAAAGGATGCAAAGATTATGTACTTGGGAGATAGCGTTGCCCTTGACATCTTGGACGACGTTGCCTTTTTTTCCCTGCTCAGTGTTCTAACTCTGGCTTGTTAATTTATTAAAATTAGTCACCTACTCCTAACTGCAAACCCTAAACCTAGCCCTACTGTTTACCCTAATCCTAAATGTAACCCTAAAACAAGCACAAATAGTAACCTAAGCCTAAATACAAACTCTAACAATAAAACTAACCTTAACTTGGAAAATTCGATAGCCTCTGAAAACAATCCAATTCTAGTGGTCTGGAAAATTTTTGCTTGCTCTCAATTATTGTTTTTAAAATGACTAGAGGCATCAAATTCAGAATTGTCCGAATTGGAACGACCTTTTTGAATCAGTGTTGTTTTTATCATGCTGTTTCTACATGCGTCCACTAGGTGGTGATTTTAGCATAGAATGCTTACAATTATAACCAAAGTGATCAATTATAAGGATTTTACACATTCCTTTAAGTTGTTGTTCATATGTAAAGGATTGTTAAAATTGAATTGACTGAAGTGCTACACCTGCAAAACTTCCTTTTATAATGTGGGACGTTTTCAACTTTTCCTCTATCCTTTTGCTAAGATTTATACAAAAAATAGCCTCCGTCATTATTGTATTTGTGTGTCCATTTGATGAGTGTCTGAGAGAGATGGGGAGTATCTGCTTCAGTGGTCATATCTCCTGTAAGAAAAGTGTGCACCACAAAACACACTTCAAACCCTTTGCACCCACTGATTAACTGGACCATGCAGGGAAATCCAATCAATCCTCAGTTTGGATGGGGGTTGATTTTCCACGCCACAGATGCAGGACTGAACTTCTAAATGTATTCAGTGTAGTGACATATCAATAGTATTAGATTTAAAATGATGAGAGTATCTGAATATAATCTTGAGTAGACTTCCTGCTATGAAACTGAGGAGGGGGTTACATTAATTAAATATAAATATGTCACATGACATATGTCACATGACATATGTCACATGACATATGTCACATGACATATGTCACATGACATATGTCACATGACATATGTCACATGACATATGTCACATGACATATGTCACGTCATGTGATGATAAGACAAATTTGTCTTTCAGTAATAACGCACACATAAAATTAAGCAAACCATTCCAGAGGTTGAAACACAAGCCATGTATGTCTCCCAAATTGTCTCTAACTTGGCAGGATATTTGTGGGTTTGGTTTCCACGCTGTTCTATTCTTAACTTCGATCAAGACCTTGAGAAAGGTCATGTCTCATTTTTCTGAATTGTCAATCCAACTCATTTGATGTAAGAAAAATTAGCAGTAATAAGTAATATTTAATAATTTGAATACTAATTCTAGATGTATAATTTTTTACAAGGTGTTGAAAATGTATATTATACAGAACATGTGCTAAATTACCAAATGAAATGTAAAAAAACTCTGATTACCATGAAAATTATTTTAAAAGCTGATTTGACATATACAATTATTTTAGCTTTTTTTTAATTAATTCAGATTAAACAAAATCCACAAATGCCTTTTTTTACACTTTGGATTTTGCATGCCGTGTTACCAAACTATGCTTAAAAATATTGTTAGCTCAATATTGCATTTATTTCCATTATTCAAGTATATTTTCAGCTTGCTGTGCTGCTGACCTTGAAGCTACATTCAGTCTCCTGGTTAAAGGAGGATGAATTTCAGTAAATATTGATCTTTCAGATGTGCAACATTGTGAATGTGAACTACCATGGTGTCACATTATTATCTTATGGGAATAGAAACATAGGTTTTATCTGGCCTACACTATGGAGTCAGTCATTGGACAAGTTTCAAGACTGATCAATAGTGGATCTAAAGTTAAGCTTCAAGTTGAAGCACGCAAATTGCCACTTGGAAGATTCACTAAGACCCAAGGATTTAAAACAAAGCCACAAAATTCTCACTATTAGAAGTTTAGGAGTTTGCTTTCACACTTAAAACAATAAATGAAGACACAAAATTTGGTCAAACAATTTTCACATGTAAAAATAATACTAATAAAAAAAATGTCTTACAATATTACAGAATGAAAGCCAACATTAAATCACGAGAAATAGCTAAACACTAAAACCAAGCAAACGGGAAGCTGAAAAGAGTTGAATGTGAGCTAAGGTTAACTCACACCACCTTTGCTATGTTGCAATGTGAATTTCTACAAATTGTTAAAGGGATACTGTATTGTAAAATTGAGTTTCCTTATTTTGCCCTTAAATAATTGGGCAGAGGCTGCTGACAGCCTCTGCCCAATTACATTTTAAATTTTTTCCTCCTTTTGGTGAATTTACTCCCTCGCTGCATGCAGTTCCTCCTCTTCGACTCTAACAGGGTAATTCAAAGAGATTCGAAAAGTCACCGCACATTCGGTGACTTTTCGTTCTCTTCAATTCGGTTCCTTTTGCCGATCCCATTTCGGTGACCCTGCGGTGTATTCAGCAAGCACCACAGGGTCCCCGAATTGCAGGGAAAAGCTGCCGCAAACCTGACGAAAATGAACCGCAAAACCCACCGAATGCACACCGAAAACCCCCAAAAACATCTGGATTAACCCATTGAAAAACCCGAGCAGGAGCCGATCATAGGCAGGGAAGCAGCTGAGACCGCAGACAAGGCAGCGAATAAATTAACAAAACAGTGTGTGAATCTGTGAAAATGAAACACTGTTTGCAAAGAAACTACTGAGCGGAAATGTCTGAAATTTACATATGAGGTCCAGGGAATGATAATAAAAAGGGCTGTTACAGAAAAAATAAGTAAACTTAAAAAAATAAATAAAAATAAAAATAGGACTTTTAACCCCTTAGTGACCGGGCGGTTTTACACAAATCCGTCCGTTCGTGACCGCAGCTGTTTTTATGTTTCTGCGCTCTTAGTGTTTACGTCAAATTTTCCTCTTACTCGTTTATGTAACCCACACATATTTTACACTGTTTTTCTCGTCACTAAATGGACTTTATAAAGATACCATTTTTTTCATCATTTCATATAATTTACTATAAAAAATATTGTGAAATATGACACAAAAATTGAAAAAACACCACTTTTTTGAACTTTGACCCCCAAAATTTCTTATGTATCAACAACCGACAAAAAAAATTTATTCCTTAGTAGTTTCTAAATTTAGTACTGAGTTTAGCAATACCCAATGTTTACATATTCCTCGCTTTTTTCCTTATTTTATGCAACAATAAGTGCAAGTAGCACTTTGCCATTTCCAAAGAGTTTATTTTCAAAACTAGTGATAGTGACATTGTAACACTGATATCTGTCACTAATTCCTGAATAACCCTCCACATATACATATTTTTTTAAAGTACACAAATCAAGGTATTAAACTTGGGGTATTTTGACTCTTTCCATGCAAACCATTTTACCACAAATCTATGCCAAAGTTTGAGAAAAAAAAAAATTTTGGTGATTTTTTTTTTTTGAACGCAATTTAAGAATACATGTACTGTGAACTTTAAGGTTTACTGCCAAAAAGCACCCCAAAATATGTTCAGCAACATCTTCTGAGTAAATTGATACCACCCAAGTATAGGTATGTCGGGTCATTTGGGGGCTAAAAGGCCTTATTTGGGGGGTGCGCATTTCAGTTTTCCAACTTGGAATTTTCACATTTCGTCATCATGCACCCATGTCCTATTTGGGACATTTTTGAAGCCGGCCAAAGTAATTTACCCACATCAAACCATATATTTTTAGAAAGGGCACACCCTAGGGTGCTTCAAAGAGTTGTATTTTAACACTTTCCATGCACTAGCTCTTTGTCAATCTTTCAGGTAGTCACTTTTTGTGTTATTTTTTCACACACATTGTACTTTAGGCATGAATTGTCAAATCCAGTTATGGGTTACTGCCAAAAAACACCCCAAAATATGTTCAGCAACATCTTCTGAGTAAATTGATACCACCCATGTATAGGTATGTCGGGTCATTTGGGGGCTAAAAGGCCTTATTTGGGGGGTGCGCATTTCAGTTTTCCAACTTGGAATTTTCACATTTCGTCATCATGCACCCATGTCCTATTTGGGACATTTTTGAAGCCGGCCAAAGTAATTTACCCACATCAAACCATATATTTTTAGAAAGGGCACACCCTAGGGTGCTTCAAAGAGTTGTATTTTAACACTTTCCATGCACTAGCTCTTTGTCAAACTTTCAGGTAGTCACTTTTTGTGTTATTTTTTCACACACATTGTACTTTAGGCATGAATTGTCAAATCCAGTTATGGGTTACTGCCAAAAAACACCCCAAAATATGTTCAGCAACATCTTCTGAGTAAATTGATACCACCCATATATAGATTTGTTCTGTTGTTTTTGGGGTGCTACGCCAATCTTTGACATGTGCTTGTCAATTTTCTAATTTGACATACAGTATCTTCTTTGCTTATCTTCTTTTTAGGGGCCTTTTTACATACCCCAGTTTTATGAACGTGCATATATTTGGTAAGCTAACACCCCAAAGTATTGTAAATGGAGTGTTTTTATGCTATGGATGCATCCGTTTGCTCCAAACAAATTAGATACTGTTTGGTGGTCATTTTTCATTTTCACACCCACATCAGTTTTGGACTGTGATTTAGGAGACACTGTTGTTTTTTACTGCATGAAAACTCTCCAGGTTGTTTTCTGCAAGGTCTCCTGAGTACACCCATGCCCCCCATGCATAGGTTTGCCAGGATTTTGGGAAGGTTCAAATACAATTTTTATGACTTTGTCATTGGAGTTGAAATTGAGATTATTTCTTCAGCTAGGCCTAGCTTTGGTTTTGGGTCTACCGCATACCCCAGTTTGAATTATTGCCAGAAAATTGTTTATATTTGTTATGTTGACACCCCAAGGTATTGCATATGGAGTGCTTTGATGCCATGGATGCAACGGTTTTAGCCCAAAACATTTGAGAAGGTGTGTGGCGGTAATTTTTCAAATTTCAGATTTTTACGCCCACAGTAGTTTTGGACTGTGATTTAGGCTAGGGTCAGACGAGCGTAGTGTTCACGTCCGTGATCGCGCCTAAAAGTACGTCCGTGATAGCATGACATAAAGTCCAATGGAGCCCGACACACGAAGTACGTCCGCACTGAACTGCGGACGCACAACGGCCGCGGCCCACGGACGCAAGGCAGGCAAGAACGTAGAACCGCTAGAACGGCCGCACAAAGTGCGCTGCGTCCGCAACGTCTGCATAGCTTTGTGTGTGAGTGATGGAACGTGGTCAGACGGACTGCATTTATACGTCCTGCATTTTTCACGGACAAAATGGTTTTGCAATTGAATTTATTGTCCCTCCTACATCTGTCAAAAAATAAATGTCAGTGAAAAAACGGACTGTGTGACCACTACTGCGTCTTCCGTACTGACGATGTCCGTACTGCACGGACGTACAGTCCGTAGAAATCACGCTCGTCTGACCCTAGCCTTAGCAGACACTGTTGTTTGTTACTGCATGAAAACTCTCCAGGTTGTTTTCTGCAAGATCTCCTGAGTACACCCATGCCCCCCATGCATAGGTGTGCAAAGATTTTGGCAAAATACAGCACCAATTGTAGAACATAAAAATGTACGAATAAAATGTAAAAGTCTGGTGCCTGTCAAACTGGGGATGCTCTCTAGGGGAGCACAGGCTGTTGTCACTGAAGTGCATGAAACGCAAAATGTTTTCATACCTTCTACGTGACATTGATTGGAGGTAAATGGGGGTAGAGCAGATGGGGCTACTGCTCCAGCAGGAGCGAATTGAGGGCTTCTTTATGATGCCCTCAGCATAGTAAGTGCCCAGAATTTCAGAAATTCTGGCACATCTAGCGGGGTCCATTGCTGCCTTGCCAAGTAGGAGTCTGGCTTCGCAGCACAATGCTGATGGGCATACAGATTTGATTGGGCCACGATGTGGCCCAACAAATCATCCCCCATAAACACCTGCAAAAACTGTGTGGCGGTAAATCCTGCAACATCAATATTGATGCCAGGATTTGCCGTGAAAGGAGGGATATCTGGCCTCTGGCGATGAGGCACTACCCACTCCTCAGCTGGAGCTGTGCGTCTCCTGCTGGCAGGTGGTGACCCAGGATCTGCATCAGAAACATCACTAGATACATCAGCCAGCATAGATAATGTATCTAGCGACGCCTCTGAGCAGTTAGCGGGGTCGAAATGAGGGTCTGAGTCTGACGCAGATGCCTCAGATTCTGACGCCAGGATGGCATATGCCTCCTCGGCGCTGTACACCCTCTCAGACATTATATATAATAGATTATAAAATTTTATAATTATTATATATATATAAGCGGATTGTTGGTTCTTAGAAGAACCGTTGGGTTTCACAAGAAAATACAAATAAACACCTAAATCTCTCTAAATCCCTCTAAACCTGCCTCAATTCTTCTAAATCTCCCTAAAATCTCTCTAAATCTGCCTCAATTTTTCTAATCTCACTAAATCTCACTAAAATCTCTAACCTGTCAAATCTGATCTCTCTCTCTCGCTCACCAAAACACAAGTGAGGAGAGGGAGGGAGAATCACAGAGGTCAGAGCCAATATTTACAAAATATTGGCCTGACCTGACAAATTAGAAATTTTATTTTGATTTTTTCTAACTTCTGATTGGATGTTGCTAGCCTGCCTCTCTGATGAGGCAGGCTAGGAACATCCCACTCAGCCCCAAGATGACCCTGCCCTTAGAACCCTAACCCTACCCCTGACCCTGCCCTTAGAACCCTAACCCTAACCCTACCCCTACCCCTACCCCTAACCCTAACCCTACCCCTAACCCTACCCCTAACCCTACCCCTACCCCTACCCCTACCCCTAACCCTAACCCTACCCCTACCCCTACCCCTAACCCTAACCCTAACCGTCAGTTTATTTTATTTATTTTTCTTTTTTTACACACTTTTTTTTACTTTTTTTTTACACTTTTTTTTTCTCTGCTGGGTGCCTTGATCCCGCGAGGCACCCAGCAGAGCACCTGATCACTGAAGTGATCGATTTTGTACTGAGTGCCACGATACCTCGTGGCACTCAGTACTTCCTGCCGCTACCGGAAGTGATCGCTCGGGGGAGCGATCACGGACGGACCGGCGGCAGGTAAGTATATTACAAGGATGCCTCGATGTCGAGGCATCCTTGTAATATGCTCAGAGCAGCTGGAAGCGATCCGATCGCTTCCAGCGCTCTGTAGAAGTGCCGGGCACCTCTCCGGTGCAACCGGATGTAGATCGCTCCCGGGGAGCGATCACATGGTGCCCCGGCACTTCTAACGGCCATTGCACGGATGCCTGGACTCCCAGGCATCCTGCAATGGCGTTTGAGCTGCTGGAAGCGATCCGATCGCTTCCAGCAGCTCAAAAACGGCAGGACGTACCATGTACGTCAGCGGGTCTAAGAGAGACCCGCTGCAATGACGTACATGGTACGTCCCGGGTCCTTAAGGGGTTAAAAAAAAAAAAAAAAAATACAGAAAAATGCTTCAAATATCCTACAAAATCTATAAATAAAGAGACTCTTTACTGCAGAATTTTATAATGAACGGTTTATTAGATATTGAATTAAAACGGGAATATTTTTAACATTGAAGCCTATGGGATTCTCCTGAATAAATTTGCCGCATGAAACCACCGAATGACAAGGCATTTCGGGAACCTTTCACTGCTGGTTTGTGTTCTCTGAATAGCCGAAGCAGTGCATTTTTATGGGGATTTCACTGCCCTCGAACAGGCACCGTATGTTCAGGCAATTCGCTAGGATTTGGCGAATTGCCTGCTCTCTGGATAGCCGAATGGCCAGGAAAGGTAACCGAACGCTGATTTCCAGCGTTCGGTTACCTTTCTCAAGCAATTCGGATCTCTTTGATTAACCCTGAAAGACTCCCGAACCCTTTAGGTCCCTGAGGCTTTTCTGCCATATAGCCGGCGCAGAGTGGTGGATTGGAGCTGCCCACAAATTCCGATCCGATCCATTGTTTTTCTCTGAGACTGCTCGCTACAGCGAGTGTTCCTTTAATGTCCACAGGAAACTCAACACAAGGAACTGGTGCACCTAGGTCCATCCCATGCAAGTCTAATTTAAGACTTGCAAGACGTATCATTCACTGTCAATATAAATTTCTGCGTGGCTACCGAAGATGAATATTCCCCCACCGGACCTCATGTAACAAGGGAGTAGATATTAAAAATATTGTATAAATCCACTTTTAGGCTATGTGTATAAAGTGTGTATGAAACATACATGATTGTCTTGTTTAGGCTTTGGTCCCATCGCCAAGATATCTCTTTATTATAGTCAAATATTCTGAAAGCCAAAACACATCTGGTCCCAAGCATTTTGGAGAAGGGATATTCAGCCTGAATATTATGAGCTCATCTTGAATGGTTTTTGCATTAACAGTCGAGTAGGGCAATGATAAGTTAGGTTGAAGTTGCCATTTTTAAGAAATATATTATTATTTCAAAGTTTTGCCCATATTGAATAAACGTAAAACACACGACTCACATATAAGTGCAAGGTTGGGAAGACAGCTTGCAAACGTTCACTGAAAAATTAAAATTGTAATAAAAGTGCAAATCCTTAATTAAAGCTTGTAATATGGCAGCTGCACAGTATGTATACAGTTGTTAAAGAGAAGATGAAAAGTGAAAGTTATGCTGTGCAAGATAGTGGTTGTATTCAATCGGCAATCGGAAATAAAGGGGGGGGGACATCCTGAGGCGAATTTTAGGTTGGTATTAAATCTTAATTATTATTTGGACATTATATGAATACAATAAACAGATTAGAATACTGGCCATCATTAGTGAAAAGACAAATAATTCTTATCGGAAGTATGCTAAATTAAAATAAAGGAATATTCTAAGATTAGATGATGCAACACAGATTTATTTCACCTCTGTTATAGTAATATTAGGGTGTAATCACCATATTTGCATGGAGTCTCCTGCTGCTGGCATACATAGACCCCAAAGCACTTGTAACAATGTCGTGTAGTGCTGTAGAGAGAGAAATCCTCCCACCAAGATCTTGTATTTCATATTGATCAGTGTGTGTAATCCTAAACATTAGAAAATCAAACAGGAACAAAGTAGTTGTGAGAAAAATTCCTGCTTGATTTTCTAAGGGTCTTGTGTACACATACAGCAATTCATACAGTCTGCTTTACCAATATATACAAACGAACAGAAGGACCCATCACTCAAGGCTAGGTATGAAAAGAGAGCTTTATGGTGGAGCCGCAATATTTCTGCATTGAGAACCCTTCTCAAAGGCTAATATTAAAGCTCCTTTTCATGCAAAGCCTTAGGGACTGGTCCTTCTGTTCCCTTGGAGAAATGTGTTGTTGGTGACCCTAGGCCTGTTGGAGTATGACGTCTCTTGTGTGCTGTACCTGCTGTCTTTTGTTACCATTATGTACAGACCTCCCAGGTTAATAACCGTGTCCACTCTGCTAATCAGTTATAATGTACCCGGGGCACTAGCATCTTCCTACAGCTGAAACGGGGATGGTAAAGTAAAAATTTGCATTCGCTATTCTCCCCTTAGCGTCCCCGTTTTACCTGTAAATTACAGGGCAGGTGCTGAGTCCAGCAGCCTGCCTGATAGCGGCCAGTAGGCTCCAGGATGCTCAGGGCAGCGCTAAAGCACCTTCGTGAGCATCCCCTCCATGGACTCCATAGGACTCCAAGGAGGCTTCTCCTGCCAGGTCACATCTCTTGTGAGATCCTGTAGGTCGGCGGAGTGATCGCGGAGAGACTCAGAATTTTTCTCCCTGTCTTACTCTGCTCCCAGCAGCCAGATGTGGCAGATCGGGCCACCTTTCGCCGCCGGATGAGAGGAGTCTTTTTTTTGGGGGGGGGGGCTTGCTGATTCTGCAGAAGCAGAATCTGTTAGCTACAGCTCTAAGCTGTGGAAAACTTTTTTTAGTTAGCGACAGCTGTTTGTAATTAACGTCAGGACTTTGCGATCCTAATGCCAATTACTCTGTTTACTCTTTGGCTCCCTATGTTAAGCATAGGGAGCGCAAAGTACAGAAAGCTGGAGCTAAAAAACGATAATACCGCTTCACTAATGGATTTTTTCACCCGTTAGCGATCGGGAGGTGATCTATGTGGCACGCTAACAGTTATTTATAATAGTGCCCCTGGTATTTTGCCCTATACCCATTCAGGTTTAAGCTTTTGGAAGATTTATGTGTATCCTCTTATACAATCAGAACGGACAGGGGTAATATGTAAGTTATATTGTTGTACAACATGAAGGAACTAAATACTTTGAAATATTTGTTTCATGTTTGGTATCTACAGAATTACTTGTTCATTCATGGTGCTGTTATGCAGTGAAATGGCAAATTTTTTATGAAAAGACCTGTGTTAGGTAAAATCGTAATGTCACTGTACTTTGAAAAAACTATTTGTGGCAACAACTGTCAAATGTCATGCACTGACAAGGGTGATAGACTATATAAGCATGAGCTCTCTGCAAATTTTCCATACACAGTGATAAATTAATCCCTTTCAGGCATGAACAAATTGACAAATCAACGCGAATACATTCTGAGACAATATTGACAAAAAAAACCAGTTGAATCATTATCTAGCTAAATATCATTATTCTTTTCCAGACAAAATCAATCAAGGACAACACAATCATTGATGGTTCATTCACTAATCAGCAAATTATCACAGCATTGGTCATTTTAGACCTAAATTGTAAAACAGGACAAAAGTGAGGAATTACAGATTTACTTTGCTCTAGCAGTTTGGATGAAATTTGGCCTAAGTACAATATTTGCTTTTTCTTGTTTAGCTTTTGTTTTAAGGCGGTGGCATTGTCTGCTTTTAACATAAAATTGGAAAATTTCTAATTCCTATTACACTTTTTCATGTATCTTGGATGTTCTTAATAAAAAAAGGCTTTTCCTTTTAAAAAAAGAAATGGACAACCAAATTTTCCATGTGATTTTCTGTTGTCAACCATTCAGTCTTACTGGCCACTTCAATAAAGTAGTCACATTAAAGTACATTACATTGAGAGCCATACAATAATGTTTAAAACAAAATACAAGTAAATGTGTGCATTTTATGTAAGACCAACACTTTTAAAGTACAATAAGTCTCTGAATTATTTTTAATAACGTTATGCTGTTGCTAACCAATGATGAATAAAGTACTTCTTACCATTAATGCGACTTCTGGTGCTGCATGGTTTTGCTGATGGCTTTGTAGTCTGGTTGATACGTGGTGAGGTAAAGCTTCATGCAGGCGTTGAGACTTCCATCCGTTAAACGCGATCGTAGGTTGGTGTTAATGTTCTTTAGATGTGAGAAAGACTGCTCACATGCATACGTAGAGCCAAACATTGTCAGTACAGCAATACTCACTAGGGATGTGCGTTTCGGGTTTCGGAATTTTCACGAAATTTCCCGATTCGTGTTTTCGGATGCGGCCGATTTTCCGAAATTTTTTAGATCCGAAAATGGCAGATCCGAAACGTTTTCTGAGCCGAAACGAAATATTTTCGAATGGACTTGAAATGTGTCAAATCGAAATTTATTGCTTTGAAACGAGGAGAACAGACGTTCCGAAAAAATGAAAATTTCCGAAATTACGAAAAGTCGATACAAAAAACGAGCTAAGTGACACAAAAATACGAAAAATGGTCGATATTCCGAAGAAAAAATGTACACGAAAAACGAGTCGAGCCGAACTGAATCGAAACAGAAATCGGTCGAAACGAGCCGAATCGAAAAGTTTGAAAATCCGAAAAAAAAAAAAAAAAAAAATCAGTGCACAAGCCTAATACTCACACGCTGTAGTGTGTGGTATGTGACGGGAAGCGTGTTCCAAGTTTTGACAATCAGCTGGTCCGCAGGTTTAAGTTTTTTCATTTCTCCCCACTTGCGTTTGCTCGCCAACTCTGCTTGCTGTCATGCAAGTCTTTCCAAATCTTCAGTGACTTGAACTTATTCACCCACATGTCTGAGGCCTTCAGGTCAGCAGCTTGTAGCTCAAAATCTCTAAAGGAGACATCGGGGATGTAACTCAGGTCGGCCCTGTCCACTGCACGCTCGTGTGGATGGGTGATGAACTTAAAAAGACGAGTGCGCTCACGAAATTCTCCAAAGCGCGCTCACGAAATTCTCCAAAGCGCGCTTTGAATGACTGCAGGAGATTAGATGTGAAGCCCGCTAGCTGCTGAAGATCAAGATGTTGAGCAGGGTCACTTGCTGTGCATGCATCTCTAAACTCTCCCAGTTTTTCAAAGTGTAGTAAACGACCTGTTTCAATGTCGGCGATGAAGAGTTCTAGCTTGTTTTCAAATGCAAACACTGCTTGTTGAAGGGATAAGACTGTATTTCCAACGCCTTGCATTTTCACATTGAGCTGGTTCAGATGTTCAGTCATGTCCACGAGATAGAACTTCAGGAGCCACTCAGTGTTAGCCAACTCAGGATGCTCGACGTTTTTCATTTCAAGAAAAGTCCAGATTTCACTCAGACAAGCCGCGAAACGGCTGAGCACCTTCCCTCTTGACAACCAACGCACATTGCTGTGCAGAAGCAGACCGGGATAATTATTCCCAACTTCATCCAGCAGGGTTTTAAACTGGCGATCATTTAAAGCTCGGGCAACAATAAAGTTGACCACCCGAATGACCAGCGACCTCACCTCACCAAGCTGCCCGCCACACATCTGAGCACAAAGCGCCTCCTGATGCAGGATGCAGTGAAAACTTAGGATGGGTCTCTTTTCATGTTCACGAAGAAGCACTACGAATCCTTTGTTTTTCCCCATCATGCACGGAGCGCCATCAGTACACACCGAAATAAGTTTATCCATCAGTAGATTTTTTTCTTTAGCGAACTCAGTGAAAGACTTGCACAAATCCTCCCCTCTTGTTGTCCCTTTCATAGGCAAAACAGCAAGACTTTCCTCACGTAGTGTGTCACCGACAGCATACCTTGCAATCACGCTGAACTGGGATAAATGGCTTACGTCTGACTCATCCAAAGCAAGAGAAAAGAATGGTGCTGCATTTATGTCCTTCACTTGTGTTGCCTCAATTTGATTTGCCATCATGATGGTACGATCGTGAACAGTTCTTGCCGACAGAGGCGTGTCTTTTATTCGTTTGATTATTTTGTCTTTATCCGAAAAGTCGTCAAAAAGTTCATTGACAACATCAAGCATGAATGTTTTGGCAAACTCCCCATCTGTGAATGGCTTTCCATTTCTCACAATTGCTAAAGCACCAGCAAAGCTAGCCGAATTCCAGTCACCTTGTTGGGTCCAAACACGGAGTTGCTGCTGACTAGCTTGCACTCTGCACCGTAGCTCTTGACATGCTTTCTTCCTGCTGTCCCCTACAGGATATTTCGATGCAAATGTAGTATGGAGTGTGTCGAAGTGCCACTTTATATTTGACCGTTTCAGCGATGCAATTTTATCATTGCATATTAGACACACTGCATAACCTGCTCTCTCCACAAAGGCAAATTCCTCTGTCCATTCCTGCTGAAAAGTACGATACTTCTCACTTTTTTTCTTTTAGCCATCTTCTTCGATAAAAGGGTTTCTGCAATTAGATAGCTGACTACTTGATTAAAAGGAGGGAAGTTTACTCACAACGACCTGTGTACGTTACGCATTATCCAATAAAAATTTGGTGTTGTCCCGGAGGACAGCTGTGATTGGCTCCAGCCACCCGCAACCATGAATATGAGCGGTAGGAAATGAATGGATTGAAATACATGAGAATGTTTTATATTTTTAACGTTAATATTTTTTTTATTAAAGATTTGTCTGCGAGCCAGATGCAGCCATCAAAAGAGCCATATATGGCTCGCGAGCCATAGGTTCCCTACCCCTGCTTTAACCCTTTCTCTGCTGAGCCATTTCACCTCTGTGTTGCGAGCTCCTTTTTACCGGTTTCGCTCATCATGTTTAAATGCGATTTGAAGTCACGTTTATTATTATACGACACAGACACAATATATATAATTTTTTCCTGCAGACTCGGCAGATTCATAATATATCATTACTTTATAATATTCAGGCAGGGCATGACGTATACATAACAAAAAATGCAATAAAATTATAATTTTTTAATCATCTACAAAAAGATCCCCCCCCTCCTTCCAGGCGATATCCCGGCTTTGTCGGGTAGTCGCCTGAAAATGACATTGCGCCCGATGCGATGACGTCATTTGCATCGGGAGGGACCATAAAAGCAGCGTCTGACTTCAATGAAGTCAGAGCCGTGGGACCCTGGAGCAGAGAGGTGTGAGTATCTCTCTAGTCTCCCAGTAAGCAGATGACATGTGGGGAACGTCCTCCGCATACAGCGGGAGCCTCCTAGGACGTTCCCCACACATCATCCACAGTGAAGATGTTAAAAGCATGCATACAGTATACAATGCATATACTTCTCATTTCAGATTTTAAAAAGTTTATGGAAGATGCTATTTGGCTGTCTGAGCCTCGTCACTGACAAAACAGTATCTGGGAATGTTAAACGTTTAAAGTATACTTTACATGCACATGTTATTGAAATGATGATTTGAATTGGAAAGGTCTGTTTTAAAGTGAAGGGAAATGCAAATAGATGTTAATCAATTTCTCTGCCTGAAAATCTGTGTACCCCTGTCACAAAAAGATGTTTTTTTCCAGCATATCTAAAATATTATTACTACAATAAAATGCTAAACTGGGTTAATGTCCTAGAAAACTATTTAAATTGTCCAGTGAAAAAGAAAACCTATACCCGAAAAGTGTTTCTATTCAGTAATTATGCCCCATTAATAAATGGGGTTATTCAGAGAGTGCCGATCGGGGCCCGAAATGTCACAGAACAGGGAATTTCCCTGTACAGTGCCATGTCGGGGCCATTCGGCTATTCAGAGAGGAGTCAGTTAGCCAAATTTTGGCAAACTGAGAGCAAGTACGGTGCATGTTCGGTGGCAGTGAAATCCCCCATAGAGAAGCAATGTTTAATCTATTCAGAGAACAGTGAAAAGTTGCCAAAGTGCCCTGCTGTTCGGTGTTATCATTCGTCAGGTTTATTCAGGTGAATCCCATGGGCTTCAATGTTAAAAATATTCCTATTTTAATCCAATATCTAATAAAACATTTATTATCTTATTCTGCAATATAAAGGCTCTTGATAGGGTTTTTTTTAAGCAAAAAAATCTGTTTTTTTTTAAATTGTTTTTTCTGTAACAGACCTTTTTATTATCATTCTTATGATCTTATATGTGAATTCCAGACATTTTGTTAAGTAGATTTTTTTCGCAAACCGTGTTTACATTTTGAGACTCAAGCGTACTGGGTTTTTTTCCCCTGTTCATCAGCTTGTCGGCTTTTTTATGGCGGCTGATCTGCGCTAGGGATGAGCTGTTCGATCAGTTCGGAGTTCGATTTGAACTTTGGCCGTTCGCAATTTCGTGAACTTCGAACGTTTTGGAGTGTTCGCAAAATATTTTTTTAAAAAAAGTATAAAAAAAATGCTTAAAAAAAATCTAGAAATAAAGAGACTCTTTACTGCAGAATATTATAAGCAATGGTTTATTAGATATTGAATTAAAAACTAATGTGTACGTGCAAAGATTCTTACCTCTCAGGCTGCTGTCAGACGAGCGTAGTGTTCACGTCCGTGATTGCGCCTAAAAGTACGTCCGTGATAGCATGACAGGAAGCCCATCGGAGCCTGTTACACGAAGTACGTCCGCACTGAACTGCGGATGCACAACGGCCGCGGCCCACGGACGCAAGGCAGGCAAGAACGTACAACCGCTAGAACGGCCGCACAAAGTGCGCTGCGTCCGCAACGTCCGCATAGCTTTGTGTGTGAGTGATGGAACGTGGTCAGACGGACTGCATTTATACGTCCAGCATTTTTCACGGACAAAATGGTTTTGCTTTTTAATTTATTTTCCCTCCTACATCCGTCAAAATATATACGTCAGTGAATAAACGGACTGTGTGGCCACTACTGCGTCTTCCGTACTGACGTACATCCGTGTGCACGGACGTACAGTCCGTAGAAATCACGCTCGTCTGACCCTAGCCTAAATGACCTGTGTTTTCAAACGGCATAAACAGGTGTTTTTAGTCTGGTCTAATCAATTTGATACATTGTATGTATGTAGACTATACTGAGGGTGTGGTGTCTGCTTCTGAGAAGTGTTAATTTCTTTACTTAATCTTCCTCTAATATGCTGCATTTCACTGCTGTGTGCTCAGCTAACATTTACCGCTTTCGCTCATCATGTTTAAACGCGATTTGAAGCCACATTTTATAAAATGACCCAGACATATTAGATATCGTTCTTTCCGGCAGTCTCCGCAAATTCATAATATATTATTTTTATATGTATACGTCATGTCCTGCCTGTATATTATGACAAAAAATTGCAATAAAAATTGAATTTTTAATCATCTGCAGTGTGTAAAGTGTTTTTTTTTCACATTTTAGCACATGAGCGTTTGCGGTTATGTTTTCTATGGGGTGCGCTTGTACAAAAATTAGAAATGGGGACTTGTTACATTTAGTGGGGGGAATTACGTGATTTATGGCAAACGCACCCAATAGAAAAAAATCATTAGTGCATCATCGTTCACATTATAATTGAAATGTGAACAATATTGCTGCATTAATAAAAATAACACAAAAAAAATACATGTTCTTCTTTTTTTTTTTTTACTTTATACCTGGTCATGTTGGGTATCATTCGAAAGGCCATGCTCAGACCTTACAATTGAAACCCTCCATGACCCCCTAGCTGCCTGGAGATATCGGGGTTCAAATGAACCCTTTTTCTCCACCAGGGGATTGGCCTGGGCAATATATATATGCATTATGTGAGCTGGCCTGGGCAATATATATATTACGCATGATGTGAGCTGGCCTGGGCAATATATATACGCTCGATGGTGCATCTGTGACTGGCTGAGCATGATGTGGACTGGCCTGGGCAATATATATGTTTATAGACGCATGATGTGAGCTGGCCTGGGCAATATATACGCATGATGTGACCTAGCCTGGACCTGGGCAATATATATATATATGCATGATGTGAGCTGGCCTGGGCAATATATACACGCATGATGTGAGCTGGCCTGGGCAATATATACATGCATGATGTGAGCTGGCCTGGGCAATATATATATACGCATGATGTGAGCTGGCCTGGGCAATATATATATACGCATGATGTGAGCTGGCCTGGGCAATATATATATACGCATGATGTGAGCTGGATCGGGCAATATATATATATACGCATGATGTGAGCTGGATCGAGCAATAGATATATACGCATGATGTGAGCTAGATCGGGCAATAGATATATATGCATGATGTGAGCTGGATCGGGCAATATATATATATGCATGATGTGAGCTGGCCTTGGCCTGGGCAATATATATATATGCATGATGTGAGCTGGCCTGGGCCTGGGCAATATATATACGCATGATGTGAGTTGGCCTGGGCAATATATATACGCATGATGTGAGCTGGCCTGGGCAATATATATATATACGCATGATGTGAGTTGGCCTGGGCAATATATATACGCATGATGTGAGCTGGCCTGGGCAATATATATATATATATATATATATATATATATATACGCATGATGTGAGCTGGATCGGGCAATATATATATATACACGCATGATGTGAGCTGGATCGGGCAATATATATATATATATACGCATGATGTGAGCTGGATCGGGCAATAGATATATACGCATGATGTGAGCTAGATCGGGCAATAGATATATATGCATGATGTGAGCTGGATCGGGCAATATATATATATGCATGATGTGAGCTGGCCTTGGCCTGGGCAAAATATATATATGCATGATGTGAGCTGGCCTGGGCAATATATATACGCATGATGTGAGCTGGCCTGGGCAATATATATATGCATGATGTGAGCTGGCCTGGGCAATATATATATATATGCATGATGTGAGTTGGCCTGGGCAATATATATACGCATGATGTGAGCTGGCCTGGGCAATATATATATACGCATGATGTGAGTTGGCCTGGGCAATATATATATATATATATATACACACACACACGATGAAAATTTGCAAAGGATAAGGCACGCAAAGTGAAATTTTGATGTGTCTGAAATTGAAACTTATGTGACAACTCTTATTTTTTTTCGTTAATTTATGTTTGTTCAATACAGTCAATTTTAATTTGTTTAATAGAGTTAATTTAAAATGGTTTAACACAGTTTATTAATATTTATTTTACCTTTACTATTGGTGCTTTTCAAACTGTAATCTTAAATAAAAAGAAATTTAGCAGTTTCCTGTTGTGTCGTTTTTGGTGGGGTGCAAGTAGCTGGTCTTGCCTAGGGCGCAAAATAGTCTAGCACCGGCCCTGACCGCATGGTCCACCCCTGCACTCTTCCACAATACCACAGAGGGGTTACTGTATGATGGCACTTGCTGGCCTGGCACCAAAGGTACAATATCTGGGTGCACTGCCACCTGTACCAGATTCATATCCTCAGAGGGGTTACGGTGTGACGGCACTGTTGCCGACACTAAAGGCCCAATTTTAAAGCACCTATTGTTACTTTCATCCAAAGCCTGCATAAGTTTCACAATAATTTAGCCAAAAAAAAAATCACTAAACTTTTTCTACGTGTCTGAAAATGTCTCCTCTTTTCATACAGACTGCCGCCCCAAGCAGTTGTTTATGGATAGATTAAAAGGAAAAGCATTTACCGTCATTTGAAACGTAATTTTTTGTTCTTAAGTGTTTCTATACATCCTAGAAATCCGCCACTTCACGGGCAGGTTATGGGGACCTCCTAAGCATGATAGTTGAAGGAATTTTTCGTTTTTATTTTTAACCCTTATTTCATGGAAAACTCACTGTCCCTTTAAAACTTTTTTTAAAAACTTTTTGTCCTGGTTTCCTGTCCCCCAGGGCATTACCCGGACTCTCATACACCTTTTATGGCAAATATCTAGCATATATGGCCTCTTGGAGGGCACTCTAAAAATCTAATTTTGAGTCCCATTGACTTGTATGGAGTTTGAGTTTGAATTCGAACATTTGGAAAGTTCGGGTTCGAATGCGAACCGAACTCGGGGGTGTTCGGCTCATCCCTAATCTGCGCTATGATCGGTAGCTTCTCAGCTTTTTCTGGCCTGTTCGGCGTGGTTTTTCCTTGCACTCGGAGGACCCTGCAGTGAATGCTGAATTCACAGCAGGTTGGGGAACTTTGATTCCCGAAGTGCATTGAACTGCGGGGAGCAAGAGCACAGAAATGTCAGCGACATTATGCGAGTATGAATATATAGGGCTTCCCCCAATCCAGACAGAGCCAAGTACTGTTTCCAAGACTGTAGTGTCTAGGCAAAAAAACACAAAGCTGAGCCACAAATACCTTTCATCTGTGCAGCATAATATTGGAAATACTTGAAAATCGCTGAAAATAAACTGCACAGTCTGAGTTCTACAAATGATATTAACCTATAGCTACTGATCTGTCAATGGCATATGTTGCACCATTACTGTCAGCAGAGTTTAAATCTGTATTGTATATAAAATCCCGCTGTGCGTTTACTGTTAATGTAAATCCCGCTGGTGGGTTTCATGTATCACTACAATACTGCACATCAGTAAACTGCAGATAACTTAGAAATTACAGTAAAATATCTTCAAGTGCTATGAAACAATTATTTTCATGGTCATTGCTGTCGGGGGCGCTGTGTGTGGCGAGCAGGGGAGTCCGGTTTGCAGCAAATGCAGGAGACCATACAGGTTGGTTTATTTTATATGCAGACAGGGCAAAGGAATATACAGGAACAGAACTGATAAAGATATGACTAGACACAGGTACAATACAAGAAAGGAGCTGACATAGAGGACTAAGGGGAAACTGAATAAACTAGACACAGGCTGGATACAGAGAGGCGCGACATGAACTAGACACAGGCTGGATACAGAGGGGCACGACATGAACTAGACACAGGCTGGATACAGAGGGGCACGACATGAACTAGACACAGGCTGGATACAGAGGGGCACGACATCAACTAGACACAGGCTGGATACAGAGGGGCACGACATGAACTAGACACAGGCTGGATACAGAGGGGCACGACATGAACTAGACACAGGCTGGGTACAGAGGGGCACGACATGAACTAGGCACAGGCTGGGTACAGAGGGGCACGACATGAACTAGGCACAGGCTGGATACAGAGGGGCACGACATGAACTAGGCACAGGCTGGATACAGAGGGGCACGACATGAACTAGGCACAGGCTGGATACAGAGGGGCATGACATGAACTAGGCACAGGCTGGATACAGAGGGGCATGACATGAACTAGGCACAGGCTGGATACAGAGGGGCATGACATGAACTAGGCACAGGCTGGATACAGAGGGGCACAGCATGAACTAGACACAGGCTGGATACAGAGGGGTACTTACACAGAAACCGGATGCAAACAGAGGCAGATTGCAGGACACAGGGGGCAGATATAGAACTGAACTCAGGAATAATGACTTCCAGGGATAATGTAAAATTCCAGGTGTATTTTGATATAAAGTCCACAAAAGCAGGGTTCATAGGCGTAAAGTTCAAGGGGCAATTCCATAAACATAAGTCCAGATAAACAAAGCAAGGGTCTTGAGAAAGCAGAAGTCCGGTAGGGAAGGCAAGGGTGTCTGGATTCAGGTACAGAAAGGCAGGCTCACACAGCGCGTAACACAGAGGTCAGACTTTAATGCGGAAGTGGGGAGCATTGGGCGTAGTCTCCCTATATGGAGACCTGGGCAGGTGAGGGATAATTAATCTAAGTGTTATACATATGGGAAACACTGGGCTGGAGGATGGGGAACTGGATGAAGGTTAGGGCTAGATGGGAAACCTGGAATGGGACATAACAGGGAAGGTAGATGGCTCAGACCCACATCAGGGCCTTTTGCGGCGTCTGCGGCGAGGGACCTGACAATTGCTGAGTTTTTAAAATTAATATAGGTATTATAAATAACAGGCAGAAATTAATGTTAAATAAAATATATTACATGTATTTACACCCAGAATTAGGATTTATTGTTTTATGTTTCTGTTTCCCTTCCTTGAGATCAATGCAGGCAGTCATTGTGCAAAGAAGAAATTGCACGGACACCTATGGTAAGGAGCAGTGGTGTATTTAGGTTTTGTGCTGCCCTAGGCCTGACTAAACTCGTGCACCCCCTAATTTAAATTTGAGGCACCCCTTCCTGTCAAGGGCACATCTCTTCCTGGTTAATCCCCACTCTTCCTCTTTAAGCTCCACCTTTTCCTCTTAGAGCTCCGCCTTTTCCTCTCTTTATATTAAAAGTGGATACCAAGTGCCTACTTGTATATTTTGTATACCATTTCAAATGTATCTATTGAGATAAATAAAATTGTAAAAATGCTTGAATTTAAACATTTCATAAAGAACAGCCACGCATGTCACGTATACTGGATCACAGCCGCTCTAATTAGTTGAACAATAAAATCCACAGAAACGTGCACTGCATATGAGCATATCACAGAGCTGCACAGCAATAAAACCCACAGAAATGGGCACTGTGTATGAGCATATCAGAGCTGCACAGCAATAAAACCCACAGAAATGTGCACTGTGTATGAGCATATCACAGAACTGCACAGCAATAAAACGCACAGTAATGTGCAGTGTGTATGACCATATTCCAGAGCTCCAGGGCAATAAAACTCACAGTAATATGCAGTGTGTATCACAGAATCCACAGCAATAAAACTCCCAGCAATGCAATGTTTGGTGTGTGTCAGCGTATCAGAATCCACAGAAATAAAAATTCCAGCAATGCAATGTGCAGTGTGTATGAATGCATCAGAATCCACTGCAATATGAGCACACAGCAATTATTTATTCTATATTTACTGGCCTCCGTCCGCGGTAGGGCTGTGTGCAGAGTCAGCAGGGACTGTGTACGGACTCAGCAGGAGGTCCCTCCAGGCCACGTTAGGATCGCAGCAGTGCCTGTACGTTGAACCATCTTGTCAGCAGTGGGGTGTCACTGCCAGAGGGTGCACCGTGGCTTTGATTCCCTTCCCGGTGGGTGTTCAGTCCAGAATAGAGTGAGAGTCCGTGTTAACGAAAGGGCGGGCAGCTGCGTGCGTGTCCCGTGGTTCAGCCAGTCAGGTGGTACTGAGACTCAGTACCACCTGACTGGCCGGACCACGTGACCTGCACGTATGCAGCCTCACCAGGAGCCAGGCAGCTCAATGACAAATTTCTATCACTGCAATGCTGGTTAAGGAAAGGTCCACTTTAAGAGCAGTAAGCAGACAGGGCTTCATATTCTGCTGATACCCCCCCCCTTTACCTGCCGTTTACTGTCATCTCTCTCTGCACACAAATCACATCCCCCTCCCCTCTCCTAGAGCTGCTGCGGGGCATGGGAGGAGCTATGGAGGGAGGAGAGGGGGATTTTTATTCTATTTGATTTTATTCCGTATGCAAACGCCCTGCTCCGCTGCTCATTGTTTCAGAACACAGCTCAAAGCTGACACACAGTGACAAGGGCACCTCCTAGTATCCCCTAATGACACCCCAATAATCACTGGTACCTGGGGTTGCCCGCCCTCCGCCACTCCCCTAAGTACACCACTGCTCTGTGATATGCTCACACACAAGTTTGGCGAACTGCCAGCAAGTACGATGCTGTTTGAAGGCAGTGCAAATCCCCATAGAGAAGTAATGGTTAATCTATTCAGAGAACACCAAACAGCAGAGAAATGGCAGTGAAATGCCCTGATATTCGGTGGTTTCAATCAGCAGGTTTATTCAGGCAAACAACATAGGTTTCAATGTTAAAAATATTCCCGTTTTTATGCAATATCTAATAAACTATTTATTATTTTAATCTGCAGTAAAAAGTCTTTATTGATTTTTTTTTAGTACCTTTTAGTCATTTTTCAGACTTTTTTTGACAAAATTTCCTCCCCTATTTTTTTAATAGCGGTTCTTCTTTTTTCTGTAACAGAACTTTTTATTATCAATCATAGGATCTTATATGTAAATTCCAGACATTTTCGTTCAGTAGTTCTTTTGAAAACAGCAGGCCACGGGTTTGCGGTGGCAACATTCAGCGGCCGACTCCCTGCACTTTGGGGACCCTGCGGTGAATGGTGAATTCACATTTTATTCCCCGAAGTGCAGGGAACTACAGGACACCAAAATGTTGGCGTCATTTCGGTGCTCTGTGAGTAACCCATTTAGTGGTGAGGTTTTTTGCTGCCCCCTGGAAAGTGAAAGCCTAGGCCTTGCCTACCCAGGACATACTTGAAAATTAGTGAAATCTCAATGTATCCTTCCTGGTAAAATACTTAGCAAAAATAAAAAAAAAATAAAAAAAAAATGTATTTTTTTTTAAGGGTGGGGCCACCCGGTGCGGGCCGCCGCCCCCTGGAAAGTGCAGCCCTAGGCCTAGGCCTTGTCGGCCTAGGCCAAAATACACCACTGGTTAGGAGCACTGGGTAGGGGGGGTATAGTAGTGGGTATTACCTTGATGAATGCTGCTATATTACGAATGTGCTGATGGAATCAAACCCCAAAATATTCCATCTATGTAGATACAGTTTTGGAAAGGGAAAAACCACAATCTAAAAGTGCCAAACGGTACCAACTGTGTTGAATATAGAACAATCAAGAAAATATATTATGTGACTGTAAACCTTCTGTAATCTATTCCACGAGCATATACATAAAGTGGTTTTTGGTACTATCTGTGTAATAGCATTCAGCACAAGTATTAGTGTATGCGATATATAGTGATATGATATTCGTCCATCATATTTGAAGAAGACCTTGACATCTAACAGGTTGTGGGTTGTCCGCAGATGGCTGGTAAGCCCTATACGTGCATGAAATGTTCTGCCGCATGTTGAGCAGACATGTGTAGGTACCCCTATAGCAACATTTGCAGCTCTGGCTTTCCAAAGTGCTCACTTCTTTTGTGCTGTAGTTGTTCTTCTGTCCTCAAATATCTGGCAGCCTTGGAGGATCAGCATGCACCATGTCGATCTATCTTGTGCCAGGGTTTCCCAGGAGGTGATATCGATATCCGTGGACTTGAAGGAGGCTTTCAGTGCATCTTTGTATTGCTTCCTTTGTCCCCCGTGCGACCGCTTTCCTTGAGACAGCTCACCATAAAGGAGCTGATTAGGGATGCAATGATCTGGCATCATTGCTATATGGCCTGCCCAACGTGTCTGGGCTTTCATCAGCAGGGTGTAAACTGATGACATGTCTGCTCTGGAAAGGACTTCTGTGTCTGGCACAGAATCCTGCCACCGGATCATAAGAAGTCTGCGGAAGCAGGTCATATGGAAGTGATTCAATATAGTTATATATATATTGTATTACAAGTGATATATAGTGCATTTATAACATGGTTTATCCTAGACTATCTTCTTCACTAGTGTTAATCGGTGCTATAATAATAATCAATACAAAACAGAAAAAAAAATCTTCATACCAATACGAATTGTCCCCTTCTGAGGGTTTTTGAAAGTCCGTGTATCTCTAAGGTCAAAAACAGAATAAGACAAAAGAAAAGTGCAATATTGGCCAAATATACGAAATAATCTCAAATACTGTGGTGGTAGGTAATCAAATGATATCCCACTTACGAGGGTGGAGCCCTTCTATTGGCTCTGTGGATGGCGCAGTGTGCCAACTTAGGCTGGGGTCAGACGAGTGCACCATGTGCGCCCTTACTGATGTGCCTTCCGGCATCCGTCGCAGCGTTTAGACGCTGTGACGGGGCCGGCCACACGCTGTTGCGCGCGTACGAATTTGCATGCGCAACAGCGGGCGTGCTGCATCCGTGCAGCAGGCCTCCCCATCAAAGCGCTAGGACACATGTTGACAGAGTTGCAAAGAGCGATCCTCTCATAGGAATCTATCAGCCTTAAAATGTTAATATCACCTGTATAATGAATAACCCAAGAACCTTTCCTCCAGAATGCTGCAATCGCTAAACTGCTGGATTAGATTTATTTATGGTCCTGCAAATACCACACTATAAAAGTTTTGTCATAATATTTTTGTATTTTGTCAATTCATAAATAAATTTTATATTTCCAAAAATTCTTAACAGAATTAGTGATTAAAATTCCTGTATATAACTTGTTAAATATAAAATTATTAAAGGGTCTGTTCACTAAGTCCTGAAATTTAAGGCAAATTTCGGTGCTTTTCACTTCACTTAGGCTGGGGTCAGACCAGCGCACTTTTAACGTGCGTTCTGGCGCACTTAATCACGGCCGCACTAGCAGCAGATGACGGGCAATGACGGCCAATATACGATGTACGGCCGCACAAAAGTCCGGCCGTGCAACGCAAGTGGAATTTGAACGCATTTTTCTGAGAACGCTGAACCGCTAGTACTGACGTACTGAGTGCGCAGCTGCGGTATAGCGGCGTGTTTGCGTGATTAGGAGATGTCAGACGCTGCTAATGTCCAGCCTACATAACGTCCAGACGCAAAAAGAGTTTTATTGACGATCCGTACAAAATCACGCCCGAAAATGCGCGTCGTCTGACCGTTTTTGCGCATTCCGTGAAAAAATACGTCAATGCGTTTGGACACACTTTTTCACGTTCGCGGGGAAAAAAGCTTTCGTCTGACCCTAGCCTTAAACGGTGCAGTTCGGTGGACTTCAGAGATTCCATTTTGCCGACATTTCGGTGAATTCACTGTTTACCAAATGGTCACGGTAGTCAGGGCCAGATTAAGATCTCTATGGGTCTGGAGCTGAATATTTTGGTGCCTTTTTTTGGAATTTAGTGAAATGAAAACATACAGGGTTATTCAAAGAGAATCGAAAAGTCACCGCACGTTTGGTGACTTTTCGTTCCCTGCAATTCGGCGCGATTCGGCGATCCCAGTTCGTCAACCCTGCAGCGTATTCAGCAAGCACTGCAGGGATGCCGTACCGCAGGGAAAACTTGCCGCAAACCCGACGAACACTCACGGCAAAACCCACAGAAACACTCACCGAACGCTCACTGAAACTCGCAGAAACAGCTGGATTAATCCACCGAATACACCGGAGAAACCCGACTAGCCGATCACAGAAACCCGACTAGCCGATCACAGTGCAGAGCAGCCTCTGGAAAAACCCGACACACAGACGAACGATGTGAAAAAAACCAAAAAACAGTACGCTTGAAAGTTTGAAATTTGAAACGCTGTTTGCAAAAAAACTACTGAACGAAAATGCCTGGAATTTACATATAAGATCCAATGAATGATAATAAAAAGGGCAGTTACAGTAAAAAGAAAAGACAATTTAAAAAAAAAATAATAATAATTTTTTGCCAAAATAAAAGCCTAACAGATCCTAAAAAATCTATAAGAAAAGAGAATTTTTACTGCAGAATATAATATTAAACGGTTTATCAGATATTCAATTAAAACGGGAATATTTTTGACATTGAAGCTTATGGGATTCTTCTGAATAAATCTGTCGAATGAAACCACCGAACAGCAGGGCATTTCGGCAACTTTTCACTGCTGGTTTGTGTCTCTGAATAGACAAAGCATTGCTTCTCTATGGGGATTTCACTGCCCTCAAACAGGCACCGAACAGCCACAGTATGTGCAGGCAATATCTGGATAGCCCTGAATTTCAGTGTTTGCTTATCTTTCGGGGACAGATCGGCTCTCTTTGAATAACCCTGATAATTTTAGGTTATTTAATAGTGTAGATATGGGTATATCTAATGAGGCAGTTACTGAGTGATGAATCACTCAGATTTCAATCATTTAAAGCAGGCCTCAAAATTTCCACTCGCCTGCTCGCATTTGGCGAGTGGAAATTACATGAGGGCGAGTGGGAATGCAGAGGCAGGGCAGGATAAGGGGTTAGATGGGCAACTAGTGGCGAGTAACTCTTAAGGCCTGGCTAGTAGGTTGGGACTTGAAATTTTGAGCCCTGATTTAAAGCATATAAAATTATTTTTTCCCATTTTATCGTCCAAACCTTTGTGGTTATACAGTATATTCTATAGGGAATTCTAGTTAACAAAAAAAAATGAAATATACAATTTTAACCAAAATGAAATATTTCCCTTGTGTTTTGGAGGATGGTGTTTTATGAATATGTATAAACCACTGACCCCCCCACAGGGGTCTAAAGTCCAGCCCAGTGCTCTTCGGTGCAGTGAGGTGGTTTAGGTTTTTGATATAACAACGGATTGTGCCATCGCCTCCACACTTGTTGGTGACATGAGAAATGTGATGGTGAGTTGGTGAGTGCAGCATCATTGTTCACTTCATAATTGAAAAGTAAAAAATGTTGTGTTAGACAGAAAAAATAAATATTTATTATTTTAATTTTATTGTTACCATAAACCTGGTCATGATTGGTATAATTGGAAAGGCCAATTCCAGGGATACCTTTCCAGGGATACCTCACATGAAACTGTAGCTTCTATGGAGTTGGACATAAAGGGGTCCAAATGCTCATCAATGCACCTTTCTCTGGGCCTATTCTGGAGCATGGGCCTGGAGCTGCTGCTCCATCAGCCCATATGTTAATCTGACCTTGACGGCAGTGCACCGAAGATGGAGTCGACGAGGCCCGATGAAAAAGTTTGTGAACGTCGCCAAACAGCACCAAAGACTGCTGAAATGGCCTTGGTGAATTCCAAGGAACTGCAAAGAAAAGGAACTTTCCTATTCTCCGAATAGGTGTTTAAACCAATAAAAATTTATTAACCCCTTCACTGCTGAAGACGTGTGGGACACGTCCTCATTGACGCACGTTGCATGTTGAGGACGTGCCCCACACGTCATCAGCTGTGCGGGACCCCCGGCGGAGATACTTACCTCTCTGTCTGGGTCCCGCAGCATTCTGACTTCAGCGTCCTCAGACGCTGAAGTCAAGCTCCTCCCGACGTAAATTACATCATCGCGCCATGAGAGATGATGTCATTTCCAAGCGACCCCCCGGCAATGCCGGGAGATAGCCTGGAAGGGAGAGGGGGATCCCTCTCTCTCCTGATCGGGAAGGAGCAGCGCCAAAAGCCAGGTGCCGCTTAAAAGGGGAGAGTCTCCCCTTTTAAGCGGTGCCTGGCTTTAACCCCTCAAGCGCCAGGTCGCACTTCGGCCTAGCTCCCGTGGGGGCCGCCATCTTGGATGGCGGCTCCACCCCTGGGTCCCCCCTCGCTGCCCGACGTCATTACGCATAGCGTGATGATGTCAGATAGCCGGGGAACCCCTAGCTGCCTGGGGATTTCCAGAACCGTGGCAGATAGGGGGTCATTGAGGGTGTCATTTAAAAGGCCTGAGCACGACCTTTCGAATGATACCCAACATGACTAGGTACAAAGTAAAATAAAAATAAAAAAATATAAAATAAATAAATTTAAAAAAAAACGTTTTTTTTTGTGTGTTGTTTTTATTAATGCAGCAATATTGTTCACATTTCAATTATAATGTGAACAATGATGCTGCACTAATGATATTTTTCTATTCGGTGCGCTTGCTAAAAATCACGTAATTCCCCCCAAAAAATGTAACAAGTCCCCATTTCTAATTTTTGTACAAGCGCACCCCATAGAAAATATACCGGTAACCGCAAACGCTCATGTGATAAAATGTGAAAGAAAACACTTTACACGCTGCAGATGATTAAAAATTAATTTTTTATTGCAATTTTTGTCATAATATACAGGCAGGACATGACGTATACATATAAAAATGATATATTATGAATCTGCGGAGTCTGCTGGAAAGAACGATATATTATATGTCTGGGTCGTTTAATAAAATGTGGCTTCAAATCGCGTTTAAACATGATGAGCGAAGCGGTAAAAATGAGCTCAGCACAAAATGAGCCTCAGCAGTGAAAGGGTTAAAATGTGTCTAAATAGTAAAAAAGGTCCTTTAAAAGAGAATACAAATGTCTGCTACAGAATAAAAAGACACCTTAAAAAAATTGGGAAACAAATATTTCGTCAACAAAATACAAAAATGTGTTCTAATAAATATAAAAGGATTTTGCTGAAAATGGGAAAAAAAAAATTGTCTTTTAAAAAAAATATAAAAATTCTATTACATTTTTTAACATTGAATCCTATGGGATTCCTGAAACCTATGGGAAACCTGCCATACTGAATCTCTGAAAATCGGGTAATTTCGCCGCCACTTCTGTGCAGTTCGGTATTCTGTGAATAGACGAACCATTACTTCTCTATGGGACAATTTTGGTGCCGCCGAAAACAGCCAAACTGCGACCAGCTGCACCGCATTTCGTCGTCACTAATTGACAGCTTAGTGAATAGACGAACTGCCCCAAAATTGCACCGAACGGTGGTATTCACCTTTCGGTGCAATTCAGTGGCAAGTTTGATGCTTAGTGAATAAACCCTTAAAGGTTAAATTATACCTAATAGATGCATTGGAAACACTTTGCCACTGTACGATTTACTATTTCATGTAACATATAGAATGAGCAACTGTTTCTATACAGGAGGGATAGCTCCTGTTTAGGTATAAATCATCTATCCATCCTTTCTATATTAATGCTCTTCTTTAAGGGCTCCCAGTAACAGGGTTTAAAATCAAATGGTGAAAGAGGAATACGTTCATTTTTTTTCTAAATTACATTCTTATTTATAGTAATGGCTATCCAAGAGGTCATAATGTCACCCGAAAGGTCTTTAACTGGCCATGTCTTTCGCAGCAACTCCTATGGGAGGTATGAATAAATGTGCTGAAGATAAAAAAGTCATTCACTCTATTGGCTGTATGTATTAAATCTTTTCGTAAATGTATGTTTCTTAGAAAGTTTTTTTTGTAAAAGCAAAGTGGATATTTTCATTTATTATGGCAGATGTGGAAAAACGATTGAGTTCGAGATTTTTATCCATAATATCTATATTTAACAAAAGCTAGCAGTTTAGAATTCTATGTAATACTATCAGGGTTATTCAAAGAGAACCGGACTGGCCCAGAAATTAGGGATGTGCGTTTCGGGATTTCGGAATTTTCACGAAATTTCCCGGTTCGCGTTTTCGGATGCGGCCGATTTTCCGAAAATTTTTAGATCCGAAAATGGCAGATCCGAAAAGTTTTCCGAGCCAAAACGAAATATTTTTGGAATTTTCGAATGGACTTGAAATGTGTCAAATCGAAATTTATTGCTTTGAAACGAGGAGAACAGACGTTCCGAAAAAACGAAAATTTCCGAAATTACGAAAAGTCGATACAAAAAACGAGCTAAGTGACACAAAAATACGAAAAATGGTCGATATTCCGAAACCATGTACAATTCCGAAAAACGAAAATTTCCGAAATCACGAAAAGTCGATACAAAGAACGAGCTAAGTGACACGAAAATACGAAAAATGGTCGATATTCCGAAAAAAAAATGTACACGAAAAACGAGTCGAGCCGAACCGAATCGAAACAGAAATCGGTCGAAACGAGCCGAATCGAAAAGTTTAAAAATCCAAAAAATCGAATCGAACCGAAAAAAAAAAAAATCGGTGCACAAGCCTACCAGAAATTGCACCGAACAGTGAATTTCCTCATAAGGTGCAATTTCGTGGCCATTCGGCTCTTCAAAAAAAAGTTCTGTAAATCAGACATACCAAACTTGTGGCTCAGTTCGACCCAAACATAGAAAGAACTAGCCGCCAATGTGCAAATACTGATATGGGGAGTGTTGAACTATTGTAGGTTGTCTGGTGCTTGCTAGTCAGATGTAGCGCTTAACCCCGTGGCTGCTAAATCATTTCACCCCTTTGTGCTGACCGTTTTCATATTGTTTAAACGTGATTTGAAGTCATGTTATAAAGTAGGACCCAGACATATTATATATCAGTTTTTTCAACATACTCGCCAGATGAAAAAAAATATATCATTACTATGTGTGTACGTCATGTTATTTAAAAGAAAATAGTGGAAAAAAAATTAAAAATGTAAAATACTTTTAAAATTTTATTTTTAAAAAACTGTATTTTTTACTACAAGTAATCACGATAGCATTTGTGGTTATGTTTTTTATAAATTACCATTTCAGAAATGGGGGAAAGTTTGCAAAATTAGCTATGCTGTGGGGCGCCTGAAAATGAAATCATTGGGTGTTTTTGCCCCGGGGGTGGTCCTACGGCAATGTCTGACATCAAGGAGGACAGACCACCGTAGGACTCACAGCTGTGATCTCCTCTATGACTGAGGGCAAACCATGTCGTGTGAGGGACGTCCTCCCATGTTGGGGAGAAGCACTAAGACTTCCCCCACACGTCTTCCGCAACCAAGGGGTAAACATAGAAATTGTATATCCCCTGGTAGATTCCCACCCGCTGCACATTGCTTGAGGTTGGACACATCCACCTCCCATGTCTTCAATACCTACTCATATCTAGGCAAACCAATCAGAACTGACTGTTCTGCCATATTTGCTGTTGCCAGGCAAACCTACCAATCATACAGGTTTATTCAGAGAGAGTTGAAAACCTGGAGAATTGCCAGGAGAAGAGAACAATCTAGACCAAAAAGCCGATTTGGAAAGTGTGATAAATGGGAGAATTTTTCTGGTTTGGCTATTTTGACCTAGAATTTTCACTTCTCCAGTCATTCTCCTGGTTTTCTCTCTGAATAACCCTGATAGAGGAAGTGATATATAATATCCTTTAGACGTCATAAAAAGCTTCCAAGCCCTAAAGAGGCCTTCTGTTTGGGGCACGGGATTTTATATATTTATTTTTCTTCTTCCATTTCATTTTCAAAAGTCCTGTTGGTACACTATGGAGGTTTTTCCATAAAGAAAGAGGTTAACCTCTCATAACCTCTCATCACTATTATTAGCTTGATGAGTGTAGGTCATTTTATTATTGGGTGATTGGGGCTTGGAGAATTGAGGGTGTAGAGGGATGAACAAAGTACAAACATCCTATTTTAATTTCGCCCAGATGGGCAGGGAGGTGGAAATGTCCATTGATTGAGAAGGGAGCTCATGTGCCTCTGCATCTGTTTAATTATATCCCCCATTCTGCACATACCTGATGCACACTGGGCCACTCCCAAATGGACTCAAAAACACACACACACACCTCTCAGTTCCTAATAATTAACCCCAGCAGTGCTGGTTTTGTAACAGACGTAATTGGTTTCACCCAAAACTAATTTAATGGAAGAACAATGACATTTGGACGGACCAAGTTGTCTAAAATTTCGGGACTTTAAAATTGAAATTAAATTGCAGGAAACAAGTAAGTTGCTTCTTGCAATTTTCCTATTATATTATGATTATCAAAAACTAATGTGGACTTTTAATGCAACACAATTATTATTATTATTATTCTTTATTTATAAAGCGCCAGCATATTCCGCAGCGCTGTACAATAAGCACAGTATAGACAGGGTTACAATACATTGAACAACATTTGACAAACAGTACAGGAGGAGATGAGGGCCCTATTCCCGTAGGAACTCACAATCTAGAAGGGTTGGGGTTGGAAACAGGAGGAGAGGACTGTAAGGTGAGAGTGATTGATGGTTGTGTCAGTGAGTTGGGTGGTAGGCTTCCCACAATGCTGCGTGGTTAGTGTTACACACTTTTGCAGGCAGTAACTTGTTCAAGCAACTTAATGGATCTCTGTCATATGTGTAGCAGTGTTGAGGAGTAATGTAATGTAAAATGATGTAATGTTAATTGGACCTTCATAGGAAATTCACCTCAATAGAGATTAATGTGTCCATTCAGTGACAAGAAACCAATTTCAGAGCTGTTAACAAATGAATTGTTAATTCTGATTTGAAGTATTTTCTGCATATAATTACCAGATAATTTACATAAATCAGTTTACAATGGTAAGGCATTTATATCTATTTCTTGCAGTTTCTATTCATTCCTATGTATTGAGTTTGGGTAATAAATATATACAAAGTACAGTCTTGTTAGCTGCCAGCCTAGCAGTATCATATTGTTGAGATACGGGCACAGAAACAGCAATTTCCAGACATTTGACGTAACAAATGATAAGTCAGCAGCAGATGCTCCTGGGCCATCTGGGTAGACGGAAAGGCCATAACTCATCTTGGGACTTTAAATAATGGATGAAGTCACTGGGCCATTAAGGTTTAAAAGGACAAGGAAAACGATGAGAACTCTTTATCTTCTATTGTGTAAATATGAATGTTGCTGTCCTCCGGCCAAAAGTTATAAACCGTTTACTTTTTGATATTAGGCAAAGCATTGGGCGACTGAATAGTTGCAGCAAAAAAAAAAACATTGCAATACAAGTGCATTCAAAAGCAATGATTTTTGTATTGTTGGGTATATGACTTCTCATAAAATATCAAAGTATTTATAGCCAAGTGGGGAAATATGGCTTGAGCTTTTTATTACTTTATTGAAAGTACAGCCAGGGATTCCTTTTTTATATTTATATTTGAATTCCTAAGGATATAATTACATCTGGTAGAAGTCCCACAACGTTATATTCTGTCATTGTGAGAAAACAAAAATTTAAGTAAATGTAGAATTAATTAAATAACATGGAACCCAAGCAATTTAGAATTGATGATAATGATCTAGTGTATTCAGAACAGTTATCAATGGTGAAGTATTTTATCACTTCTTCTTAACACCTCATTTTATAAGCAGCAGTCCTTTTAACTCCTTGGGGACCAAGGGTCTTTTTTTATTATTATTATTATTATACTTTATTTATATAGTGCAAGCATATTCTGCAGTGCTGAACAATGGGCACAATATAGGCAGGGATACAATACACTAAGACTGAACAACCTTTGATAAACCAGTACAGGAGGAAACGAGGGTCCGATTCCCGTGGGAAATCACAATCTAGAGGGGTTGGGGGTTGGGGGAGGAGAGGACTCCAAGGTGAGAGTGATGGACTGGTTGGGGCAGTGAGGTGTATCAGTGAGTCGGGTGGTAGGCTTCCCTAAATAGGAAAGTCTTAAGGGAGCGTTTGAAGGAAGGGAAACTAGGGGAAAGTCTGACCGTATGAGGGAGAGTGTTCCAGAGGATGGGGGCTGTGCGTGTAAAATCCTGCAGTCTATCATGGGAAGAGGTGATGCGGGGAGAAGCTAGGTGCAAGTCACTGGTTGACCTTAAGAAGCAGGCTGGGGTGTATTTGGTGATTAGTGAGGACAGGTAGTGGGGAGCTGAGCCAGTGAGAGCTTTGTAGGTCAGGGTAAGGACCTTGAATTTAATTCTGCAGTGGATGGGGAGCCAGTGAAGGGACTCGCAGAGGGGAGCAGCAGAGACAGAGTGACGGGTGAGGTGGATGAGCCTGGCAGAGGCATTAAGATTGGATTGTAGGGGGGTGAGCCGGGAGAGAGGGAGGCCAACTAGAAGATTATTACTATAGTCGAGTCGGGAGATTACAAGGTCATAGATGAGTTGCTTTGTGGAGTCAGCATTGAGAAATGGCCAAATTCTGGAGATATTACGCAACTGGTAGCGGCAGGAGGAGGAAAGAGACTGGATGTGGGGGATGAAAGAAAGAGGATGGTCTAGTGTAACTCCGAGGCAGCGAACCTGGCTTGATGGGGAGATAGTGATACCCTTGACCACGACAGAGAAGTCAGGAGTTGGGGAGGCATTAGAGGGAGGAATTAGTAGGAGCTCAGTCTTGGACATGTTAATCTTTAGGTGGTGAGAGGCCATCCAGGAGGAGATGCCAGATAAACAGTCGCTGACTTTGGAAAGGACAGGAGGAGAGAGATCAGGGGTGGAGAGGTAGATCTGAGTATAATCAGCATAAAGGTGGTAATTAAAGCCAAAGCTGGTAATGATTTTTCCCAGGGAGGAGGTGTAAATCGAGAAGAGCAGAGGACCAAGGACAGAGTCTTGAGGTACACCAACTGATAAAGACATTGAAGAGGAGGAGTTACCAGCAAATGATACAGAGAAAGATCTGATAGACAGATAAGAGTGAATCCAAGAGTGCGCAGTGTCACAGAGACCGAGTGAGTTGAGAGTCTGTAGAAAAAGGGGATGATAGACAGTGTCAAAAGCAGCCGAGAGGTCAAGTAGGATGAAATAGGATAGTGGTCGTGGTCTTTAAAGTCAATGCATTTATGACGGAACGGTTACGTCATTGGTCCTTAAGTGGTTGATATATATTGATTCTGATTATTGAGGTTTATAATGGATACTACTTACGGCCTACTAAGATACCAAGCATGAGTAGACAATGTTCCTGATATTTATTAGGCACATGACTCTGTGTTATGTCTCACACTGCCGGCTCCGCAGGAAGGCCAAACCAGTGCCCTGACTCCTGGCAGCCCCATTCCTGTCTTCCCCTCCGCTCTCTGAGCCTGGTTGCTCCTATGCAGTACACACCCACAGGTTATCCAACTAAGCAGTGTCTGCTCCTAATAAAAGACAATCCCTTCCCAGCAGTCAATGCTTCAGCATTGCAGCCTCTTGTTAAGACAAGACCTGTCTTCTGTACTGCTCCTGTGTTCTGCTACCCACCTGCCTTGGACCTCGGATTGCCTCCTGACTACGATTCCTGGACTGCCTCTTGTTGGAAACCTCACCTTGACTTCCCCAGGCCCCCTGCGGTTGTCTACAGTGTCATTTGGGACCCCCAAGGTATCCCTTCAAGGATCCTGTTGTTCCCTAGGTCCTCTGTGTAGTGTCCAAGTGTCTTCTGGTTCTTGTCTGCAAGATCGCGCTTTCCACCATCCTCAACCAGGTCTACCTTCTATGTGTCCTATCCATCAACATACCTGTTAATCCTCCTGCAACCCACGGCTCTCCACCCATACCTGTATATGTGCACCACTGCATCCTGGACTCACACCCGCACGACCAGTGCCCACCTGGTGCCACACATGACACTCACCTATCTCGAGTTAAATTAAATGAGGAGTGATATCCCTCCCCCAAATAAAAACTCATGGTATATGCTTAAATTAAAAAAGACATCCTCAGAAACTCTTTACATACATTCTCAGGCAGTGATCAATCAGGAAGGAAGAGAAATAGCAGCTCTGTAATCGTTTTACACTTAGCTTTTAACAAATACTTTTTAACAGTTATTAACCTCTTCCATGCGGAGGACGGTCAGCGTGTCCAGCCGCATGGTCACTTGGCTGCGGAGGACGCACTGAACGCGTCCTCCCATTGCAGCCACGATCGGCGGGGATTCTGGCCGATCGCTGCAACTCCCCGGTGCGGGTTGACATCTTGGATGTCAGCTCAGCCTCCAGGACCCCGGCCGCATGACCTCTCTCCCTCCCGATCTGCTTGGGGCACATGCAAAAGGCAGGCACCGCTTGGAAGGGCACAGCCTGCCCTTCCAAGCGGTGGCTACCTTTAACCCCTTGGGGCTGGATCACGATTTGGCGCCAACAGGCGCCAGATCGTGGTCCCCTCCCGGAGCTGGCTGACATCTCGGATGTCGGCCAAGCTTCCGGGATCTACCCCTGCCGACTGGCGTCGGGAGTTAACACCTAGCTGCCACCTATGTTGGAGATAGGGGTTCACTGGAACCCCCTATCTCCCGATCCATGAAGGCTAGGGGTCAATGGAACAGCCAGAGCATGGCCTTTCCAATGATACCAAACATGATCATGTTAAATGTAAAGTAAAAACAATTACAAATAAAAATATAATTTTTTTTAAAAAAAAAAAATTTTTTGTTTTATTAAAGCAGCAATATTGCTCCCATTTCAATTATAATGTGAACAATGATGCTGCACTAACAATTTTTTCTATGGGGGTGTTTGCTAAAATTCACGTAATTTCCCCCGAAAAAAAAGGAAACGAGTCCCCATTTCTAATTTTTTTAACAATTGCACCCCATAGAAAATATAACCGCAAAGACTCGGATGATAAAATCTGAAGAAAAAAACACTTTACACACTGTAGATTATTGAAAATTTTAATTTTATTGCATTTTTTGTTGTAATATTCAGGCAGGACATGACGTATACATATAATAATGATATATTATGAATCTGCCGAGTCTGCCGAAAAGAACGATATATAATATGTCTGAGTCGTATAATAAAATGTGACTTCAAATCGCGTTTTAACATGATGAACTAAACCGATAAAAATGAGGTCAGCACACAGGGGTGAAATGGCTCAGCAGCGAAAGAGTTAAACATATGTACTTTACATATTCATTTAAAAAATGGTTTCACCCATTTTCCCCATGATGAAAAATAGTAACAACTGTTACCTATGCCAATTATTTATTTATCATATGAATTATTAATAATATTATTATTATACTTTATATAGCAACAACAAATTATGCAGTGCTTAGCAATAGGTACAATATAGACAGTAGAACAACACTTGAGACGTGTCGACATGTGACAAACATTAAAAGGAGAAATTGAGGGCCCGATTCCCGTGGGAAATTACAATCTAGAATTAATATGGCTCAATTATTTGTAGCAATAAATAATTAATCGCAGAGATTTGCACACTATTTGGGGTTAAGGAATCAGCCATTTTCAATGCGTAGCTCGCCTTTAACTTCTGTGTTATGACCGAGCCACTTTCTCGGCAGCTTAAGTCGTAATACTTACAAGCTGTAACTTGATAACATTGTGGTGCTTAGCACCACTGGTGTTATCAGCTCCAGTAGTCCATAGGACTTCATGGAGACAGGAGCGAATTCGCATGAGTAAGATCCGGCCGGGACAGCAGAGGGATACGCAAAGGAACAATTTATTTCTAGTGTCAGCTGCCCATGGAGCGAGGAAGTGGCGGATCGTGTCTATCTGCACCGAGGGATCTGAGGTATGTGTGGGACTTTTTGGTGGATTTCGATTTACCTGTATGTGTGCTGAATGTGTGCCTACCACACAATATCGGCTGTGGAGTCCAGTGGTAACGTCTCTGCTCTTCAACTGCGGAGAAGCAAGTCAAATCCCGTTCAGCACATTCCTTCAATATAACTGTGGAGAAGAAAGTCTCAACTTTACGAGAAGCGGGTTCAACCTAACCACCAGGTCGCTGCTCTACAATCATGGAAACTCAACTTGATCCCACTCAAAAGAAGCCACCAGCGAGTGTCCTTGGGCAAGACACCTAACGATATGGATGCGCCTTCCTCACAAAATACTTGTACATCTCATAGATTGTAAGTTTCCTTAGGAACAGGGTCCCCCTGAATCAGGTCATATCATCCATGTGTGGTATTCCAATGTATCAACCCCTTGTACACTGATCTTGTAAAGCACTGCGGAATATGTGGCGCTATATAAATAAAAGATAATAATAGTAGTAGGAGGAATATGTGGGTGCTCTAGAGTGGCAAGAAGTGTTCTAGCTATCCGCTAATTTTATTTGTGGTGAGAGATTGCTATGTTCCCCCATTAAGGACAAACACTCCTTCTCTTGATACTTACCTATACTCAAGGAGCTCCTATAAGGGAATTTGAATGAATTGCAGGGATAATAGATAATTACAATACGAGCAATCTTCAAAGCAATATATGTCCCGTTGTTCATTCGTTTGTAAATAATTTTTCGTGAAGGGGTTTTGTTTATCTATGACAGATGGACTATTAGAGATTTTTGTTATGATTTTAATTATGTGTTAAATTGTAATAAATACTCAGAAAAAAAACCTTAAGTTTTATTAACCACAGCATGAGTTTCTATCTCAGGGGGGAGCTGTCTCCTATTACAATTCATTTTGCCTCGATTTAGAAGTGCAAAATTGCTTCCTTTTGGAATGCACATATTTACATGACAAATATAATACAAAGGCAAAAGCGATTCCCAAAACATACCTGTGATAACTAATGCCTAGGAAAACACACTGACAATTAAACCACGCTTCTTTATTTACAGGAGGCATTAACCCTGTTCTGCTAAATAGAATTCTGTTATCACGTGACATTGTTTTATTGACAATGTACTTTGCAAGGGCAAGCAAATATAATGGAAAATAAGCCTGTTACCAGACCAGAAGCAGAACTGGAATAGGACAACAACAAAAAATAGGACCAGGCATTCGAAAGCCCAGCAGACTGTTTATTTATTGTAGATAAAATGGTTTGTCAAAATTATATTTTCTTCTTTTATCAATAAACACACTATAGGGGTTATTCAGAGAGAGACGATCTGGCCCTGAAAAGTAACCGGACACCGAAATGCAGCATACGGTGCCATATTGTGGCCGTTCGGCTATTCAGAGAGCAGGCTTTTTCCCAAATTTTGGCGATTTGCCTGCACGTGCGGCGCTGTTAGGCGGCATTGAAATCCCCCATAGAGAAGCAATGGTTAATCTATTCAGAGAACACTGAACAGCAGTGAAAAGTTGCCAAAATGCCCTGCTGTTCGGTGCTTTCATTTGGCTGTTTTATTCAGGCGAATCCCATAGACTTCAATGTTAAAAATATTCCCATTTTTATCCAATATCTAATAAACCTTTTATTCTTTTAATCTGCAGTAAAAAGTCTTTTATTTATAGATTTTTTAGAAACTTTTAGGCATTTTTCGGGATTTTTTCTGCAAAATATTTTTCCTGGTTTTTTTAACCCTTTCACTGCGGAGTGTGGGGAACGTTCTCATTAACTCCCGCTATATGCAAAGGACATTCCCCACACGTCAGCCGCAAGCGGGAGCCCCCTCAGAGATACTCACCTCTCTGTCCGGGGTCCCGCGGCGTTCTGACTTCAGTGAAAGAAATTTAAACCCCTCCCGACGTCAATGACGTCATCGCGCCAGGCTCCACCTCCGGGTTCCCCCTCGCCTCCTGACATGATCGCACATAGCGCGAAGATGTCAGATAGGGGGTTCCTTTGAACCCCGATATCTCCAGAACGAACCGTGGCAGGTAGGGGGTCATGGTGGGTGTCATTCGAAAGGTCTTTCGAATGATATCAAACATGACCATGTTCAAAGTAAAAAATAACAGAAATTAAAAACAAAAAACATGTTTGAGTGTTGTTTTTATTAATGCAGTAATATTGTTCACATTTCAATTATAATGTGAACAATGATGCTGCAGTAATGATGTTTTTCTATGGGGTGCGTTTGCTAAGAATCACGTAATTCCCCCCCAAAGAAATGTAATGAGTCCGCATTTCTAATTTTTATACAAGCGCACCCCATAGAAGATATAACCGCAAACGCTCATGTGATAAAATGTGAAAAAAAACACTTTACACGCTGTAGATGATAAAAAAATTCTAATTTTATTGCATTTTTTTATAATATACATTCAGGACATGACGTATACATATAATAATGATATATTATGAATCTGATGAGTCTGCGGGAAAAAAATAATATAATTCTGGGCCATATAATAAAACGTGGCTTCTAATCGCGTTTAAATATGATGAGCAAAAGCGGTAAAAATGAGCTCAGCCCACAGACGTGAAATGGCTCAGCAGTGAAGGGGTTAAAGGTTTTTTCTTTTTTCTGTAACAGACCTTTTTATTATCTTTCATAGGATCTTATATGTAAATACCAAGCATTTTCGTCCAGTAGTTTTTTTGCAAACAGCGGTTCAATGTTGACACTTCAAGAGTATTGTGTTTTTCCTTTTTTTTACTCCATTCGTCAGCTTTTTCCTGCAGCTGGTCTGCGCTGTGGTCGGCGGCTCATCGGCTTTTTTCAGCATGCTCAGCGTGCTTTTTGCTGCGGTTTCTGCAGGTTTTCGGTGAGTGCTCTATGGGTGTTCATCAGGTATGCGGCGTGTTTTTCCCTGCACTTTGGGGTCACTGCGGTGAATTGCTGAACACACTGCAGGGTGGGGAACTTTGATTCCCCGAAGTGCAGGGAAGCACGGGGAACGAGAAAGCACCTAAATGTTGGTGACATTTCGGTGCTCTCTGAATAACCCCTTATGCTTAACCCATTCATTACCAAGATCGAGTATACTTGATCTCCAAAGCACCTGCTGTAGCTCTGATATTGATTATACTCCGGTCTCATTGCAGAGGTGCTAAAACAGTTTGACCATCTGTAAAACACAGATCCCCAGCTGATTCAGCATGGTGCTTATCTGCAGTAGCCTTCTTGGCCAGCAGATGGTGGCACCTGCCTGTCAATTAGGGCTACTAGAGTACAAAATACATTGCAAATTTTCCCAATGACTTTTTCTGTTTAATTTTTGAAGGGGTTTATTAAGCACATTTACAACTGACAGACAAAAACAGACTTAAGAGCCCACAAAAGGAGATAAATGGCAATGATATAAACAGAAAGGGAGCAGACAATACTTAATTAATTACACTGTGTGGGAAAACATCACCTTTATCCTTAAGATTATGCTTAATCCTTGGTTATATTCAATTGACATACTAGACATCTGGATCCATCCTTTAAAACAGACAGGTGTAAGTATGAAACCATTAAAGTGACAATCTAATACATAATATAGTTCCCAGTTGGCATTTAATCAAATTTAGCTGTTCTAAACATCTGCAGTAAGATTTGTGATAACTTTAAGAGTCACAAATGCTTCTATACGATAATTTGATTACACATACCTTGGGCAATTTGTCTTTCAAGTTCAGCCTGTGGGAAACAGTGAAATGTTATATATAGTTTCAGATTGAATGCTCCCTTTATTTCATATTTTTAGAGTGTTCCTTCCTAGGTTACTACAAACAGACCTGTATGATTCTAACATTTAAGCTGAAAATCCACTTTGCACTTATTTGCTACAAATAATTCTAGATTGTTAATTATTAGATGGATATTAAGATGTGACTAAGGGGGTTATTCAGAAAGCACTGAAATGTCGGCGACATTTCGGTGCTCTCTCGTTCCCTGCGCTCCCCTGCACTTCGGGGAATCAAAGTTCACCACCCTGCGGTGAATTCAGCATTCACTGCAGGGTCCCCGGGGTGCAGGGAAAACCTGCCGCAATCCCGCCGAACACCCACCGAAAACCTGTCGGAACTGCCGCAAAAAACAAGTTAAACATGCCAGAAAGAGCCGCCGAGCGGCAGATCACAGCGTGGACCAGCCTCCAGAAAAAGACAATAAGCTGGTCCACAAAAAAAAAGGTTATGATTGAAAGGGTCAAAATTGAAACGCTGTTTGCAAAAAAACTACTGAACAACAATGCCTGGAATTTACATATAAGATCCTATGATAGATAATTAAAAGGTCTGTTACAGAAAAAAGAAAGAATGCTTTAAAAAAACAGAAAAAATATTTTGCCACAGAAAACCCAGAAAAATGCCTAAAAGATCCTAAAAAAAATCAATAAATAAAGAGACTTTTTTCTGCAGATTAAAATATTAAACAGTTTATTAGCTGTTGAATTAAAACAGGAATATTTTTTACATTGAAGCCTATGGGGTTCGCCTGAATAAACCTGCTGAAGGAAAACACCAAACAGCAGGGCACTTTGGCAACTTTTCTCTGCTGTTTGGTGTTCTCTGACTAGATTAACCATTACTTCTCTATGGTGGATTTCACTTCCTTCGAACAGGCACTGTACTTGCTGGCAATTCGCCAACATTTGGCAAACTGCCTGCTCTCTGAATAGCAGAATGGCCTCGAAATGTCACTGTACAGGGAAATTCCCCATTCGGTGACATTTCAGAGCCAGATCGGCTCTCTCTGAAATGGAAATTCCCCATTCGGTGACATTTCAGAGCCAGATCGGCTCTCTCTGAATAACACCTTAAGGCTAAATATTCCTTTGTGATTTGTTACTTCAAGCAACCAGCATACATTGTCTCTGCATGGGGAATCTGCTGTGAATCAGGTATTCCTTTTCAATTTTTTTCAATCCTTTTCTTAGCAAATAGCCACGTGTCCTCTAGATTAGATCGGTGGGCTTTAGGGCTTTTGCCCGTTAGGAGTAGACTATCAGGGTTATTCAGAGAGTGGGGAAAAGCAGGAGAATGACTGGAGAATGGAAAATTCTAGGTCAAAATAGCCAAACCAGAAAAATTCTCCCATTCATCTCACTTCCCAAATCGGCTATTTTGACCTAGAATTTTCCTTTCTCCAGTCTTTCTCCTGCTTTTCACCGCTCTCTGAATAGCCCTGTATGGCAGATCAGATGTAGCCTAGAAATAAATTCCTTTCCTTCGTCAATTAAACGCTGTTGTCCTCCTTTTGTCTTTTCTAACTTGAACTCCACTTGACTTTTTTTCTTCTCGGTCTGCCTACCAAGCATACTGCAACAGCATTAAAATGAAGAGAATGTTCAAAAAAAGGCCAGACATTTATTTTACTATGCGCACAGGTCAGAGTGCAATGAGTGTAAGCAAGCAATGCAGTGAGACTGTGCAATACTACTGCTATAATTTAAATACATTTTTAATTCTTCTTAATTGTGACTGTGTTAAATAGAAAAAGATAGATAAGTTAAAGGGACACTCTACTCATCCTGACCACTTTATAGTTTTAAAGAGATCAGGAGGTGAGGAGTGCCCACCCCCCTGCTGCCCTGATCTGGCAGGAAACACAGACCGGGTTATTCAGAGAGAGGTGAAAAGCATGAGAATGGAAAATTCTAGGTAAAAATAGCTGATTTGAGAAAGTGAGATAAATGGGAGACTTTTTCTGATTTGGCTATTTTGACCTAGTATTTTCCATTCTCCAGCCATTCTCCTGCATTTCACCTCTCTCTGAATAACCCTGTATGTGAATCGGAGGAGTTTCCTCCACCCACCCAGCATCCCCGACAGCCGGTATTTTTTCACATCCAGGCTGCCGGTCACTAGTGGAATCAGCATCCAGAGAGTGTGCTGACGCCACCGTCTGAGACCAATCGCTGTAATGATCGTCTCAGAGATTGAGCCAATGGACTCATATCTGTGCATGCGCACAGCTCCGATCCATTGTTCTGCACAGGTGCTACAGGACTTACGCAATTTGTGGTTCCTGCGCTACTCAACATGCATTGGAAAGCAAATTGCACGGAAAATCTTCAGGGACTTCCAGGTTTGGGAGTCCCTGAGCAGAAGAAGAGATCTCCGAGCGAGCAGTTAGGGAGAGAAGTTACTCACCTAAAATATCACCTAAAAATAGAAAACAAATTGGCCAGAAGCTGTCAGCAGCATCTGCCCAATTATTTAAAGGACAAAAAAAAAAGGGAAATCTATTTCTCAATAGAGTATCCCTTTAAATTTTTCCCCAAATTAAATAGAATAAGCAGTGTGTCTCTGTGTGCAGTATGAATGAATAAATCAATATTTTTCTGTATTCCAGCAGTTGCTTTAGTTCCATGACAGTCAGGTACATAGGATATAGTGCTGTAACACCGTCAGAGACAACGCTTTTATTATGCTTCCATTATTAATTCTACAAAAAGTAGTAAAGTACCTGTGATTTTTATATTATTTTAAAACGCAAACTCAATTCAGCTTTTGGTTGTTGAAACCGTAATTATTACAAAATAAATAAAAGTGTTTCAGCTGTGCTGAACAATTTTTTTATGCTAACATTGGTTAAATAAAAATTATTTTGATTATTTTTGTATTGAATTTTTTTATTGTGTGATAAAAAAGATATTACAATACAAAAATACAATAGCAAACAAGAAAAGACAAAGCAAATATGAGACACAGCAATATATAGGTGGAAATCAAAATGACATAGGGGGTTATTCAGAGAGCTCTGTTGTTCCCTACACTTCAGGGAATCAAATTTACCCACCGAGCAGTGAATTCACCATTCACCGCAGGGTCTCCGGAGTGCAGGGAATTGGCCACCGAATGCCGCCACCACAACCTGCTGCAAAACCGCCCCAAACCCTGCGGCCCCCGCACCAAACCCGTCGCCCGCTGCTGCCAACCTGCCAGATATCCACCACAAACCCGCCGGAGGGTCCCAAATGCAGTTGACGGTCCACCTATCACAGCGCCAACCAGCCACAGCAGAAAGCCGCCGAGCCGCTGGACGTGTAAATAAAATTGAAAGTGTTCAAACTGAAACGCTGTTTGCAAAAAAACTACTCAACGAAAATGTCTGGAATAAACATATAAGGTTCTATGAATGATAATAAAAGGTCTGTTACAGAAAAAAGGAAAACCGCTATTAAAAAAAAATGCCTAAAAGATCCTAAAAAATAATCAATAAATAAGAGACTTTTTACTATAGATTAAAATATTAAACAGTTTATTAGATATGGAATAAAAACGGGAATATTTTTAACATTGAAGCTTATGGATAACATGGTGATATGTAATATATAAAATATTACCATATGAATATAAAAAAATATGAAACAAACTGAACAATATAACCGTAAATCTTAAAATACTTTATAATAAACAATTTAACAGTTAAATTGCTTACTCTTTCCTGGATATAGACCATCCTGATTGGTTATCTTAAAAAGTTACCTTACAGGATGGAGTGTTACTTTGGTCATAGGATCTCTCAGTGAGAGTGATACACGCGCAAATGTTTTCCCGAAGTGTAACCAATGTGCTACATGCCTGCGGTGGTTTATCTATTAAGATTTGCATTCTTAAGTATAATTTTCTATAGGGGTTATTTAGAGAGCCGATGAGGCCCCGAAATTGCAGCAGACAGGGAATTTCCCCATATAGTACAATTTCGTGGCTATTCAGCTATTCAGAAAGTAGACAGTTTGGCAAATTTTGGCGAATTGCTAGCAAAATACGGTGCCTGTTGGACAGCAGGGAAATCCCCCATAGAGAAGCAATGGTTATTCTATTCAGAGCACACCAAACAGCAGTGAAATGCCCTGATTTTTGGTGGTTTCATTTGGCAGGTTTAATCAGGCGAATCCCATAGGTTTGAATGGTAAAAATATTCCCTTTTTTATTCAATACCTATTAAACCATTAATTTTTTTTAATTTGCAGCAAAAAGTCTATTTTTTTAGGATATTTACGGGATTTTCGGGAATTTTTCTGCAAATTTTCCCGAATTTATTTTAAATAGTTTCTTTTTTCTATAGCAGACTTTTTTATTATTATTCATAGGGCCTTAAATGTTAATTCTAGACTTTTTCATCCAGTAGTTTTTTGCAAACAGCGTTTCAAATTGTGAAACTTTATATTGTTTTTTTGTTTTTTTACCCCATTCGTCAGCTGTCGGTTTTTTCCAACTGCTCATCAGCGCTGTGTTCTCAGGACCCTCACAAACCTCTTTTTAAAGTGTTCGGCGAATCGTCTGCTTTTTTCGGACATGTTCGGCGGGTTTTCTGCGCGTTTCGTATTGATGCGATTTTTCGGTTCATATAGGAGGCTTATCAGGGGGTTTTCAGCATGGTTTCGATGATTTTTCAGTGGATTTTTGGATCCGTTCCCTGCACTTCGAGGACCCTTCAGTGAATGCTTAATTCACTGCAGGGTCAGGGAATTTTATTTCCCTAAGTGCAGGGAACGAGAGAGCACGGAAATGTGGGTGACATTTTGGTGCTTTCTGAATAACCCCTATGGTGTCATGTGAAGTTTTGCTTGAAGATATCACTCATTAAAGACAATTGGCTAAAACAATATAAAACCACATATATAACGTCTCTAGATAGGAACAATTTTCTTTTGTAGTCAGTTGTCTAATAAATACCATCTCTATACCATAATATTTCTAATATTGAACCACCTCACTTTTACCTTACTTTTTATTTGTTTGATATGAATATTTGCTTATCTATTACAGGATATCTAAGAGAGGTAAAAAAGAAGGGGTTCCTAGTGGCGCAACAATTATATACAACAGGTCACAATGTCGTACCATGAACCAACAGATGTATATAGATCTTTACGGTTCGTATAAATGCAACTTCACTGGTGCAGATTCAGGGTAAAGTGCTGGTGTCACAGTTGGTGTGATATTAAAGTGCAGTAGTTTATGCAATATAAAAAGTGCAACAATTTATACAATATTAAAGTGCAACAGTTTATGCATTAATAAAGTGCAACAGTGACAGCCTGAGTGCGTAGGGAGAGCTAGCGTAGCACGTTGATGAATATTGAGAAAGAGGGTGGTACAGATGCCTGCGTCAGCGTTATGGTGACTGGTGCAGTCTGAGTATACAAAATGACCTAAAGATACTAAGGACAGTAGACCTTCAATACACACGGGAAACCAGTGTAAGGTCATTTTGTATACTCAGACTGCACCAGTCACCATAACGCTGACGCAGGCATCTGTACCACCCTCTTTCTCAATATTCATCAACGTGCTACGCTAGCTCTCCCTACGCACTCAGGCTGTCACTGTTGCACTTTATTAATGCATAAACTGTTGCACTTTAATATTGTATAAATTGTTGCACTTTTTATATTGCATAAACTACTGCACTTTAATATCACACCAACTGTGACACCAGCACTTTACCCTGAATCTGCACCAGTGAAGTTGCATTTATACGAACCGTAAAGATCTATATACATCTGTTGGTTCATGGTACGACATTGTGACCTGTTGTATATAATTGTTGCGCCACTAGGAACCCCTTCTTTTTTCCTCTGATATCTGCACACCCAATTCGAGAGTCTGTGCCACTTCCTAGACGGCAGCAAAACCAAAACAAGTACCCACACCTAGACAAGAGCGCCCATACCGACACCTCTTTTTTCCATATCTAAGAGAGGTGTCTGTACCGTATTGCAGTCATTTGTGGGGGTTCCGTAGCTTTATTCCATTTGGGTCCTGGTTTCTTCAGAGATACAGTATATATAATTTTATCTCATAGGATTACAAAGCGACAAAGGTCGAACATATAATATAATTAATAATTCTAATTTCATGCTCTGAGAAATTTAATAATTACATGAACTCAATCCTTTTATGAACACACCAACCTTTATCAAGAAAGGATGTTGACTTTAAGAAGATGAGACATATCGCTGTTAATAATGACAATTTACTGTCAGCTTCACACAACTAATGGCAACGTATCGGAAGTTGTTTGGCAGTCTTATCATTTCATGCTGTGTGCACTTGAGATTCAATGTTAATGTACCCTCAGATGAAAATGAATAAATTCCATGAGTTGAATTCCTGCAGTTGGTAAGTTACATGTTATGCTCTCTGAAGTTGCTTAAGCCCATTTATTTTTCTTATTTAACATTGTGCTTATGCATAATACAGACAAAGAAATCCCTATCCAGAGCAAATTTAATGAAATTTATGATACAAGCCACCTAGGAGATGTCATAAAGTGGGTTTGTTTTATAATGAGTGCCACTTTTGTTTGCTCTTGTCATTTGGCTTTTCACTACAGATACATGTTATTATATTAGACATCATTTGCATGTCCTACCCAGAGTTCCTTGCTGCATATGGGGAATGTAGCACAGGAGCTCTGGGATGCAGTTCTTTGAATTGTTGTGATGTGCAAATGGCTTATGCAATAATAAACCTTATATATTATTTTACAAATTTTTGGATGGAAAGGAGGTTTTAAAATAAATATTACATTACACTAATTTCATGAGCCTTATAAAGCTCTAGTGTAGTTCTATGGATTACTCTAGAACAAATATAAACAATTGTGATCCTCCGACCTCATCAGGAGCGTGCTGATGAAGTCTGGATAGAAGAAACGCGTCGAGCAGTACCATCCAGTGACCTGACAGGCTGGAGGGTTGGTGATGTTGATATGCTTCAATTATTTTTAACTATGCATGTGCTTCTCGTCTGGTGATCCAAAGAACCTGTGATGAGCCTGTGAACTATTGGCAGTCATGACCGAATTCCACAAAGTGGCATGGTACTGGAAGCCCCACTTTTTTGGTCCTGATATCAGATTTATGTTTTAAAATACGATTCTTTACTTTTTGTGTGGTCTCTCCTACATATATTAACCCACAGGGGCATTTTAGTAGGTATACTACATGTGTGGAATTACACGTATAGTCCCCTCTTACTTTATGTTTATGTCCTGAGTGGGGATGGACAAAGGAGTCTCCACGGATAATGGCACTGCAACAGGAGCAATTGAGACATGGGAAAGTACCCCATTTTGGTGTGCCGAAGAATCTCTTACTCTGGTCTCCCTTAAGTTCTGCCTTCACTAATTTATCCTTAAGGGACTTGCCCTTTTTGTAAGACATAAGGGGAACCGTTTGAAATTCTGGTATATTTGGATAAGAAGCTTTTAAAATATGCCAGTTTATAAACAGAATCTTCTTAATTTGATCCATATGTGTTCCATATTTGGATATGAAGGCTACTCTTTTTTCATTCCTCTTAGGACGTCTCTCAAAGATGCCCTCCTGTTCTTTTATTTTATCAAATTCCTGTCCCAATAGCTTATTCGGGTATCCCCTTTTCTTGAACCTCTCCAACATCTCCTCCATCCTCTTTTCTTTACAGTCTGATGCGCTAACAATCCGATTAACCCTCATAAGCTGACTGCGGGGGAGAGATCTAATTAATGTGTCTGGATGTGCGCTGTTATACATCAATAGGGCATTTCTGTCTGTTGGTTTTCTATAGAGGTCCGTCACCAATCGCCCCTCCCTCTTGATGACCCAAGTGTCTAAAAAATAAATTTTTTCTCTATCATAAGAGATAGTAAATTTGATGGAAGCTGCGCCTGAGTTCAAGACCGTTAGAAATTCCTGTAACAGCTCTATATCACCTTCCCAAACAAAGATGATGTCGTCAATATAGCGATACCAACGGTGGACATATTTTTTTAAATAAGTCCCCTTGGTATACTATACTCTTCTCAAATTCAGACATATATATGTTGGCGTAGGTTGGGGCTACATTAGTGCCCATGGAAATCCCCTGCACCTGCATATAGTAATCCCCGTTAAGGCTGGCGGCACACGAGCAGAGGAAGTAACGTTCGTAAAAGTGGACGTTCCTTCCACTCTCTGCGCTCAGCGTACAAACGCGATCCTCCTATGGAGAATCGCGCTTTGTATCCTTTCAGCGTCCGTTTAGCTTTTTGATGGGGAGGGCTTTTTCACGTCCGGTGGATGGCCTTCCCCGTCAAAAACCCACGGACGCAGGGAAGTGCGGGCGCATTTGAGCCATAAATACGCTCGTGTGCCGGGGGCCTTAACAGGAAAAAGCTATTTCCCCAATACCAGGTGCAGGAGCTCCATCAAAAACTCCAATTGGTCATCCTTGTAACCCAACTCCATAAATGCATTATACATGGCCTTCATACCATCAGTATTATGAATAGACGTTTACAGGCTAGTTATATCAAGACTCACCAACACACTATTTTCATTAACCTCAATGGTTTGGAGTTTTTTTAGAAAATCATTTGTATCTAAAACAAATGAGTCTATCTGCTGTAGGTAGGGCCGAGCCACCTTGTCCAAAAATATCGACAAGGGGCTTAAGACCAAATCTACAGCGGACACTATCGGCCTCCCCGGCGGTGCTTGCAATTACTTGTGAATTTTGAAAATTGATATCAACTATTGCATTTGAAATGAACTATCAAAATTGATATCAACTATCGAATTGAAAACGAGAGAAATCTCAATGTATCCTTCCTGGTAAAATCCTTTCTCCAAAAAAAAAGAAAAAAAAGAATTTATCTTAGCTTAAAATACAAGTCATAGTCAGCAAAGGACTTTATGAAACAAATTAATTTTGTTTCACTGTTTAATTTGACTCAATTATTAAATCTGTGACACAGCTTAAAATTTAAAACTAGCTTTTCTTGTAACAGCAAAATTTGATTAATTGGGGTTTTATTTAGTGATCCAAAATTCGAATTGATATCAACTATGGAATTGATATATGAAATGCTAATCGATCCAAAATTTCAAATCGATTCGAAATTTTAAAATCGATCCAAAACTAAAAACAAAATACGAAACAAAATTAATTATGAAATTGCGAAAATGAAATTATTTAAAAACGTAACGAAACTAAACTAAACTAATTTTTCAAACACACCACCATCATTATAACAAAAGAGTCAACAAAATCTTCACAATATCAATGCGAAATTGCTATATTATGATATATATATATATATAATTGCTACGTATACCATCCATCCCATATTTGAAATAAATATCACGATAATATTTTTTTCTACAAAAAGCACTTACTAGTGAAGGGATTAAAGAAAACTCTGAACCATAACTTTCAAGAAGTAAATCAAGTATGAAACATGGATGACATATATGACATTACTGACACAACAGATTTCTTAATAAGATCCACAGTGTCATATTTAGGATAATTGCTCTGTAACAGATGTCGCTAACCATGGTTTTCCAAATGTTTTGGAACTATAGGTCCCATGAGTCTCATCTTATCTAATGAGTACCTTAGTATAATGGGAGACGTAGTTCCAAAACCCATGAGATAGAAAGTTGCTGACCCCTGCTTTACAACATACATACTCAAATGTCTTACTGAGGGATGAAGGAACCAATTATTCTTCCTCTGTCCTCATTCCTGTTAAATTAAAATCTTGCGGAGCTTGCATGCTTTCATATGCAAGTTAGGCAGTGCTGGCGGAGAACGATGGATTAATGCTGTCCCACCTGCTAAGCCGGCTTGTAGCATGTGCAATGGGTGCACTGTACCCGGCCTGCACTTCGTTGGCCCCGCTACTGCGCCGAGTGCTGGCTCTGCCCTTTCCCTCCCTGCAGCACTGGATCTTCCCTTGGATTAGGACATGCAGGGCAGTATTACAAAGCCGGTGCTAACTTAACCAGAGCTGTTGTAAATTTACCAGAGCCATTATAGGGCTACATTACATTCTGGGTGCTAACGTTAGCGCTCACCTGAATGAGCATAAAAGTAACCCCAGGTAGCCAATGCAAATTACAATCCAAATGCTAATGGGTTAAGAAACCCATTAACGTTTGGTTAACCACAGCCTGGACCTGGTACTAACGGATTCCGCTGGTGCAGAATCCGTTAGCACCATCAGTTACCTCCCCCCAAAAATTCACCTACTATCCCGTGGTGAGGACCGCAGCTCCGTACGCCTCCTCCGTCCGGGAGCAGGGAGAGACTAGAGGAAAAAGTCCCCCAATCTCTCCCTGCGGATCACTATGCTACGCACTACGCATGTGACCGGCACAGGAGAAACTCAATGTAGACTTATGGACTCCATCGAGTGGATGATCGCAGCTGCGCATAGCGCTGCCGCGAGCATCCTGGGGCTTAGTGCCCGGTAACAATGCAGGCAGCTTTGAAAGCGCCTGTATTGTAATCTCCCATTAAAACAGAGGCGCTAGGGAGAAGACTGTGGGTGCTGTTTTTTCTCCCTAGTGCCCCCGTTTTAGCGGGAGGATTGTAATCGACCCATAGTCTATGGAGTTGTTAAGTTTACAACAGCTCTGGTTAAGTTAGCAACAGCTTTGTAATATAGCCCACAGTGTGTTTACCCCCTGGTTTAAATTGTGTTTCCTGTCTTACTGCGACAGGCAAGGCAAATTCAGGTCAACCTTACCAAGGGTCAATCAGGCATCATCCAGCACCCATATCTCCTGACTGCTGGGTCCTCGTTAGAGGAAGAACATGAGTTGTCCACTAATGACCTTGCGCTTGACAGGCAATAATGTTTAAAGGATTAAATAATAACACCGACAACTTTGCTCAGTGGAATAATATTTATTTACAGGTCACAGCATATCCACCATATTTTAAAATTATATATATAAATTAGAACTATCCCAAAAGAAAGACAGTGCTGTATGAACTCTCTCCTTGCCTACCTGTACCTTTCCAACCTAAATCAACTTAAATCCATACCTATTCTGCTTCCTTCTCCCAACCAATTATCCATCCACCAAGAACCCTTCCTCAGCACTGCTTTCCAAGCTCACTCACATAACCCCCTTATGAGTAAGCTTTCCCATCAATAAAAAACAGGGCCTGTTCAATCCTGTCTTTTAAACCTAACATAAACATATCCATGCCAACATCCGTAAGATGCCCTCCATCTGTGCCATAAAAACGGAAAGTATCCTCCTCCAAGGGGAGATGCTAAACCACAACACCCCGAAGTCGGCGAATGAATTGGGCCATAAACCTAATAACCTTTATCCTGCATGGCAGTATCACAGCCGAATCACGCGCCTGTCTCCAGACAAACCGGGGCAACATTTCTGACCATACCAGCAAAGTGTTGGGCAACCAACTCCGCTGTTGGTGCAAATCCATCCTCATGTATTGAAACAACCAACCGTGAGGCACCGTGCCCAGGTCATTCCCCCTCAAATGAATCGCCAGCACATGGGGACTTCACCACTCCTAAGGGACCCTACCACCATTGGCAAGAACTCATCCCACAGAAGTCCACAAATTCCGAACCACCCGATTCGTGCCACTGACTCCAGAAAACCCAGCTGCGTGCCGGTAGACTGAAAGTACTCCTGCGTGCCCAGAGCACCAGAGAATCCACACCAAACGAGAAGGACCTGTGAACAAAATACAATTAGTGCCCCAAAACACAGCAGAAATCACACGCCTACCCATTATATATATATATATATATATATATATATTATATATTATTAATTTATTATTTTCATATATATGCTAAGTGATCTCAACACACCAGAAAAATTGTGAGGAAGTCAGCCAAAAAAACTCAGTAACCACGGCCATAACTGCGACAAAACACAAAAACTGCCAACCGACCCATGTAACATGCAGTATAGTGAACAGTAAAGTACTGCACACCCCCATCTTACAAAAACCCAGGCTGAATGTATGAACGGGAAGCCTGAGATTTCCACCTGACAATTCCCGAATCTGTCACTGACCGATCCGCAATGCCTCAGTCGCCGCCCCAATCCTAAAAGAGTGAGACCCAAAGTCACCTGGTTCCCTTACCAAACATATCAAGCCCTTTCTAAAAATAGAGACTAACCGGTATCCCAACAAGGCCAAGCCATCCGCATGACATAAAAAAATCCACCCCAGATGGCACCCACATCTGCAAAAAAGCCATAACATTGTCCACTGGGCAAATTTCACAATTAGGCACTCTCCTCAAAGTAAGCCTGCGACCTTTTCCAAACTCATCAGTTTTTGAACGAGCCACCCACACCACAACAAAATCACCTTCCACCCATACCGTGTCTGTACCCAAACTTCCGCCCTACTGTTTCGTGGCACAGATGAACTCGCCCAACCTCAAAGCCACGAAAACCCCTAAACAAAAAGCAGACCTCAGTAACTTTGTCTCACACCCATCAAAACAAATACCTGCAGCGAATTCCCACAAACCTTTTAATAAATGTACTGACACTGGCCGCCCTGCATCCTTGCAGAAAACACCCCTAGTGTAACCACGAACCTTGCAGCTCACCATAAAATCTTTTGTGAAATCAGACTTGCCATGTAATTGAAATAGATAAGTCAAAGCCGCCAAAGATTGACGTACCACCCCTGGTGAGACCCCTGAGTTAAACAAGAGCAGTAGGTAAATCCTTAAGTGGAACTCATCCCAAGAGATGCCTCTCGCCACACCCATGAATATGTCTTCCAAGTCGACTCAGCAAGGGCTCCCCTTACGCTGTATCCAAAATCTCCGTCCCAAGATGCGATAGTGACGCCGGACAGGGGTCAACTCGAGATCTCCGTTTGGTGCCAATGACCGAAACCTGTCCCACTGCAATCGAGACAAAGAATCAGCCGCTGAGTTCAGGCGCCGAGGAACATGTTGTGATCTGCAAAAAGCATTAATTTCCAGACATCGAAACGTGAACCACTTCAACAGCCGAAGAACCAAAACCAACGATGCAGATAGGGAATGGACCGTTGAAACCACCGGCATATTTTGGAACAAGACCTGCCTACCATGGAGCATTGCCACACAAATCTGAAGAGCCACCACTAAAGGAAAGAGTTCCAAGAAGGCCAGATTCCTGACCAAAGCAGATGCCGATCAAGCTGCCAGCCACTGAGCCGCGCACCACTTTCCCCCAAAGTATACCCCAAAACCCACGTCCCCTGAAACATCCGTTAAAAACTCCAATTCACTCGCCAACACATCCTCCGATGGAAAAATGGCCACCCCGTTGAAGTGCAACAAGAAGGTCCTCCTGACCTAAAGGTCCACTGTCATCATCATTGATATCCGAACAAAATGGTGACCTTCTTGGACACCCGACATCAAAGACAAACCCCGCAAGAAGACTCTACCAACTGGGATGACCCTGCATGCAAAATTCAGATGTCCAATTACAGATTGCAAGTCTCGCAGACATAATTTCTTAGCTGACAGAGCCACTACCACGTCCTGCAACACCTCCTCAACTTTGGCCAATGGCAGTCTGCACTTCTCCCTCCCACACAGAGCGTACTGACATCATCGGCTCCCGAATTGGTCCTCAGCAGGCAGTATAGTCATGATTCCATCTGCCGAGTGACAGCTGTGTGGCCGAAGGCACCCTCCTCCACTTCACACAGCAATATTGGCGAAACCAGGCTAGAGGGAAGGGTAAAGAAGGGGGGGGGAGAGCACTCCATGCACCCTGACCACTTTAATAAGCTAAAGTAATCATGGTGTGTAGAGTGTCCCTTTTAAGGGGTAGGCTTAATTTGGGCGATGGAAGTATTCCTTTATCGGCTACTGATTTAATATGTTCTTGAATGCCCAGTGCCAGCCAGTATTGCTCATTATCATTCTATCTTATAGTTTTTTAGTATTTTAATTACTTGTGTGGTTTCAAAACATGGGAGTTTTTAGCTCTAACATTACACGATTCAGCAAGAACACATGGGCATAAGAATTAATCAGTCATGACTATGATGAGTATTACACCTGACAGTTAGGATTTTACAATTGAAAGGTTCCTCTGGTTGCCCAAGGTTTATAGTAATCCTGGTTATTTCCAGGCAGAATATATTACTGTCATGTCAGTTAAAAAAAGCATAAAATGTTTTGGTCAATCAATTAGGATGGGAGCTGTATTCTGAAAACTGTGAAGGTCACCTTGTAAAAATTTCTATTTTACTGTTGTATGAAAATCTCCATAATGAACCAGAGACCAGTATTCCATTATCATCTTATGTATATATTATATTTGGTTGTAAAATATCCATAGAATTATACGCTGATGCAAATTTCCACAAGTGACTGCCATATGTTACATTACACATAATAAATAAAATATATATTTAACAATACTAAAGCACGTATGCCCACGGGAGCGCACACATTACAGTATTAGTGCAGTGATATCCCACAGTGTTCCCACAAAATCCTTCAGTTTATCAGATAATTCTTATCTCTCATATTCACTTAATTCCTTTGAGGGTCTTACACAGATATACAATTTTTAAGGCACCTAGTTAATAACAAAAATTTAACGACAGGACAAATCATTGTGCAGCATTATCAATTCTTCAAAATTAACCACACAAAAACCACTCACGGAACTGGAGCCTCCAATGTTTGGCTCAATAGCAATGCCTCTGGCCACTCTGAGGGGCTTCTACCTTTTACCCCAATTCAGGCTTTGTTTAGTAAGTCCAATTTCTCTCCAACATTGCTCTTGTCCTCAAAATAAAAATACATATATTGTCCAGATCTCAAAATTCAACACACATTCTCTAGAACACTGATGTTGTTATGCTCTTTTGCACATGAGTGTCCTATTGTGGATGGCTCAATAGTAGCATATAGGACCATTCAGGGTGATCCCTGCCTTTCCAAGTGGTCTGTCCGTTCTTTGCAGTGTCCCCCCATTTTTTTAATAACCCTGGTAACTGTCTTCCCAAATAACCACATTTTCCACCAACCAAACAACTAAAACAATGGCCTATATTTTGTTCCAGCTGCACTACACAAATTTCATTTTTGGGTTTTAATTGTGAATTTTGGGCGGCTCGTCCCAATTCCCAACTGGCTAAGGAGTGTGGGTCCCTATCCTTAAAATGACAAGAAGATTTGCGATTGTGGCATCACAGTACTGTTTTCCAGCAGTGATTTACCTGTGGGAACTTGCAGCTCTCAAACCATAACAATTGCAACATTTACAGGGTTATTCAGAGAGAGAGCGAGAGAGGTGAAAACCAGGAGAATGAACGGAGAAGTGAAAATTCTAGGTCAAAATATTCTCCCATTTATCTCACTTTTCCAAATCGGCTATTTTGACCTAGAATTTTCACTTCTCCAGTCATTCTGCTTTTCACCTCTCTGAATAACCCTGTATGTGTTTCTTGTCCATTGACTAACAATAAACTCTCATCCACTGAAACCAATATAACAATATCAGGGTTATCCAAAGAGATTCGAAAAGTCACCGCACTTTCGGTGACTTTTCGTTCTCTTCAATTCGGTTCCTTTTGACGATCCCATTTCGGTGACCCTGCGGTGTATTCAGTAAACACCACAGGGTCCCCGAATTGCAGGGAAAAGCTGCCGCAAACCTGACAAAAACTAACCGCAAAACCTGACGAATGCACGCCGAAAACCCTCAAAAACATCTGGATTAACCCGTCGAAGACACCGGAAAAACCCGAGCAGGAGCCAATCACACGCAGCACAGCCGCCGGAAAAAGCCGAGAAAAAGCCGAGACCACAGACAGAGGGAGGTGAATAAATTAGCAAAACAGTTTGTATGAATGTGAAAGTAAAAAGCTGTTTGCAAAGAAACTACTGAGCGAAAATGTCTGAAATTTGCATATGAGGTCCAGGGAATGATAATAAAGAGGGCTGTTACAGGAAAAATAAGTTAAGAAAAATGCTTAAAGTATCCTAAAAAATCTATAAATAAAGAGACTCTTTACTGCAGAATTTTATAATGAACAGTTTATTAGATATTGAATTAAAACTGGAATATTTTTAACATTGAAGCCTATGGGAGTCTCCTGAATAAACTTGCCGAATTAAACCACCGAATGGCAGGGCATTTCGGGAACCTTTCACTGCTGGTTTTCGTTCTCGGAATAGCCAAAGCAGTGCATTTTCATGGGGATTTCACTGCCCTCGAACAGGCACCGTATGTGCAGGCAATTCGCCAGGATTTGGCGAATTGCCTGCTCTCTGGATAGCCGAATGACCAAGAAAGGTAACGAATGATGAAAATCAGCGTTCGGTTACCTTTCTCAAGCAATTCGGATCTCTTTGGATAACCCTGTATATGTTTGCCCACAGTGTAATATGCAGTAAACTTATATAAAATAATAAAAAATGGTTAAAATGCCCCTTAAGGTTTTGATTCGGCCTGTCACATTCAAAAGTGTACAGAACAAAACAAACTTTGTTTTTATTATTTTCTGTGCCTAAACTCAGAAACATATTTAAGAAACAATAATTTTTTAAAATTCCATATTCAAAGTGCACAGACATCCTTCCCTTCATTCACTCATACCTCTCACACTAACCACAAATGTTTAATAGAGTATTGGAAAAGCAGACCTCAAAATATTTAACCAAAAAATGAAAACATTTTGCATAGTTTAGACAAGGACTGTCCAACTCTGCCACCAGATGTTTCTGAACTAAAACTCCCCTGATTCTCTGGTCATCTATTACAATGCAGGAATTCTGGGAATTATAGGCAACAACATTTGGGAGGGCTGTGAGTTTGACAGCCGTGATTTAGACTTTAACATTCGTCCACTGAATTTCATGAAAAGTACCAAGATTTCACCCTATGGGAAATAGTGAACACCATGAACAGGTATATTAATCACCATATGGGAAGTTGAGCTATTAACATTTGCCTAAAAATAGATACAAATACTAAAAATAGAATTGGGGAGAAGAAATAATCGGTGAAATTGTGTATTTGGAGACTTTTCTTTTTTGAAACATATCCATGTATCATACATACTATACTATCAAGAAAAATATGAATGTAGGAATAATATGTTGTACAGTAGATAATGATCTACACCAAAATTACATTACCCTACAATAATCAGCCACAAGTTTAACATAGATGTAAATAATAAGGTAAATGTTACAAATTTACTCAACTCGCAAAAGACAATTTTCGACAACCGATATAGTTTGCCGTAATTATTGTACTATTTTTCTACTTTAAGAGTGGCAACGAAACCTTACCATTTATCTGTTTTGAGCAGTGGTCCTCAACACTGGTGCCCACTAACAGGCCAGGTTTGCCAGATATATGAAGCACAGCACAGGGGATATGATATGCTGCTCAGTGATTGCAGGATTCAGTCTGCATTTCCCCAAGGTAATCCTTAAGTACTCCTAACAAGCCAGGTTTTGAGGACCAGGGTTGGGCACCACTGGTTTTGAGGAAATAACGCAGCAAAACGGATAGTGCCTTTATTATGGTTAACGTTCAGTTTTGTGTTGGTTTTGAAAATAATAAATAGTGAATATGTCTTTCTCTAAGTGCGCATATTTTATTTCAATTACAACCAATGACTTTATGTAATGATTTTTTAGACTTACTAGTCCATTGGTCCCCAACCCAGGCCCTCAGGGCCCACTAACAGGCCAGGTTTGCCAGATATCTGAAGCACAGCACAGGTGTTATGATTTGCTGCTCAGTGATTGCAGGATTCAGTCTGCATTTCCCCAAGGTGATCTGCAAAATATGGCCTGTTAGTGGGTCCTGAGGGCCTGGGTTGGGGACCACTGTACTAGTCCATCTGACATCAGGGTGAATTGTATTCTGCCACAGATAATATAATTATTCACAAAACGTCAGGTTATTTAAGTCCAAATTATACTTGCTCACTGATTCAGAGAAACAGTTAACAATTCCATATAACTCAAGCTAAATATATATGGCACTATTACATTCTTTGCGCAAACGTTAACGCGTGCGCAAAAACGCATTAATGTGAGGGACAAAACCCTTCACGCAGAACGTCGTATTACAATGTCCGCTCAAAAAATGCACGTTATCGTCTAACGCGGGTGGACCTGCCCGAACCCTTTGCGAGCGTAATGTACTTTGCGCGCGTCCTATACTTAACATTGTGAGCGCAAATGCGTTTGCACGCACCAGCGCACCAGGTATTACAATGTTAGCGCAAAATTTAACGGACAACGCTTGCGCGCATAATTTTAACGTCTTTGAAAAGCTGGTGGTAACAGCAAATCTGAACGTCCTGGCCGAAACCAAATACACCAGCCCGAAAAAAAAAATACAACAATGTATTGTTACACATTCTACACCTACCCAAACAATAAAATTGATGAGTTGTGCGTATTTTTATTATTGCTGCAGCATATATACTAGATTGATTTTGACAGGCGCAAAAACTTAACGTGAGACAATTGTGGCTCTTAACCCCTTAAGGACGGGAGTAATTTTACAACTTCGGCGCTGTTTCGGAAGTAGAAGTTTGCTGAGCTCATTTTGACCGTTTTTAAGTCACGTATTATTATACCACCCAGACAAATTATATATCGTTCTTTCCGGCAGACTCGGCAGATTAATAATATATCATTATTATATGTATATGTCATGCCCTGCCAAAATGCTATAACAAAAAATGTAAAAAAAAGTAAATAAATGTGAATTTTCAATAAAATTTCAATCTTCCACAGTGTGTAAAGTTTTTTTTTTTTAAATTTTATTATCCGAGGCTCTGCGGTCATATGTTGTGGAGTAGATTTGTTAAAAAAAATTGAACGGGGAACCCATTTTTTTTTTGGGGAGAAATTGCGTGATTTTAGCTAAACCCCCCCCAAAAAAAATCGTTAGTGAAGCATCATTGTTCACATTATAATTGAAATGTGAACAATAGTGCTGCATTAAAAAAAAAAAAAAAAAAAAGGATTTATTTTTTTATAATTTAATTTATTATATTTTTATTTTTACTTTTTTTAAACTTTTATTTTACATATAACATGGTCATGTTTGATATCATTGGAAAGGCCATGCTCTGGCCTTTCCTGAAATATCATACATAGCCCCCTAGCTTCCACCGATCAGGAGATAAAGGGGTTCAAAGAGCCCCCCTATCTCCTCTAAGGGATTTCCATAGGAAATCCCTTTGCAGCTAGGGGGTTCCCCGGTTAACTGACGTCAGTTGAGCGGGGGGGGTGACCCAGAGGTGGGGGCTGCCATCCAAGATGGCTGCCCCCACCGAAAATAGGCCGCGATTGGGCACAAATTAGTGCCCGGTCGCGACCTGGCAACTAAGGGGTTAATCCCCCATACAGCACTGGAAAGGTCAGGCTGTGACCCTTCCAGCGATGCTGGTCACAGCCGCCTGGTCCCCGGCGATGGGGAGATAGAGGGATCCAAAGGATCCCCCCCTCCCCTTCAGGCGCTTCCCCTGCTCCGGCGGGGGCGCCTGAAACTGATGTCATTGCACCCCCGGCGCGATGACGTCAGTGCACCAGAGGAGGAAACCCTGCCGATCTGACTCCATGGGAGTCAGAGCAGCGAGGGAGCCGCCGGAGGAGGTGAGTATCTCCCGGGGGGGCTGAAAACGCCGAGGACGTACATTTACGTCCTGCGGTGCCAAAGCCCGCCTAATGCAGGGCGTAAATGTACGTCCTGCAGCGTTAAGGGGTTAATTCAGATTGGCTGAATCGCGTGAAAAAACAGTCCGCCCACCGATTTCTGCGCGCAATAACACACAATGTGCGCGCGTTTTTGCACTTCTTTTTACGCGCGGTATTTTTTGACGGATGAAAAAATGTGCTCGGATTGTAATACCAGCGTTAATTTACGCGCGTTAACGTTTAACGCTGTGTGCAAAAAAAACAGCGCTGCGCGAGTGTTTTTGCGCGAGGAATGTAATAGTGCCCATAGTGTACATTTAGTAAGTCATGTTAGTCTAGATGCCAAAATCAGAGAGTAATACAGTAGTTTCCTTCACAGTTTAGGCGCCTAAACCGTGAAGGAAACTGGATTACTCTCCAGAGATTATTCTATTCATGGGAAGATTGAAAACTGATTTGGAAAAGGTCTCTCCCATTCATGATTTCTACAGGTCTACAGGCGCGACATATTCTTGAGCCATCCATTAGGGGCTCCTCACCACGTACCGACTATTGGAAGGAAACGCTGACCCACAAACACACGTGGATTTTAGAACCCACCTTCCCAAGCACGGCCTACAGGCACATACAGTTTGTACTGCAATTCGATTCATGTAAATAATTATAAAATAAAAAAAAATTGGCCATGTACAAGTCTACTGACTGTAGTCCTTTGTTTTTCAAATAGTGAGTTCCTCCTCCAGCCCCCATGAAAATGTAATATTTTTAATGGAAAAAGATTTTATTTTTGGCACTACGTATAGCACAGGAACTCGCTACTGAAAATGAATACTTGTTTGAGAGGACTGTGATATTGTGTAAATCTTTATCAGCTGCTAATGTGTAGATTGGAGTGGGGTGCCACAGAGTTATACTGTATCCTTAGTTTGAGTGACTTTATCTTGATCTTAGGCAGGTGAATTTATCTTTAAATTCTTTCAGGGAATGCATCTTATATGGCTCCAATTCACATAATGCATAAGTCATGAAGTGATAAACAATAGAGTGGGAAAAACTGCACATGTCGTAAAGTGACACTAAATTTTATCTGCTGCTCATATATCATACTATTTGATAGAGATAGGAAAAATGAGTGTATACCTGGCTGGAATACCAATTTCAGATCCAAGGCTCGTTTTTGATCATTTATAATAGAGGATATATAACACATAACCTCTAACCCCAGGTTTACACTACATTCTGGAAAAAGCCATCACTCTGATTTATAATCTGTTGTGTGCAAAATGCAATAAAATTCCAATATTGAGGGCAACAGCACAGATAAAGTCAGAATAGGTTGTGGTGAACAAAGTATGAAAGTCATTATGCTCTTCAAAACTTTACTCCTAGCTTGTAATAAAACAGTATTAGATTAATACCAATAGTATTTACACTGTAATTGGTTACATCTTTTAAAATTTTTACACGTAACATGCAAGATATGTGTTTGGGTAATGAAAACATGATCTGATCAAGCATTAAGTGTGACATGCGTCCATCGGGTTCAGCCTCTCCCACATCATCTACTGCTGTTGATCCAAAAGAAGGCAAAAAACCCAGTCTGAAATGCTTGCCAATATGCAACATACTGGGAAACAATTCCTTCTTGACCCCAGAATGGCAGTCAGATTTCTCCTTGGATCAAGAAGCTTTTACCCACATAATAAATATTATAACCCTTAATATTCTGTGTCTGCAGGAAGTCATCCAGTCGCTTTTTAAAAGTCTGTACAGTCTCTGACCCAACCACCTCAACAGGCAGAGAATTCCACAGCTTTATTGTTCTCACCGTAAAATATCCCTTCCTATGCTTTAGGCTGAATTTTCTTTCTTCCAGTCTAAACGGGATGACCCCTTGTCCTGTGTATAGTCCTGTTAATGAATAGGTTATCAGACAATGGTTGATAATGGCCCCGTATATATTTATATAAAGTTATCAGATCCCCTCTAAGGCTCCGTTTCTCAAAACTAAACAGGTTTAAGCTTGGTCTTTCCTCATAACTTAACCCTTTCATTCCCCTTATTAATTTAGTTGCCTGTCTCTGCACTTTCTCTAGCGCTATAATACCTTTTTTTAAAACAGGTGCCCAAACTTGCATGGCATATTCAAGGTGCGGTCTGACCATTGATTTATACAGAGGCAAAATTATGTTTTCATCCCGTGAGTGAACTCCCCTTTAAATGCATGCCAATACTTTGCTGACCTTGGCGGCTGCTGTTTGACATTGCACATTGTTACTTATGATTATTCCCAAATCCTTCTCCTGCTTGGATTTCCCGAACTCCGTACCATTTAGGGTATTAGTTGCTTGTGTGTTCTTCACTCCAAAGTGCATAACTCTAGATTCCATTTATCTAGATTAAATTTCATCTGCCATTTAAGTGCCCAGTCCCCCAATCTATCTAAATCCCTCTGCAGCGAAGTAACATCCTGCTCACATTGTATTACTTTTCCTAGTTTTGTGTCATCTGCAAACACTGATACATGGCTTTCAATGCCTATCTCAAGGTCATTTATAAATAAATTGAATAGTATTGGTCCTATAACAGACCCCTGAGGGACACCGCTTACCACTGGTGTCCATCTTGAAAATGTACTATTTATGACCACTCTCTGTACCCTATCTTTTAGCCGGTTTTCTATCCAAGAACAAGTATTTTCATCTAGACCAATTTTTCTTAATTTAAATAGTAACCTTTTGTGTGGAACTGTGTCGAAAGCTTTGGCAAAATCTAAGTAAATCACATCCACTGCGACCCCCTGATCTATACTTCTACTTACTTCCTCATAGAACGTAATTAGGTTAGTCTGACATGATCTGTGTTTCATGAAACCATGCTGATTTTTGCCAATTACATTATACCTCCCAATAAATTCCTGAATATTATCCCATAGTAACCCCTCAAATACTTTCCCAGCCACAGATGTTAAGCTCACAGGTCTATAATTCCCAGGAACAAATTTTAAACCTTTCTTAAATATAGGGAACACGTCAGCTTTTCTCCAATCCTTCTGGTACAATTCCTGAAAGAAAGGAATCTTGAAAGATTAAGAACAGAGGTTTACATATCTCAACACATGGCTCTCAGTACTCGCGGGTGAATTCCATCTGGCCCTGGGGCTTTATTCACATTCACATTGTTTAACCCCTTAGTGACCGGGCGGTTTTACACAAATCCGTCTTTTAGTGACCGCTGCTGTTTTTACGTTTCTGCGCTGTTAGTGTTTAGGACAAATTTTCCTCTTACTCGTTTATTCGACCCACACATATTATACACCCTTTTTCCCGCCATTAAATGGACTTTCTAGAAATACCATTATTTCCATCATATCGAATAATTTACTATAAAAAAAAATATGAAATATGAGGAAAAAAATGGTAAAAACACACTTTTTCGTAACTTAATCCCCAAAATCTACAACCACCCAAAAAGACCCCGGCTAAATAGGTTCAAAATTTTGTCCCGAGACTAGAAATACCCAATTTTAACATGCGTTTGCTTTTTAACCCCTTCACTGCTGAGACAGTTCACCTATGTGCGCTGCGCTCATTCTGACCATTTTGTGCTAATTATTTTTAGGTGACAGCCTAGGTCCTATTTAATTAAACTCCCCCCAGACAAAAAAAACTATTAAAAAAAAAAAACTTTTTTTTTTTTTTATTTAATTTTTTTTTTTTTTTTATTTAATTTTTTTTTTAAGTTTTTTTTAAAACCAAACCTGGTCATGTTTGGTATCATTTGAAAGGCCATAATCAGGCCTTTCAAATGATGGCAAATATGACCATCCAGCTGCCATGGATCGGGAGATAAAGGGATCCTTAGGATCCCCTTATCTCTACATGGCAGCTAGAGGGTTAACTGGCCCACTGACATCCTCACACATATGGTGAGGTTGTCAGTGGGTGGGGGGGACCTGGAGGCTTGGCTGACATCCAAGATGTCAGCCCCCCTCCAGGTTTGAATCGCGTTTTGGCGCCAATTGGCGCCGCAATGTGATCCGGCAGCGAAACTGTTAATGCCATACACCGCTGGAAAGGGGAGGCTCTCCCCTCTCCAGCGGTGCAAACGGCATCTCCCTAGCTTCAATGGTTGGGGAGATAGAGGGCTCCGAAGGAGCCCTCCCCTCCATTGAAACACATGGGGGCACCTTCTGATGACGTCACCACGCAGCGTGGCGACGTCAGCCTCGCCTGCCCATGTAAATCACATGGGCAGGCTTCCTCCCTGCCAGGTTCGCCGTGGGATCCGACGAGGGAGGTGAGTATCGGGCGGGAGGGGGATTTGGCGCCGCTGACGTACCTTGTACGTCCGCGGGTCTAAGGGAGACCCGAGGACAGGACGTACAGGGTACGTCAGGGGTCATTAAGGGGTTAATTGCTGCAAAACCTTGTCCTGAGTCAGTCACTTTGTATTAGTAAGTTTTTATTAATGAATTTCATGTCTCCTGTTATAGGTTTTTCTTTGATAAATACTGAAGAAAAATAATCATTCAAAATTTCTGCCTTATCTCGATCTTCAGTTAACAATAACCCTAACTCATATTTTAGTGAACCTACATTTTCGCTCTTGGGTTTTTTATGTACCTAAAGAATCTTTTAGGGTTGGTCTTGCTCTCTTTGGCTATTTCGTTTTCATTTTCTAGTTTAGCCCATCTAATCGCTTTTTTACATGCTTTATTGGCTGCCCTATATGCTTTATAGGATGCCTCAGATTTATCAAATTTAAAAGCTTTAAATGCCTTCTTTTTATTTTTCATTTCCTTAGTTACCTTCCTACTAAGCCACATTGGTTTCAGTCTGTTTCTTTTATATTTATTAACCAGTGGAATATATTCCACGGTGTACTTTTCTAGTGTTAGTTTAAAGATATTCCACTTATCCTCAGTGTTTTTCCCGTGAAAGAGTTTCTGCTAGTCAATGACATTGAGAGCTTCCTTTATTTTAATAAAGTTGGCCTTTTTAAAATTATATGTTTTAGCATGCCCCTTATGAATGTGTTTTTTTGAGTTTATGTCAAAAGTCACCATATTATGGTCACTGTTTCCCAACTGTTCCCTTACATTAATATTTAAGAAAAGATCCACATTATTTGTTATAACCAGGTCCAGACAGTTATCCTCTCTAGTTGGTGTTTCTACCAGTTGTGTCATGAAGGTATCATTTAAAATGTTCAGAAACCGGATTCCCTTTGCTGAATTACTAGTCCCACTATCCCAATTAATGTCCTGGTAATTAAAAACTCCAATAATTAAAGTGCTACCATGATGTGCAGCCTTCCTAATTTGCTCTAACAGTTGTCTGTGATATGATTCACAGGTCTGCGACTAAAAAGCTGTTTGACTATTTTCATCTAATTTCCATGTATGTTGGTGTGCTGAAAACAAATAAAATATTGAAAAAACTACTAGACGTCATGATTTGCCACAACATGCAAAATTGTCTTCAAATATATAAAAATAAAAATTTGGGTATTTTTTTTATATTATAGTTTTTTAAACAAAATTTAAAGTCCAAATTACTATTAATTAATTCACATAAGTGCTTTTAAGATATAAAATGCCAAAAAAAAACCTTAAAGGGTTTGTCCGAGTTATGTAAAAAATAGCACTGTAATTCTGATGGTCAGCAATAAATACATAAGCTAAGCAAGTTTTAAGACTGTTCTTCTAATGGTAGAAGGGGTTAATCTTTCCTGAAGAATCCAGTGGGAGGGAGACACAGGGCAGATAGCAGCAGCTCCGATCAGTGAAGGGGGTGCGGCCAGCACTGTGAGGTCTCGTGTACAGACACAGATCTGCGCTCTCCTGCATGCCACACTTGTGCACAAATCATCATCAGGTTCTTTGTTCTAGGCGGTTCACACTTTTTCATCGCAATTCGTGTTAGCTCGTCATTCTCCAACCGTTATGTTATAGCTCAGCAAAAGTGTATTAATTCGCCAGACAGTTTGTTTCATCTGTGGTGAATATACAATGAAGCAACAGCAGAATATTACAGACTTTGTGAAAAAAGTATACTTTGCATACTTTGGACTAAAAATTGGAGATCAAGATAAAGTTTGGGCGCCTCAAAGTGTGCAAACGGTGTGTTGAGGACCTCCGAAACTGGTTCAAGGGTAAGAAAAAATCTTTCCGTTATGGGATTCCTATGGTATGGCGCGAGCAAAAGAACCATAGTGATGACTGCTACTTTTGTTCATGCGATGTGAAAGGGTTTAATTCCAAATGGAAGCATTCCATTTCATACCCCACAATGGTTTTTACGCTTCCATACCTGTAGGTCATTCCGTAGACTTGAAGGAAACCTACGAGAACTTGGAATTGGTTCTTTGTACACTTAAATATGAAGACCATGGTTGGCAAGTGTGTGGGGACTTGAAGGTCTTGTGCATGCTGCTCGGGCAACAAGCTGGGTATACCAAATACCCTTGTTTTCTGTGTCTATGGGACAGTCGAGACCGACAAAATCACTGGACCAAGAGGAGTTGGCAGCCGAGGGTGCTAACAGTCGGTGAAAAAAATGTCCTCTGAGAAACTTTGGTACCTTCCCATAAAGTTCTTCTACCACCTCTCCACATAAAATTGGGATTGATGAAGCAATTCGTAAAATCACTTCCAAGAGATGGAGAATGCTTCAAATACTTGGTCACCAAGTTTCCATGCCTGTCGGAGGCAAAATTGAAGGAAGGTGTTTCGTCGGACCAGACATTAGAAGGCTTATAGTTGATCAAGAGTTTGTCAACACCATGACGGATCCTCAAAAAGAAGGGTGGATTGCATTTAAGGAAGTCGTACAGAAATTTTTAGGCAATAACAAAGATCCTCACTACAAGAAGATCGTCGGAAGAATGCTGAAAGCATTTCAAGCTTTAGGCTGCCTGTTGAGTTTGAAAATGCATTTCCTCCAGTCCCACCTTGACTACTTTCCTGAAAACTTGGGAGCTGTGAGTGAGGAACAAGGTGAATGATTCCACCAAGACATTAAAGAGATGGAAAGGAGATACCAGGGAAAATGGAGCGTTACAATGATCGCAGACTACTGTTCGATGCTACAGAGAGACATTCCAGATGCTACCCATAAGCGTAAATGCACCAAGAGGAGCCTCACAAGGAATAAGAATCGAGTTTAGTGTGTGTAGGTGAGCTCATTTCAGTTCAGAAAAGGATTTTCTTGAAAATATTGTAATAAAACTTTAATTTTATAAGTCTGTTTCCATTTATTTTGAGGTATTGCCTTATTTAACATAGTTACCTAAATTGCCAGGAAACATGATGTCCTATAACAAAATGGAGGTCATCTTCGGATTCAGCGCACCAAAAAACATAAAGATTACGTGGAATAACCAAAACAGCTCTCAAAAAATTTTTTTTTGCAGACCTGTGTTATGTACCAAAATACCCACATTTGCTTTGTATACCAGTTATGTTCTGGGGTACATAATTTGTGTTGTCTTTCAAAGAATCTTACAATTCATAAACTATGGGGGTTATTCAGAGAGCACTGAAATTTTGCCGACATTTTAGTGCTTTCTCTTCCCCCGCACTTCCCACTGCACTTCAGGGAATTAAAGTTACCCGAACTGTGGTAAATTCAGCATTCACCACAGGGACCACAGAGTGCAGAAAACCTGTCACAAACCCGCCGAACACGGCTGCAAACCCACCGAAAACCTGCCGGAAACAGCAAAAAAACACGCCGCACATGTCTGAAATATGGATGTGCGTTTCGGAATTTTCACGATTCGTGCATTCGGATTCGACCGATTTTCTGAAAATTTTCAGATCCGAAAAAGTTCGGAATTTTCGAATGGACTAGAAATCTAAAATCATTTTCGTTCCATTCGTAATTTCGGCTCCATTCCTGATTTCGGTTCCATTTCAGTAATTTCAGACCACGTATTTTTTGGTTATATCGCTGATTCTGTAATTTTGTATCATTCCCATCTCAATGTATCCTTCTTGTAAAACCAGAGAAATCTCAATGTATCCTTCCTGTAAAACCAGAGAAATCTCAATGTATCCTTCCCGGGAAACCAGAGAAATCTCAATGTATCCTTCTTGTAAAACATGAGAAATCTCAATGGCAGAATTATTGTATCGATAAAATTATCGTATCGACAGAAATATCGGATCCGAAAAACCATTAGTTTACGTCAAAACGAATAGACACTTTGAAACGAGGAGAACAAACGTTCCGAAAAACATGAAAATTTCCTAAATTACGGGAAAAAGTTGATACGAAAAGAAAACGAAACGAAACGGAAATCGGCTGAAACGAAAATTTACAAAATCGAACGAACCGGAAAAAAAAAAAAAAAAAAGGTGCACAAGTCTAGTCTGAAATAGTTGCTGAGCCGTCGATCACAACGCAGACCAGCCGCCGGAAAAAACCGACGAGCTGACGAAAAGGTAAAAGAAAAACAATATGATTGAAAGTGTCAAATAGAAACGCTGTTTGCGAAAAAACTACTGAACGAAAATGTCTGGAATTTACATATTGAAGACCTGAAGCAACTCAGGTGTAGGGCCCTTAAGCTGCCTCTGATGCCAGGATGCAAGGAGGATTTTTCTTATTCTTTGGGGCTTAGCGCGTGAGGAGTTAGAGCGGGACCTGTAGGGGCAGGGTTTCAGTAGGATACTTAAGGCGCGTGCTATGTGTCTCTGCGCGCCTTTTTCTCCCGAGGTAGACCTGTGAAGAAATCCCCACGCCCCCTTTTTTATTTTGTTTATATGGGGGTGGGCTTGTGTATTGGGTTTTGGGTTTGGTTATTTCCCCTGTCACAGCGGGGGTTTGTAGCCAGTGCTGGGGTAGGGTTTACTTTATTTAGGTGGTATTTGGTAGATCATATCGATGGGAGATGGGGCAGATTTTTTAGTTGGCTGGTTTGGCGGAGGTATGGTGGTTGTGTGGAGTTCCCTGTCAGCACTGTTATTTATTTACTTATTTGTTATTTATATTTTATTATTATCTGGTATTTTATATTTGGTGGGGATTTTTGCTATGGCCTATACAGAATAAATATACAGTCATGGCCAAAATTGTTGGCACCCCAGACATTTTTCCAGAAAATCAAGTATTTCACACAGAAAAGTATTGCAGTAACACATGTTTTGCTATACACATGTTTATTCCCTTTGTGTGTATTGGAACAAAACAAAAAAAGGGAGGAAAATAAGCAAATTGGACATAATGTCACACAAAACTCCAAAAATGGACTCGACAAAATTATTGGCACCCTTTCAAAATTGTGGATAAATAAGATTGTTTCAAGCATGTGATGCTCCTGTAAACTCACCTGGGGCAAGTAACAGGTGTGGGCAATATAAAAATTACACCTGAAAGCAGATAAAAAGGAGAGAAGTTCACTTAGTCTTTGCATTGTGTGTCTGTGTGTGCCACACTAAGCATGGACAACAGAAAGAGGAGAAGAGAACTGTCTGAGGACTTGAGAACCAAAATTGTGGAAAAATATCAACAATCTCAAGGTTACAAGTCCATCTCCAGAGATCTAGATTTGCCTTTGTCCACAGTGCGCAACATTATCAAGAAGTTTGCAACCCATGGCACTGTAGCTAATGTCTTTGGGCGTGGACGGAAGAGAAAAATTTATGAAAGGTTGCAACGCAGGATAGTCCGGATGGTGGATAAGCAGCCCCAAACAAGGTCCAAAGAAATTCAAGCTGTCCTGCAGGCTCAGGGAGCATCAGTGTCAGTGCGAACTATCCATCGACATTTAAAATAAATGAAACGCTGTGGCAGGAGACCCAGGAGGACCCCACTGCTGACACAGACACATAAAAAAAGCAAGACTACAGTTTGCCAAAATGTACTTGAGTAAGCCAAAATCCTTCTGGGAAAATGTCTTGTGGACAGATGAGACCAAGATAGAGCTTTTTGGTAAAGCACATCATTCTACTGTTTACCGAAAACGGAATGAGGCCTACAAAGAAAAAAACACAGTACCTACAGTGAAATATTGTGGAGGTTCAATGATGTTTTGGGGTTGTTTTGCTGCCTCTGGCACTGGGTGCCTTGAATGTGTGCAAGGCATCATGAAATCTGAGGATTACCAAAGGATTTTGGTTCGCACTGTAGAGCCCAGTGGCAGAAAGCTGGGTTTGTGTCCGAGATCTTGGGTCTTCCAGCAGGACAATGACCCCAAACATACGTCAAAAAGCACCCAGAAGTGGATGGCAACAAAGTGCTGGAGAGTTCTGAAGTGGCCAGCAATGAGTCCAGATCTAAATCCCATTGAAAACCTGTGGAGAGATCTTAAAATTGCTGTTGGGAAAAGGCGCCGTTCCAATAAGAGAGACCTGGAGCAGTTTGCAAAGGAAGAGTGGCCCAAAATTCCGGGTGAGAGGTGTAAGAAGCTGATTGATGGTTATAGGAAGCGACTGATTTCAGTTATTTTTTCCAACGGGTGTGCAACCAAATATTAAGTTAAGGGTGCCAAAAATTTTGTCCAGCCCATTTTTGGAGTTTTGTGTGTCCAATTTGCTTTTTTTCCTCCCTTTTTTTGTTTTGTTCTAATACACACAAAGGGAATAAACATGTATATAGCAAAACATGTGTTACTGCAATACTTTTCTGTGAGAAATACTTGATTTTCTGGAAAAACGTCTGGGGTGCCAACAATTTTGGCCATGACTGTATATTATGCCACAGTTCAGTTTTGGTGTATCTTGGTGTGGTGTTTTTCTTATCTCCTTGCGTATGGCCGGCAATCAGTAGGCAACTTAAAAGGTCCTATGAATAATAATAAAAAGGTCTGTTACAGAAAAAAGAAAACGCTTTTAAAAAAATGGGAAAACAAATTTGCAGAGAAAAATCCCGAAAAATGCCTAAACGATCCTAAAAAAAAAAATCAATAAATTAAGAGCCAATTTACTACAGATTAAAATAATAAATGTTTTATTAGATATTGAATAAAAATGGGAATATTTTTAACATTGAAGCCTATGGGGTTCGCCTGATAATAAACTTGCCGAATGAAAACACCGAACAGCAGGGCACTTCGGCAACTTTTCGCTGCTGTTCGGTGTTCTCTGAATAGATTAACCATTGCTACTCTATGGGGGATTTTACTGCCTTCGAACAGACACCGTACTTGCTGGCAGTTTGCCAAAATTTGGTGAACTGCCTGCTCTCTTAATAGCCGAACGGCCACGAAATGTCACCATACGGGGAAATCCCCTGTTCGGTGACATTTCGGGGCCAGATCGGCTCTCTCTGAATAATCCCTTAAGTATCAGACAGGTCAGTCTGCCCATGGGTAAAACTATACAAATCACAGAATCCATGTAATGTCTGGGTAGGAATCTATTTTCAATCTTTAACCCCTTCACTGCTGAGCCATTTCACCTCTGCATGTTGAGCTAATTTTTACCACTTTTGCTCATCATGTTTAAATGCGATTTGAAGCCACGTTTTATTATACAACCCAGACATATTTTATATCCTTTTTTCCGGCAGACTCGGTAGATTCAGAATATATCGTTATTATATGTATATGTCATGCCCTGCTTGAATATTGTAACAAAAGTGCAATAAAAATTTGAGTTTTCAATCATCTACAGCATGTACAGTAAAGTGTTTGTTTTTTCACATTTTATCATCCGAGCCTTTGCGGTTATATTTTCTATGGGGTGTGCTTGTTAAAAAATTAGAAATTGGGACTCGTCACATGTTTTTGGGGGGGAAAATTACATAATTTTTAGCAAACACCCCCCATAGAAAATTTTGTTAGTGCAGCATCATTGTTCACATTATAATTGAAGTGGGAGCAATATTGCTGCATTAATAAAAATAACACAAAAAAAACACGTTTTTATTTTTTTTTATTAAATTTTTTTAAATTATCTTTATTTTACTTTATAATTATTATTTGAACATGGTTATATTTGGTATCATTGGAAAGGCCATGGTCTGGCCCATTACCCATCTAGCTGTCACTGTTCGGGAGATATGAGGGTTCAAAGGAATCCCCTATGTCCACCATGGTATTTCCTTAGGAAATCCCTGCGCCGCTAGGGGTTCCCCGGCTAACTGGCGTGATGACATCATTTATGTCGGGAGGGCCTTAGCCACTTGGCTGCTAAGGACGCGCTCAGTGCGTCCAGCCAAGTGGTTACTCCTGTGCTATGATCACGCTGAGTGTGTCCTAGCACAAGAGGCAGCGATTGGCCGATTTCGGCCGATCACTGCAGCCCCCAGTGGTGTATTTAGGTTTTGTGCTGCCCTAGGCCTGACTAAACTCGTGCACCCCCTAATTTAAATTTGACGCACCCCTTCCTGTCAAGGGCACACCTCTTCCTGGTTAATCCCCACCCTTCCTCTTTAAGCTCCACCTTTTCCTCTTAGAGCTCCGCCTTTTCCTCTCTTTATATTATAAGTGGATACCAAGTGCCTACTTGTATATTTTGTATACCATTTCAAATGTATCTATTGAGATAAATAAAATTATGAAATGTTTAAATTCAAGCATTTTTACAAAGAACAGCCACGCTGTCAAGTAAACGGGATCACAGGCGCTCTAATTGGTTGAACAATAAAATCCACAGAAACGTGCACTGCATATGAGCGTATCACAGAGCTGCACAGCAATAAAACCCACAGAAATGGGCACTGTGTATGAGCATATCAGAGCTGCACAGCAATAAAACCCACAGAAATGTGCAGTGTGTATGAGCATATCACATTACTGCACAGCAATCAAACTCACAGTAATGTGCAGTGTGTATGAGCATATCCCAGAGCGCCAGGGCAATAAAACTCACAGTAATATGCAGTGTGTATCACAGAATCCACAGCAATAAAACTCCCAGCAATGCAATGTGCGGTGTGTATGAGTGCATCAGAATTCACAGCAATAAAACTCCCAGCAATGCAATGTGCGGTGTGTATGAGTGCATCAGAATTCACAGCAATAAAACTCACAGCAATGCAATGTGCGGTGTGTATGAGTGCATCAGAATCCACTGCAGTAAAACTCCAAAACCGAGTGTATAAGAGCACACAGCAATTATGTTGTGGAGTCATCTTGTCAGCAGTGGGGTGCCACTGTCAGAGGGTGCACTGTAGCTTTGATTCCCTTCACGGTGGGTGTTCAGTCCAGAATAGAGTCTGTGTTAACGAAAGGGCGGGCAGCTGCGCGCGTGCGTTTCAGCCAGTCATGTGGTACTGAGACTCAGAAATGGCAGTGAAATGCCCTGATGTTCGGTGGTTTCAATCAGCAGGTTTATTCAGGTGAACCCCATATGTTTCAATGTTAAGAATTTTCCCGTTTTTATGCAATACGAATAAATCATTTATTATTTTAATCTGCAGTAAAAAGTCTTTACTTATTGATTTTTTTTAGTACCTTTTAGTCATTTTTCAGATTTTTTTGGGCAAAATTCCCCCCCCCCCTTTTTTAATAGCAGTTTTTCTTTTTTCTGCAACAGAACTTTTTATTATCAATCATAGGATCTTATATGTAAATTCCAGACATTTACGTTCAGTAGTTCTTTTGAAAACAGCAGGCCATGGGTTTGCGGTGGCAGCATTCAGCGGCCGACTCCATGCACTTTGGGGACCCTGCGGTGAATGGTGAATTCACTGCAGGGTGGGGACATTTTATTCTCCTAAGTGCAGGGAACTACAGAACACCAAAAAGTTGGCGTCATTTCGATGCTCTGTGAGTAACCCATTTAGTGGTGAGGTTTTTTGCTGCCCCCTGGAAAGTGAAATTGAAAGTGTAAATTAGTGAAATCTCAATGTATCCTTCCTGGTAAAATACTTTGCAAAAGTAAAAAAAAAAAAAAAAAAAAAAAATTTTTTTTTGGGGTGGGGCCACCCAGTGCGGGCTGCCGCCCCCTGGAAAGTGCCGCCTTCCCGGGAAACCAGAGAAATCTCAATGTATCCTTCTTGTAAAACATGAGAAATCTCAATGGCAGAATTATTGTATCGATAAAATTATCGTATCGACAGAAATATCGGATCCGAAAAACCATTAGTTTACGTCAAAACGAATAGACACTTTGAAACGAGGAGAACAAACGTTCCGAAAAACATGAAAATTTCCTAAATTACGGGAAAAAGTTGATACGAAAAGAAAACGAAACGAAACGGAAATCGGCTGAAACGAAAATTTACAAAATCCGAACGAACCGGAAAAAAAAAAAAAAAAAAAGGTGCACAAGTCTAGTCTGAAATAGTTGCTGAGCCGTCGATCACAACGCAGACCAGCCGCCGGAAAAAACCGACGAGCTGACGAAAAAGGTAAAAGAAAAACAATATGATTGAAAGTGTCAAAATAGAAACGCTGTTTGCGAAAAAACTACTGAACGAAAATGTCTGGAATTTACATATTGAAGACCTGAAGCAACTCAGGTGTAGGGCCCTTAAGCTGCCTCTGATGCCAGGATGCAAGGAGGATTTTTCTTATTCTTTGGGGCTTAGCGCGTGAGGAGTTAGAGCGGGACCTGTAGGGGCAGGGTTTCAGTAGGATACTTAAGGCGCGTGCTATGTGTCTCTGCGCGCCTTTTTCTCCCTAGGTAGACCTGTGAAGAAATCCCCACGCCCCCTTTTTTATTTTGTTTATATGGGGGTGGGCTTGTGTATTGGGTTTTGCGTTTGGTTATTTCCCCTGTCACAGCGGGGGCTTGTAGCCAGTGCTGGGGTAGGGTTTACTTTATTTAGGTGGTATTTGGTAGATCATATCGATGGGAGATGGGGCAGATTTTTTAGTTGGCTGCTTTGGCGGAGGTATGGTGGTTGTGTGGAGTTCCCTGTCAGCACTGTTATTTATTTACTTACTTATTTGTTATTTATATTTTATTATTATCTGGTATTTTATATTTGGTGGGGATTTTTGCTGTGGCCTATACATAATAAATATACAGTCATGGCCAAAATTGTTGGCACCCCAGACATTTTTCCAGAAAATCAAGTATTTCACACAGAAAAGTATTGCAGTAACACATGTTTTGCTATACACATGTTTATTCCCTTTATGTGTATTGGAACAAAACAAAAAAAGGGAGGAAAATAAGCAAATTGGACATAATGTCACACAAAACTCGACAAAATTATTGGCACCCTTTCAAAATTGTGGATAAATAAGATTGTTTCAAGCATGTGATGCTCCTGTAAACTCACCTGGGGCAAGTAACAGGTGTGGGCAATATAAAAATTACACCTGAAAGCAGATTAAAAGGAGAGAAGTTCACTTAGTCTTTGCATTGTGTGTCTGTGTGGGCCACACTAAGCATGGACAACAGAAAGAGGAGAAGAGAACTGTCTGAGGACTTGATATTTTTCCACAATTTTGGTTCTCAACAATCTCAAGGTTACAAGTCCATCTCCAGAGATCTAGATTTGCCTTTGTCCACAGTGCGCAACATTATCAAGAAGTTTGAAACCCATGGCACTGTAGCTAATCTCTTTGGGCGTGGACGGAAGAGAAAAATTTATGAAAGGTTGCAACGCAGGATAGTCCGGATGGTGGATAAGCAGCCCCAAACAAGGTCCAAAGAAATTCAAGCTGTCCTGCAGGCTCAGGGAGCATCAGTGTCAGTGCGAACTATCCGTCGACATTTAAAATAAATGAAACGCTGTGGCAGGAGACCCAGGAGGACCCCACTGCTGACACAGAGACATAAAAAAAAGCAAGGCTACAGTTTGCCAAAATGTACTTGAGTAAGCCAAAATCCTTCTGGGAAAATGTCTTGTGGACAGATGAGACCAAGATAGAGCTTTTTGGTAAAGCACATCATTCTACTGTTTACCGAAAACGGAATGAGGCCTACAAAGAAAAAAACACAGTACCTACAGTGAAATATTGTGGAGGTTCAATGATGTTTTGGGGTTGTTTTGCTGCCTCTGGCACTGGGTGCCTTGAATGTGTGCAAGGCATCATGAAATCTGAGGATTACCAAAGGATTTTGGTTCGCACTGTAGAGCCCAGTGGCAGAAAGCTGGGTTTGTGTCCGAGATCTTGGGTCTTCCAGCAGGACAATGACCCCAAACATACGTCAAAAAGCACCCAGAAGTGGATGGCAACAAAGTGCTGGAGAGTTCTGAAGTGGCCAGCAATGAGTCCAGATCTAAATCCCATTGAAAACCTGTGGAGAGATCTTAAAATTGCTGTTGGGAAAAGGCGCCGTTCCAATAAGAGAGACCTGGAGCAGTTTGCAAAGGAAGAGTGGCCCAAAATTCCGGGTGAGAGGTAAGGTGTGTAAGAAGCTGATTGATGGTTATAGGAAGCGACTGATTTCAGTTATTTTTTCCAAAGGGTGTGCAACCAAATATTAAGTTAAGGGTGCCAAAAATGTTGTCCAGCCCATTTTTGGAGTTTTGTGTGACATTATGTCCAATTTGCTTTTTTTCCTCCCTTTTTTTGTTTTGTTCCAATACACACAAAGGGAATAAGCATGTATATAGCAAAACATGTGTTACTGCAATACTTTTCTTTGAGAAATACTTGATTTTCTGGAAAAACATCTGGGGGTGCCAACAATTTTTGCCATGACTGTATATTATGCCACAGTTCAGTTTTGGTGTATCTTGGTGTGGTGTTTTTCTTATCTCCTTGCGTACGGCCGGCCATCAGTAGGCAACTTAAAAGGTCCTATGAATAATAATAAAAAGGTCTGTTACAGAAAAAAGAAAAAAGAAAAAACGCTTTTAAAAAAAATGGGAAAACAAATTTGCAGAGAAAAATCCCGAAAAATGCCTAAACGATCCTAAAAAAAAAATCAATAAATTAAGAGACAATTTACTACAGATTAAAATAAATGTTTTATTAGATATTGAATAAAAATGGGAATATTTTAAACATTGAAGCCTATGGGGTTCGCCTGATAATAAACCTGCCGAATGAAAACACCGAACAGCAGGGCACTTCGGCAACTTTTCGCTGCTGTTCGGTGTTCTGAATAGATTAACCATTGCTACTCTATGGGGGATTTTACTGCCTTCGAACAGACACCGTACTTGCTGGCAGTTTGCCAAAATTTGGTGAACTGTCTGCTCTCTGAATAGCCGAACGGCCACGAAATGTCACCATACGGGGAAATCCCCTGTTCGGTGACATTTCGGGGCCAGATCGGCTCTCTCTGAATAATCCCTTAAGTATCAGACAGGTCAGTCTGCCCATGGGTAAAACTATACAAATCACAGAATCCATGTAATGTCTGGGAAGGAATCTATTTTCAATCTTTAACCCCTTCACTGCTGAGCCGTTTCACCTCTGCATGTTGAGCTAATTTTTACCACTTTTGCTCATCATGTTTAAATGCGATTTGAAGCCACGTTTTATTATACAACCCAGACATATTTTATATCCTTTTTTCCGGCAGACTCGGTAGATTCTGAATATATCGTTATTATATGTATATGTCATGCCCTGCTTGAATATTGTAACAAAAGTGCAATAAAAATTTAAGTTTTCAATCATCTACAGCATGTACAGTAAAGTGTTTGTTTTTTCACATTTTATCATCCGAGCCTTTGCGGTTATATTTTCTATGGGGTGTGCTTGTTAAAAAATTAGAAATTGGGACTCGTCACATGTTTTTGGGGGGGAAAATTACATAATTTTTAGCAAACACCCCCCATAGAAAATTTTGTTAGTGCAGCATCATTGTTCACATTATAATTGAAGTGGGAGCAATATTGCTGCATTAATAAAAATAACACACAAAATAAACACGTTTTTATTTTTTTTAATTAAATTTTTTTAAATTATCTTTATTTTATTTTATAATTATTATTTGAACATGGTTATATTTGGTATCATTGGAAAGGCCATGGTCTGGCCCATTACCCATCTAGCTGTCACTGTTCGGGAGATATGAGGGTTCAAAGGAATCCCCTATGTCCACCATGGTATTTCCTTAGGAAATCCCTGCGCCGCTAGGGGTTCCCCGGCTAACTGGCGTGATGACATCATTTACGCCGGGAGGGCCTTAGCCACTTGGCTGCTAAGGACGCGCTCAGTGCGTCCAGCCAAGTGGTTACTCCTGTGCTATGATCACGCTGAGTGTGTCCTAGCACAAGAGGCAGCGATTGGCCGATTTCGGCCGATCACTGCAGCCCCCAGTGGTGTATTTAGGTTTTGTGCTGCCCTAGGCTTGACTAAACTTGTGCACCCCCTAATTTAAATTTGACGCACCCCTTCCTGTCAAGGGCACACCTCTTCTTGGTTAATCCCCACCCTTCCTCTTTAAGCTCCACCTTTTCCTCTTAGAGCTCCGCCTTTTCCTCTCTTTATATTATAAGTGGATACCAAGTGCCTACTTGTATATTTTGTATACCATTTCAAATGTATCTATTGAGATAAATAAAATTATGAAATGTTTAAATTCAAGCATTTTTACAAAGAACAGCCACGCTGTCAAGTAAACGGGATCACAGGCGCTCTAATTGGTTGAACAATAAAATCCACAGAAACGTGCACTGCATATGAGCGTATCACAGAGCTGCACAGCAATAAAACCCACAGAAATGGGCACTGTGTATGAGCATATCAGAGCTGCACAGCAATAAAACCCACAGAAATGTGCAGTGTGTATGAGCATATCACAGAACTGCACAGCAATCAAACTCACAGTAATGTGCAGTTTGTATGAGCATATCCCAGAGCTCCAGGGCAATAAAACTCACAGTAATATGCAGTGTGTATCACAGAATCCACAGCAATAAAACTCCCAGCAATGCAATGTGCGGTGTGTATGAGTGCATCAGAATTCACAGCAATAAAACTCACAGCAATGCAATGTGCGGTGTGTATGAGTGCATCAGAATCCACTGCAGTAAAACTCCCAGCAAACCGAGTGTATAAGAGCACACAGCAATTATGTTGTGGAGTCATCTTGTCAGCAGTGGGGTGCCACTGTCAGAGGGTGCACTGTAGCTTTGATTCCCTTCCCGGTGGGTGTTCAGTCCAGAATAGAGTCTGTGTTAACGAAAGGGCGGGCAGCTGCGCGCGTGCGTTTCACGTGGTTCAGCCAGTCATGTGGTACTGAGACTCAGAGAAATAGCAGTGAAATGCCCTGATGTTCGGTGGTTTCAATCAGGTTTATTCAGGTGTACCCCATATGTTTCAATGTTAAGAATTTTCCCGTTTTTATGCAATATCGAATAAATCATTTATTATTTTAATCTGCAGTAAAAAAGTCTTTACTTATTGATTTTTTTTTAGTACCTTTTAGTCATTTTTCAGATTTTTTTGGGCAAAATTCCCCCCCCCTTTTTTAATAGCAGTTTTTCTTTTTTCTGTAACAGAACTTTTTATTATCAATCATAGGATCTTATATGTAAATTCCAGACATTTACGTTCAGTAGTTCTTTTGAAAACAGCAGGCCATGGGTTTGCGGTGGCAGCATTCAGCGGCCGACTCCATGCACTTTGGGGACCCTGCGGTGAATGGTGAATTCACTGCAGGGTGGGGACATTTTATTCTCCTAAGTGCAGGGAACTACAGAACACCAAAAAGTTGGCGTCATTTCGGTGCTCTGTGAGTAACCCATTTAGTGGTGAGGTTTTTTGCTGTCCCCTGGAAAGTGAAATTGAAAGTGTAAATTAGTGAAATCTCAATGTATCCTTCCTGGTAAAATACTTTGCAAAAGTAAAAAAAAATATATATATTTTTTATTTTTTTTGGGGTGGGGCCACCCAGTGCGGGCCACCGCCCCCTGGAAAGTGCCGCCTTAGGCCTGGGCCTAGTCGGCCTAGGCCAAAATACACCAGTGGCAGCCCCCCATTGCGGGCTGACATCCTTGATGTCAGCCCAGCCTCCGGGACCCCGGCGGGCAGGAATAGAGTAATCGCGCCAGGCGCGATGACGTCTATTCCAGGTGCCCCCCTGCCATTGTGGGGAAGGTGCCTGAAGGGGAGGGGGGAGAGGTCCTTTAGACCTCCCTCCTTCCCGATCGGCTGGGGGCACAATAAAAAGGCAGGCACCGCTTTGAAGGGCACAGGGCCTCCCAGAGCTGGCCGTCATCTTGGATGTTGGCCAAGCTTCCGTGATCTCCCTCTGCCTACTGGTGTCTTTGCGTATAGCACGATGACATCAGTTCAGGAGTTAACCCCTAGCTGCCACCTATAGTGAAGATAGGGGTTCCAATGAACCCCCTATCTCCGGATCTGTGACAGCTAGGGATTAATGTTGAGCATGGCCTTTTCAATGATATCAAACATGACCATGTAAAATGTAAACAGAAAAAAATCAAATAAAATTTAATTAAAAAAATAAAAAAGTTTGTTATATTAATGCAGCAATATTGTTCCCATTTCAATTGTAATGTGAACAATGATGCTGCACTAATGATTTTTTCTATTGGGACGTTTGCCAAAAAAACACATAATTTCCCCCCAAAAAAATGTAATGAGTCCTCATTTCTAATTTTTTAACAAGTGCACCCCATAAAAAAATATCACCGCAAAGGCTCACATGATGAAATGTGAAAAAAAACTTTACACACTGTAGATAATTGAAAATTCTAATTTGATTGCATTTTTTGTCATAATATACAGGCAGCACATGACATATACATATAATAATGACATATTATGAATCTGCCGAGTCTACCGGAAAGAACGATATATAATAATTTGTCTGGGTTGTAAAATAAAATGTGGCTTCAAATTGCATTTAAACATGATGAGCGAAACCGGTAAAAATGAGCTCAGCACAGAGGTGTGAAATGGATCAGCAGTGAAAGGGTTAAAAGCGGCGTCTGACTTCAAGGAAGACAGAACACCGCGGGACCCGGAAGAGAGAGGTGAGTAGCTCTCCTTGGGCTCCCGGTAGCGGATGACGTGTGGGGAACGTCCTCCGCATACAACGGTAGCCTATGAGGATGTTCCCCACACGTCCTCCACAAGGAAAAGGTTAATACCATACAATAATATCCACTACAGTAAATTAGACCATCCAAGTCTTGGCTAGGTGGGCAGCTGTTAGTGTCAAGACTGTCCTACTTTCTGAACATTACATCACAACAACTTTAATTAAAACAGTGAACCCGCCCAACCCAAGATATATAAGTCTTACCCCAATCTGCTATATCCCTATTTATTTTACAAATCAAAGATGTATAATTACTGTCAAAAGGTGCCTCTGGAGTTGCAGTTATCTGAATTCCCAAGTACTGCAACGACTCTCTAGAAATTGATAATCCCAATATTGAAGAGAGAAAGCGTTCAATTTCAAAGGGGATGTGAAAAAGCAATGCCACAGATTTGGAGACATTAATTTTATAGCCTGAGACTGCTGTGTAAGAATCTAGGAGTAATAAGAGACGGGAGACAGATCCCTTAGGTTTAGTCAAAGTGAGCAATACTCATTCATCGTCTGAATGAGTAGATTCGACACGAAAAGGGCATGATTTTCTGACCAGTATTGCCACCCCAGCCTGTTTGCGCAGGGCACATGCAGTAAATATTCTACTATATTGAGAGTTTCGAAGGTAGACTGGAGCGGATCTGGCCAATTTAGCCTCCTGTATGCAGGCAATATCAATCTTCCACCTACATAAATCTCTAAAAAAGATGCGACGCTTGTTGGGAGAATTCATCCCTTTAACGTTCAATGACCATATTCTAACTGAAGCCACAATTGCTGGGCAAAGTAGAAGCTAAACAATGTTCTTGTGAACCATAAGGAATAACGGGAAAGGGAAAAAAACAAAAACAAAAAAACACACATCAGGCAACATCCCGGTGCACTGGCGTACACACAACATACAAAACAGGACCCAGTCGAATGGGGATACCAAAGGACCGGGTAACGGGGGTAGAAGACGTAGAAATACCCCCAGACAAAAATGCCGGGAGTATCTAGGCTCCCACTCCCCACAAGGGCTACATCTAGAATGCTGTATTATTTATCCCGCCCCCCCCACCCTACCAACGGTGAGAGAAACACATCCAAAAAAAATATATATATCAATGATCACTGCAAAACCTTTTGAAATGTTGCATTGCGATAGAAAATACATTCCATTCCAACATATTTCATTATAATGGCGTTATATAACTTTGCGCTTTGATACAGTTTAATACGAATTTAATGCAAAAAAAAAAAAAAAAAAAGCACACTTCAATCACCTTAATCCACACAATAGAGATGGTAATTCCAATTAGTGGGCAGCGTCAATTTTAGAGATCAAAATAGGCTTATAGGACTCACGATACTTATAACAATTGTAACCCTTATAACGCTTGCAGCACTTGTAATACCTGTAACACCTGCCACACCAACAACACTTGCAACACCTGTAACACCTATAGCACCCACAACACATTTAACAGCTGCAGCAGTTACAACGTCTAGCGCACATTAGAAACCAATCCTTAGATTCCCTCTAGGCTTAAGCTACACTGAGGCACCAAAAAAAAAAAAAACACAACCCGGCAAAATAATGACCCAGGTCAGATACAGAATTGTTAACGGGCGATCCATCCTTAGCCTGGTAGAGTTTGCCAGTCCCGAGAAAGCACAGCTAAAGCAAGTGCAGCCTTAGGTAGTGGGCTATCTTCAGGTAGAACCAAGTTAAATTGGGCCAAACATTTTGGTGCTTCCGCTAGGTCAGAGCAGGACCGGTAATCTCATCACGAGTTACAATCATTCTGAAAGGGAAGCCACAGGAGTATTTAATATTTTTGGAGCGTAGTAAAGTTGTTACCGGCTTCCAGTCCTTACGTTTTGCCAAAGTTGCAGGCGCTAGATCTTGAACAATCTGTAACGTATTGCCCTCAAAGACAATCTGCTGATCCCTTGCTGCCCTCATAATAGCCTCCTTAGATTTAAAGTAATGCAGCCTTGCAATTACATCGCGGGGAGTCGTTAGCTGAAAGTTCCGTGGACGCGGTATGCGGTGAATACGATCTAAAACAAGTTGCTCAGATGTAAGGTTAGGGACCAGACTAGCGTAGATGCCCTCCACTGTACCTTCCAGCTCGGTGTAAACGACCTTCTCTTTAAGACCTCGGATCCGTATGTTGTTTCTCCTGGTCCTGTTAGACATATCCTCTTGATTTATCTCCAGGCGCGTAACACGCTCCGTCAGCTCTGATATCTGTGTGGTAGCCACATTGTTACAAGCTGCTGCCTCCTCCTCTCGGACCTCTAAGGTAGCAATGCGACCCCCCAGGGACTGCACTTCAGTCATAATGGCCCGGGCGTTGCTAGCAATCTCAGCTGCAAGAAAGTCTTTCACCTCCTTTACCTCAGCAGCAAGGAAAGTTTTTACTTCAGCCAACATACTTTAATTAAGACATTATTGGTATTTAAGTTAAATATACATTTGCCATTTAAAAATGAATGGGGAAACATAGAAAAATGTTGGCAGATAAGAACCTTTCGGCCCATCTAGTCTGCCCAATTACATGGATACTTTACCTGGATTTATCTTTTGTTTAGGATAGCCTTATGCCTATCCCATGCCTGCTTAAATTCAATCACTGTTTTGGCCTCTACCACTTCTACTGGAGGGCTGTTCCATGTATCCACCACCCTCTCAGTAAAATAATGCTTCCTGATGTTACTTTTAAACCTTTGCCCCTCTAATCTAAGACTATGTCCTCTTGTTTTGCTACTTTGTTTCCTTTTAAATATACTCCCTTCCTCTACCTTGTGGATTCCCTTTACGTATTTAAATGTTTCTATCATATCTCCTCTGTCTCGTCTTTTTTCCAAGCTGTACATGTTAAGATCATTAAGCCTTTCCTGGTAACTTTTATCCTTCAAGCCGTACACCATTTTAGTAGCCCTTCTCTGAACTCTCTCTAAGATGTCTATATCCTTCTGGAGATACGGTACTCCAAGTGAGGTCTCACCAGTGCTCTGTACAGTGGCATGAGCACTTCCCTTTTCCTACTGCTAATACCTCTCCCTACACAACAAAGCATTCTGCCAGCATTTCCTGCTGCTCTATTACATTGACTAGAGATGTGTTAAATAATGCTATTGTAATACCGTATAAATTAGCAACAGATTTTTCAGATTGTTGCTGCATTTCACATATAATGAATAAATTTAAGGTATGTCTCTGTAAAATTATTAAAATGTTGCCTCAAATGTTAGAATTACTTCCATGATAAATCTAGTTAAATTTATATTTTTTGAAGATTATTTGAAGACTTTTAACATGTCTTTTCTTTAGCTGCGTTAGAACATCGCTTCTTCAGCAGGAAAATGATTGTCATAACGTGTTGCTGGTTCTGTTGGATTACTTATTATTCATTTATGGAACTGTATTTTTTTAAGGGCCTCCAGCGGGGAAGGCAATACAGATTGTACATCAGAATGATCAGTTACCAAGCATCCTTTAGCAGCAACATAATGGAAATTATGTGTCTTTAGATTTAAGGCTAAGCGCAAATATAAATATCTTCTAAATGCCATCAGATAGAATCAAATTAGTAAGAAAGCTGGATAGCGTCTTATAAATAACTTACCAATTACAATATCCACTTACTCCTCTTATCCGCATAATATCCTTTAATATACTGACAACATTAAGATTAAAGGATTCAAGCAGAGATGAATTGTATAATATTTTGTTAAATATGGTAGGTAATGGGAAATGTTTTACCTACCACATAAAAGGAAATGTCTAAACTAAACTGCAATTTATAATCGAAGGGTCCTATTACAATCATAACGCAAACGTTAGCGCTCACCTGTGAGAGCGTTAACGTTAGCTGTGGTTGCCCTAGCAAGGGTGAACCAAATTACAATCTGAACGCTAACGGGTTAAAAAAAACCAATTAGTGAATCGGATCTTGCGCTTTTCGGCACAAGCTTACTGTACTTTGCGCTCCCTATGCTTAACATGGGGAGCGCAACGTGTTAATTAGCGTTAGGATTACAAAGTCCTAACGCTAAATGCCGTCCTGCTGCGGTTTACTCGAAAGCTAACCACAGCTAGGACTTACTGCTAACGGATTATGCTTCTGCAGAATCAGTCAGCACCAGCGGAAACCCCCCAAAAAACACATACTCACCTCTAATTCCGTGGCGAGAACAGTGGCTCCATCTGCCTCTTCTTGCTGCCGGGAGCAGAGAGAGACTGGGGGAAAAAGTCCCTCAGTCTCCCTCTGCGAATCATTACGCTGACCTGCGGGATCTCCTATGTACCCCATTGAGGAGTTGCTTGTGGCGGTGCTTAGCTTTGCCGCGAGCATCCTGAGGCTTAGCGTCATGCAGGTGCAGGTTTTTCTCCTTAGTGTCCCCGTTTTAGCGTGATCATTGTAATAATGCCCTAAGTTTTTCTCCCCCTAAAAGCAATTCCATACAGCTGTGTTTTGCCTGTGGCAGTGAATACAGATTTTGAAATCATTTTTTTTTTTAAATTTAAGGAAGAAACTTCCAGCAAACGTCATGGTTTGTTTTTCTTGTAAGCCAACCTTGTTGAAACTACTTGACCTGAATTACTCCAGAAAGGACATCCTACATTCGAGTGTCTTTGTGATCACCCTCTGCCATGTTTGACAATAACCGATTAATAACCTTGCTTATCATTGACCCATTGACTACCAGATACACTAAGTTATCCATGTATGTTCTTGTCTAGACCAAAAATGTGTGACTCCACGTTATGCAATTGCTTGCCAACCTAGCTGAATCCTAATGGCCTCCAATATCCAAGAGCTCAATCTGAAACCAAACATGGGAGGGAAGACTAAAACACCCAATCATGATTGCATAGAGTATCTAGTAACAACTGAATTTAACATGCAATGTTTGAAAGGGAATTAGTCTAAATAGTTCAATTTGTTTGTTGATTAAAGTTACACTAGTATACTATCACCTTTACAATTGCATAATAAAGACAATTGGCGTGGGGCGCATGTCCACATATGGACTTCAGAGCCAGGGAGAGCGTAGAACTTAATGTTAAGGACTCAATACTTGTTGCTGATAAATCTTTTTCCTTGTTTCCTATCTTTTTACAGATGTATAGGTAGATAGATAGTAACCTGTGACTGGACAAACAGCCTCACAGTGTTAGGCGGCACTGACTGCTGCCTGACAGTAAACCCCCGCAGGGTCTCATGCAGTATGGCCGGGTTACATGGGGCACGCTCGAATTTCAGTTCCATGCCTACGAAACACCACTGAGATGTCTTTGTCTTTAAATTTGAGATTTGCTTGTACATGTAAGCCCAGTGAAAATAAGTGATACAAGGATACAAAAATTTTTTACTTTTAGTGATACTTAATTTATATGCCGTAGGCCCCAATGCGTTGTCATTATCAATTCCCAGAACAGCTCTAAGGACCAACTTTCAGCGGTTTAAAATTAGATTAATTTAACTTCAGGGTATAAGATTAAAATTTTTCTCACTTATGAATTTATAATTATAATCTGGTATTGAGAACATTACTCATATATTTGTATTCCCCATCTTCAGCTGTTGATGAATATTTTAAGGGCTACATTACATTCTTAACGCTAAAATCCTCGCACAAAGTGAAATCTTTGCGCTAAGCGTTAAAGTTTTGCGCGCACAAATTACCGTTGGAATTACAATCTTCACGAGTGTTTTCATCCGCCGATCAAAAGCGCGCGCAAACAGGACACGCCCAAATGCACGCGCAGTACCGTCTCGCGCAAAAATCTATGTGCGGAAAGTTATTTTTCGCGATTCAGCCAATCAGAATTGAGAACCACACCTATCTCACGTTAAGAAATTGCGTCTGCCACAGTCAATCTGAGCATATGTGCTGCAGCAATAATACATGCACACACAACTTCATCCATTGTATTGGTTTGGTAGGAGTTGAATGGGCAACTATACTTTGCTGCATTCCTTTTTATGGGCTGGTGTATTTGGGTTTGGCCAGGTTGTTCAGATATGCCATGAGCACCAGCTTTTGAAAATCGCAAAGATTTTCCTTTTAATGCCCATGCAGCAATTTGTGCTAATAGATTGTGATACCGCGTTAAACGTAGCGCACATTTGCGTTTGCGCTCATAATGTTAAGTATAGGACGTGTGAAGTATAGGACGCGTGAAGTACAGTAAGCTCGCACTCCAGGTGGTTTTACCGTTGATAATGTAATATGGAATTGAGCACAATTATTGTTAACACTTAACCATGCCAGCGCTACGGTCAGTGCTTTTTTCTGGAAAAATAGGTGGGGGTACTCTCATGCCCGGAGAAAAACTGTTTATTATGACTATTTTCATATCCTCATAAACAATAGTTGTAGTTCACTTAAAGGAAGACAGTATAAAAGGGAACTATAATTTTTAATACTTTGTTCCTTTAAATGAGCTACAACTATTGTTGTAACCCTATGGGGGTCATCCACTAAGTGCCTCTGTTGCATGAAAAATCTGTATTGCAGGGCAGTTAGCTTTTTTTTTTGTTTTTTTTTTGCAACGATGGCACCAAGTGGATAATCCCCTAGCATTTGTGAGCACCGCAGCAATGAATCTGTTTTGCTGAGTATGTATGGACTCCAAAGCAATAAAACTCACAGTAATGTGCAGATGTGTGTAAACATGCTGCACCCCCCCTCCCCATGCTGTTCAAAGTTTCAGTGGCTGCAGAGAGCGGGGGAGCAGCCCTCCCTTGTCACTTACAAGGGGAGGGGGGTTATCAGTCCCTACATACACTCCTGAAAAACGGAAGTGTTCAGGAGCAACATGAGCATTCGCAAGGCAGGTAATTGTATTCGGCTTGTTAGCAAAAACAAAAAGGGGAAGAAACCACTGTGATACTCTACAGAAGTGGCTAAAATAGTGAAGAACAAAAAGATAGACAAACCTATAAGATTAGGCAGAAAGAGGCAAAGCAATTTATAAGAGCTTCCAAAGCACACGCAGAAGAGAAAATAGCTCAGTCAGTAAAAAAGGGGAACAAAACATTTTTTAGATGCATAAACGAGAAAAGAAAAGTAAAACAAGGATTAGTTAGATTAAAAACAAAGGAAGGAAGGTATGTAGAAGAGGATAAAAGTCTCGCTGACTGCCTCAATGAATATTTTTGTTCAGTCCTTGCAGAAGAAAAGGAAAGAAAGGGACCTCAGTTAGGAGGAAACACTAAAGAGACATTTACATATGAGTTTACAGAGGAGGAGGTTCTAAAGTAAAGACAAATAAGTCAATGGGGCCTGATGGGATCCACCCATAGTTATTAAAAGAGCTCAGTGGTGTAATAGCAAAACCGTTAACGGGAGTCGTCCCAGAAGACAGGAAATTAGCAAATGTTGTGCCCATTTACAAGAAGGGTAGTAGGGAGGAATCGGGGAACAATAGGCCAGTTAGGCTTACGTCAGTAGTGGGGAAATTAATGGAAACCATGTTAAAGGAAAGGATTGTTGAACATCTAAAAACACATCGATTACAGGATCAGAGACGACATGGGTTTACCTCAGGGAGATCATGCCAAACTAATCTTATTGATTTTTTTGATTGGGTAACAAAAATAATAGACACAGGTGGTGCAGTAGACATTGCTTATTTAGATTTCAGTAAGGCTTTTGATACTGTTCCGCATATAAGGCTTATCAATAAATTGCAATCTTTGAGCTTGGATTCCAATATTGTTGAATGGATTAGGCAGTGGCTGAGTGACAGGCAACAGAGGGTTGTGGTAAATGGAGTTTATTCGGCGCAAGGTCTTGTTACCAGTGTGGTACCTCAGGCTTAGTACTTGGACCCATTCTCTTTAATATTTTTATTAGTGATATTGCAGAAGGTATTAATGGAAAAGTATGTCTTTTTGCTGATGACACAAAGATTTGCAACAGGGTTGACGTTCCTGGAGGGATCAGCCACATGACAAGTGATTTAGGTAAACTAAAAAATGGTCGGAGCTGTGGCAATTGAGTTTTAATGTGGATAAGTGCAAGATAATGCACCTGGGACGTAAAAACCCAAGGGCTGAATATAGAATATTTGATACAGTCCTAACCTCAACATCTGAGGGTTGGGATTTAGGGGTTATTATTTCAGAGGATCTAAAGGTAAGTAGTCAATGTAATAGAGCAGCAGGAAATGCTAGCAGAATGCTTGGTTGTGTAGGGAGAGGTATTAGCAGTAGGAAAAGGGAAGTGCTCATGCCACTGTACAGAGCACTGGTGAGACTTCACTTGGAGTACTGTGTGCAGTACTGGAGACCGTATCTCCAGAAGGATATAGACACCTTAGAGAGAGTTCAGAGAAGGGCTACTAAAATGGTGTACGGCTTGAAGGAGAAAAGTTACCAGGAAACGCTTAATGATCTTAACATGTATAGCTTGGAAAAAAGACGAAACAGAGGAGATATGATAGAAACCTTTAAATACGTAAAGGGAATCCCCAAGGTAGAGGAAGGGAGTATATTTAAAAGGAACAAAGTAGCAAAACAAGAGGACATAGTCTTAGAGTAGAGGTGCAAAGGTTTAAAAGTAACATCAGGAAGCATTATTTTACTGAGAGGGTGGTGGATACATGGAACAGTCTTCCAGTAGAAGTGGTAGAGGCCAAAACAGTAATTGAATTTAAGCAAGCATGGGATAGGCATAAGGCTATCCTAAATAAAAGATAAATCCAGGTAAAGTATCCATGTAATTGGGCAGACTAGATGGGCCGAAAGGTTCTTATCTGCCGACATTTTCTATATTTCTATGTTTCTATGAGCTGCCGAGCACTTCCGATTCTCTGCCTGCCACTGCAGGAGGAGCATCATGCTCTCTCCTGTTAGCTCTGGCGAGTGGTGAGGTGCCGGTACTAAGTACCCCCCGAGTACTCCCTGAAAAAAAGCCCTGGCTACAGTTAACAACCAGATTGTAATGTGAACAAAACATATACGTATCTTGATCAGCGCAATAAAAATTGCTTTCAGGATCTTGGTGTCTCTCATAGATCAGCAGACCATATTTTGGTACATGAAACAAAATATAAAAGTACATAATGGTTAAGTATATCAAACATATACTATAAATAAAATGCAATGAATGATGTTTCACTCACAAACAGAGCCTAGCACTGGCTCTAAGGGGAACTGCACGTTTGGGTTGTTTTTTCTTCTATATTGTTGTAACCCCTGGAGTACAGTAATTCTACTACCCTGCAGTTTCTATGTAGTAACCAGCAGATGGCGACCTTCTGTTTGCTCTGGAGATTCAAGACTGTGTGGCTCTATGGTTTTGTGTGTGGAGGCAGGGCTGCAAGAGAGGAAGCAAGAGAGAGGAAGCTGGAAGATGATGGTGGCTGAGATTTGTGGTATTGTGCCCAGTGCTGAAGCATCCTGCATAAAGGCTCCCAGCAGACTCTGTATCCAGATCAAAGCACAGAACTGTTCCTGGCAGTGACTGTTCTGCAGAAAGAAGGAATCCCAGTGGAGCAGCTTCTCCCCTTCCTGGACAAAATCTGATTGCAGACTGGAGTGGTAAGCTGAAACCTCTCCCCTTGGTTTTACAACAAGGCACTCTGACACTGGTTACTAAAGCAGCAGTCTGACTTCTCTGATCCCTGGAACACCCCAGCATATTACAAACAAAGTGGATTACAATTATTCTGGGCCCCAACTATGTGCACCACCTACCTATGGTACCATTAGGGAAAAGACTAGGATGGGCCTCAGTATTGTTTGTGGGTGGGTAAACTCATACTGACTCTTGCGTTATTTACTTATTCCACTGCATTATGTTTATTTACACCGTTACATTTATTTTTGCATAGAGTTTTGCTGTGCAATACAAACTTCTATAATAGACAGCTCTGTGTTGATTTATTGCTTGTTTAAATATGTTCCCAACTGGATCTCACACCCAAAGCCTGGATGTCCAGTTGGGTGGAGGCACTGCCGCAGTCATGTACCCCAACTCCCAGGTAGCGGAGGCTCAGGATCGGCTTGCAGAGCGCTTGAAGGTAACTGAGGTAAAAGACCACAGGGGTATTTGTGGACTACGCAAAAACCCGTTACATTGTTCACAGGTGACCCACACCTTACACGGCTGTTTCCCTTCACATATCAAGGAACCATATAAGACAAGAAAAGACAGCGCAACTCTCCTTGTGCAGAATGAAAATATAAGTGTATATATGCTTTTCAGCCTAATTTTTCACTTACACGTGTTGGAGATTCAATAGCTCTGAGGTTTTGCACATATGGATGTTTTCAGGCTCGGGCAAATCCACAAACCACCAAAAAGACACAGGATGGATCTTCTTTTCGAAAGAAAATTTAATAAAATAAAAACATGTAAAACAAATGGATAAAAAAGGTACCCAGTACGCGTTTCATCGCACTAGGCGACTTCCTCAGCTGGCTAAGATTGTAATGTGGCCCAATGCATTTTCTCACGTTTCCCCAAAGCACGCCAGTTTAACCATACAATGCATCTTTTACACGTAAACTACATCCAGCGAGCCAAGAGAATACCTGTGCTGCATTCCTTTCAATTGTCTGTTAATTGCGGGCAAGGACTTTTGATGGGTTTTTTTGCCTTTTTTCTTCCTTTTCTGTCAGTTAACACCAGGGTTGATCAGTAGATAAATTTTTGCGATTAGCATCGGTGCTAAAATTAGCGCCGGGACCAAGCGATCTGTTCGTTAGAATAGCGAAAGTGCTCTGTAGTGCTGCCCATGTTACGTATGGGACGCGATAAGTACAGTAAGCACGTGCTACGAATCATTAATTACCGCTCGCTAAATGTTTTTTGCCGTTTGTAACAAGAGGCAAACAATATGTTGGTCTGGCACTAGACTGAATTTACCTGGCGCTAACGCGAAAACATGCTGACGCTAGAGTTAGCTCACACCAGCTGATGGTGCCCCATACCCTTATCAGCAAATTTAAGCGTTGATAGTGGCAACAATATGACTTCTCTCCTCTCCCAGCTGTCACTCACTGCTGAGAAAGCACTTTAAGTGAAGGTTGCCCCATCACCCTAAAGGCTGTCAATAACCATTTCAGAGATTTTGACATCCCAGATTCAAAACTGTGTCTGCACTGTGACACCGTTTAAAGAAAGGAAAAATGTGAAATACCAGCAATTGTAAGGTCTGGGTGACTATATTTAACAACGGACACAATCAGTACTGTATATGGTGCACAAATTATGCTCATTTTAGTTTGAGGGTTTTTATTTGGGTTAGGCATACTTTTAGACTTCTGTTACCTAATCCTCAACTCTCACAGATTCTGCTCCAAATTTCTGTGCGATCTTCACTACAATTCCATTATGCCAATCAAATTCTGCTCCTTTTCACACACCTAGGTTCACCCTAACACTGACCCTAAAGCTGAAATGAGCTTTGTTTATTGCACCGCAATCGTGTAAAAAAGCTGACACGAGTATGATGCTATGTTGAAATGATAAGAGACACAAGTACATAATTTCTTCATCTTAATGAATGTCTTTTTTCAAAGTGTCTAAATTCACACTACTTTTTTAAATATTCGGCATTTTTGACATCCAGGGTTATTCAAAGAGATCCGAATGGCTGGAGAAAGGTAACTGAACGCTGAAAATCAGTGTTCGGTTACCTTTCTTGGCCATTCGGCTATTCAGAGAGCAGGCAATATGCCAAATCCTGGCAAATTGCCTGCTCAAGGGCAGTGAAATCCCCATAAATTATGCTTCGGCTATTCAGAGAACACAAACCAACAGTGAAAGGTTCCCGAAATGTCCTGCCATTCGGTGGTTTCAATCAACAGGTTTATTCAGGCGAATCCCATAGGCTTCAATGTTAAAAATATTCCCGTTTTAATTCAATATCTAATAAACCATTCATTATAAAATTCTGCAGTAAAGAGTCTCTTTATTTATTGATTTTTTATGATATTGTAAGCATTTTTTTTGTTAAATAAAAGTCAGTTTTTTTTACGTTTACTTATTTTTTCTGTAACAGCCCTTTTTATTATCATTCCCAGGACCTCATATGTAAATTTCAGACATTATCGCTCAGTATTTTCTTTGAAAAGTGAAACGCTGTTTGCAATCATTCATGCAAACTGTTTTGTTAATTTATTCACTGCTTTGTTCTGCGGTGTCAGTTTTTTCCAGAGGCTTCGCTGCGGGTGATCGGCTCCTGCTTGGGTTTTTCCGGCGTCTTTGACAGGTTAATCCAGATGTTTTTGCGGGTTTTCGGCGTGCATTCGCTGGGTTTTCGACAAGGTTTTCGGCAGCTTTTCCCTGCACTTCGACAGCCCTGTGGTGCTTGCTGAATACACCACAGGGTGGCCGAAATGGGAAAGCCGATTTGAAGAGAACGAAAAGTCACCGAACGTGCGGTGACTTTTCGAATCTCTTTGAATATCCCTGATAGTATTATAATCGGTAGGCCATGAAGTGACTATCCACCCGTTTGATACCTCCCAGCAATCTTGATTGTATACAGCTGTGTATATCTATGAGTGTGTACCTGGGTGTATATGTCCCAAATTACCCTGTTTGAGGGACAGTCCCGATTTTTGGCCTATGTATGGGTATCAGCGAGTGTCTGGGTCTGCAGCATGTTGTTGCTGGTGGTGCCCAATTCTCAGTGACAGGCAGAGCAAGTGCCAGAATGCAGACTGCATAACATTGCTGTGTGGGGTCTTCCAGGTGTCACCTAAGCAGCAGGAGTACAGACTCTGTGCAGCAATGTTCTGGAGAGAGTGTGAAATGAGTGCAGCCTGAGATTTGGTGCGGTTGGGTCTGTCGTTGTTACTGTGAACCAAGCACAGCTCTAAGCCAAAATTGGTGGAGTGCCCCTCCCAAAAGTTGTGTCTGATTCGACCAGTCTTCCCATTTGAATATACCTATCTGCCCGTCTGCAGAGACATATATGCCCAACTGCATAGACCAGTCTGCCAAATTAAATGGTTTCATTTCACAAAAATTCAAAAAGATAGACCCCAGAAAATCTTCACCTTCGGGCCTATAAATATCTTAATCTGGCCTTGAATTACATTCCATGTTTTTGTTCCTATCTTTACATACACAGTACATTTTGTTCTTGGATTAGTTTCCTTTCTCTATGGATGGCCTTGTAATCAGTGCCACAGTGACATTATTGAAGTGGCTTTAACTAGAAGAAGGGGATGTCAGAAATCAGAGCTAGATTCAACGTATTTTAATTAACTTTTCCCAAGGGACATATTCAGACATCCTCTAGAATGTGATTTTCTATACTGAATACAAATGTTTTGCAGTAAGGTGTTGTATGAATACCATATGAGAAATTTGATATCAATAAATGTAGAAATTAACAAATGAAAAATGTGTCTATCGACGCACAGTATATAACTCTTATGAAAAAATAACATAAAAGCTAAAGTAATATGACTGCAAACAAATTCATTAAGCACATTTCTATTAAAAAACATTTTTAATGCGGTAATTGATTTTTTTTAAAATTCCCAATTATGCAATATCATTTAGAAAAATTGAGAGAAATTACATAATTGGTGATTGTGTAGAGCAGTGGTTCCTAACCGCGGTCCTCAAATCCCTCCAACAGGTCAGGTTTTCCAGATATGCACAGCACAGGTGATATGATTTGCTGCTCAGTGATTGCAGGATTCAGTCTGCATTTCCCCAAGGTGATCTGCAAAACCTGGCCTGTTGGGGGTACGTACTTGAGGACCGTGGTTGGGAACCATTGGCGTAGAGCAACTTCTAACAGTCAACTGAGAAATCATTTGGAAGATTCTGGTTCTATGCAGAAAACTAGGAATTGGTTTCAGAAATTACAAAGTGAAGAGATTAAACTATGGTCATGAAACATTAAAGGGGTTATTCTCAAAGCATTGGTGTCTGCTGGTGTTCGAAATATCGGATATTTTTGTAGCGCTGCCAAATGCTGGCATTTCACAAAATAAGTACAGAATCAGTCAGCTGACTGCAGAATCCATCAGCACCAGTTTAAAATCCCCCAAAAATCTGATACTCACCTCTCATCCCACGCTGAGAACGGTGCCCCGATCCGTCGCTTCTGGCCGCCAGGAGCAGAGTGAGACTGGGGGAAAAAGTCCACAGTCTCCCTCCGCGATCACTCTGCGGATCTTGGTCATTGGTCCTAAGGTGACGTTTTTCTCAGGAAGAACCCTGTACATCATTGGTCCTTATGGGGTTAACCCCTTCACTGTTGAGCCATTTCACCTTTGTGTGCTGAGCTAATTTTGACCATTTTGTGTCATCATGTTTAAATGCGATTTTAAGTCATGTTTTATTATACAACCCAGACAAATTATATATCCTTTTTGTCAGCAGACGCGACAGATTCATAATATTATTATTATATGTATACGTTATGTCCTTCCAGAATTCTATAACAAAAAATGTAAACAAACTTGAATTTACATTAAAAGTTCAATCATCTACAGCGTATAAATTAATTTTTTTCACATTTTATCATCCAAGCCTTTACAGTTATATATTCTATGGGGTATACTTTTTAAAAAAATAGAAAAATACAGTAACAGGTTGCCATTTCTGAGAAAAATTTAAAAAAAATTCATTTGTGCGGGACTATTGTTCACATTATAACTGAAAAGTGAACATTAGTGCTGCATTATTTATTTATTTATTTGCAAAGTATTTTACCAGGAAGGATACATTGAGATTTCTCTCATTTTCAAGTATGTCCTGGTTTCAAGAACATTGAATTGTTAGTCGTTACAGAAATTACTGAGAAAAAAAAGTTTGTTTTATTTATTTTTTATTTGTAATTATTTTTTGTTTTTAGTTTTTTTTTGTTTACACTTAAGCTCTGGCCATGCTCTGGCCTTTTCAATGATGTGACCTTTCCAGCGATGCCTCTCTACCCCTTGGCAATGGGGAGATAGAGAGGTCCAAAGGACCCCCCTCCCCTTCAGGCACTCTCCCTGCACTGATTGGGAGGGACCTGAAACTGACGTCATCACGCCCAGCCCAATGATGTTATTGCGCTGGGGAGAGGTATAAATCCGCAGGTCTGACTTAAAGGAAGCAGACCTCCGTGGGACCCCAAACGGAGAGATGAGTATCGAGCAAGAGGGGGCTTCAAAGTGGTGATGTGTGGGGGATGTCCTCCGCATACAGGGGGGGACACATGAGGATGTCCCCATGCGTCATCTGCATTGAAGGGGTTAAGGCATACTTTGGTTACTGAGTGCATGACTCCTATACAAGCTGAAAATGCTTTTTGTTGCCCAGTTCCACCACCTGTTTCATCCCTTGCCATTGGGGAGGCTGCAGGGAGGTAGGCCGGCCTGAATGTAGCAGGGCAGCATAGCATGCCCCACTGCTTTCTGGCAACGCCTACTGCTCATCTGCCTTCCCTGCGACTGATCGACAGCATTGGCTGCAGCAGGACTGCCTGAACTCAAACAGCTGCCCTGCAGCCAATGACATTCATAGGCTGCAGGGAATGGAGATGGGCCATAGGAGGTATGTTTAGGTATTATGTTTACACCAGCCTTTAGACGTAGAGGAGCCTTCATGACAAAAAATAAGAAAACGCATCCTTGATCTGTCAGATAAGGAGAGAGGTAAGGAGCCTTCTATGTGAAGTCAGCAGAGTTTGACTTGCCTGACGATTTACCCTGCAGCAGCGTTGCGCTTCTTAGGGATACCTCTGGATTCTTCACTACATAAATAAATTATTGATAAGATTGACTTTTACATAAGAACATTGAAAATTCAGTCAACTTCAATCTTTCCCCCCTCTTCCTCTCTTGTAATGTGTGAGTATGAGCGTATTTTAAAGCAAGAAGATTAAAGAATATTAAACAGCCTTAAGAAACCCGAGCTTAACATTCGAGTTGAGACGCTATGTATGTAGATGTTTCAAAAAGGGTATAATTCTGCCTCAAAATAGTTTCTCATTTGTAATGTGATACATTTATTAAGTTGGGTACTGGGGGCATATATCCACATAAAAAGTATTTATTATTTCTGACTTGAGCAAAAGTCGATAAATGTCCTTCAACTACAAAATCATCATGCAGTGCTGTGTCATTGAGAAAACAAAACACTGTGTTAAGTAAAAGCAAAGCGCGTGTTATTGAATTTTTCAGACTTTTGATGTTGATGTCTTTTTCTGAATGCTTAATTATGTTAATTCAAAATAATCAGGGATATCTGCAATTTTCATTAATGGAGAGCTCCAAGGTTTGTTAAGTGCTAATTTGTGAATTGTGTTATTAAATAAATTAAATAACACTTAAATGCCAGCACATAAACTGTGCTTATTTATCTTTGTTAGATATAATTGTGCATTTTATTAAAAACCTCTTGCAAATGTGGTTATGTTTTTAATAACAATCCTTTGAGGGCTTTTAGAAAATATGGAAATGTTTAGGCTACATCAAGAACCCGATACATGATGCTTACACTATGTTCTGTAAATTATATTCTATATATATATATATATATATATATATATATATAGCGCTGGTTTTAGAACACTGTTGTTGTAGTACTTATTTTTGGCCACCAGAGGGAGACAAGCGCAATGTAAGACACTGGGACTACATTTTCCAGCATGCTTTGCGGGCGGGAACAGGAAGTGGGTGGGAAAAGAGACTTACATCCGCAGCCACGTGGAGAGAACATGCAGAGCGCGCCGAGGAGTGAGAAGAGCAAGACGAAAGTGACGGAGATAGCGATCACGACCAGGCCGGAGCGCAGATACAGAGTAAGCTGAAGGACCCCGAGTTAGGAGACCGCAGATGATCTAACAGGGAGTGCAGGCGGTGAGCTGGACATCTTGTGGCAGACACAGACAAGCAAGACAGCGGATCCGGTGGCACAGAATCCCAGTCAAAAATTGAGCGGAGAGACGTCCTGGGTCGAGAGGAGCGCAGAGTATCTGGCAGATGGGTGAGAGGCCTTCCCGGCCACCGTAAAATAATAAAGCACACTGCAGTTTTGTCCAAACCTACAGGGCCCCAACGTGACTAGTCGAAGATACACCTGAAATCATTCACTGGCCAGTTGAATATTGTACCCGGGTACCAATACACGCATACACCTACACTTTCTTGGGACACAACCTGTATGGGACTCACACTCCAAACACGAAGGGGTTAAAATTCCTTTTCCGCTACGCGTTTCTCGCATTACGAACTACTGTAAATATATATACGTATACCGTGTTACTCTGTATATGCCAGTTTATTCAGTAAACTATATAATTTATAAAATCCACAACGGTGCTGGAGTATATTTATTCCCTAGTGCGGGGAGGCTGACCCGAGGTTTAAATTCAGCGGCTCCTCCGGGAGTGAGCGCTACACGTGGGGGCTCGTCCGGGATTCAGTCTCTGGAAAAAACGCATTTAAAGGGTTAAATATGGATCCAGACACTGCTGCCAAATGGTGTGAGGAGCACAGTAGTCAGAATTATGTATAGTTATGGATATTCCTGCAGACACTTGGGCCGAAGATCAGATTTGCCAGGCGTGGCCGCGCTGACACCAGATAATCGGGGGTTAATCCTGGACATTAAAGCGAACCCAGATACCCCTCACACGTATGTTCTTTTTGAGTGGAGAAAGGGTGTTCCAGTGTGTTTTCAGGGCGCGAGTGTGAAGCTGACCGATGATGTGGAAGGTCGACTGGTCCAGCCAAGTATACCACGTGGTGATCACGCGAATGTTCCAGATGTTACCCCAACTACAGGGTTCCCTCCTGCTACATTTTTCACCACTATGGGGAACCTGGTGGAAACACTAGCCCAAAACTCTGCTGCGTCTCCCAATTACGGATATCGCAAGTTACGGTTTTATTCTGGTAAGGTCCCTGTGCCAACTGGAGAAGAGGACTTTGAGACCTGGATAGATCAGGCAGTGCAAGCAGTGGAAGAATGGGAAGTTGCTGACACCGTGAAGAGACAAAGGTTGAGCGAGAGCCTAAGAGGTCCTGCTTCAGATGTCATTCGAAATCTAAAAAGGGACAAGCCAGGCTGCACTGCTGCGGAGTATCTAGAAGCTTTACAGGAAATTTTCGGGGGAGTGGAGGATTGTGCCGAGATTATCCACAAGTTCTCTCACACCTATCAAAAGGAAGGAGAAGAATTGTCCACATATGTCTGGCGGCTGGATAAAATCATCCATCAGGTCATTCTTAAAGGGGGCATGGAACCGAGTCATGCAAGCAAAGCTTTGATGGATCAAATTTTCAAAGGAGCACTCCCACTGGATCCCATAATGTTGAAATTTCAGACTAGATACCAGAGCACGAGACTGACCTATTCCAAACTGGTCAAAGCTATCCGAGAAGAAGAGGCCTTGATTAAGGCTAAAAATGTTGCAAATGCTTCGCACGCAGTTTTCACCGCAGAAGTAGGAACTCTGTGTAGCAGACAGATGTTGCAAATGATGGAGTTAATGACATTGTTGTCGGCTAAGGACACCAGAACTGAAGGGGTTGCTGTAGCCTCGAACAGGGGGTCTCCAAGTGAACCGCAAGAAGGAAATATGCCCACACTCCCGTGAAAGAAATGTTTTGGCTGCGGGGAAATCAGCCATTTCAGGGCTCAATGACCACAAGGGAGGGCTGAAAAGAAACCGGTCGAAGAACTCCTAAAGGCTGTGGAGAAACTGTTGTCCACCCTGCAAGCGGGAAACTCCAGAGGGCCCTGGTAAGGGAGCAAACCAGGTGCCCGGCTAAAAGAAAACGCTCAAATTTTCAAGTCAGAAATGAAAGGCCGAGAGGGCCCAGAGTCTTGCCAAATGCTGAGCCTACCAGGACTGATAGAGTCACTCCCTTGGCATCCGGTCCCACATCATGGGGAAGCAATGCACACCCAAAACCTACACGGGCCAAGAAGATGGCCAGGGTACAGCAAACGGGGTCTAAACTTCCTGTTACTACAACCAAGTTTCCTGACCAGCTGATAGGTCCTTCTCCCATTGTGCCAATCCAAGTAGAAGGAGTCTACACCAAAGCTCTGTTGGACTCAGGGGCTCAAGTGACATTGATCTACCGAGACTTCTATGAGAAACACTTGAAGCACATAGCTCTACAGAAATTGAAGGATCTGGAAATCTGGGGTATCGGAACTGAGAAACTCCCTTATGACGGGTATCTACAGGTGAAGTTAGAGATCGGGTCCGAAGTCATCGGACAGTCTGGAGGTTGTGATGCGTTGGCCATTGTGTGTCCTCGGCCTTCAGGGGCAAACAGAAGTTCAATGATAGTGGGGACGAATACTGATCTGGTGCGACGTCTGACTCCTATGGTACTGGAAGAAGGTTCTACCAAGGGAGTACACCCAATGTTACGTCCAGTCTATCAGAGAATGGTCGAAGAACAGAAGGCACCTGCTGAGGTGGGGTGTCTATGGAGATTGGAAGGAACAGAGAAGGTTCTGCAATCAGGAGAAGTAACGAGTTTCTGGGCTTCAGTCAAGTTGAACGGATCGCAACCAGGCCCCTATGTGGTACTGGAAACCGATTTTAATCATGGGAGTGAAGCCGGAGTAGAAGTAATCCCTGAAATAATCTCCACTAAAGCTTTGAAACGAACACGAGGAAGAGTCTCAGTCAGTGTGTGTAATGTGTCTGATTCTCCAGTGGTCCTGAAAGCACGAATGCCTATAGGGCAAGTAGCGTCTGCTACGCCTCTCTCTCCTACCGATTTAGGAGGGGGAGTGGATAAAGAGCTTCCAGATGAAAGGTTCTACCCCAAGGACGCTCCCATCTCACCTGAATGGAAGAAATGTCTTCAGTCCCAGGTCCTAAAGTGGAGGGACTTGTTCTCAAAAGATGAGTTCGATGTGGGCCTAGCTAAAAGTACTGAGCATCGCATTCGATTACAGGAAGACAAGCCGTTTCGTGAAAGGTCAAGACGAGTTCCGCTGGGAGACTTGGATGATTTACGAGAACAGCTGAATGAACTGCAAAGAACCAAGGTGATTCAAGAGTCCAGGAGCCCATATGCATCTCCAATAGTAATGGTCCGGAAGAAGAATGGTTCTGTCCGTCTATGCATAGACTATCGCACGCTGAATCGGAGAACCATCCCAGATCAGTATGCCACTTCTCGGATAGAAGATGCCTTACAGTGTTTGTCTGGAGCAAAATGGTTTAGTGTACTAGACCTGCGAAGTGGGTATCACCAGATACCGATGCATCCCGGAGACAAAGAGAAGACTGCGTTCATCTGCCTACTGGGGTTCTTGGAGTTCAACAGAATGCCTCAAGGCCTTACGGGGGCTCCAGCCACGTTCCAACGGTTAATGGAGAAGACAGTCGGGGACATGAACCTGATCGAAGTATTAGTGTATCTGGATGACATAATTGTGTTCGGGAAGACTTTGGAAGAACATGAGAAACGGTTGGAGAAGGTCTTGAAGAGGCTCCATGAAGAGGGGTTGAAACTGTCTCTGGAGAAATGTCAATTCTGTTTACCTTCTGTTACATATCTGGGACATGTGGTCTCAGCAGAAGGTGTTGCGACAGATCCTCGGAAGTTGGAGGCCGTAGCTTCCTGGCGTAGACCCCGAAACGTTACTGAACTTAGATCTTTCTTGGGGTTCTGCTCCTATTACCGAAGATTTGTAGGAGGATTCGCCAAGATAGCTCAACCACTGAACCAGCTCCTACAGAAGGAAGACACAGAAGAAGGCCACAAGGCTTCTGACCGAAATCCGCCGGCTCCAGGGCCAAGGAAGGCTCGAGAATCTATCCAGGGAGAATGGACTAGTCAATGCTAAGGTGCTTTCTTGAAGCTGAAGGAGAGTCTAACTCGAGTTCCTGTCTTGGCTTACGCGGATCCTCACAAGCCATACGAACTACATGTGGATGCCAGCAGAGAAGGTCTAGGGGGAGACCTGTACCAAGAGTATCGTGGATTGCTGAGGCCTGTAGCGTATGTGAGCCAGAGCCTTACGCCTTCTGAAAGGAACTATCCTACCCACAAGTTGGAGTTCTTAGCCTTGAAGTGGGCGGTGGTAGACAAGCTAAAAGACTATCTGTATGGAGCCGAGTTTGTGATAAAGACGGATAACAATCCTCTTACCTACGTCCTAACTACTGCGAAGCTGGACGCAACGGGACATCGGTGGTTGGCCACTCTGTCAGGGTTTCGGTTCAGCCTGAAGTATCGTCCTGGGGTGAATAATTGAGACACTGATGCTTTGTCGAGAAGACCCTACATTACAGAATGGACTCCGTTAACTCCAGACGGGGTGCAAGCTTTATGTCAAGGAGCAGAGCGCCGGGTCAAGGGAGGGATTGAAGCGGAAGCCATAGGAGTTATGGCTGCGGCTGTTCCAGAGTTTTACTGTAATCCTACGCAGCTGAGGGATGAAAGTCTGCCCACTTTCTCGAAACAGGACCTGAGAGCTGATCAGGCTAGAGACCCTTTGATTGCGTTAACTGTAAAGGCCCGAAACGCGAACCAGCGGGAAATTCTGCTGACCAATTCCCCAGATGGAGCCAGATTGGTATACAAAGAGTGGGAACGGTTGAAGATGTTGGATGGGGTGGTCTACCGAAGGGGCCCCTCAAACAATGCTGAAGAGACCCAACAGTTGTTCCTTCCCACTAAACACAGAGAGAGCATACTGCGGTCGTTACACGATGAACATGGACATTTGGGCGCAGAGAGAACTTTTAAACTGGTGCGAGACAGATTCTACTGGCCTTGCATGAGAGCTGAAGTGGAAAGTTACTGCCATTCATGTCTGAGGTGTATCCAGAGGAAAACCCTACCGACCCGAACTGCTCCAATGAGCCACCTACAAAGTCAAGGACCCATGGATTTGGTGTGCATTGATTTCCTGTGCTTAGAGCCGGATGCTAGTGGGCAGGGAAATATTCTAGTAGTGACTGATCATTTCACACGTTACGCCCAAGCTTTTTCTACGAAAGACCAACGTGCCCCTATGGTGGCGAAGGTTCTAATGGAAAAGTTCTTTGTTCACTATGGCCTACCAAGGAGAATACACTCTGATCAGGGTAGAGATTTTGAAAGCCGGCTTGTTGGGCAATTACTGGAACTGCTGGGAATTCAGAAGACCCGAACTACACCATATCACCCTCAAGGTGATGCTAAACCTGAAAGGTTCAATCACACACTGCTAAATATGCTGGGGACACTGTCAAACCGAGAGAAGCAGAGCTGGAGTCGTCACATAGCTACGCTAGTACATGCATACAACAGTACGGAGAGTGACGCTATTGGATACTCACCGTACCGTCTTATGTTCGGAAGAGAAGCTCGACTGTCGGTTGATTTGGCGTTTGGGCTATCTCTGGACCAGACGTCGGTAGCTTCTCACAGAAATTATGTGTATAGACTTCGGAAGAACTTGGCCTCTGCGTTTGAACAGGCCCGGTTGACCTCCGGAAACAAAGGAATAAGCTGAACTATGACTTGAAAGTTCGGATACAGGATCTACAACCCGGTGATAGGGTCTTGTTGAAGAACTTGGGTGCTGCTGCAAGGCATAAGTTGGCGGATAGATGGAGTTCTCAGGTCTACATTATCTGCAAGCAACTGCCAGGTCTGCCAGTTTACCAAATCCGACCGGATGGAAAGGCTGGGCCTCTTAAGAACTGGCACCGGAATCATCTATTACCTTTGAGAGAGGCTGTGAGGATACCAGTTGGGGACGAACTTTCTCTGCTGAACCCGCCGGCTCCATGTCTGACTCCCGTTACTCGGTCTCAGCAGACATGGGTTGTCGAAGAGAGCGAAAGGGACAGTGAGGAGGAAAGCTTTTGTTTGGACTGGGTGCGCCCAGAGCCTGAAGAGGTCATTCCAGTTCCTGAAGGGTGGGAAAGTAATTTGAGGCCTGAGGCTCCTGAATTTCAATTAGAAGTTCCCGAGACTATTGAAATCCCTGTAGTTCCTGAAGCCGAGTCTTATGACTACAGTTCCATGCCTTCACTGGAAGGATCATACTCCGAAGAGATGTCTGTTCCAGTTGTGGAAAGGAGAACAGAATCTGCACCTGTAGTACTTCCACCTGAAGAGGAACTGATTGAGCCAGAACCAAAACGCTCTAGTCGACCGCCCCAGAGACTCACCTACGACTCACCAGGACATAGCACTGAAGAGGCCGTCACCACAGTGCAAAGGTTGCCCGAAGTGTCTGCTATGTTGGCTGAGGTAGTCAAAAGCATGAGTCAACTTGAGGAAGTATATATAACCCATTGTATGCTTGCTGCTGAGCCTGTATATGTTGCCTAATGTTATGTTGAAATGTAATGCAACTGCTATGCCTCCTTGGAGAGACCCAAGAGTTCTAGGAGGGGGAGAGTGTAGCGCTGGTTTTAGAACACTGTTGTTGTAGTACTTATTTTTGGCCACCAGAGGGAGACAAGCGCAATGTAAGACACTGGGACTACATTTTCCAGCATGCTTTGCGGGCGGGAACAGGAAGTGGGTGGGAAAAGAGACTTAAATCCGCAGCCTGGTGGAGAGAACATGCAGAGCGCGCCGAGGAGTGAGAAGAGCAAGACGAAAGTGACGGAGATAGCGATCGCGACCAGGCCGGAGCGCAGATACAGAGTAAGCTGAAGGACCCCGAGTTAGGAGACCGCAGACGATCTAACAGGGAGTGCAGGCGGTGAGCTGGACATCTTGTGGCAGACACAGACAAGCAAGACAGCGGATCCGGTGGCACAGAATCCCAGTCAAAAGCGAGTGGAGAGACGTCCTGGGTCGAGCGGAGCGCAGAGTATCTGGCGGATGGGTGAGAGGCCTTCCTGGCCACCGTAAAATAATAAAGCACGCTGCAGTTTTGTCCAAACCTACAGGGCCCCAACGTGACTAGTCGAAGATACACCTGAAATCATTCACTGGCCAGTTGAATATTGTACCCGGGTACCAATACACGCACACACCTACACTTTCTTGGGACACAACCTGTATGGGACTCACACTCCAACCACGAAGGGGTTAAAATTCCTTTTCCGCTACGCGTTTCTCGCATTACGAACTACTGTAAATATATATACGTATACCGTGTTACTCTTTATATGCCAGTTTATTCAGTAAGCTATATAATTTATAAAATCCACAACGGTGCTGGAGTATATTTATTCCCTAGTGCGGGGAGACTGACCCGAGGTTTAAATTCAGCGGCTCCTCTGGGAGTGAGCGCTACATATATATAAGACACCAAAATCCAGACGCACACGGAGACTTCTTTTCAAAGTTAAAATAAAACTTTATTCTGGCATCAAATTTCAACGTTTCAGTCCCCAGAGGGACTTTCCTCAGGATTAGCCAACATACAAAGAAAGACATCGATAGATATATCAATCTATCAATCAAACAATTAAGCTCCCACAGAGTCTACCCTGCAATCACAGAGCAGGCGTGGACACTCTGCAAGCCAATTAACCAAAGTAATAATGCAAAAAAAAAGGAAACATAAATCAATGACACAAAAAGAGTCTAAGAAAAAAATCTAAGAAAAAGGAGGAGAAAGTCAACATGTAGGATACAGTGATACAATATTCCAGCTACATTTAAAAAGAACATATTAGCATCTTAGTATAGATATAGCAGTGTAATTAATATAGCTAGGAATAGTAATCCATATATGGCAAAAACATACAGGGTGTCACGAGGCGTGTGCGGTTATGATATGAGCCCAGCAGGCGGCGACACAGAGGGGAGGCCAGACAGGAATCACACAAAGCAGATGCTTTAATAAAACATAAATGGTCCTTAACTGCAGGCAAAAGAACAAAGGGAATAGCAATAAAGTCCAGGGAGAGTTCTTGGAGAGTCAGTGGATTGTGGGTAGGGCAGTCCTAGACTGCAGACAGGGCCCACCACGGATAAGTATAGACAGCGGTACCTTGATCAAAAGGTCAGACGGTGAGAACTGTAATCCACAGGTAGACAGATGGGTACTGGATACGTAGGATAAGCTGGTACAGGAAGAGCAGGTTTGCACCAACCAAGTGACCTCAGTCAGGGAGAACAATGCAGACCCACTGCTGGCTGGGTCTCTCTGCCTTTTATGGAGGCTTAAACACAGATAGGCCTCAACTGGAAGTCCAGGGCTAGAAAGGAAAGACCCAGGCTGGAAAGACCCAGGAGCGTGGTCCAGGTGCAGAGCCTGGGTAAAACCTGGAACGGAATCCAAGAAAAGGAGGATACATGGCAAAGTTCTAAGATCCAGGTGTGCAAGACAGGTACACGGGGTGGACCGTGGCACAGGGTTATTCAGAGAGAGGTGAAAACTAGGAGAATGACTGGAGAAGTGAAAATTCTAGGTTTAAATAGCCAAACCAGAAAAATTCTCCCATTTATCTCACTTTCCAAATCGGCTATTTGGTCTAGATTGTTCTCTTCTCCAGTCATTCTCCTGCTTTTCACCTCTCTCTGAATAACCCTGATAGTATTATAGTAAATGTGCACAGAGCTACAGCCATACAGTGAACTGCCCTTTATTGAGATCTATGTAAACCACATATTTAGTAAGACCAAATAGAGAAAATAAAAAAAGATTTTTTATGGGTTAAAAACAATTGCCTTGGTATGTCTTCTTACTGATGCCCTTTTCAAAATAAAAATTTTGAATACAAAAAAAACCAAAACAAAAAAAAAAACAATTGCCTTGGAGGAATTCACACCCAGAGAGGGTTTGTAAGACTGCATATATCGCTGCTTTTTAAACAAACTAACATAGGGGCAAAAAAGGGATATAAGAGTTCTTCTCATTAAGACCACGCGGGGCAAGTGAGTCCAGTGTGAAAATCCAAAAAGATTCTCGCTTGAGAAGTTCTTTAGCGCGATCACCCCCTCTCACAAGCGGGGGGATGTGGTCAATAGGCATCACTTGTAGGCTGGACAAATTATGTCCAGCCTCACAGAAGTGGGGTGCCACCGGTTGTGGGTTATCATGCCCATTAATGCTGCCCTAATGGCCGACCTATGATTTGCCATACATTCTCGTAAATTATTAATGGACTTCCCTATATATATTTTACCACAGGGACATGAGATCTTGTAGACAACATACAGGGTTATTCAAAGAGATTCGAAAAGTCACCGCACGTTCGGTGACTTTTCGTTCTCTTCAATTCGGTTCCTTTTGACGATCCCATTTCAGTGACCCTGCGGTGTATTCAGCAAATACCACAGGGTCCCCGAATTGCAGGGAAAAGCTGCCGCAAACCCAACGAAAACGAACTGCAAAACCCAGCGAATGCACGCCGAAAACCCTCAAAAACATCTGGATTAACCTGCCGAAAACCACGGAAAAACCCGAGCAGGAGCCGATCACCAGCAGCAAAGCCGCCGGAAAAAGCCGAGAAAGCCGACACCGCAGACAGAGGGCAGTGAATAAATTAGGAAAACAGTTTGTATGAATGTTTGAAAGTGAAACACTGTTTGCAAAGAAACTACTGAGCGAAAATGTCTGAAATTTCCATATGAGGTCCAGGGAATGATAATAAAGAGGGCTGTTACAGAAAAAATAAGTAAACTTAAAAAAAAAAAAAATCTGACTTTTTAAAAAAAACTAATTAAGAAAAATGCTTAAAATATCCTAAAAAATCTATAAATAAAAAGACTCTCTACTGCAGAATTTTATAATGTGCGGTTTATTAGATATTGAATTAAAACGGGAATATTTTTAACATTCAACATGTCAACAAGATGACACAAAACTAGGAAAAGTAATACAATGTGAGCAGGATGTTACTTCGCTGCAGAGGGATTTAGATAGATTGGGGGACTGGGCACTTAAATGGCAGATGAAATCTGATAAATCTAGATAAAGATCTGATTTAATCTAGATAAATGCAAAGTTATGCATTTTGGAGTGAAGAACACACAAGTAATTTATAGCCTAAAGGGTACGGAGTTAGGGAAATCCAAGCAGGAGAAGGATTTGGGAATAATCATAGACTTCAAACTAAGTAACAATGTGCAATGTCAAACAGCAGCCGCCAAGGCCAGCAAAGTATTGGCATGCATTAAAAGGGGAGTTCACTCTCGGGATGAAAACATAATTTGGCCCCTGTATAAATCAATGGTCAGGCCGCACCTTGAATATGCTGTACAACTGACTATCAGGGTTATTCAAAGAGATCCGAATTGCTTGAGAAAGGTAACCGAACGCTGAAAATCAGCGTTTGGTTACCTTTCCTGGCCATTCGGCTATCCAGAGAGCAGGCAATTCACCAAATCCTGGCGAATTGCCTGAACATACGGTGCCTGTTCGGTGCCTGTTCGAGGGCAGTGAAATCCCCATGAAAAAGCACTGCTTCGGCTATTCAGAGAACACAAACCAGCAGTGAAAGGTTCCCTAAATGCCCTGCCATTCGGTGGTTTCATGCGGCAAATTTATTCAGGAGAATCCCATAGGCTTCAATGTTAAAAATAATCCCGTTTTAATTCAATATCTAATAAACCGTTCATTATAAAATTATGCAGTAAAAAGTCTCTTTATTTATAGATTTTTTCTGATATTTGAAGCATTTTTCTGAATTTTTTTTTTTTTAAAGTTCGATTTTTTTTTTTTTTTTTTTATTTGTTTTTAAGTTTACTTATTTTTTCTGTAACAGCCCTGTAATAGCCCAAGAAAAAGTATGTGAACCCTTTTGGATTACGTGGAGTTTTGCATGAATTGGTCATAAAATGTGCTCTGATCTTCTTCTAACAGGGTTATTCAGAGAGCGTGAAAAGCAGGAGAATGACTGGAGAATGGCTGGAGAATGAAAAATTCGAGGTCAAAATAGCCGATTTGGAAAGTGCAATGAAAGGGAGAATTTTTCTGGTTTGGCTATTTTGACATAGAATCTTTCATTCTCCAGTCATTCTCCTTCTTTTCACAGTCTCTGAATAACCCTGTAAGTCACAACAAATTGAAAAACACAGTCTGCTTAAAATAATACGACACAAACTTTATATGTTTTCATGTTTTTATTGAACAGAACATGTAAACATTCACAGTGCAGGGTGGGAAAAGTATGTGAACCTTTGGACTTAATAACTGGTTGACCCTCCTTTGACAGCAATAACCTCAACCAAACGTTTCCTGTAGTTGCAGATCAGACCTGCACAACAATCTGGAGTAATTTTGGACCACTCCTCTTCACAAAACTGTTTCAGTGTAGCAATATTCTTGGGATGTCTGGTGTGAATCGCTCTCTTAAGGTCATGCCACAGCATTTCAATCGGGTTGAGGTTAGGACTCTGACTGGGCCACTCCAGAAGGCGTATTTTGTTTTGTTGAAGCCATTCTCTTGTTGAATTACTTGTATGCTTTGGGTCATTGTCCTGTTGCATCACCCATCCTCTGCGGAGCTTCAGTTGGCGGACAGATTTCTTACGTCTTACGTTTTCCTGAAAAATGTCTTGATAAACTCTGGAATTCATTTTTCCATCAATGACAACAATCCGTCCAGGCCCTGAGGCAGCAAAGCAGCCCCAAACCATGATGCTCCCTCCGCCATGTTTTACAGTGGGGATGAGGTTTTGATGTTGGTTTGCTGTACCTTTTTTTTCTCCACACATAGTGTTGTGTGTTTTTTCCAAACAACTCAATTTTGGTTTCATCTGTCCACAGAATATTTTGCCAGTAGTGCTGTGGAACATCCAGGTGCTCCTTTGCAAACTTCAAACGTGCTGCAATATTCTTTCTGGACAGCAATGGCTTCCTCCGTGGTGTCCTCCCATGTACTCCATTCTTGTTTAATGTTTTCCTTATTGTAGATGTGTCAACAAAAATGTTAGCATGTGCCAGAGATTTCTGTAAGTCTTTAGCTGACACTCTAGGATTCTTCTTTACCTCATTAAGCATTCTGCGCTGTGCTCTTGCAGTCATCTTTACAGGACGACCACGCCTAAGGAGAGTAGCAACAGTGCTGAACTTTCTCCATTTGTAGACAGTCTGTCTTACCATGGACACATGAACATCAAGGCTTTTGGAGATACTTTTGTAACCCTTTCCAGCTTCATGAAAGTCAACGATTCTTGATAGTAGGTCTTCTGAGAGCTCTTTTCTGCGAGGCATGGTTCACATCAGGCAGTGCTTCTTGAAACCAGTAAACCCAAAACTGGTGTGTGTTTTTAAAGGTCAGGACAGCTTTCAGCAACACATCCAATAATATCACACTGATTGGACTCAAGGTTGGCTCACTCCTAGCTCCAATTAGCTCTTGGAGAAGTCATTAGGCTAGGGGTTCACATACTTTTTCCACCCTGCACTGTGAATGTTTACATGTTATGTTCAATAAACACATGAAAACATATAATGTTTGTGTCGTATTATTTTAAGCAGACTGTGTTTTTCAAATTGTTGTGACTTAGATGAAGATCAGAGCACGTTTTATGACCAATTCATGCCAAACTCCACGTAATCCCAAAGGGTTCACATACTTTTTCTTGCCACTGTATATGTCTTCCTTTGTATGTTGGCTATTCCTGAGGAAAGTCCCTCTGGGGACTGAAACGTTGAAATTTGATGCCAGAATAAAGTTTTATTTTATTTAAACTTTGAAAAGAAGTCTCTGTGTGCGTCTGGATTTTGGTCTCTTATCGACCTGCAGCTGGATTAACTGCACCGGAGCAAGAAATTTTCGGTATGTGGAGTGCGGGACCTCTTGACCCTTTATATATATATATATATATATATATATATATACTGCCTGGCCATCTGGATTTAACCATACAAATAGGTGTGAGCCTTCCATTGGATAATAACAGCAGTGATTAATATGTTTCAGCTGGCAAAAAATGAGGTCAGCTGATTACCAGAATAAAAAGAAGAACATGTTTTTTTTATCAATGGATTTTTCTTTCTCCTGATGGCATGGACTTTTTCAAGATGGCAATGCCAGGATTCATCGGACTCAAATTATGCAACAGTTGTTAAGGGAGCATGAGGAATCATTTTCACACATAGATTTGCCACCACCCAGTCCAGACCTTAAACCCATTGAGAATCTTTGGGAAGTGCTGGAGAAGACTTTACGCAGCGATCCGACTCTCCCACAATAAATAAATGTTGCAACACTGCATTAGCTTATCAAAACGATGCCACAGCAAATACATAATGAAAGCAAAAGGCGGCTCAATGAAATATTAAAGAGTGTGAATTTTTAGTTGGCCAGGCAGTGTATAGTCTCTATCTCTCTGTTGGATTCATTGAAGGGTTGTATTTCCGAAAAAAGTGACCCTTGAGATATGTCATAACTATTAACATTGGAGCTTGGCATATACACTCTCCAGCCACTTTATTAGGTACACCTGTTCAATTATGCAGAAGAAGAATCCATAAAGTGCAGTAATCAGCGAAATTAGCAAATGAGGGCTGTAAATTTGTTGTGTAGCCCTCATTTGCTAATTTCACTGATTACTGCACGGTTGGATGCGCTTTATGGATTCTTCTTCTGCATAATCCCTGTATGGTACATATTTTGGTTGTTTTATTTGTGCTTTTACCTTTGTTGATAAATCCATTTTCGGCAGCATCACATCTACTCAATTATTTATTTTCTGCGTGTTTGCATTTCTGTTTGATTGTACCACTTAATTTAATAGGAATTTACCATGTCGCCGGCACTATTGCACCCGCTTTTTATAAATTCTCTTTAACACCTGTTCAATTGCTTGTTAACACAAATTAATAATCAGCCAATCACATGGCAGCAACTCAATGCATTTAGGCATCTCTATGTAGTGAAGACAACTTGCTGAAGTTCAAACCAAGAGTAGAATGGGGATGAAAGGGGATTTAAGTGGCTTTGGAAAGCGGCATTGTTGTTGGTGCCAGACAGGCTGGTCTGAGTATTTAAAAAACTGCTGATCTCCTGGGATTTTCACGTACAACCATCTCCAGGGTTTACAGAGAATGGTCCAAAAAAGAGATAATATCCAGTGAGTGGCAGTTGTGTGGACGAAAATGCCTTGTTGATGTAAGAGTTCAGAGGATAATGGGCAGACTGGCTTGAAATGATAAAAAGGTAACAGTAACTCAAATAACCAATTGTTACAACCAAGGTATGCAGAATACCATCTCTGAACAACACGCAACACATCCAACCTTGAAGCAGATGGGCTACAACATCAGAAGACCACACCGGGTGCCACTCCTGTCATCCAAGAAAAGGAAACTGAGGCTACAATTCACACAGGCTCACCAGAATTGGACAATAGAAGATTGTAAAAACATTGCCTGGTCTGATGAGACTTGATTTCAGCTGCGACATTAAGATAGTAGTGTCAGAATTTGGCGTAAACAACATAAAAGCATGGATCCATCCTGCCTTGTATCAACAGTTCAGGCTGGTGGTGGTGGTGTACTTGTATGGGGGATATTTTTGTCGCACACTTTGGGCCCCTTAGTATTAGGGATGTGCGTTTCGGGTTTCGGAATTTCCACGAAATTTCCCGATTCGTGTTTTCGGATGCGGCCGAATTTCCGAAAATTTTTAGATCTGAAAATGGCAGATACGAAAAGTTTTCCGAGCCGAAACGAAATATTTTCGGAATTTTCGAATGTACTTGAAATGTGTCAAATCGAAATTTATTGCTTTGAAACGAGGAGAACAGACGTTCCGAACAAACGAAAATTTCCGAAAATACGAAAAGTCGATACAAAAAATGAGCTAAGTGACACGAAAATACGAAAAATGGTCGATATTCCGAAACCATTTACAATTCCGAAAAACGAAAATTTCCGAAAATACGAAAAGTCGATACAAAAACGAGCTAGGTGACACGAAAATACGGAAAATGGTCGAAATTCCGAAAAAATGTACACGAAAAACGAGTCGAGCCAAACCGAATCGAAACAGAAATCGGTCGAAACGAGCCGAATCGAAAAGTTTAAAAATCCGAAAAATCGAATCGAACCGAAAAAAAAATCGGTGCACAAGCCTACTTAGTATCAATTGAGAATCAATCAAATGCCATGGCGTACCAGTGTATTGTTGCTGACTATGTCCATACCTTTAAGACCACAGTATATCCATCTTCTGATGGCTTCTTCCAGCAGGATAATGCACCATGTCACAAAGCTCAAATCATCTCAAACTGGTTTCTTGAACATGACAATGTGTTCACTGTACTCCAATGGCCTCCACAGCCACCAGATCTTAATCAAATAGAGCACCTAGGGATGTGGTGGAACAGTAGATTTGCATCATGGATGTGCAGCCGGAAGTGGTTTTATTGGCAGGGGTTTGTGTCCTCCCATGAGGGCCAGGCCCTACAGGTGTGAGGTACCTTTGGACTGATAAAGAAATGAGTGTGGCTGTAGGCGTTTCACGGCCACCATCCTGTATTTCCCTCCTCCCTACCCTCCCGTTCTTCTGTGTAGTGTCTGCTCACTCTGGTTCGCCTCTGTTCTTTTCTCTTCCTTTCCTCTTTTTGTTCTCTTATTTGCTGTCTCTTCGTACTAGCTTTCTTAGCTGGAATTTACTCGGATTAGGCCTCTCAACGTTTGCCATTCCGAATGGCGGGATATTTGGCCCACTTAATTTGATCTCAATCGCACCCTGTGGAGCATTTGTCTAGTAGGCCCGGTCGACCTGGCAGCCACATGCTGTGTTGTTCTTACTTTTATTTTTTACTGCGCATGTAGCAACTACTCCTGGCAACTTCCATCATCGGCTGATGGTTACTTTGAAACGTCGATCATTTTTGTACTGGTTACATAATCTGTCTCACTGCACTGCTAGATTTGTACTGTTCCATATGCTTTTATTGAATAAAAAAAATGGATGTGCAGCCAACAAATCTGCAGCAACTGTGTGATGCTATCATGTCAATTATGGACCAAATTCTCCGAGGAATGTTTCCAAAACCTTATTGAATCTATGCCATGAAGAATTAAGGCAATTCTGAAGGCAAAAGGGGATCCAACCTGGTACTAGCAAGGTGTACCTAATAAAGTGGCCAGTGTGTATATAATCCATAAATAAATAATTAAAAATGCAATGTTTTCTCATTGTTAATGGTAGAGAAAGTCATTTTCTGCACTATTATTTCCCATATTTTTGTTTAATTATCTAGATACACCTATAAAAGCCACTGGACCATCCCTCAATAAATTGCTGTACAGTACTGTTAGAGTTATTAATAGAACCTCTCCTCGCTTTAAGTGTACCACCAATATTTTCTATTTACATTTCTCTGAGTCACACAAGCGGTGTATGAGAGAGATATATTTGATTTGAAGTTGCTCCATTAATTTGTACGATTTTGTGGGTGCGGTGTTTAATGCAGACAATCAGTAAAGGCCTCTTAAAATCCTTGTACTTTAAAAACGTTTCCGATAATAGTTTAGTTTGAATACATTTTGGGCTGTGTTCACTGATATCCTGGATAAATATTTATACTTCATACCTGATGCAAATTTATGCCACTGAATTTTAATTACCATTGTGAATCTTTTTAAATGGATTTTGCTGATAATGTGTTTTTCTTGTTTTCACATGTGAATCCATCAGAGATGGTGGCGGTCTGTTTTATAAGTATTAGAGCAGAACAAAGCTGTCCTGATTTTAACCCTGCCAGACTGTGCGAGATGCACCTGTTCTTTCGATTGTTGCAGCTTCGGCTGCGTGCATGGATAACCCTCGACTTGCAGCATTTAATGAACTACGCTGTAAACCAATGTGCTCTCTGACACATGTGGCCATACTCAGCAGGCTGTGATAAATAGGTAATTCTTTGTGCAGACTTGCATCTGGCTCTGGCTAATTAATGAGCATTTCCCTGGATTCCCAGGCTTTGTAAAAATGCAGCTTTTGTTCCAGCAATGTATCATCCATGAAATTGGGATTGTTTAGAAGTTCATTAAAGTAAATAACTAGTTCTGCCATATTTGAAATTGTGTGTATGTTATTGTCATGCTGTGAGAAAATTTCCTGCAAACAATGAAGAGGATCCGATTAAACATTCGCTCTTAGTGAAGATAACATACAGGACCAGTGTAGGGACTATTGGCCCCATGGGCAAGATGCATTTTTTTCGTACTCCCCACTTTTGTTTCTTTTCTACCAAATAATGTCCATAGATCCTCCATCCTAAATTTATTTTTCTATTTTCTACTCCATATAACATAATGTATAACGAATGGCTCCCACCAAATCATCATCCCCTTCTTCCCAATATGACTATTTTCATGTCTCAAACTCTAAGGGCCCTATTACAATCATAACGCTAACTTTAGAGCACACATGCGTAAACGTTAGCATTGGTGGCTCTAGCGCGGGCGTACCATATTACAATCCGAACACTAACAGGTTAAAAAACCCATTAGTGATTCGGATCTTGCACTTTTCAGCGCGAGCTTACTGTACTTTGTGCTCCCTATGCTTAACATGAGGTGTTAATTAGCGTCAGGATTACAAAGTCCTAACACTAATTACATCCTGCTGAGGTTAACTGAGAAGTTACCCACAGCCAGGACCTGGTGCTAATTGATTCCGCTTCTGCAGAATCTGTCAGCACCAGCTGAAACCCCCCCAAAAATCACATACTCACTTCCCATCCTGCGGCGAGAACGGCGGCTCTATCCACTCCTTATTGCCGCCGAGAGCAGTGAGAGACTGGGGGAAAAAGTCCCTCAGTCTCCTCTGTGAATCACTACGCTGACCTGCTGGATCTCATGAGGCGAGATCCTGCAGGTCGTGTGACCAGCAGCAGAAGCCTCAATGGAGTCCTATGGACTCCATGGAGGGGTTGCTCGTAGCGGCACTTAGTGCTGCCGCGAGCGCCCTGAGGCTTAGCGTCGGTTACGGTGCAGGCTGCTGGTTTAGCACCTGCACCATAATATCACGCTAAAAAGGGGATGCTAAGGAGAAATCTGCAGGTGCAGATTTAGCGTGATGATCGTAATATAGCCTTAACTCTCTGTGTATTTACCATGTCTCCTCATACTTAACCCCTTAAGGACTGGAATAATTTTACAAGTTCGGCGCCGTTTCGAAGTAGAAGTTTGCTGAGCTAATTTTGACGGTTTTAAACACGGTTTTAAGTCACGTATTATTGTAAGTCACGTATTATTGTACCACCCAGACAAATTATATATCGTTCTTTCCGGCAGACTTGGCAGATTAATAATATATCATTATTATATGTATACGTCATGCCCTGCGAAAATGCTATAATAAAATTTCAATCATCCACAGTGTGTAAACTGTTTTTTTTTTGCATTTTATTACCCGAGACTTTGCGGATATATTCTATGGGGTAGACTTGTTAAAAAAATTTGAACTTTTTTTTTTTTTGGGGAGAAATTACGTGATTTTAGCTAAACCCCCCCAAAAAGAAAATCATTAGTGAAGCATCATTGTTCACATTATAATTGAAATGTGAACAATAGTGCTGCATTAAAAAAAATTAAAAAAGCACGTTTTTATTTTTAATTAATTATTTTTTTTATTATTTTAGTTTTATTTTTTTCACTTTTATTTTACAAGTAATATGGTCATGTTTGATATCATTCGAAAGGCCATGATCAGGCCTTTCAAATGACCCCCTAGCTGTCACCGATCATGAGATAAAGGGGTTCAAAGAACCCCCCTATCTCCACCATGGGATTTCCTTAGGAAATCCCTTGGCAGCTAGGGGTTCCCTGGTTAACTGACGTCATCGGGCCACACCCGATGATGTCAGTGGACGTGGGGAGTCCCGGAGGTGGGGCTGCCATCCAAGATGGCGGCCCCCACCGGAAAAAGGCTGTGACCTGGCACCGATTGGTGCTGGGTCACAGCCTTGCCATCGAGAGGTTAATGCCATACATCCCTGGAAAGGCCAGGCTGTGCCCTTTCCAGGGATGCCTGGCATTCGCTGATAGCCCCCGGCGATGGGGAGATAGAGGGATCCAAAGGATCCCCCCTCCCCTCCAGGCGCTTCCCCTGCTCCGGCTGGGAGGGGACGCATGAAACTGACGTCATCGCGTCCGGCGCGATGACGTCAGTGTGCCGGGAGGCACCAAAAGTGCCGGTCTGACTCCGTGGGAGTCAGAGCAGCGCGGGAGCCACCGGAGCAGGTGAGTATCTGCCGCCGGGGGGCTGCAGACGCCGGGGACGTACAGTTAAGTCCTGCGGCGTTAAAGCCCGCCTAATGCAGGACGTAACTCTACGTCCCGCGGCTTTAAGGGGTTAATGTTTGCCCCTTATGTCTCAACATTATGCCTCTCACCACCCCCTCACCATGTCAACATTGTTACCCCTGTCTGTCCCAACTATCTGTTTGTTTGGCATGACTGTCTGTCTATCTGTCCCAACTATCTGCCTGTCTGTCCTCTTTGTCCTGAATATCAATCATATTAGTCATACACACTGATACACAGCACAGTCATACTGACACACTCAGTGTAAAACGCAGTCCAGCTGTACAGAAATACAGACACTAGCACTTTCACAAACTAAATTGTTACACTGTCACACTCATACAGATACAAACTTCCACAAACAAGCACCCACATATGGTAATTTGTGTGAAAAAAAAAAAAGGCTTTTTTGGGCTCATTGCCAGTATTATCTTACCACCCTTGAGTACTCTTTCTCTTGACCCTTTCCTAACGTATATGACTTTATTATGTGATGTTCGAGATATTCTACAGTTATTGACTGATTATTGTTTATTATTATCATAATTTATATAGTGCCAACTTTCGTAGCGCTTTACAATAACCCAAGGGAACAAGACAAAAACAAACGTAAGAGTTGGGGACAAGAGATGTAGAGGGCCCTGCTCATAGGCGCTTCCTTCCACTCTAGAGGGATTGGGGTTGAGGAAGACAAGGGAAATTTTACTGGACGTCAGGATCATTAGTGCCAGTGGTTTGGGTACGGTGAAGCAATGGAAGCGGCTTCAATCATGTGTGAGTCGATCTTATGCAGAGGAATGAGTTGCATCAGTGATGTGGTACGCTAATCTGAAGAGATGGGTTTTGAGTGATTTCTTGAAGGCCTGAAGTTCAGGGGAGAGTTTGATAGGGCGAGGAAGGTCATTCCACAGGACTGGAGCTGCCCTTGAGAAGTCTTGGAGGCGAAAGTTGCCAGTGCGGATGACAGGTGGAGATCGCCTGCCGACTAGAGTTGATAAGACGTACATTTCACGCACATGCTATTGTTTGTATTTATTTGCACTTAAGCCAATAAACGATTTTACACAAAAAAGTGTTGATTAATACAAAATAGCAATTCAATGGCTTTTCACTTGGGCAATACACATTCAAAAACTATTTTCATGTAAAAAAAGGATTGTGTTGCAACATTAAAATACATATATCTCAAACTTGTAATATTCATTTATTCGGTAATTAAGGAGTTAAGTCACCTTTTAATAAGGAGCTTTTATATTTAGTATAAAGGTGTGACAGTCAAGCTTGGCAGATCCTCCTCATGCGGATTACTTTTTCTATGATGCTCAGTCAGCCTGAGCATTAATGCTGTGACACACTAATGCTGCGGTGCAGAGAGCTGCGAAGCATATCAGAGGGAAGCTAATTGAATTTCTTGTGGTTCTGTGAGTACCAAACTGGCATCTTGTAGTCTTCCTGTGTGCATTTTGGAGTCGCAAGATGGCCACTGCAGACTTTCCGCTGTGATGACCTCTGGTTCTAGTGTGCATGTGCATCTCAGCACCATCTTGGGGATAACGTCTTAGTGTTCCAGCACCCTGCCGTGTGTTTCAACTTGTTTTCTGTGATGTCTGGGATTTCCAGGATGCCATCTTGAAAGGATGTTTTATAAGGACCTTAAGGTCCACCAAGCTTGATATTTGAGACTGAGGAATCTGACATTGTGATCAGTGTCTGATTTTTTTGTTTTTATATATAAGCTATCCAGTAATTTTTAAGTATATTGCTATTGCTCGTTTATATGAATAAATATACTTTATATAATACCCCACTGCAGTAAATTATCTTTACCAAGGGATGTACAGTTGTGTTCAAAATTATTCAACCCCCACTGAAATTGAGTGTTTTGGCCAGTTTGACATTGATTTTGATCATTCAGTCATCTTGCTTACAATTAAATCAAAGAGGCACGTGTAGGTCAGACAAATATAACATAACATTTATAATGAAATAACCACAAATGTCTTTTCTGTGCTCACATCATTATCAGTTTTATTCAACCCCCAAGTGACATTCAATCTTAGTACTTAGCTTTTAAACGTGAAGCATAGCTTGACACAAGTGTCTTGCAGCGATCTACGGGTATCTTCGCCCATTCGTCATGGGCAAAAGCCTCCAGTTCAGTCACATTCTTAGGCTTGCGCACTGCAACTGCTTTCTTTAAGTCCCGCCAGAGGTTCTCTATCGGATTTAAGTCAGGTGACTGCGATGGCCACTCCAAAATGTTCCATCCTTTAATCTGCAACCATGCTCTAGTGGACTTGGAGGTATGCTTGGGATCATTGTCCTGTTGAAAGGTCCAACGTCTCCCAAGCCTCAGGTTTGTGACTGCATCACATTGTCATCCAATATCTCCTGGTACTGAAGAGAATTCATGGTACCTTGCACACGCTGAAGCTTCCCTGTACCTGCAGAAGCAAAACAGCCCCAAAGCATGATTGACCCCCCGCCATGCTTCACAGTAGGCAAGGTGTTCTTTTCTTCATAGGCCTTGTTCTTCCTCCTCCAAACATAGCGTTGATCCATGGGCCCAAACAGTTCTAATTTTGTTTCATCAGTCCACAGAACACTATCCCAAAACTTCTGTGGTTTGTCCACATGACTTTTGGCATACTGCAGTCGACTCTTCTTATTCTTTGGAGACAGCAAGGGGGTGCGCCTGGGAGTTCTGACATGGAGGCCTTCATTACGCAGTGTGCGCCGTATTGTCTGAGCTGAAACTTCAGTACCCACATCTGACAAATCTTTTCTCAGTTCCTCAGCAGTCACATGGGGACTTTTCTCCACTCTACGCTTCAGGTAGCGCACAGCAGTCGAAGTCAGCATCTTCTTTCTGCCACGGCCAGGTAGCGTTTCAACAGTGCCCTTTGCCTTGAATTTGCGAATGATGCTTCCTATGGTCTCTCTTGGTATGTTTAACATCTTTGCAATCTTCTTATAGCCATTGCCCTTCCTGTGAAGAGTAATCGCCTCTTCTCTTGTCTTCCTGGACCATTCTCTTGACTTCACCATGTTTGTAACCACACCAGTAAATGTCTAGAAGGAGCTGAGTATCACAGTCATTTTAAAGCTGCCTAATTGGTGCTTATTATGCTTTATTGCTGCTCCGTGACATCCACAGGTGTTTTCAATACCTGATTGAAAACACTTGAATGAACCTCTGTTCTTCAGAGTGGTAGTCTTTAAGGGGTTGAATAATTGTGTCAATGAAGAATTCACAAAAGAAACATTTACTACTGTATTACAAAACCAATTGATGTCATTTTAGTTGCATATGGTTCTTTAAAAAGTCCTTGTAGGATTTCATTCTGAATACAATTACAAATGTACACTAAATTCCCTAAAACCCTTTACAGCATTGGGGGTTGAATAATTTTGAACACAACTGTAGTAGATATACAGCAACCAGGTTGGGCACCACCTGTACAAGGGGCCAAAGACATGCACCTCCGAGCCAATTGCAGTAAGGCTCTGCAACAGGTGAAAGAATAAATTGTTTTTTTAATTTCACAAGCATTAAAAGCATATTATCCTGTGACCCCACCCACTATGATCCCACCCCCGCTCTCCCACTCTCCTGTTTTTGTGTTTTGGAGGAACGTACATAAGGAGATCACAGAGTGGGAGGTGCCTCCCCATAACAGGCATGAGGTGCTTCTCACAGAGCCAGTAAATGTACAGGCTTTGAAACATGTGAGTGGGATGCAGATAAACTAATTAGATTTTATTTCACTAATATTTTATACAATATCGCACAATTATTTGTGTCTTGACTACTTCTTATCATGTATATGTGAAACAAACGGACAATCGCCAAAAAGTTAAGTATTCCTTTTTTTTTTCTTGTTTGAGAAAGGATTTTACAAGGAAGGATACAGTGAGATTTCTCTCATTTTCAAGTGTGTCCTGAGTGGCGAGTATGTACCGTTAGGTGTCTTGCCCAAGGACACTTACTGGAGAGGTGCTCTTGCCGGGATTCAAACCTGTGTCTGCACAGTAATAGAGCAGTGATGTTATCTCTACTCCATCCAGCCAGTACTTTTATACTGATTAGCACAGTTTCTCACCACACTACGGGCTCTATTACGGGCCAGCAGTTTTCCCCCTACCGCCGCCGTTTTAACAGGGGATTACAATGCAGGCGCAGAAAATGCTGCCAGCATTGTTTGCGCCAACTATGTACCGAGATGCACGCGGCAGCGCTAAGTGCAGCCGCGCGCATACTCTCAATGGAGTCCATAGGACTCCATTGAGCTCCTCCCTGACGGTCACATGACCAGTCGGATTTCGCCTAGCGAGATCCGGCCGGTCGGCGTAGTGATACGCAGGGAGAGACTGGGGGGACTTTTTCCCCCTTCCCCCAGTCTTTCCCTGCTCCCGCCGGCCAGAGGAGGCAAACAGAGCCGCGGTCCTCGTCGCAGGACAGAGGGGGTGAGTATCTGTTGTTTTTTTATTTTTCCGCCTAGTGTTAATGGATTCTGCAGGTTAACATTTGCTAACCAGAGCCAGACGTTAATCAGCGCGGGGACTTTGTAATCCAGCGCTGATTAACACTTTGCGCTCCCCAAGTTAAGTATAGGGAACGCAAAGTACACTAACCTCGTGTTGCAAAGCGCAAGGTACCAAACGCAAACGGGTTACGTAACCCATTTGCATTTGGATTGTAATATGCGGTAGATACCGCAGCTAACGGTAGTGCTCACGCAGGTGAGCGCTAGCGTTAGGAGTGTAATAGGGCCCTACTTTTATACACTTGGAAAATACTGCATGTTTTTATATCACTATATGCACTTTTATATCATATTACGGAATTGGTATGAAAGTTTAAACCAAGGGAAATGCAGTCCACAATACAATGCAGTCCAGTTGTCCATCATTAGTCTTTTAATTAGTATTACCGATTTGGTGCATCAGCTGGATTTATGGATCAACGGTATAATAATGTTTGTTTGTTTGTTTCTCTCCATTTAGCACTTATGATTTACTGTGTGGAACACATTCATACCGCTCCTCATCAGTAAACTATGAATAGAATCCCATCGCGCCTTTTATCTTCTTCCATCCTCTCTGTTGCATTATCAGCAGCATATATAAATAAATAATAAAAACAAAACATTGAATTGATATGAAAAATAAAAGGCTACATCTCCCATAAAATGGAAAACCTGCTCCCATCACGCGTTTTCCGGTCTGTTACAGTGGAATGCATGCATACCGATGAAATTTAAAATGGTTTCTGAAAAAGTAGGTCAGGGAGCATTTTTTATAGCCTATTAGGATGTACACACGCATGCAAATGGAATAGAAAAAAAAAACTGGATGCTGTTAAAGTAAGGAGATTAAGCCGACCATACAATCTGATTCCATGGATTCAGTCACAAGGTACTCTGCAGCCAGACAATTGCATCTATATTTTTTTAAATGATAATCTATTCTGCATAATTTGAAGGGTTTTACCACCAAGATTGACATTGTATATTGATTAAGGCGGATTATCTTTTCCCTTCAGACACAAGTGATGATCTCTCATATCAGATAACATAAGAAAAAGAAAAAACGAGTTGTTTTATGTATGTTAAAACAAGTGTTTCCCTAATTTACCTCCATTAGCTATTTCTTACATTTTGTATTTTGTTATTCTTAATTAGAAGATGACCCTGCATACCTCCTGACCTGCATGCATTTGCTTTACTGTCCAACTAAGACAGTTTATTGCTTATTCCTCCTGCGTTGCACTTCTATCAGGGTTATTCAGAGAAAGGTGAAACTCTGCAGAACGATTGGAGAATGGAAAATTCTAGGTCAAAATAGCCAAACCAGAAAAATTCTCCCATTTATCTCGCTTTCCAAATCGGCTATTTTGACCTAGAATTTTCACTTCTCCAAAAGTTCTCCAGAGTATCACCTTTCTCTGAATAATCCTGTATGCAATTTGCATGCATTGTTAACCAAATTATACTCATCGACCCTTGTTCCATGGTTGGTGCAAAAAGGGAGATGGTAAGCACTGTCTCCCTCACTGCACCTATTCCCGATAGGCCATTTATTAGCTTCTGGCCATGGAAGGAAGCTAAGGCACAGAGTGACACCTGCAGTGGCGTTTCGCACCGCCGCTGGTATCAGCTCCTGGAATCCATAAGACTTCATGAAGCCAGCGCATCCCAGACGCAAGCTCGCACTCATGGGATCATGCAGGAACCGTGGATGAAGCGTGGAGCAACCATATGTTCCCAGTTTCACTCTGCTCTCGGTGAGAGAAAGCGGTTGATCTTGTTGTCCTTTCCTCTGTGGGATGAGAGACAAGCAGTGCTTTTTTTCTGGAAAAATAGGTGGGGTACTCTCACATCTGGGGAAAAATTGATTATTATGACAATTTTCATGTCCTAATAAACAATAGTTGTAGCTCACCTAAAGGAAGACGCTATTTTATTATTATTCTTTATTTAGAAAGCGCCAGCATATTCCGCAGCGTTGTACAATAGGAACAGTATAGACAGGGTTACAATACATTGAACAACATTTGACAAACAGTACAGAAGGAGATGAGGGGCCCTATTCCCGTAGGAACTCACAGTCTAGAAAGGTTGGGGTTGGAAACAGGAGGAGAGGAACCATATTTTTTAATATTGTGTAGCTTTAAATGAACTACAACTATTGTTGTAACCCTATGGGGGTTATCCACTAATTGCCTCTGTTGCAAGTGTAGCGCTCACTCCCGGAGGAGCCGCTGAAAATTGAACCACGGGTCAGTCTCCCCGCACTAGGGAATAAATATACTCCAACACAGTTGTGAGTTTTTATCATTTAAATCGTTTACTAAAATAATGAGCAGATGTTGAAACACGGTATTCACAGATATATTACAGTATTTTCGTAGCGCGGTAAAACGCGTGGCGGAAAAGAAACGAAACACGAGGCTTCGTATTTCGGAAAATAAAATATTCGTAGCCGAACAGAAAATAAAAGCAGTTGCACGAATATTCGAAAAAAAGAACACGTAGCGGAACCCAAAAATACAATCTCTTCGGATTACGATAAACGCGCAGTGGAAAAGAGGAAAATATATTCGGAACGTATCTTTACTCTTGTTCCGATACGCAACAAAAGTGAGTCCTGCACAGGTTAAGTCCCGGAATGTAAAAGGTGTGTATATGTGTGTATGGTACCCGGGTACTGTTCAACTGGCCAGTGAATTTACTTAAAGAATCTCTTCGACTAGTCAAGTTGGGGCCCTGTGGACTTTAAAGAGGAAAACAGCAGCGAGTTCTTTATTTACAGTACAGCCTTGGAGGCCTCTCACCCATCCGACGGTTGCTTTAGGCTCCGCTGACCCAGGACGTCTCTCCGCTCGATATTGACTGGGGATACTAGCGGCCGGATCCGTTGTCTGACTTTCCGCAGCTTGTCCACCTCACCGCCTGCTCTCCGTACCCGGTCAACTCGCGGCAACTCCTTACTCGAGGTCTTTGGTCTCTTAGATCTGCAGCAATCTCTGGAACTTGGAGCGCTCTCTTTCTCTTCAGGCTGAATGTCCAATAAAAGACTCTGACAGGTCTCGCTCAGGCTCTGGCTTAGGCCCTCCTGCGATGTCTCTCACTGCGTCTGCTCCCTCTGACTCCCTGGCGCGCTCTGGAACTTTCTCCACGAGGCAGAGGATGTAAGTGTCCAGTCCCCACCCACTTCCTGTCTTCCTGCAAAGCATGCCGGGCGTTGTAGTCCCAATGTCCAGTATCTGATCGCGACAGTCTCCATCTTGTGGCCAAAAATAGGTACTGCCACAGCAAGATGATTACTAACACAGCGCTACACTCTCCCCCTCCTAGAACTCTTGGGTCTCTCCAAGGAGGTACAACAATTACATTACATTTCCAACATTTGAATGCAGTTTATATAACATGTACAGGTTCAGTAGCATACATATAGTGAGTTAATAACACTTCCTCAAGTTGACTCATATTTTGGGCTACCTCAGCTAGCATAGCAGACACTTCGGGCAACCTCCGCACCGTGGTGATGGCCTCTTCAGTGCTATGTCCTGGTGAGTCGTAGGTGAGTCGTTGGGGCGGTCGAACAGAGCGTTTTGGTTCTGGCTCAATCAGTTCCTCTTCAGGTGGAAGTACTATAGGCGTTGGCTCAATTTCTCTTTCTATCACTGGAGCAGACGTTTCTTCAGAGTATGATGCCTCCAGTGAAGGCATAGAACTGTAATCACCTGAATAAGCTTCCGGAGCTACCGGGATTCCCACAGCCTCAGGGACTTCCAACTGAAATTCAAGAGGTTCAGGGATTTCAACAGCCTCAGGGACTTCCCACTGAAACTCAGGGGCTTCAGGCCTCAAATTACTTTCCCACTGTTCAGGAACTGTGACGACCTCTCCAGGTTCCGGTGAGCGCATCCAATCTAGACAAAAACTCTCTTCCTCGCTGTCCCTTTCGCTCTCTTCAACAACCCGAGTCTGTTGAGACCGAGTAACAGGAGGTAAACATGGAACAGGCGGATTCGGCGGAGGGTCAACTACCCGAGTCTGTTGAGACCGAGTAACAGGAGGTAAACGTGGAACAGGCGGATTCGGCGGAGGGAGTTCGTCCCCAACTGGTACCCTCACAGCCTCTCTCAAAGGTAACAAATGATTTCGGTGCCAGTTCTTAAGAGGCCCAGCCTTTCCATCTGGGCGAATTTGATACACCGGCAGACCCGGCAGTTGCTTGCAGACAATGTAAACCTGGGAACTCCATCTATCCGCCAACTTGTGTCTTGCAGCAGCACCCAAGTTCTTCAACAGGACCCTATCACCGGGTTGTAGATCTTGTATTCGAACTTTCAAGTCATAGTTCCTTTTGTTCCTTTGCTCCCTGTTTCCTGAAGTTAAACGGGCCTGTTCAAACGCAGAAGCCAGATTCTTTCGAAGTCTATCCACGTAGTTTCTATGGGAAGCTACTGATGTTTGGTCTAGAGATAACCCAAATGCCAAATCAACCGGCAGTCGAGCCTCCCTTCCGAACATAAGACGGTACGGTGAGTATCCAGTTGTATCGCTCTCCGTACTGTTATATGCATGCACCAGAGTAGCTATGTGACGACTCCAACTTTGCTTCTCCACATTCGACAAGGTCCCTAGCATGTTCAGCAGTGTGCGATTAAACCTTTCAGGCTGAGCATCACCTTGAGGGTGATATGGTGTAGTTCGGGTCTTTTGGATTCCCAACAGCTCTAACAACTGCCCACCAGTCTGCTTTCAAAGTCTCTACCCTGATCAGAGTGTATTCTCCTTGGCAGTCCGTAATGAACAAAGAACTTTTCCATCAACACCTTGGCTACTGTCGGAGCGCGTTGATCTTTGGTGGAGAAAGCTTGGGCGTAACGAGTGAAATGATCAGTCACTATTAGAATGTTCCCTTGCCCACTAGCATCCGGCTCTAAACACAAGAAGTCAATGCACACCAAATCCATGGGTCCCTGGCTCTGCAGATGGCTCATTGGAGCGGTTCGGGTCGGTAGAGTCTTTCTCTGAATGCACCTTAGACAGGAGTGACAATAACTTTCCACTTCAGCTCTCATGCAAGGCCAATAGAACCTATCTCGCACCAGCTTAAAAGTTCTTTCAGCACCCAAATGTCCATGCTCATCATGTAGTGATCGCAACACACTCTCCCTATGTTTAGTAGGGAGGAATAACTGTTGAATCTCTTCAACGTTAGTTGAGGGGCCCCTTCGGTAGACCACCCCATCCAACATCTTTAACCGCTCCCATTCTTTGTAGACCAATCTGGCTCCACTCGGGGAGTTGGTTAACAAGATCTCTCGCTGGTTTGTAGACAGGGCCTTTATGGTCAAGGCAATTAAGGGGTCTCTGGCCTGATCCGCTTTCAGGTCCTGTCTCGAAAAGGTAGGTAAACTTTCATCCCTTAACTGCGTAGGGTTACAGTAAAACTCAGGAACAGCCGCAGCCATAACTCCTATGGCCTCCGCTTCAATCCCTCCTTTGACCTGGCGCTCTGTTCCTTGACACAAAGCTTGCACCCCGTCTGGAGTCAACTGAGTCCATTCTGTGGTGTAGGGTCTTCTCGATAACGCATCAGCATCTCGATTGTTCACCCCAGGGCGATACTTCAGGCTGAACCGAAACCCTGACAGAGCGGCCAACCACCGATGCCCCGTGGCGTCCAGTTTTGCGGTAGTAAGGATGTAGGTAAGAGGATTATTATCCGTCTTGATCACGAACTCGGCTCCATACAGATAGTCTTTTAATTTGTCCACCACTGCCCACTTTAAGGCTAAGAACTCCAACTTGTGGGTAGGGTAGTTCTTCTCTGAAGGCGTAAGGCTCCGGCTCACGTACGCTACAGGCCTCAGCAATCCCCCATACTCCTGATACAGGACTCCTCCCAGACCTTCTCGGCTGGCATCCACATGTAGTTCATACGGCTGGTGAGGGTCCGCATAGGCCAAAACAGGAGCTCGGGTTAGACTTTCTTTCAACTTCACGAAAGCTCCTTCACATTGACTGGTCCATTCACCTTGTATAGACTCTCGAGCTTTCCTTGGCCCTGGAGCTGACGGGTTCTGGTCAGAGGCCTTGCAGCCTTCTTCTGTGGTTTCCTTCTGCAGGAGTTTGTTCAGTGGTTGAGCTATTTTCGCGAATCCTCCCACAAATCTTCGATAGTATGAACAGAACCCCAGGAAAGATCTAAGCTCAGTGACGTTCCGGGGTCTAGGCCAAGAAGCTACGGCCTCCAACTTCCGAGGATCTGTCGAAACACCTTCTGCTGAGACCACATGTCCTAGATACGTAACAGACGGTAGACAGAATTGGCATTTCTCCAGAGACAGTTTCAACCCCTCTTCATGGAGCCTCTTCAAGACCTTCTCCAGACGTTGCTCATGCTCTTCCAGAGTCTTCCCAAATACAATTATGTCATCCAGGTACACTAAAACTTTGATTAGATTCATATCCCCGACTGTCTTCTCCATCAACCGTTGGAACGTGGCTGGAGCCCCCGTAAGGCCTTGAGGCATTCTGTTGAATTCAAAGAACCCCAGTGGACAGATGAACGCAGTTTTCTCCTTGTCTTCAGGATGCATGGGTATCTCGTGGTATCCGCTTCGCAGGTCCAGTACACTAAACCACTTTGCTCCAGACAAGCACTGTAGGGCATCTTCTATCCGAGGAGTGGCATATTGATCGGGGATGGTTCTCTGGTTCAACGTGCGGTAGTCTATGCATAGACGGACAGAACCATTTTTCTTCCGGACCAACACTATAGGAGATGCATATGGACTCTTGAATCACCTTGGTTCTTTGCAATTCATTCAGTTGCTCTCGCAGATCATCCAAGTCTCCTAGCGGAACTCTACCAAAAGGTAGTATAAACAAATGAATAACAGGAGGGGAACACTGATAACACAATAACAAAGCGAAGGTACAAACGGATACAGAAAATAGAATGGTCTAAGTCTAGCAAGGGTCTGGCACACTATCTCCAAGCAAAAGTACAAAAGGATACAGAAATAGGATTGTCAAGGTCTAGCAAGGGTCTGGTACACGAGTAAGTCTAGCAGAAAAACAGAGGGGTACAGGGGGGACAAAGAGGATACCGTATGAATGATGAGCAAAGCAGAGGAATGATCAGGAATGACAAATGTTCAGAGGGGATCCAGGCAAAAAGGTATCAGGAGATCAGGAATACAGGTCTGCTCAAGGCAAGGCTGGAGACTTCACTGGAGACTTCAATCAGGAAGCCTGGGACCAGGGGCGTAGCTTCCTTATGAGCAGGTCAGATCAGGCTGGATGAGGTGCAGGTGATGGATCAGGTTCAGAATACAAAACAAATCAAAGTCCAGAACCGTGCATGGGAAAAAAGGAAAAAAAACACAAAAACAAAACAAAGTCCTGGAACCTGCATACAGAATGCAGGACACGGAAAAAAGGGCATCAAAAAGGAGGTGTCAGAGGATCAGGGGGTCCAGGCCGTGACAGCGCCCAGGTGGCCATGACATCACGCCCCTCCTGAGGGTGCACTCCGGGCACCGAAGCTGGGACAGGGGATACAGAGTCCGGATCGTCCATAGAAACATGTGGGGGCTGCTCAAAACAGGTCCAGGTAGGTACCGCGGGCCAACTTGCCGTTAGAGGCCCGGAAAAAGTTCCATGAAGCAGTCAATTGGAGTCAGACGAGACATCAAGGTTCCTCCATAGTTCAGGGTAGCGTCTGACCACCATCAAGAACTCCTTTCGGACCAATACACCAGAGGGCGTCCTGGAGTAGCCCGTAGGTGCAGGTCCTGAGGCAGGGTATTTCGTGCCAGTTTTACTATTTGGATCTTGGAAGTCCTCGTAGAGAGCCGCGAGTACAGCCCTTTCAGAGCCAGCATCGGGCACAGAGTCATGGACACAACTCGGCGGTGAGTCTATAGTAGCAGTGCTCGGAGGAGTAGTGCCCTCAGTATGGCTTAGCTGAGTACTGGGAGCCTTGGCTCGACGGCGGCGGCTACGGCCCTTCGGCGGAGACAGCTTGGGGACGACTGCTGGGCTCTGCGGCGACACTGTGGAAGTGACAGCTGGGCTCTGCGACGATTCTGTGGAAGCGACAGCTGGGCTCTGCGACGACTCTGTGGAAGCGACAGCTGGGCTCTGCGAAGACTCTGTGGAAGCGACAGCTGGGCTCTGCGACGACTCTGTGGAAGCGACAGCTGGGCTCTGCGACGACTCTGTGGAAGCGACAGCTGGGCTCTGCGACGACACTGTGGAAGCGACAGCTGGGCTCTGCGACGACTCTGTGGAAGCGACAGCTGGGCTCTGCGACGACTCTGTGGAAGCGACAGCTGGGCTCTGCGAAGACACTGTGGAAGCGACAGCTGGGCTCTGCGAAGACACTGTGGAAGCGACAGCTGGGCTCTGCGAAGACACTGTGGAAGCGACAGCTGGGCTCTGCGAAGACACTGTGGAAGCGACAGCTGGGCTCTGCGAAGACACTGTGGAAGCGACAGCTGGGCTCTGCGAAGACACTGTGGAAGCGACAGCTGGGCTCTGCGAAGACACTGTGGAAGCGACAGCTGGGCTCTGCGAAGACACTGTGGAAGCGACAGCTGGGCTCTGCAAAGACACTGTGGAAGCGACAGCTGGGCTCTGCGAAGACACTGTGGAAGCGACAGCTGGGCTCTGCGAAGACACTGTGGAAGCGACAGCTGGGCTCTGCGATGACTTGGTTACTGGAGCCTGGGAAGGCTTATTGACAGAGGCCTGAGAAGGCTCAAAAACATAGGCCTGAGAAGGCTCAGGGACAGAGGCCTGAGAAGGCTTAGGGACAGAGGCCTGAGAAGGCTTAGGGACAGAGGCCTGAGAAGGCTTAGGGACAGAGGCCTGAGAAGGCTTAGGGACAGAGGCCTGAGAAGGCTTAGGGACAGAGGCCTGAGAAGGCTTAGGGACAGAGGCCTGAGAAGGCTTAGGGACAGAGGCCTGAGAAGGCTTAGGGACAGAGGCCTGAGAAGGCTTAGATACAGAGGCCTGAGGAGGCTTGGGTACAGAGGCCTGAGAAGGCTTGGGGACAGAGGCCTGAGAAGGCTTGGGGACAGAGGCCTGAGAAGGCTTGGGGACAGAGGCCTGAGAAGGCTTGGGGACAGAGGCCTGAGAAGGCTTAGATACAGAAGCCTGAGAAGGCTTAGATACAGAAGCCTGAGAAGGCTTAGATACAGAAGCCTGGGTTGGCTTAGAGACGGAGGCCTGAGATGGCTCAGAGACGGAGGCCTGAGAAGGCTCAGAGACGGAGGCCTGAGAAGGCTTAGATACAAAGGCCTGAGAAGGCTTGGATACAGAGGCCTGAGAAGGCTTGGATACAGAGGCCTGAGAAGGCTTGGGGACTGAGACCTGAGAAGGTTTGGATACAGAGACCTGAGAAGGTTTGGGGTCAGAGGCCTGAGAAGGCTTGGGGACTGAGACCTGAGAAGGTTTGGATACAGAGACCTGAGAAGGTTTAGGGTCAGAGGCCTGAGAAGGCTTGGGGACTGAGACCTGAGAAGGTTTCGGTATAGAAGCCTGAGAAGGCTCTGAGATAGGGACCTGAGAAGGCTCAGAAACATAGGCCTGAGAAGGCTCAGAGACAGGGACCTGAGAAGGTTCGGATACAGAAGCCTGAGAAGGCTTAGATACAGAGGCCTGAGGAGGCTTAGATACGGAGGCCTGAGAAGGCTTAGATACAGAAGCCTGAGAAGGCTGACTGACGGAAGCCTGAGACGGCTTAGTGACAGAAGCCTGTGAAGGCTTAGTGACAGAAGCCTGTGAAGGCTTACGGACAGAGGCCTGGGAAGGCTCAGAAACATAGGCCGGGGAAGTGAACGTGGTTCCTATGTAGGTGGTCCTCATGCAGCCGATGAACCTGCCAGGTTGCCCTCGAGGATGACGTGCAGTTTCTTTAGGGAATTCCTCTTCAGAATCCATAGAATCCCATTCATCCGAAGAGTAGTACTCTGAAGCCGATGGGTAACATGAGATACGCCGACTGGAAGGCTCTGAGGCGGTAACACAGTTAGCCGTGAGGTGCTGGAACCGGCCAGGTTGCCCTCGAGGGTGACGTGCAGTCTCTTTAGGGAATTCCTCTTCCGAATCCACAGAACCCCATTCATCAGAAGAGTAGTATTCTGAAGCAGATGGGTAGGAGATATGCCGACTGGAAGGCACTGGAGCGGTAACACAGTTAGTCGTGAGGTGTTGGCTCGAAGTCGTGGGTGTCATACCGGAGGGTAGGACAGACGCAATCTCCATGGGCACAACGAGGTCAGGCTCTGTAGGTCCGCTGGGCTCTTCCTCCATCGGTACGGATTCTGTGGGTAGGGTGGATTGGGAATCCATAAGTTCAGTCTGGTAGGGCTCTTGCTGCACGATCTCAGGATTCACTTCCATAGACACCGCTTTCTTGGGTCTGGATTCGGTGACGGATCTCTCGGGCAAGGGCTTGGCAGGCTTATTCTCTTCTTTAGACTTGAAGGATGGTGTGTCTCTGACAGGCAAGGTATTTTTCGACCTGACGGGCAGTACTTTAACAGATGCTGAGTTTTGGGGTTTAGTGCGGTTAGTCTTGGAGATATCCGCTTTTTTGGCAGATACTGCATCAGGTGGGGTGCTAGGTGGCTTGGGTGGGCGTAGAGGGCAGGCCGATATAGTGTGCTGGTTACTCCCACAATAAAAGCATAAATTGTTGGACCTTCTTCTCTCACGTTCCTCCGGGGTTAGGGGTTCTCTGGGCCCCTTTTCTGTAGCAGGAAGGCGCACTTTAGTAGAGACGCCCCTTAAGCCTTTAAGCAGGTCAGAAAATATAGTGTCCATTTGCTGCAGGATATTTTCCATTAACCCCTCCACGTACACCATAACAGCTTTACTCACTGCGGGCTCACTGGTTGATGGCTTCCTGATTCTGTCATGGGTGAGGTCTGGCATGGGTGCGCAGGAGTGTGGGTGTGAGCCCAATGTGCAGTGAATATTGCAGCAGACAGGTTACAGGGCAAAAAGGGGTTTATTAAGAACAGAAATATATACCAAGATAGGCAGTACCAAAAGGTAGTATAAACAAATGAATAACAGGAGGGGAACACTGATAACACAATAACAAAGCGAAGGTACAAACGGATACAGAAAATAGAATGGTCTATCTCCAAGCAAAAGTACAAAAGGATACAGAAATAGGATTGTCAAGGTCTAGCAAGGGTCTGGTACACGAGTAAGTCTAGCAGAAAAACAGAGGGGTACAGGGGGGACAAAGAGGATACCGTATGAATGATGAGCAAAGCAGAGGAATGATCAGGAATGACAAATGTTCAGAGGGGATCCAGGCAAAAAGGTATCAGGAGATCAGGAATACAGGTCTGCTCAAGGCAAGGCTGGAGACTTCACTGGAGACTTCAATCAGGAAGCCTGGGACCAGGGGCGTAGCTTCCTTATGAGCAGGTCAGATCAGGCTGGATGAGGTGCAGGTGATGGATCAGGTTCAGAATACAAAACAAATCAAAGTCCAGAACCGTGCATGGGAAAAAAGGAAAAAAAACACAAAAACAAAACAAAGTCCTGGAACCTGCATACAGAATGCAGGACACGGAAAAAAGGGCAACAAAAAGGAGGTGTCAGAGGATCAGGGGGTCCAGGCCGTGACAGCGCCCAGGTGGCCATGACAGTTCTCTTCAGAGCTTTGGTGAAGATTATTTCAGGAATTACTTTGACTCCGGTTTCACTCCCATAATGAACATCGGTTCCCAGCACCACATAGGGACCCGGTTGCGATCCGTTCAACTTGACTGAAACCCGGAAGCTCGCTACTTCTCCTGCTTGCAGAACCTTCTCTGTTCCCCCCAGTCTCCACAGGCGCCCCACCTTGGCAGGTGCCTTTCGTTCTTCAACCATCCTCTGATAGACCGGACGTAACAGTGGGTGTACTCCTTGAGTCGAACCTTCTTCCAATACAATAGGTGTCAGGAGACGCCGCACTAGGTCAGTATTCGTCCCCACTATCAGGGAGCTTCTGTTCGCGCCTGGGGGTCGAGGACACACAATGGCCAATGCATCACAACCCCCAGACTGCCCGATGACTTCAGATCCGATCTCCAACTTCACTTGCAGGTACCCGTCATAAGGGAGTTTCTCAGTGCCGATACCCCATATTTCCAAATCCTTCAATTCTTGCAGAGGAATGTGCTTTAAGTGTTTCTCATAGAAGTCTTTGTAGATCAATGTCACTTGAGCCCCTGAATCTAACAGAGCTTTAGTGTAGACTCCCTCCACTCGGATTGGCACAATAGGAGAAGGACCTATCAGTTGGTCAGGAAACTTGGTGGCGGTATCTGGACGCTTAGACCCAGTTTGCTGTACCCTGGCCTTTTTCTTGGCCCGTGTAGGTTTTGGGTGTGCATTGCTTCCCCATGACGTAGGTCCGGATGCTAAAGGAATGACTCTTTCAGTCCTGGCAGGCTCAGCAGTTGGTCGGACTTTGGGCCCTCTCGCCCTCTTAGTCCTGGCTTGATTTTTGGAGCGGGTTTCAATCTTTGGGCCCCTGGTTTGCTCCCTTACCAGGACCCTCTGGAGTTTCCCGCCTGCAGGGCGGACAACAGTTTCTCCACAGCTTTTAGAAGTTCTTCGACCGGTTTCTTTTCAACCCTCCCTTGTGGGCACTAAGCCCTGAAATGGCCGATTTCCCCGCAGCCAAAACATTTCTTCCTCGGGAGTGTGGACATATTTCCTTCTTGCAGTTCCCTTGGAGACCCCCTGTTCGAGGCTACAGCAACCCCTTCAGTTCTGGTGTCCTCAGCCAACAGTGACATCATTAACTCCATCATTTGCAACATCTGAGTTTTTAAGGCCAGCACTTCAGTCTGTATGTTTGCTGCATCGGCTACCGAGAGAGTTCCTACTTCTGCGGTGAAAACTGTGTGCGAAGCATTTGCAACCTTTTTAGCCTGAATCAAGGCCTCTTCTTCTCGGATAGCTTTGATTAGTTTTGAATAGGTCAGCCTTGTGTTCTGGTATCTAGTCTGAAACTTCAACATTATGGGATCCAGTGGGAGTGCACCTTTGAAAACTTGATCCATCAAAGCTTTGCTTGCACGACTCGGCTCCATGCCTCTTTTAAGAATGACCTGATGGATGATTTTATCCAGCCGCCAGACATATGTGGACAATTCTTCTCCTTCCTTTTGATAGGTGTGAGAGAACTTGTGAATAAGCTCGGCACAATCCTCCACTCCCCCGAAATTTTCCTGTAAAGCTTCTAGATACTCCGCAGCAGTGCAGCCGGGCTTATCCCTTTTTAGATTTCGAATGACATCTGAAGCAGGACCTCTTAGGCTCTCGATCAACCTTTGTCTCTTCACGGCGTCGGCAACTTCCCATTCTTCCACTGCTTGCACTGCCTGATCTATCCAAGTCTCGAAATCCTCTTCTCCAGTTGGCACAGGGACCTTGCCAAAATAAAACCGTAACTTGCGATATCCGTAATTTGGAGATGCAGCAGAGTTTTTTGCTAGTGTTTCCACCAGTTTCCCCATAGTGGTGAAAAATGTAGCAGGAGGGAACCCTGTAATTGGGGTAACATCAGGAACATTCGCGTGATCACCACGTGGCGTACTTGGCTGAATCAGTTGGACTTCCACCTCTTCGGTCAGCTTCATGCTCGCGCCCTGAAAACATACTGGAACACCCTTTCTCCACTCAAGAAGAACATACGTGTGAGGGGTATCTGGGTTCGCTTTTATGTCCAGGATTAACCCCCGATTATCTGGTGTCAGCGTGGCCACGGCCTGGCAAATCTGATCTTCGGCCCAAGTGTCTGCAGGAATATCCATAACTATACATAACTCTATCTGACTACTGTGCTCTTCACACCATTTGGCAGCAGTGTCTGGATCCATATTTAACCCTTTAAATGCGGTTTTTCCAGAGACTGAATCCCGGAAACGAGCCCCCACGTGTAGCGCTCACTCCCGGAGGAGCCGCTGAAAATTGAACCACGGGTCAGTCTCCCCGCACTAGGGAATAAATATACTCCAACACAGTTGTGAGTTTTTATCATTTAAATCGTTTACTAAAATAATGAGCAGATGTTGAAACACGGTAGTCACAGATATAGTACAGTATTTTCGTAGCGCGGTAAAACGCGTGGCAGAAAAGAAACGAAACACGAGGCTTCGTATTTCGGAAAATAAAATATTCGTAGCCGAACAGAAAATAAAAGCAGTTGCACGAATATTCGAAAAAAAGAACACGTAGCGGAACCCAAAAATACAATCTCTTCGGATTACGATAAACGCGCAGCGGAAAAGAGGAAAATATATTCGGAACGTATCTTTACTCTTGTTCCGATACGCAACAAAAGTGAGTCCTGCACAGGTTAAGTCCCGGAATGTAAAAGGTGTGTATATGTGTGTATGGTACCCGGGTACTGTTCAACTGGCCAGTGAATTTACTTAAAGAATCTCTTCGACTAGTCAAGTTGGGGCCCTGTGGACTTTAAAGAGGAAAACAGCAGCGAGTTCTTTATTTACAGTACAGCCTTGGAGGCCTCTCACCCATCCGACGGTTGCTTTAGGCTCCGCTGACCCAGGACGTCTCTCCGCTCGATATTGACTGGGGATACTAGCGGCCGGATCCGTTGTCTGACTTTCCGCAGCTTGTCCACCTCACCGCCTGCTCTCCGTACCCGGTCAACTCGCGGCAACTCCTTACTCGAGGTCTTTGGTCTCTTAGATCTGCAGCAATCTCTGGAACTTGGAGCGCTCTCCTTCTCTTCAGGCTGAATGTCCAATAAAAGACTCTGACAGGTCTCGCTCAGGCTCTGGCTTAGGCGCTCTTGCGATGTCTCTCACTGCGTCTGCTCCCTCTGACTCCCTGGCGCGCTCTGGAACTTTCTCCACGAGGCAGAGGATGTAAGTGTCCAGTCCCCACCCACTTCCTGTCTTCCTGCAAAGCATGCCGGGCGTTGTAGTCCCAATGTCCAGTATCTGATCGCGACAGTCTCCATCTTGTGGCCAAAAATAGGTACTGCCACAGCAAGATGATTACTAACACAGCGCTACACAAGAAAAGTCTGTATTGCAGTGAAGTTAGCTGTTTGGTTTTTTTGCAATGCCTGCACTGAGTGGATAATCCCCTAGCATTTGTGAGCACCACAGCAATGAAACTCACAGTTTTGCTGAGTATGTATGAGCTCCACAGCATTGAAACTCACAGTAATGCGCAGTGTGTATGAGCTCCACAGCAATGAAACTCACAGTAATGCGCAGTGTGTATGAGCTCCACAGCAATGAAACTCACAGTAATGTGCAGTGTGTGAGCTCCACAGCAATGAAACTCACAGTAATGCGCAGTGTGTTTGAGCTCCACAGCAATGAAACTCCACTATCCACCAAGTACTGTTTGAATAATATTGGGGGATTCCAATGAGAGGGTGTTAGACCTTGAGAACACCCCCATATGGTGGTAAGAGAAGGACCAGGTGAACATACCTGTGTTGCCAGAGCTGATATCTTTAAATGCTGTTTGGAAGTGTATTCAGAAGCAGCAGCAGTTTTTTTCTTTGTTCTGAGGCCTGCCTGTCACTGAGTCCCTGCAGAGCAATGCAACCAGGACTTAAATTTCCACCTTCCCACCTTCCAGGGAGCACCACACACTGTCTGGAACTGCTGGAGAGGCTGGGGGTAAGGCGGCAGTGAGACTTATTTTGGCATGCCCTCCTCTTGACATCATCAGAGGGGGCCAGACACCAGCAAGGAGGAAGGGACCAGGAGGAGAGAGAGCGCAGGCTTCCGTATCTAGCACCACGGGGGAGTTTGCTCTCTGACCTGGCAGATACAATGCAGCCCGCTGGGCACCAGCTGCATCTTAGAGGAGGAACAGCAGGGACACAGCGCCAGGCAGATAGTTTAAAAATTTGATCCATGTCAAGGCAAGTGACCAGGGATTCAGATTTTTTTTGCACCACTTCCTGGTCTTGCGCTCTTAGGCATCCACCTGTACCGAATTACAGTGCAAGCTCCTCTGATCACACCGCTTGCCTGACAATCCGCAGCTCTGGTAGATGTGTGTAAATTTGCTGAACCCCCCTCCCCATGCTGTTCAAAGTTTCAGCGGCTGCAGAGAGACGGGGGTGCAGCATGTTTACACACATATGCCAGAGCTGGGGCACTGAAGAAACAGAGGGGAGATTTTATTTAACCAGCCCTCCCTTGTCACTTACTGGGAGAAGAGGGGGGTTATCGGTCCCTACATACACTCCTGACAATCGGAAGTGTTCAGGAGCAATATGAGCTGCCGAGCATTTCCGATTCTCTGCCTGCCACTGCAGGAGGAGGGAGGCAATTCCCAACATTTCAATTAATTCTGTAGACGCTATGTATAATGAATAGGGCCCATGATGTGTAGGAAGGAGTGTTTAATTTCTTAATATAAACCCAGGATGGTCATATACTAAACACAAAGGGTGGCCTCCAAACTAACCGTTTCTTGAGAGTCTCAAACCATGATGTAACTGAAGATTTTCTGTGCAACATTTGCTCCTACGTAACTTGCGTAGCATAGGTAGTGCAAATTCTGCATCGCTACAGGACTTGTACACTTTATGTATACAATTTCCATAGCACTTGCACAGAACTATAGCTCAGAGCTGTGTCGGGTATATTATAATAGAAAATTAAAATGGATGCCTGTAACCATCTTGTTTTAATGTAAACTCTTTTCTTTTTCAATTTTCATCTAGTTTTAGAAATGGACAGAGATTTTTTTTAAATAGTTCATGGCTAGGTAAATTTTAAGAGTTATGGGTGTTTTTATAAATGCTATAGACGATAAAATTTCTTTATTTGATATAATGCTGAGCTAAGTGCCAGACATGTCATATTTAAATTTATTGGTTTGTTTTAACAAGTCCTTGAATTAAAGATATTTTTCTTTTTGGGTATAGAAACAAATTTAAAATCTCTATGCAAGTGTATAAAAATATTCACGAAATATATTTTTATAATCAATATATTCAATATTTACAGTAGAAAATAGATGCTCCAATTATTTGTAGAGTAGAACTATATAACAGTATAATTACTGAAGAATAGAATTTCTGTTGATTTTAACTAGAAAGGAATTTAGCTGATAAAGAGTACTCAGTAAAAACCTTGAGTGGAGTAGAGATATTAATTTAATTTTGACAATCCGAGACGCACTGTCTGGAATAACCATAGTTGTTCTTTGTTCAAAATCAGATAGTAAATTGATCTTTGACCTGAGATAAGGGAATTAAAATGAAATTGTGAAATTCATTTGAAGAGCAACACTGCCCTCTTGAGGCATAGTAAATATTATATTTAAGAATTAATATAGAGAAAGTAATATTTAAATTAAGGGTAGATTTTCAGTGATGTCAAATTGACTATAACTGGATATACTGTTCGTTGTATTCAGGCAGATTATCCCAGGACACGATAATGCATTGATTCAGAGGCAGATCATCCCAGGACACGATAATGCATTGATTCAGAGATTCAGATCATTCCAACACACAATGCATTCAGGATATTACATATCACTTGATTAGGACCACACCTAAATTTTCTTTCATGGGAATGCACAATTCTAACTCACATGCATTGAATATCTGACATTGATAATTTTCACATATTCCAAAAACAATATATTCAAAGAATATTGCTGCTGTAACTACAGACCAGATCTTGGACAGGTAATGTATGAAAGCAAATTAAGGAATTAATGGAATTATTTATATCTGGAGTGTTTCTTGCAACAGATAGATCCAGAGTCTTCAAAATATTTTTAAATCTGCAGATAGAGATATGAAGAAGAATCGGATATAAGGATTTTATCCTAAAGTAATTGTTGCAAAGTGATATACAGAGATATATATATATATTGAATTTGGAAGTTACTGTGATTGAAATTAATAAGCAAGGAATTATATAACTACGAAAGAAAAAGCAGAAGATTAGAAGCTTAATTCTCGATATTAGGGGAGGATTCACTAAATAAGATTTTATTACTTATCATTCTAGAAATAGAATAAGTGATAGCTCATCTTTTGTTGATCCACGTAGCATAGAGAGATACATATATCTCTACAAGATCTAGCATCTTAAACATTGACTTGCTGGGAAATACATGTTAATTGTTTTCGTTAAGCAGAAATGTTTATTAACCATTTGTGTATAGTTACTAACTGATAAAGTAGATGATATTAATCATATATGCAGTTACTAACAGGAGATACATATATTGGGAAGCTAGTAATCCATGTGCTGATGGATGGATGTGGTTGTTCATAAATCTTTGTTTATGATATTATTATTATTATTATTATTATTAATTTATAAAGCGCCAGCATATTCCGCAGCGCTGTACAATAAGCACAGTACAGACAGGGTTACAATACATTGAACAACATTTGACAAACAGTACAGGAGGAGATGAGGGCCCTATTCCCGTAGGAACTCACAATCTAGGAGGGTTGGGGTTGGAAACAGGAGGAGAGGACTGTAAGGTGAGAGTGATTGATGGTTGCGTCAGTGAGTTGGGTGGTAGGCTTCCCTAAATAGCAATGAGATTTGAAACTTTTTTGAATACGTAATAAATATATATATGTTTTTATCCGGTTATTGATTATTATATTCTTCAAAGAAAAAACACATACAATTAAAAGAATTTAGGAGAATTTCTAGGAAATATAAACGATTGATATTTATATCTCGTATAAGTTTCTTAATTGAATATATATCTTGACAGCTGCCCACATGCATTTATCCGATCCATCGGCTGCATCTCTGAGACCACTCACTACAGAGATTGGTCTCAGTGAGGATGACATCACCAACTCTCTGCATGCTGACATCACAGGTGACTGGCAGCTGAGAAATTCAAAAATACCGATGACGGTGGAGTGCAGGAAACTCCTTCTCGTCACCCAGTGTTTTCTGCCAGATCAGGGCAGCTGGGGTGGAGGGCAATCCTCAAATACTGACCACTTTAAAACTATAAAATGCTCAGGATGAGTGCAGTGTCCCTTTAACGGTGTACCAAAGGTGCCCATAGCTCAGTCTTTGTGGTGCCAGCAGAATATTGATATTATGTGGGGGTGAGGTTGATGTAACATGGGGTCCTGAGAGTGGGTAGTTAGTAAGATCAGGTTTGGGGCTGTTAACCCTTTATACCCATACTCTCCACACTCCACATGTTGACAGAGCCCAGTCATTGAGCCTGGTGGTTGTGAGTCTACCTAGAAGAAAGGGATGAAAGTGGCAAAACGAAGGAAAAGAAGTTCACTAGCGAAAATGTATTAATGATGTAAAAAAATTCTAATTATTATGACTATGAAATGAGGGAAGAGAGAAATGTATTTATGAAGGAGCAGAAATAAGGGAATGTAACCTTTATGACTTAGGCATCCCCTGACTCCACTTCTAAATCCAAAACTGAGGAAGGCTTGTAGTTTGATAAAAAAATATTTTATTGATAGACTAGATTTCAGTAGTATTTCATGCATGTATGGTAAATTAATACCCCGTATGTACAATAACATTTTCACCCACTTGATTTGTAAGATTTATGTAAAATAATATCTATTTCCGCAAATATGGATTAACCTCTAAGGTGCCATCAAATTTTCCCCCATTCAAAAGTCCCTTAAGGCCGGGGTCAGATGAGCGGTACTGACGTGCCTCCCGGCATCTGTCGCTGCGTCGTGGCGCTTCGACTGAGCTGGTCACACGCTGTAGCGCTCGTACAAATTGAAAGCACCGCAGCGGTTGTGCTGGTACGGTGCTGAAAGCCTCCCCGTCAAAAAATTACGATGCGCGTTAGACGGGGCTGCAATGCGCCATACTCCATAGGAGGATCGAGTCTTTTAGCGCTGAGTGCACTAACTGAGCTCAGCAAGGTGGCCAGACGAGCATCAGAGTGGAAGGAACGTCCACTCTCATGAACGTTCCTTCCACTCTGCAAAACGCTCTTCTGAGCCCAGCCTAAGAGATCTCTATTAACATACCTTGATACAGAATGCACCTGTAAACATGTAACATAGTGACTATATTTCTTACATATTTATTTTCTGTGTAAATTTTATATTTGTGTTATGTTTCATATCTTTTTGCTTATATTATTACTCTGTATTTCTGTACCTACTGTAAAAATTGAATGCTCTTGAACCCGGGACATACTTGAAAATGAGAGAAATCTCATTGTATCCTTTCTGGTAAAATACTTTATAAATAAATAATAAATAAATAAATAATTTCACAGTTAAAGATTAATTGACCATTATATTATTTGCGCGAAATGTTATTTCTCTATGTATGTGTATATTACATTTTCTTCTGCACATTTTCAGAATTCATGGAATTGATTTTAGCTGCTTTGTAAATGGTAACCATTTATTTGACAAAGGAGTGTTGATTGCTTCCTTCCTTTCTTTTGAACACTATAGAAAATAATTACATCCCCACACATTCTATTTTCACAATGATTGGTGCATATAAATATTTACATCCATCAAATTCTTCCAGCAGACAGGTCTCAGATGTGATCACAGCATGGGGATCATTTACAAGAGCCAGCGAAGAACTCTCTGCATCTGTCTTGCGGATTCCTGGTGTGTTTTTATTGAGCAGCATGATTTCATTTTGTCTGGAAGCCGTAAGAATTTCAATTCACGCAAGAAATCGCTACCTACAAAACATCAATGTAGAAATTCTACACCCACCGTCTCTTATTTTCTATATATTTTATTTTAGCAACTTAATTTCAGTTTGTAAATTGACTGGTAATAATAGCTTAGCTTATTGTGTAGTGAACAAAACATAATATCACATAAACCAGTGCCAGACCTTTCTCAGTGCCAAGTTATCCTATTGGATCTTGGCTGCTGACCTGTGCTTACTGTTGTGAACAAATAATCGTCATATAATCCTTATTCTGTGCTCACTGTGCATTAACAATACACCATTCTTTTTCACAGATAAATACCAGTGCATACCATAGACAGGTGGCAAACGCCAAAACTACTGTGGGCGGGGTTTACTCATTATACTTTTAAAATGGGGTGATTTTCAAAATAATGCCAACAGAAATAGGTTGTTTTTTTCTTCCTTAAATTGTAAACATATGCTAGAATGAGTGGATAACCCTTTGTTTACACAAGAAATATATATGCCAAATCTATCCTTTGGCCCCCACATCGAAAAACTCTCATCTAAACTTTACCCCAAACTAGGTGCCCTGTACAGAAACAAATCCTGCCTGAGCCCCGCGGTAAGAAAGCAGATTGTACAACAAATGCTTATGCCGGCTATTGATTACGGAGATGTAGTGTATGCAGCCGCCCTGCAAACATACCTTCAGAAATTTACTACATTGTCCCAAACTAGGTGCCCTGTACAGAAACAAATCCTGCCTGAGCCCCGCGGTAAGAAAGCAAATTGTACAACAAATGCTTGAGCAACCTGCGTGAGCATTAACGTTAGTCACGGTGTCTACCGCATATTACAATCCAAACGCTAACGGGTTACGTAACCCGTTTGCGTTTGGTACCTTGCACTTTACAGCGCGAGGTTACTGAACTTTGCGCTCCCTATACTTAACATGAGGAGCGCAAAGTGTTAATCAGCGCTGGATTACAAAGTCCTAATGCTAATTAACGTCCGGCTCTGGTTAGCAGAAAGTTAACCAGAGCCAGGACTTGGTGTTAACAGATTCCGCTTCTGCAGAAACCGTTAACACCAGCCTAAAAAAACAAAAAATGAATCGTATACTCACCTCCTGTCCCACTGCGAGGACCGCGGCTCCAACCGCCTCCTCTGTCCGGCAGGAGCAGGGAAAAACTGGGGGAAAAAGTCCCCCTAGTCTCTCCCTGCGTATTACTACACTGACCGGCTGGATCTCGCGACCGCCGGCGTCTGGCTCAATGGAGTCCTATGGACTCCACCGAGTGGATGCTCGCGGCTGCGAGCATCGCGGGGCCGTAGCGCGCGATAACAATGCAGGCAGCTTTTTTAGCGCCTGTAATTCCACGCTAAAATGGGGGCAGTAGGGGGAAAACTCTGGGGCAGTTTTTCTCCCTACCGCCCCCCATTTTAGTGTGGAGATCGTAATGTGGCCCCGTTGTTGAAGAGCTTTTCTGGGAAGCTACCACCCTACCTGAATAAACTGCTTCCCCTAGCAGTTCCCTCATCCTATAACCTCCAAACCAAGACCTGCACCTTACTTGCAATACCACAATACAAAGAAAGTAGCTTGTGCCTCATTTTCCTACAAAGCACCACAATTATGGAATAACCTCCCAGACACCATCAAATCTTCCCCCAGTCTAAAGTCACTTAAGAGCTCCCTATTAACATACCTCAATACAGAATGCACCTGTAAACATGTCACATAGGGAATATATTTCTTATATACAGATTAGCAGAAAATAAATATATTTGTGGAAAAAACCACGGAATATATAATGTCCCAAATGAGGAATGAAAAGTACAAAGTTTGTGGTATATAATACAAAGGAAGAATGTAGGGAACAGACAAAAAGTGGCCAAAATGATAAGTGAGCTCCGTCGCTAAAAGCACCTAAAATGCAGTCCCAAAATACACCAAATATATACAATAGGAACAAGGACAGATGCTCAGCGCTCACGCGCTCACAGGGATAAAATAAGTATGCGTGAAAAGGTTTTTGTGGTGCGTACATACATATACAGTTGCAAGAAAAAGTATGTGAACCCTTTGGGATTACGTGGAGTTTTGCATGAATTGGTCATAAAATGTGCTCTGATCTTCATCTAAGTCACAACAATTTGAAAAACACAGTCTGCTTAAAAGAATACAACACAAACATTATATGTTTTCATGTTTTTATTGAACAGAACATGTAAACATTCACAGTGCAGGGTGGAAAAAGTATGTGAACCTTTGGACTTAATAACTGGTTGACCCTCCTTTGGCAGCAATAACCTCAACCAAACGTTTCCTGTAGTTGCAGATCAGACCTGCACAACCATCTGGAGTAACGCGTCGGGCTATTGTGTGGTATATCCACCCCTCTAAAGACAACATCCAGGAAGAACTGCTTATTCCACAGCAGCACCTTAAGGATGCCTATTCCCCTAAGGATTTTGGGAGTTTTAAAAAACTGAGGTTTATATTCCTCAAACTTTGCACTTTTCATTCCTCATTTGGGACATTATAACTTCCGTGCTTTTTTCCACTGTTTGAATAAGGCGAGCGTGAACCACCTCCTTGGAGATTGTTCTTTTGACTTTAAAGATAAGAATTTTGTATTCACAAATTTTTATATTTGATACTAATCTGTAAATTTGTGTTTAATATCTTGCATTTTATTACTTTGTATTTCTGGAACAACTGTAACAATTCAATTTTCTAGAACTCAGGACATACTTGAAAATGAGAGAAATCTCAATGTATCCTTCCTGGTAAAATATTTTATAAATAAATAAATAAATAAATATGCATATAAAACCAATACCATTGTTGATTTACACTTTTGGAGAAGAAAGCCCACCATAAATTCACAGAATAATCAAGTACAGATAATAAATATTATTTTTATATATGCAACTTTACCCATGGTACATTTTTCCACAGTGATCCAATACTCGCAATTCATCCCATAAGATAAAATGGGTTATTCACAAACCGCCATCATTGAAAGAACAGAATAATTATTAGAGCAAACTTCGGGAACTGTGATGGATCAAGTTTGGTGAAAGTCGGGTGAATTTACTATATGGGAAAGTTCCATTGTAGCTTTTTGTTGTTTTAAGTGTTCTTTCCACCGTGGTTTCTGCTGAAGTTGTTCATTGTAGTTCTGACTATAATCATTTCATTAGCACTATAAACTCCCTAAGCAATTATCCAACAGCATATAATTACCATTTTCCCTTACACCCTTCACTACCCTGCTCTGGTTTACATGATCAGCAGTAGCAGACACGACTGCCAAAGATCTTGTTAACAAGATCTGGGGGCTATACAGTAACATTGCAGATTAAAGTAATTTGTTGCAAGCAAATTTCATTTGCATTTGGGCTCCAAAGGTGACCCTAACATTCTAGCACCCTGGAAATGATGCCTAAGGTGTTAAACAAATTCATCTGGGAATATGGCTCAATTACATGTCTCCAGCTGATCCTACACAGGACTCATACGTGTAGTAACTCAATTTGGCCAGTAGATGGCACTATCAAACAGGTTAGTACAGTAAGTAATACATTGGGAATATTGCTAAATATTTTTTAACGTGTAACCAAATTAAATTAATTTAAATAAAACACTGGTTCCTGACAGCATAGAGCAGTGGTTCCCAACCGCGGTCCTCAAGTCCCTCTAACAGGCCAAGTTTTAAGGATTGCCTTGAGGAAAAGCAGACTGAATCTGGCAATCACTGAGCAGAAAATCATATCACCTGTGCTGTGCTTCAGATATCTGACACATTTGACCTGACCCCATACTTGAGGACCGCGGTTAGGAACCACTGGCATAGGGGTTATTCAATAAGCTTCGAATTTGCCACCGAATTGCACCAAATGGTTAATTTCATGGTACAGTGCAATTTTGTTGCAGTATGTCTATTCATTAAGCTGTCAATTTGCCAAATACTAGCCAACTGACAGAGAAATACGGCACAGTTCACCACAGAATGCTGCAGGTCGGCGTCCTTAGTGATCTTCAGCGTCAGCGATATTGTCCCATAGAAAAGTAATGGTTAATCTATTCAGAGATCACCAAACTGCATCGAAGTGTCAGTGAAATGCCCTGAGTTTCGGTGATTCAGTTCGACTTGTTTAATTAGGCAAATCCCATAGGACTCAATGTAAAAAATTATTGTCGTTCCTATTTTTTTATTCAACCGTTTATTCTTTGCATTTTCTGAAAACCGTCTTTTTATTAATACATTTTTTTAACACCTTTATGTAGTTTTTATGTTTTTTTAAAACAAAATTTTGACTCCCAATTATTTTTAAAAGGCTTTTTTTTATTCTGTAACAGACCTTTTTATAATTTTTTTATAGGACTTTTATTATTTAGACATATTTTAATGCATTTTTATTGATTTAAACCTATTAGAAGAATGCAGAGTTCTGATTTTTTTTGCAGTTCAGCAGTGTTCGGCAGTATGTACAGCAGTCTTTGGTGGTCTGTTCGGCGGTGGCGTTTGACGATCTGTTCTGCCGGCTTCGCAGCGGTCTTCAGCAGCTCCATGCTTGGCATACTTCATGACCCTGCGGTGAATAGTGAATTCATTGCAGGGTCGGCGAAATGGAATTGCCGAAGCGCACCAAGGTGATCCAAACCAGAAATCACGCTTCCTGAATAATCCCTTATGTATTCCTAACCATGTTGGTACTTTGCAATTACATCTCTCATATTGCTAACACTGTCTTAAAATTCCACCTTGCATGAACAGATACACACGCAGTTGCACAAACTGTATCTGTTCACTATAAAGTTCCTCCTGCTGCTGTTTGGACTTATCTTTTGTGGAACAATACCTCACATAAGTAATTCTCCAGGCAGTATTTCTATCACTATCATTTGTGTAAATATAAATTGTTGATCTGCATCATTGAACCTACTGCTTGTTGGTAAATTGGTTATAAATGTTCTTTTTGTTTAACAAATCCCTCAATGCTGATATTTCGATACCTGTCCTGACCTTTCGTCTGTTTATTGAATTTCTACACTTGCTCAGTCTGCTCTCATCACTGAATTGCATTATGACCCTGAACCATCCTGAATTGATACTATATTTGAACAATAGAATGTTCTGTAATTTCAGTGTTGCAGCAAGCAGAATATTTCAGCACATGTATCAATCTTCTGTCATATTTCCTGTTCTCTTACAACACACGCTGACAATCCCTTTTGCCAGCTACAGTTCCAGGTCACTAACTTTATAGATAAATTTTAAAGAGTTTCTTGTTCCACAAGAAGCATTGTGGGGAAAAAGTATGGTATATATATGTTATACTTTGTAACTATATATATATATATTTAATAGTTACAAAGTATAACATAATAAATTCTAAATGTTAAAATATTATAAAATGAGGCGGCATTATTAGACTATATCAAATAATACAGACAATATAAATACACCACATTTTTTATAAGAGGTACTCTCAGTAATCACATCAATAATTCGGTAGAATAGACTTTTTTTTACTTAACCCCTAAACTACCAAGTGATTTTCCAAAATACCATTGTCAGAAACCAATAGTTTTTTAAAAAATCTTTTTTAAATTAATTATACAGTAATACATAGCTATTACTCTAAATAATCTATTTGGCCAGTAGGTGGCGCCATCTACTGCCAAACTGAGTTACAGAAGTTAAAACAGCAGGTCTTTTTTTTTCCCCTCTGCATCGGCTCCAAACAGAATCTGAAAGTCCGACATTTCAGAGCTTTCAGTAGCCGATTTTACAGTTTTAGCTCTTTGGGCATTATGCACACAGAGCTAAAGCTTTGGGGGCACCTTCTGCAGCTCAAAAGCAAGTGAAATTTGTTTGTGGCAAACAAATTTCATTTGCTTTCGGGTTTCAGATCAGCATATCAAGATATCGAGATATCAGGATACCAGATGGTGCCCTTGAAGCCTGAGATATCTCGATATCGGTAGTGAAGGGGTTAAGGATCTATTCACTAAGCGACGAACTTGACATCGAATTGCACCGAAAGGTGAAATTCACAGCAGTTCGTCTATTCATAAACTGTCAATTCACCAAAAACAGGTGAGCCGACAGCGAAATACAGTGCAGTTCGCCACAGTGGCATGTACCTAGAGGACCTGTGATTGTCATGCCACATCATGATGGCTAAATCTACCTCTTCATGCCAAGATCAGTTCACGACAAGAACACGTTTCATGATGAAGCTGTTAAATAAAGATACCAAAAAACAAGAATATGCTTCTGCCTGCAGACAATAAGCTCATTTTCAGTAGACTTGTGCACCGATTTTTTTTCCAGTTCGATTCGTTCGGATTTTGTAAATTTTTGGTTCGGCTCGTTTCGGCCGATTTCCATTTCGGTTCGGTTCGTTTTGGTTCATTTTTCGTATCGACTTTTTTTTCGTGATTTCGGAAATTTTTGTGTTTTTCGGAACATCTGTTCTCCTCGTTTCAAAGTGTCTATTCGTTTTGACGTAAACTAAAGGTTTTTCGAATCCGATATTTCTGTCGATACGATACGATTTCTCATGTTTTACAAAAAGGATACATTGAGATTTCTCATGTTTTACAAGAAGGATACATTGAGATTTCTCTGGTTTTACAAGAAGGATACATTGAGATTTCTCTGGTTTTACAAGGCTACATTGAGATTTTTCATGTTTACAAGAAGGATACATTGAGATTTCTCTGGTTTTACAAGAAGGATACATTGAGATTTCTCTGGTTTTACAAGAAGGATACATTGAGATTTCTCATGTTTTACAAGAGGGATACATTGAGATTTCTCTGGTTTCCCGGGAAAGATACATTGAGATTTCTCATGTTTTCCGGGAAGGATACATTGAGATTTCTCATGTTTTACAAGAAGGATACATTGAGATGGGAATGATACAAAATTACAGAATCAGCGATATAACCGAAAAATACGGTGTCCGAAATTACTGAAATGGAACTGAAATCAGGAATGGAGCCGAAATCACGAATGGAACGAAAATGAATTTCGATTTTACGCATTTCTAGTCCATTCGAAAATTCCGAAAAGTTTTCGTTTCGGCTTGGAAATTTGTTCGGATCTGCCGTTTTCGGATGCGAAAATTTTCGGAAAATCGGCTGAATCTGAATGCACGAATCGGGAAAATTCTGAAATCCCGAAACGCACATCCCTAATTTTCAGATGTTATACTTTCTGCAGCAGCTTACTTGATCACAAAGCACTAAATTTGTTGGCTTTGTTTTAATTTTGGACGTCTAATTAAATAAAAAGCAATATTTTCCTTGCTCTCATAGTATTATTATAAAGAGCATACAAAGTAAAGCTTTACTTTTGCAGTAACCTACAGTTCCAGTCATGTTTGCGGCTTGGCTAGTATAGCAGGGGAGCTTTTCTGGTTAATGAGCGAGCTGTTAGTGTTAGTGATTGGGGCCGTTATACTTAATGGCTCTCTTGAAACCGGGCCCATAGTGTGCTGCAGGTGGTCTCCATAATAAAAAAGTAAGCAAATATTAAAATCACCCAGAGATACATGGTTCTCTAGCTCTCTAGTCAAAGCCAAACATTATTTTTTACAACTGAGTTTTTGCTGACAGATGCAGTCTCAATCAAGGCAATGGAACCTATAAAACTAACGAGGGTACAGAAGGGATGTTCTGTAAGAAATAATTGTACATTTTATGAAAATCAACCCCAATTAAGTGCCTATTAAAAGCTAAGGAATGAAGATTAGACAATGTTAATCCTCTCTCATAAAGAATAGTGGAATATGGAATTTTAATATTTTTAACACTGTCGGTGCTAACAGAGCACCTTTAAAACTCGAAAAAATGCAGTTTACCAGAAATTCTGGTGGATTATTAGGCTTTGCACTCAGGACAATATCAAGAAAATATTAAATAAATGCTGACTATTAAAGCGATATTTTTTTAGTGTTCTCTTTTACCCTGATATATTCCATCTGCTATCAACTACAACGTGATTCTGTCAAGTCCCACGCCGTTCAGTTAAGGCCAGTGTCAGACGAGCGTTTTGAAGAGCGGAATGAACGTCCGTGAGAGTTGGCAATCCTTCCACTCGATGCCCGTCTGACGCCCATTTGGCCACCAACGCTGAGCGTTAGTTAGGCTCAATCCTCCTATGGAGGATCGTGCTTTGCAGCTCCATCAACACGCTTCCTAGCGCTTTGACGGAGAGGCCTGCTGCACGGATTCGTACGCTCGCAACAGCGCCTGGCTGGCCCCGTCGCAGCGTCGCAACGCTGCGACGGACGCCGGAGGCCACGTCAGTACGGGCGCACCTAGTGCAGTGCTTTCGTCTGACACTGGCCTAAGGCAGCACCTGGCAGCACGTTCCTCGCTGCTCACTGACTGGGTGCTGACTGATAAAGGAACCTCTGATCGCAGGTCAGGCGAGCCGGCACGGTCTGATGACCCGGCACCCATCGGGTTTAAAGCCCAGCCTCTCAGTTCATCCAGTGCCCTGACATGGTTTCACATCCCTTCAGTGCTCTCTCGATATTTAGCTATTCTCTGTGTATCTGACCTCGGCTATTACTGACAACCCGCTCTGTGTATCTGACCTCGGCTATTACTGACTACCCGCTCTGTACAGGGAGTATATTTAAACGGAAACAAAGTAGCAAAACAAGAGGACATACAGGGTTATCCAAAGAGATTCGAAAAGTCACCGCACGTTCGGTGACTTTTCGTTCTCTTCAATTCGGTTCCTTTTGCCGATTGCATTTCGGTGACCCTGCGGTGTATTCAGCAAAGAGCACAGGGTCCCCGAATTGCAGGGAAAAGCTGCCGCAAACCTGACCAAAACTAACCGAATGCATGCTGAAAACAAGTAAAAACATCTGGATTAACCTTCGAAGAAGCTGAACAGGAGCCGAACATGAGCCGAATCACACAGAGCCGAAGCAGCTGTGACGTAGAGGAGGCAGTGAATAAATTAGAAAAACCATTTGTATGAATCTGTGAAAAAGAAACGCTGTTTGCAAAGAAACTACTGAGCGAAAATGTCTGAAATTTTCACAGGAGGTCCAGGGAATGATCATAAAGAGGGGTGTTACAAAAAAAATAAGTTAACTGAAAAAAAAAAAATCGGACTTTTTTAAAAAAAAAAAAAAAATCTGAAAAATGCTTAAAGTATCCTAAAAAATCTATAAATACAGAGACTTTTTGCTGCAGAATTTTATAATGAACGGTTTATTAGATATTGAATTAAAACGGGAATATTTTTAACATTGAAGTCTATGGGATTCTCCTGAATAAATTTGCCGAATTAAACCACCGAATGGCAGGGCATTAGGGGAACCTTTCACTGCTGGTTTGTGTTCTCTGAATAGCCGAAGCATTGCTTCTCTATGGGGATTTCACTGCCCTCGAACAGGGACCGAACAGGCACCGTATGTGCAGGCAATTCGCCAGTATTTGGTGAATTGCCTGCTCTCTGGATAGCCGAATGGCCAGGAAAGGTAACCGAACGCTGATTTTCAGCGTTCGGTTGCCTTTCTCAAGCAATTCGGATCTCTTTGGATAACCCTGATAGTCTTAGATTAGAGGGGCAAAGGTTTAAAAGTAACATCAGGAAGCATTATTTTACTGAGAGGGTGGTGGATACATGGAACAGCCTTCCAGTTGAAGTGGTTGAGGCCAAAACAGTAATTGAATTTAAGCAAGCATGGGATAGGCATAAGGCTATCCTAAACAAAAGATAAATCCAGGTAAAGTATCCATGTAATTGGGCAGACTAGATGGGCCGAAAGGTTCTTATCTGCCGAGATTTTTCTATGTTTCTATGCACCAATCCTGGCTATACTTATGATCTCTCTCTGTACCGACTTTGGCATATGGCTGAATCCCTCTCCTGGTACTAAGACACCCGCTATCCTGGCCAAGTGTCTTGTAGTATTCTAATATCTACAGTTGTGTTCAAAATTATTCAACCCCCAATGCTGTAAAGGGTTTTAGGGAATTTAGTGTACATTTGTAATTGTATTCAGAATGAAATCCTACAAGGACTTTTTAAAGAACCATATGCAACTAAAATGACATCAATTGGTTTTGTAATACAGTAGTAAATGTTTATTTTGTGAATTCTTCATTGACACAATTATTCAACCCCTTAAAGACTACCACTCTGAAGAACAGAGGTTCATTCAAGTGTTTTCAATCAGGTATTGAAAACACCTGTGGATGTCACGGAGCAGCAATAAAGCATAATAAGCACCAATTAGGCAGCTTTAAAATGACTGTGATACTCAGCTCCTTCTAGACATTTACTGGTGTGGTTACAAACATGGTGAAGTCAAGAGAATGGTCCAGGAAGACAAGAGAAGAGGTGATTACTCTTCACAGGAAGGGCAATGGCTATAAGAAGATTGCAAAGATGTTAAACATACCAAGAGAGACCATAGGAAGCATCATTCGCAAATTCAAGGCAAAGGGCACTGTTGAAACGCTACCTGGTCGTGGCAGAAAGAAGATGCTGACTTCGACTGCTGTGCGCTACCTGAAGCGTAGAGTGGAGAAAAGTCCCCGTGTGACTGCTGAGGAACTGAGAAAAGATTTGTCAGATGTGGGTACTGAAGTTTCAGCTCAGACAATACGGAATGAGAAGAATAAGAGAAGAATAAGAAGAGTCGACTGCAGTATGCCAAAAGTCATGTGTACAAACCACAGAAGTTTTGGGATAGTGTTCTGTGGACTGATGAAACAAAATTAGAACTGTTTGGGCCCATGGATCAACGCTATGTTTGGAGGAGGAAGAACAAGGCCTATGAAGAAAAGAACACCTTGCCTACTGTGAAGCATGGCGGGGGGTCAATCATGCTTTGGGGCTGTTTTGCTTCTGCAGGTACAGGGAAGCTTCAGCGTGTGCAAGGTACCATGAATTCTCTTCAGTACCAGGAGATATTGGGTGACAATGTGATGCAGTCCGTCACAAACCTGAGGCTTGGGAGACGTTGGACCTTTCAACAGGACAATGATCCCAAGCATACCTCCAAGTCCACTAGAGCATGGTTGCAGATTAAAGGCTGGAACATTTTGGAGTGGCCATCGCAGTCACTTGACTTAAATCCGATGGAGAACCTCTGGTGGGACTTAAAGAAAGCAGTTGCAGTGCGAAAGCCTAAGAATGTGACTGAACTGGAGGCTTTTGCCCATGACGAATGGGCGAAGATACCCGTAGATCGCTGCAAGACACTTGTGTCAAGCTATGCTTCATGTTTAAAAGCTGTTATAACTGTAAAAGGATGTTGTACTACGTACTAAGATTGAATGTCACTTGGGGGTTGAATAAAACTGATAATGATGTGAGCACAGAAAAGACATTTGTGGTTATTTCATTATAAATGTTATGTTATATTTGTCTGACCTACACGTGCCTCTTTGATTTAATTGTAAGCAAGATGACTGAATGATCAAAATCAATGTCAAACTGGCCAAAACACTCAATTTCAGTGGGGGTTGAATAATTTTGAACACAACTGTATATAAACCCTTACTGGGTATCTGTTCACTGACAGGTGTTACTTTTGCCGACCATCCAAGGATCGGAAGGGTAGATAGAATTCTGTGTATAGGGGCCAGCACCAAAGACCCTAGAGGGAATTGTGACAGATTCTCTTTAAAGCTTTGAAATGGCTTGGAAAATAGTGACATCCTTTGGAGCTTAAAAATAACCAGTGAGTGAATCACATGACTCTCCACGGAGTCTCATTTACTACAAGATGAGGAGAGTATACCAACAATTGCCAATGGCAGGGTGGGGGGGAACAGAGGGCTTACAGAGGGCATCTGAAATTACACTCGGTGGGCGACACATCATCACGTCGCGCCCCGCCCAGGACCTCAAACCATGATACTACACTTGGTGGCCCGCTGGCCAGCGAGCAGCAAGGTAGGCGCTGCTGGCTGCTGAGGACCAGGACCATGTGGGGACATGACAGGCAGCCCCCAATCAAAGAGAAAAGAATGAGTAGGTAAGAAACGCACACCAGTGGAACCAAGTTGTATTATATACCTCTGCCCAGTGGTCTGTGGTCAGGTGAGTAGTCTCATGAGACATGATTGTTTTAACTTTCATAATCAGGTCCCAAAGGGAAGGTTTGAAGAAAGTTTCCAATGCTCTGGTATCAGAGCCCCAGCCGCCAATAAGTTTCGTCGGAGAGCAGCTCATCTCAGGACTTTCATCAACATCGACATTTGACTGAGTAAGATTATCTTGGGGTCAAGATCCAGGGCAATCTCTGTAATGTATAGTATTAAATCCCGGACTACTTGCCAAAGGGGTCTATTTCACGGGCAGAGCCACCAGATATGAAGATAGGTTCCAGCCAATAGGCCAGCATGAGAAAACGCCTCAGGGCAGAAACGGCCTATCCACATCGGAGTGGCGTAACACAGTGCCATTAATTTATAGGAGGTGTCCCTCAGGTTTGTGATAGAGGTACTATGATGGATGAGAGTAAAATTTTTCAACCAACGCCTCACAAAAGCAGGTAGGTCCAAATCAACGGACTGCAGCAGTCGGTATAAAGCAGAAAGGCTCTGGGAACGTGCCACAGCAAAGGAAGGGCTTAAATATTAATCACTACTGTTTGGGTGTAGCACTCTTCCCACATTTCCTCAGCATAATCTATCCCTTAAAAAAAGGATTAATTCCAGCATTAAGGTCTCGCTCAGCAGTACTGTTCTTCTCTGTTATCACCTGCATTAGGCTCTATCAATGGGCTCACTTCTCACTCAACTGATCAGCCAATCAAACTGGATGCTAGCAATGTGTCTGCATTTAGAAGCCTTGGCAGGTCAACCATTGTGCATTGCCGTTCGTAACTTCTAGTCCAAAAATCACCCTGGTAGGACGAATAGCTCTCCCAGCTGATGGTGTGACTAGGCCAAGATACTCTTCCCATTCGACCTGCGAGCTTCAGATGACCTGCATACATTAGTGGGGGGGTTTTCCAGCTCAAAAGGAAAGAGGTTCCCGTAACGGGTGACACTCAGCTCCCCATGACCATTTAAGTTAAATTATTAAAGTATTTACTTGAAGGACACTGGATGTATTTTTTTTAGAGTTTTTATATCTCTTACTTTGTTCTGTCAGTCGGTTTAGGTGTCAAATAGAGAAACGCAAACATCTACTTATTAATACATGTTTTATTAATAATCAAATTGCAAAGTTAATTATGAAAAAATTACTGTAACAGCTGAGAGACTTGAGTCCAACGCTAAGGTCGGCCTAAATCCAAAAATACACAGACTTCTTAGGTAAGCAGAGTGTTTAAATAAACAAGTAATTACTTTCCAATAACAAATAGCTGTACATCTTATGACAGATTAATTTTGATTCCTGGCTTAAAAAGTAAGAAGATTAATATTGCTAGCATCGGAGAATTTGTGTAACTTTAACAACCTGCCACTGTGGATTGTATTGACCTCTACAATAAATAATAAGTTAATTATGGAAGGGGAAAATTTGTCTTAATTCTGGTGGGTTTTAACAATTCAGTGTATGCAGCAATAACAGAGATCTGTTCAGTACCTCAGCCGCTGGAAGTGCTAAGTTAGCAACTTGCCATTGAACGCCGTTCTGCCGCTCAGCGCTCAGCACTGCTAACTTAGCACTTGCAGCGACCCGAGGAGATGCTGCGAGTAGCTGAGTGTGACGTAGTAAAGATGGCGGCCGCCATGAAGCAAGTAACAATTCCGTACGGCAATGTTAATTTTGAGGTTTTTGGTCACCAAAGCACAAAATATTTATTTATTATTTACCCCTGCACATAGACATATATTACAGCTCAATTATATATTTTTTTCAGAAGTAAACATAACGTTTATTCAATAAAAACTATCATTTGTGGTGTGTGCATACAAAACAGAATTGTGCTGACTGCTTTTCTTTATCATATTTTGTCCGAGTCATACGAAAAACAATCTGAATCTTTCATTAAGAAATTGTCTGCCATTTTATTTCGAAATTCGCATCCAAAGCGTTCAATGACACTGCTGCAGCAAACTGAATTTCTGCGCTGCAGCAATTCAGCAGCTGCTGAGGTATTGAACGGGGCTCTGGGCTTTTATTAATAGTCTAAATAAAGCAGGAAGTGTGCTCATTAAACAGAAGCAGCATATTCCCTCTTTCTTAATTTTGCATTTGTGCTAACATCAAAGAAACAGCTCATTCCATGGCTATGCTTACTCAGAAGGTTGTTGCCGATTTTACTGAAAAAGCTACTGTTCTTGTTCTACAGCAGCCAATCTGTCAGTATGACAAAACAGATAAAATTATAATTTTGTTTTTTGGGGGGGGTTTCCCCCCAGGAGGATCTACATGTGTTAGGCTAGGGACAGATGAGCGCATTTTCTGCGGCCACCGTCAAAATGTACGTCGATGCGTGCGCACGCATTTTTTCACGGAATACGCTTAAGTGGTCAGACGACCACAGTCGCACAGTCGCAGGTACTCACCAACGCAATTCTAGGGAAATCCGGCTGTTTGAACGTTATGTAGGCCGCACACTAGCAGCGTCTGACGTCTCCTAATCACGCACACACGCTGCCATGCGGCCGCAGCGCACTCTGTACGTCTGTAGCAGCGGTTTCACGTTCTGAGAAAAATGCGTTCATTTGCCGGTTGCGTGGTGTCGGCGCACTTTTGTACGCACGTACTGCGTATATTGGCCGTCATTGGCCGTTATGTGCTGCTACTGCCGCCGTGATTTAGTGCGCCTGCACGCGCGTTCCGACTGCCCCACTCTGACCCTAGCCTTAGTGAGGCTTGTACAAAAATTTGATTAGTATAAACAAGTGGAAATCTTTACCTGAATCCTTTAGAACGATTAACATATTGAGAGGACGCATGACACCAGCAAGATGACAAACTTGACAAATATATCAGATATGGACTTTTACTTTGGAAATGATTCCATGACAATTATTGAGATTTTTGCTATATAAATCTGCAATCTGTTTATTTTTTTCATTACAAACCATGGAAAAGTAGGTCACGCACAAGACAGAGACACATCTCCTGAGTTAGAATAAACCCTCCAGACACAGTTTTCTGCAACACTTGGATTAATGGTGTCAGAATTTACAAATTGCTGAATATGCTTGGGGTCCAATTTAAGTGAACATCCTCTGAAGACAAAACGCTGGGGGGGTTTTGCTGGTGTTGTTTGTTTGTTTGTTTTATTGCTGGTTTAGACATACCGTATGTTTTCTGTTATCAATTAATTTGTTTGAACACTTAACAAAAAAAAACAAATGCTGTGCAATTCGTGTATGGTCGTTATGCAATAAATGAGCCTTAATTTGCAATTGTCATCATAATTTATACAAATGCATTTTCAATTCTCAGCAGCAAAGAAAAATACGATTCTATATGTAGGTTATAATAATTATTTTATACTAATAAGTTTAAATTTACATATTACACTTGACTACATTTTGGAATGCCAAGAAAATGATTTAGAAAATATCCTCAAGGATGTGACCTTTTAAAAGTTATTAATCAGCTGTTAATCACTTTTTCTCCATTTACATTTCATGTTGCACATATTCCTGCACAGTGGAATGCTGGCAGAGGCCAACCCTCTGAAGGTCACTGTATCTGATTAGGTGATGAAATCCTATGCTCTTTGCAGCCTGTTTTTAATCAATACACTTCACTGATGGTTTGAAAATTGCAATATAATTCCAAGATGGCTGTAACAGATCTCTGTACACCAACAGGGTCACATCTGCCAATGCCACTTTCTTACAGCCCCCGCGAGTTCTACCCCGGCAGACTCACGTGCCTTTCTCCAGACCTTAGAGAGCCTTGCTAACATCCCCCAGGAATAAGAAGAGTCTGTAGAGCTGAGATCTTTCAGGGTTAAAATGGAACAGACAGACTGACCACTCCCTCCCTATACTCACCTCTCCGGCCGTGGTCCCAAATCGGTCTGGCTTCCTAGTAGCTGGCCTGACCGTTTTATGGGCCCCAGCTGTTGCAATGACATAATCTCTGTGTGTGATGATGTCATTTTCAGGCGCCCCCCAGCTCCTTCAAGTGGGAATCTGAAAGGGGAGGGGCACATCCTTTGGACCCCTCCCCAATGGCTGGATGTAGAAAAAAAGAGAGGCACTGCTGGAGAAGGCAGGGTCTGCCCTTTCCAGCGGTGCATCCCTTTAGCCCCTTAGGTGCCAGATCACCATTTGGCACCGGATCGCAATCTGCTCCTTGAAGAGGCTGACATCTTGGATGTCAGCCAAGATTCCGGGGTCACCCCCCTACCCACTTATGTCATTGCCATATGTGCAATGACATCAGTTGGCTAGTTAACCCTCTAGCTGTCAAGGGGAGCTAGGGGCGTCGTTTCAACAACTGTATCTCCTGATCACTGGCAGCTAGATGGTCATGAGTAGTATCATTGGAAAGGATCAATCAAGGCCTTTCCATTGATACCAAACATGGGTAGAAATAAATAGGTTTGGAGTAGAAATAAAAAAAGACCCTATATATACAGTATATATGTAAAAACTATTTTGTCTGGGCAGTATAATAAAATAGGACTTATCATATTTCATAATTTTTTATAGTAAATTGTAAGGTATGATGAAAATAATGGTATCTTTAGAAAGTTCAATTAACCCTTTCGCTGCTGAGGCTTTTCACACCTCTGTGCTGAGGTCATTTTTACTGGTTTCGCTCATCATGTTTAACCGCGTTTTGTAGCCATATTTTGATAAATGACCCAGACATATTATATATATTTCTTTCCGGCAGACTCCACAGATTCATAATATGTCATTATTATATGTATAAGTTATGTCATGTCTGTATATTATAACAAAAAATGCAATAAAATTAGAATTTTCAATAATTTATTATGTGTAAAGTGTTTTTTTCCCACATTTTAACATGCAATCGTTTGCGCTTATATTTTGTATGGGGTGCGCTTGTTATAAAAATTAGAAATGGGGAACCGTTACATTTTTTTTTGGGGAAATTTTTTTTATTTTTAACAAACGCACCGCATACAAAAATCGTTAGTGCAGCATTATTGTTCACATTATAATTGAAATGGGAACAATATTGCTGCATTAACAAAAAAAAACCAAAATAAATTTGTTTATTTATTTTTTTTTCAGAATTTTTTTTAAATATATATATATTTTTTTTTAGAATATTTTTTTGGGCGATCCAACGATATCAAACATTAACCCCTAGCTGCCACTGATCGGGAGATAGGGGGTTCCTTGGAACCCCCTATCTCCACCATTGGTGGCAGCTAGGGGTTAACTCCAGGACTGGCGACATCGTGCTATGCACGATGACGCCAGTCCTCAGGGGGAGTTCCCAGAGGCTTGGCCGACATCCAAGATGTCGGCCAGCTCCGGGAAAGGATCACGAACCGGCGCTTTTCAGCGCCGATTCGTGATCCGGCTCCCCAGGGGTTAATGACAGCCACCGTTTGGAAGGGCAGGCTGTGCCCTTTCAAACGGTGCCTGGATTAACCCCCTGCTCTCCGGCGATCGGGAGGGAGAGAGGTCCGAAGGACCTCCCCCCCCCTTTCAGGCGCCTCCTCTGCACATGCGGGGGGGCGCCTGACTTAGATGTCAACGCGCCGCCGCGATGACATCTAATTGCTCCGCCGGGGTCCTGAGTGCTGGGCTGACATCCAAGATGTCAGCCTGCACTGGGGGGGCGCAGCAATCTGCCGGAATCCGGCGGATTGCTGCCTCCTGTGCATGGACGCGCTCAGCGCGTCCATAGCACAGGAGAACCACTTGGCTGGACGCGCTGAGCGCGTCCGTAGCAGCCAAGTGGTTAATGGCGAGAATAATGGTATATAATATGTCTGGGTTTCATAAATGGTTAAGAGGAAAATTAGACAAACAGAGCAGAAACATAAAAGCAGCAGTGGATACTTTTGGACAGACAATGGTAATAGCGTCTGGTCACTATTGGGTTAAACCTGTCGAACTGAAACACCGTAAATCTGGGCTTTTCACTTACATTTTGGTGTTCTCTGAATAGATTAGCCATTACTTCTCTATTGAACAATTTCACTGCCACCAAAGATCACCAAATTAAGGCGATCTGTGGCGACCAGCACTGTATTTCGCTGGCAGTTCGCATGTATTTGCTGAATTGAAAGCTTTCTGAGGAGGTGTGGCCGGAACACAGAGAGAGCTGGATGTGTGAGTGCTGAGCTCCCAGGCCCGAGTGCACAGATTGTCATTTCGGGGCAGAAATAACAGCAATGGCACACCGGAAAAAGACACTTACTACCCCAGGACTCTCGGGGACTGCGGGGACCCAACGCCGATCCTCCATTTTACCGTTCTTGGGAGATACATCTCAGCCGCGGACCTCCGGTAAGGGATCCAAAATGGCGCCCGGCGACTCACATCAGGAGGCCTCCCCGCCACGATTAGATTCAGCAATAAAAGGGAGCGATATGGACCACGAACTGCGAGCCTTATTACAGCGTTTGCCGACCAAAACGGATTTGGCCGCTCAGTTTACTCAAATGGAGCGCAATTTTAATACTAAATTTGATGAACTGGGGTCTGATTTGAAGCAGTTGGGAGGCCGCGTAGTGGACTTGGAAGAGGACAGAGATGCGTTATTTTCTCATGTGGAACGTTTAAATGGTCAAATGCTAACGCAAGCTAAACAGTTGGCCACGCTGCATAGACACCTGGATGATGTTGATAATAGAGGCAGACAAAACAATATCCGCATAAAGGGTTACCCGGAAGCAGACTCTGGCAAGGAATATGTTTAAGAGCTACTCCGTGGTCTATTTAATGATATCCTGGGTCGATCTGGAGAGGAAATATTAGTTCTGGATAGAGCTCACCGTGCACTGCGGCCGAGGGGATCACAAAATGACGCACCTCGTGATATTATCTGTCGCTTGCAAGATTTTACACTGAAAGAGGAAATTCTCAGAGCAGCACGCAAAACTTCAGAAATTAAAGTGGACGGTCAAGTGATACTTTTCTTCCAAGCTGTTTCCTGGACCACTTTACAGGCACGGAGGGCTCTGAAACCGTTAACTGAAGCGCTCCAGGAACGTGATATTTGTTACCGATGGGGATTCCCACTATCTTTACAGGTGACGCATAACAACCAAGTTCATTCTCTTGCATGTCCTAAGGACATTCCGGACTTTGTGCGTGTTTTTGGACTCCCAGAAGTCGACATCCCAGACTGGTATGGTTCGCCGTCGCCATCTGACACTCTACCCTTCCCACAGCGACCCCGCTGGACTCAACAGGCGAAAAAAAAAACGTAAAGGCAAGCCCTCTGCAGCGGCCCCTTCTGAGTCTGATCCAGAACCATGAGGGAAGCCCTTGCTTTTGCTGCCATTGTCATTTGAAAGTTTATACGCTTTTTTGATATTTTCTGCCCCCTTGCAAAAATTTTTTTGATTGAATGCGCTTGGGTCCGGCAACCGAGACAGTCGGATGAGACTCTTGCTCGGCACCCAGAATTTTTGGAAAATTCGGAGACTTTCTCGGCCGCCTCCTGAGTGGTGTTTTTTTTTTATGTCCTCTGATGGGTTTTCCCACTATCAGAGGTCTACACTACCTCAATTTTTTTCTAGTTTTGTGTTGTTATTGTTGTTTGTTTTTAGATTATTTTTTTTGGTGATCACTCGTACTATTTGCTATGCTACTAGGGGGTATGGGCAGGTCCCGGGCTCTGACGCCCTCCTCTCTCACTATTTTAAATGGCTAATTTAAATTTGATTTCTATGAATGTCCGAGGTCTTAATATGCCTGCCAAACGCTCGAAGGCTCTTGCAGAATTCCAGAGGTTGAAAGGTGATGTTATTTTTGTTCAGGAAACACATTTTAGAGAGGGTTCCGCAATGCTCGCTATCCGACGGGCTATTTTAGCAATTTTGGGGAGACAAAATCTAGGGGGGTTGCCATTCTATTTGCGCGACATGTGCCTTTTACTCTGCAAGATGTGGTAACGGACCTGCAAGGTCGATTTTTGATGGTTAAAGGGATGTTGGGCAATACTAAGTTAACTTTTGTAAATGTTTACCTGCCGAACCGCTTGCAAACCAAATGTCTCCGAAAAGTGTTACGACGTTTGTCCGAGTTTCAGGAAGGTTTTGTGGTCTTAGGGGGTGATTGCAATGTTTCGTTAGATATACCGGCAGATTGTGTCCAGGGTGGGGGATCGTCTGTTCCCTCTCTACGGGTCCAATTTAGTAAACTCTTGTCAGCGGACCGTCTGATAGATTGTTGGCGTCTCAGTAATCCAGCAGTAAAGGACTACACATTTTATTCACATGCCTTTAAGAAGTATTCTAGAATAGACTATTTTTTTGTGGAACATAGGGCTTTGGAAATGGTACGCAGTTGCAAAATAGGACTCATAACATGGTCGGACTATGCACCCCTTCTGTTATCTTTAGCCCTACCTAATTTAGTGCGAACAGAGAATGCCTGGCGTTTGAATGAGTCATTGCTATCTGATCCCATGACGCGAGCGGAGGTGACTGCGTCCTTAGAGAATTACTTCCTTGAAAATGACACGGATGATGTAACACCCGCAACGGTTTGGGAGGCTCACAAATGTGTGTTGAGAGGTGCTTTTATCCAGTTGGGCTCCAGGGCAAGAAGGAAAGGATCGCCAGAACGGAGGAATTGCTGAGGGAGATCACGGCCTTAGAACTGACGCATAAATCTGACCTAGATCCTGAATCATTCCAACGATTAGTTCTCTTAAGAGCTGACTTAGCTAAATTAACGAATGCACAGGTGGCGCGGGCCCTTACACTGACGAAATATGCTTACTACACCCAAGGGAATAAATGTGGCAGGCTACTTGCACATGCTCTGAAGAAACGATATCAAGCTACTTTTATCCCGAAACTGCGTACTAGCACGGGATCCGAGGTCAATACGACCCGAGACATTGCGGAAGCCTTCCATGCTTATTACCAAACTTTATATAATATTGATGAGAGTAGGGTCCCTGAGCATATAGTGGACTCGTTTTTGGCTAAGACGATTAAAACTACTTTACCGCGTAATGTTAACCGACAATTAGATAACCCGCTTACATTAGAGGAATTTACGGAGGCTTTAAAATTAACGCCCTTGGGTAAAAGCTCGGGCCCTGAGGGGTTTACGGTGCTATATTATAGGACTTTCGGGTCTATTCTGGGCCCTAGATTTGTTAAAGCTTTTAACTCTCCCTAAGGTCAAACAGTGACCTGCGCCTAGCTTCTCCCCGCATCACCTCTTCCCATGATAGACTGCAGGATTTCTCACGCGCAGCCCCCACTCTCTGGAACGCTCTCCCTCGTGCTGTCAGACTTTCCCCTAACTTCTCTTCCTTCAAACGCTCCCTGAAAACATTGCTATTTAGGGAAGCCTACCACCCAACTCACTGACGCAACCATCAATCACTCTCACCTTACAGTCCTCTCCTCCTGTTTCCAACCCCAACCCTCCTAGATTGTGAGTTCCTACGGGAATAGGGCCCTCATCTCCTCCTGTACTGTTTGTCAAATGTTGTTCAATGTATTGTAACCCTGTCTGTACTGTGCTTATTGTACAGCGCTGCGGAATATGCTGGCGCTTTATAAATTAATAATAATAATAATAATAATAATAATAACTCTATTTCGGATACCTTTCCTATTCCACCTGCGACGCTCCTCGCCTCTATCTCTGATACCGAAACCGGATAGAGACCTGTTAGATTGCGCTAATTATAGACCCATATCTTTAATAAACGTTGACTTAAAATTGTTTACGAAAATACTGGCTTTATGACTTAAGCCTCTCCTGACTTCAGTGATTCACTGAGACCAGACGGGCTTTGTACCGGGCAGGGAAGCCCGTGATAATACTATTTGTACCGTCTCCCTCATCCATCATGCTTCCAGGATGGATCAGCGTTTGTTTTTTTTTTTTGTAAATATCATTTTATTAAGTTTTCAGCGAAAAAGGTAATAGGACACGCAGGTCCAAACAGTAGCAGTATATCGTAAGGATGCACAGTTATAAGTAACTAAAAGAGGGTAGACATGCAAGTCTGACATATATTATAACAGGGCACGCAGGCTCCACGGCAGCTTCAAAGGGTGGGGAGGCTAGGGTGGTACGACAGAGAGGGCGAATACCAGGTCAGGGGAGGAAAGAGAGCATAAATTCTACTCAGGCGTAGGTGTGGGAAGGGCAGGGACTGACGGAACCGGACCCAGGCGGGCGATAAAGGCCGATGAAGTGGACAGTGTGTGCCATTGAGACCAAATTAAGAGGTATCGAGGAAGTTGGTCAGTGGCCGACATATATAAATGTTCCACCGCCCTAAGGTCTTCCATCCGGCGGAACCATTCCCGCAGAGGAGGTGGGGCAATTTGTTTCCAGTACAGGGGGATCAGGCTCTTAGCAACATTCAGTATGCGGGGCAGTATGGTCTTGTTGTAAGACGCTATAGACATATCGGTATGGTGAAGCAGCATGGAAGCCGGGGTAAAAGGAGGTGGGGCACCTAGCAAATCTCTGGCGATGGAGTGGAGGCTTACCCAAAATGGTCGTATCAGGGGACAATCCCACCACAGGTGGATAACCGAGCCCAAGGCCCCGAAGCAGCGCCAACAATCTGGGGAGATGTCCAGGGAGAACGTGTGTAAACGGATAGGAGTATAGTACCATAGTGTGAGTAGTTTATAAGCAGTTTCTTGGGTTCTGCTATCCGCGGAACATCGGTGTGTCAGCTCACATATGTCGGACCACTGTTCCTCTGTGAACGTGCACTCCAACATCATTTCCCATTTACCCATGAATGCTGGGGGGGTCGTGGAGGATGCGTCCCGTAGAAGAGTATATATGAATGACACCCCATTTGATAGGGGAGCGGGAGATGCACAAGTACGTTCAAGGTGTGTAAGGGGACGGGTCAGCATGTAAGGTCTCAGTGCACGGCGGAGACAGTTAGTGACCTGACGATATTTAAAGTGGTGTAAGAAGGTAGGCGGCCTATCCTCCAGCAGAGATCCGAGGGGAATGGCACCCGCGCTAGTGAGGAAGTGGTGGACCCTGGGAATGGGGTTAGTAGTCAAAGCCACCAACGATCTTGGACCCAAGTGCGACAGGAATCCCTCGTAATATGTGATCGGGGTCATCGGGGAGGGATAGGTAGTCAGGCCCGAACGAGTCGCTTCCCTATGCCAGCACTGTAGGGTGGCCTTTGTGAACGGTGATGTGCGCGCCAATCGCATGCCCCGTGAGCGAGGCAGCCACGGAAGAACCGCCAGTGGGACCTCCAGCATCGTTTGCTCCACCGACTTCCACCTCCTCACCACCCCCTCCCTGGTCCACTCCGCCGCCCGCAATATGTGACATGAGGCATAATAGCGGGGGAAATCCGGAACCCCCAGCCCCCCTCGAAGTCTAGAACGTGTCATGGTGTCATAACTGATTCTCGGCCTAGCGCGGCGCCAAATATAGGATATCACCAGGGAGCGCAGAGTAGCAAAGAAGGAGTGGGGGATGGTAATAGGTAACGTTTGAAACAGGTAGAGAAGACGGGGGAGGATATTCATTTTGAGGACGGAGACCCTCCCTAGCCAGGAGATGTCGGGGTAGTCCCATGCCCCGAGGTCGCGGCGGAAAGTCGCCAACAACTCGGCAAAATTCGTTTCGTATAAGCGGGACCAATCCACAGTCAACCACACACCCAGATACCGTAGCCGGGATCCCGCCCAACGAAAGGGTAGCCTATGGCGCATGGAGACCACCCTGTGCGACGGGACTGATATGTTTAAAATAGAGGACTTCGAAAAATTAATCTTGAGATTAGCCAGTTTATGATATTCCTCAAAGACCGATAAAATGTTTGGGAAAGAGATCAATGGGTTTGAGACAAAGAAGAGAAGGTCGTCTGCGTATGCCGCCACCTTATGTGTTTCCGCCCCCCCCGCAACCCCTGAGATATCCGGGTGTTGGCGAACCGCCTCTAAAAAGGGTTCTAAAGAAAGAATGAAAAGGAGAGGTGAGAGAGGACAACCCTGGCGCGTACCGTTACATATAGGGAAGCTGTCAGTAAATGCACCATTAACGCAGACCCTTGCCGAGGGGCCCGTGTACAGCGCCTGAATCCAGGAGCGGAGCAGAGGTCCCAATCCGAGGTGGCGGAGCGTGGCGAAAAGGAAGTCCCAGCCCACCCTGTCGAACGCTTTTTCTGCGTCCGTTGACAGGAGCGCCAGGCCTCCCTGGATTGAAGGGGCTGCGTGTATTATGTGGAGAGCGCGTATCGTGTTATCTCTGGCCTCCCTGTGCGGTACAAAACCCACTTGATCTAAGTGTATCAGTGATGGGATATATGGATTCAAGCGGGTCGCTATTATTTTGGCAAACAGCTTCACGTCACAATTAAGAAGGGATATTGGCCTGTAGCTAGAGCACTGTTCCCTATCTTTCCCTTCCTTGGGTATCAAGACTATGTTGGCCATTAAGGATTGGGTGGGTAAGGGTTTCGTCTCGTGCAGGGAGTTAAAGGCCCGTAAAAAATGTGGAGAAAGGACATCGAAAAAATGTTTGTAATATCGCATCGGGAAGCCATCCGGTCCCGGGCATTTGCCCGATTGCGTGGACTTGATGGCCAGGCTCAATTCCTCCCCCGTGATCGGCTTATCCAGGAGCTCAGCTGTGTCCGCCGAGACTTTACGTCGAAGGTGGCGGGTGAGGTAATTGTCAATGTCTAGGCGGATTTGCGCCCGTGCCTCCTCCGTAGGGGAGCCAGGGACTGCGTAGAGGGATGTATAGTAGTCTTTAATGGATTGCATAATTTGTGTGGGGAGATGGTGCAAATTGCCTTTCTTGTCTCTAATGGTAGGGATATATGTTGCAGCACGTCTCTTAGCCAGTTGCCTGGCCAGAAGTCGACCGCTCTTGTTGCCATGTACGTGAAAGAACGCCTGCGAGCGGAGTAACGCTCTATGATGCCTAGTGTGCATGAGATCGGCCAGGGAACGCCTCAGGGCCGTCAAAGAGGTGAGTAAGGCAGGGTCCCCCGTCCGTTTATGTTGAAGCTCCGTTCTGTCAATCTGGGCATACAGATCCAAGATATGGGCCTCCCTACGTTTTTTGAGTGCCGAACCCACGCTAATGTAATGACCTCTCAACACACACTTATGCGCCTCCCATACCGTGGCCGGGGGCACCTCTGGATCAGTGTTTTCTACAAAAAAGCGTTCCATGACTATTCTGCTTTCAGCCAAAAGCGTCGGATCCGCCAAGTGTGCGTCATTCAGGCGCCAGTTTGCGGTCGACGGGCGAAAGGTCGGGGATTTAAAGGTTACAATAACAGGGGCATGGTCCGACCAAGTTATATTACCTATTGTTGCAGAGAGGAGAAGGGGGAGGTGATAGAAAGGAAGGAAAACATAATCAATACGGGAGTAAGAGGTAGTGGTGTGCGCGTAAAAGGTATAATCCCTGTCTGTGGGGTGAAGAGCCCTCCAACAGTCCACCAAACGTGAGGAGTGCAGTGTTTGCGAGATAGACTGGAGAATGTTCGTCGGGAGGGAGGAGCGCCCCGTAGAGGTGTCGACCGATGGGTGAAGAGGAATGTTAAAGTCGCCCCCCAGGATCAACGTGCCCTCAGAGAAGGCCTGCAGTTTTCTTAAAAGTTTGGTGAGAAAGCGGTGTTGTGCCTTGTTGGGAGCATACACATTTGCAAATGTAAACATCTGTCCTGCAATCTGGCCTTTCGTAAACACAAACCTGCCACTGTCATCTGTCAGCGTGGCCGTCTCCCGGTAAGGGACCGATTTGTGAAAAAGAATGGCTGTACCTTTTGATTTAGAGCCCGGTGTGTCGCTAAACAAACCAGTCGGGTAATGAGAGTCAGCGAAGCGAGGTCTATCCCCCCTGCGGAAATGAGTTTCCTGCACGAACACCACTGAGGCCCGGTGTCTGCGGAAATCAGTCAGAGCAGTGGAACGCCTCTCCGGGATATTTAAACCCCTAGCATTAATGGATAGGAGAACCAGGGATGCCTGTTTAAGCGCCATGGAGAAGCTCAAGGAGGAAAGAGTCACAAGTAGTGCAAGTGAAAGAGTGCGTGCCCTTTCAGGGGGGGGTCAACAGGGGAATACAACAACAACTATTTACAGGCAAGAGGCACAGGTGTAGGGGAGGTGCTACACCACTCACCGAGGCAGCCGCCACAGACGAGGGTAGCACCCACCCGGGGGAATAGGGAAGGGGAAAAACACTCAACCTCAGAAAAAGCGGAGACGCGGCTCGGCAGCCGGTCAAACGACCATCAGGATCGCACGACAAACAGTCGTACGAAAACGAGAGTCCAAATGCGACAGGGAGCGGGTGTCGCACCGACCCAAGTGATCAAACATGATAAAACATATGTTAACCAGCAAGTAGCATAAAGAAAAGGCAAAGAATATGCAGCACTTTAAATAAACCAGCAAAGGATATTGACGCCGCCTCGTGCCTGGAGGACGCGAGGTCCGTTCTTGGCAACTTCCCATCGGGACTGTCGAGTCAGCGGGTTGGCGCCTGCGTGAAGCCAGTCCAGCAACGGTCCATAGACCAAACAGTTAATGTGAGTCCCGGAGTCTAAAACCCGCTTACACCCCTCAATCCGGATCGAGGGCTCCAGGATGTCATCTGTGCGCTTCTATAAAAGACAAAGTCCCGGTGAGGGAGGCACGGGCGGCTAGTGTAGGGGGACTTCTTGGGAAAAACCTTTAAGCGATCAGGGCGCCCAAAAACCCCCCGGTCCAAGACCACGTGTGTGGGTCCCCACACACCGAGCAGCAAAGTCCAGCGAGAAGACGAGCTAGTGTGGGACCCATCAGCCATGACGGTCAAATATAGACAACACGGGCCGTTATCCATCTTTAAAAGGGATAGAGATTCAGCCAACAGCTCCGGCTCTCCTCGGGGTCTGAGAGCCAGTCCTCGGGGGATGCTGAGGGAGACCCTGCCGGGGTGGACGTCCGCGCGGCGTGGAGTATAGGGCCAGGGGGTCCAGCCAGTGAAGTTGAATGGGTGGGAGTTGTAAGTCCGCCAATAATGGAGGTATGTCTTCTGCCACGGACACCAGATATGGACCCGCCGGCGTCGTCACCACCAGCCCAATAGGCACGTTCCACCTGTAGCGGATCTTTTGGGCTATCAGTTGACCCGTAAGAGGTTTCAAGGCCCTTCTGTAGGCCAAAGTGGCCGGTGAGAGGTCAGGATAAAGCTGCAGCGGTGATCCTTCATACGAGAACTGTGTCGAGTTCCGCGAATAGCGTAATAAATCCTCTTTAAGGCTGAAGTTGGCAAGGCAGCAAACAACGTCTCGTGGCGGGCCCCCCGGGGGACCCCGTGGGCGAAGGGCTCTGTGTGCTCGTACATAATCAATCCTGGTGTCAGCGGGTCGTTCCAATAAAGAGTTAAAAATAGTGGTGAGCGCCAGTCGAAGTTCGTCTGGGGATTCTTCGGTGTCTGGGAGGCCCCTGAGGCGCAGGTTGTTTCGGCGGCCCCTGTTATCCAGATCCATTAGGTGCTGCGCCATGCTTCTCATTTGGGCTGAGCGGAGATCTAGCAAGTCTGACGTAGCGGTCTGGGCAAGCCTTGCCGTGTCATTATCTGCCTCCAAAGACGCAACCCTGTCATGTAGGCCCTGGACATCCGTCCTTATGTGATGCAATTCCGCCATTATGGAGTTCTGTAGCGCCTGTATGTCCGCACGTGTGGGGAGAGCCCGCAATAACTCACCCCACGTGGCTGGGTCTTCTGCCTGGGCACTGGCAGGGGATCTCGGCGGGGTTGCGTCCTCCATGTGTCCCGGGGCGGCGGGGAGACCGCATGCGGATCCGCGGCAGATCCACCACAGGCCCCGGCGTCACTGCGGCCTCCGGTAGTACCTCCGGCGGAAGTAAAAAAGAGCGCAAATTCGAGGCGCCGCTACACCGCACACTCTCCTGCGGCTTCTTGGTGGTCGAGGGCTTATTTATTTTCCCCATTATGACGGCTGGAGTGCTGGGGTGAGGCTGGATGGTGCTGGTCAGTGCGGAGCTCCCAAATCAAGCGGCCATCGCGATCGGCAGCCAAGCCACGCCCCCCGGATCAGCGTTTGTTAGTCCTCTCGGTTGACGCTGAAAAAGCGTTTGACCGAGTGGACTGGTCTTATCTTTTTCGGATGTTGGAGAGGATGGGATTTGGTGATCGATGGTGTTCGTGGTTGCGGGCGCTGTATGACTGCCCTCAGCCACGAGTGCGGGTTAATGGCAGACAATCGACTCCGTTGACGATACATAATGGGACTCGACAGGGGTGCCCTCTGTCCCCTCTCCTGTTCCTGCTGTATCTGGAACCCCTATTGCAAGCGAATAGAGATAATCTGGCGATTCGAGGAGTAACTGTTCCAGGACAGGAGCTCAAGGTGGCCGCATTTGCTGATGACCTGTTGTTCACCTTGACGGATCCCCTTTCATCGGTGTCGGCTTTGATGACGGAATTAGATGCGTTCGCAGCTTTCTCAGGATATAAAATTAACATGCTGAAGAGTGAGTTTTTAGGGGTAAACCTTTCACGAGACGTGACTGAGAGTATTCATCATACCTATGGAATGCGGTGGGTTCCGGAGGGACTTAAATATTTAGGAAAACGCTTATCGTCGGACCTAGACAAATTATTTCAGTTGAATTACGTTTCTCTGTTGCAACAGATCAAGGGGGACGTACGTAACTGGAACTTACCCCATATTTCATGGTTGGGAAGGATCAATGTCTTACGGATGAATATATTACCTCGACTGTTATATTTGTTCCAAACCCTCCCTATTACTGTACCTCAGACATTTTTCTCTGCTTTGCGACAGACATTTACAGGCTATCTTACAGTGAATTGACAAGACCGGTGGGAAGGGGTGGTCTGGGCCTGCCCCATGCTTATTTTTACTATCTAGCAGCGGTTTTTTCTATACTATACGGCTTGGCCAAAGGAACGATGGGTAAGCTTTGGGAAAATGTGTTACAGGCAGGAATTGCTTGGCCATTGTCCTCCTTGCCCTGGCAGTCGGCACCGCTGGCAAACCTGGGGCTTCGGTCACACCCGCTACTGAGCACACTGCTAAGGCTGTGGAGGAAACATGGAGTGGCGTTAGGACTGACTACACTGACTTCCCGCTTGACACCTTTGACTCACAATCCCCTGTTCCCACCGGGACTGACCCCGACATTTTTGGAAGGGTTACTACCAAAACCGTATATACCGCTAGAAGCAGTAGTGGAAGACGACAGATTGCTCCCCCTGGACCGATTGGTGGCCCCAGAAATAGCGAACAAGTCTATGGTAAAGTTCCAATATGCCCAACTAAGTCACTTTATTCGCTCTACTACGTGGTTGACAGAGGGGTTGCCTCCATTGGCCCCCTTTGAGATCTTCTGTACCGATAAGAATAGATATGGACATATTGTCTCGAATCTTTATTCATACATAATGAGAGGGGCCTATAAAATTGATTCTCCGTTGCTTCTTAAGTGGGAAACAGATTTAGGAGTAGATATTTCGGCTGAGGAATGGTCCAGGGCTTTCGAACTTACATAGTTTGCGTCCAGCAGTCAGGCGCTTCGTGAATCGAATTGTAAATTGTTTATGAGATGGTATCTTACCCCGTCTGTTTTACATGCTATGGATCCATTGTTGCCTGATATCTGTTGGAGGTGTAAAGTGGCCAGAGGTAACTATGTCCACATATGGTGGATTTGCCCAAAAATTCAAAACTTCTGGTCAGACGTTGCACACCAGATATCGCGTTTAGGGGGCCTGGAAGTGGAATTTACTCCCTCTGCCTATTTGCTTAATGTACTGCCCTTTTCGATGCTCTCCTTTAAAAACTCGCTTCTGGCAATTCTGTTAACCGCAGCGAGGGCACTGATTCCGTTATATTGGAGGAGGGAATGTGCACCCACCGTCAGGGATTGGGTTCTGAGGGTGGAGGGGGTCAGAGCTTTAGAAGAAGCGCACTACAATAGTTTGGGTAAATATGAGGAATTTTATGCGATCTGGCGTCCATGGTCCTCGAACCTTTGCTCAATAACGGTCTCAGACAGGCCACCGGTGGGGGAACAAGAGGTCTCGTAAAGATAATCGACCGGTTATGGAGGGGCAGAGGTGAATTTAGATCCGAGCCTGGGCTGTGTTGTCTTGACATACCATTCTGGTACTAGCTTTACTGCTGTTTATTTAAGGATACGATGATCACCTTTTTAGTTAGAGTTAATTTAGAATTTGTTATATTATAAAATTTCAGCACTGTTTATGACCAAGAGGCACTTTGATTGTATTCTACATTATTGTGACAATATTGTCTCTTATGCGACTTGTATTTTATACTTTGCCAATAAAAATATTTTACACAAAAAAAAAAAAGCTTTCTGAATAGAAGAACTGACACAAAATTGCACCGTATGTTGAAATTCAACATTCGGTGCACTTCTGTGGCATGTAAGTCATTTATTGAATAACCCCTAGTATTGGCAGAAGAGTCACTGAGATCATCTCATTTCATGCTACTGGATTGCACGTGTGCTTGGTGTGTATATGTCTCAGTATGTCATTTCCTTCTTGAATTCCAGTGTCCTTATGTAGAATAACAAAATAGAAAATGCTTCTAAACATATATTTCTATAGTTATTTGTATTTATCTAATGTGTATGGTTCCTGCCTCACTGCATACATGTATGTCAAAGATATGCCTTTCAGTCCTTGGTTTTTATTCTACTTGATTGCATGAAAAGACTATACAATGCACTTACCCCTTTACCAATGATTGGTGCAAAGAATTCAATCACCTCGATACATAATTAGTGAAATAAATTACAAGGCATGACCTTTTCACCGATATCCATTCTGGTAAGTAGGCCTGAGACTTTTCATTAGGCATTATTCATCAAGTGACAAATGCAGGGATGCCAAATATAATGTTAAGAGATGTCATTGGCTCTCCATTTTCACATCGGGGTCAACAATGTCTGAAGACCTCATCTGCGAACAGTGCTACATGTAGGGCTATTTAATAAATACAGAGACAATGCTAAGCTGTGCAGTGTAATGTTACATCTGGGGGAACTATATAAAGATACTTTCAAGCAAAAATAAAATGTAACAGGTGCCGATACACTGATTACAATAATAAATGCAGATGTCTCATTTATCGCAGGAGCTTAAATTGCGTTACATCAGTACTATGTCAGTAAAAGTCCTCCCTGTAGAGTCATTATAGTAGAAAACAAATAGGCACACATGTTTCCAAAGGAGTTACTCGTTCTAATAAATATAAATCATAGAAAAAAAAATTGAAAAATGAGTCATGGGAGATAATTTGCTTAAAAGAACCATGACTACACATTGTGTTATTAACATGAATTATAAAAATGAATATAAACAAATTCATCAAAGAAAGCAATTGCAACTATCTAAAATGCTTAACCCATTCGTGCTGAGCCACTTTAATTACTTGTGTAGAGAATTTCATGCAATACCCCCTCATGGAAAGGATTGTTGAACATCTAAAAACACATAGATTACAGGATCAGAAACAACATGGGTTTACCTCAGGGAGATCATGCCAAACTAATCTTATTGATTTTTTTGATTGGGTAACAAAAATAATAGACACAAGTGGTGCAGTAGACATTGCTTATTTAGATTTCAGTAAGGCTTTTGATACTGTTCCGCATAGAAGGCTTATCAATAAATTGCAATCTTTGAGCTTGGATTCCAATATTGTTGAATGGATTAGGCAGTGGCTGAGTGACAGGCAACAGAGGGTTGTGGTAAATGGAGTTTATTCGGCGCAAGGTCTTGTTACCAGTGGGGTACCTCAGGGGTCAGTACTTGGACCCATTCTCTTTAATATTTTTATTAGTGATATTGCAGAAGGTATTAATGGAAAAGTATGTCTTTTTGCTGATGACACAAAGATTTGCAACAGGGTTGACGTTCCTGGAGGGATCAGCCAAATGACAAATGATTTAGGTAAACTAAAAAAATGGTCGGAGTTGTGGCGGAGTTTTAATGTGGATAAGAGCAAGATAATGCACCTGGGACGTAAAAACCCAAGGGCTGAATATAGAATATTTGATACAGTCCTAACCTCAACATCTGAGGAAAGGGATTTAGGGGTCATTATTTCAGAGGATCTAAGGGTAAGTAGTCAATGTAATAGAGCAGCAGGAAATGCTAGCAGAATGCTTGGTTGTGTAGGGAGAGGTATTAGCAGTAGGAAAAGGGAAGTGCTCATGCCACTGTACAGAGCACTGGTGAGACCTCACTTGGAGTACTGTGTGCAGTACTGGAGACCGTATCTCCAAAAGGATATAGACATCTTAGAGAGAGTTCAGAGAAGGGCTACTAAAATGGTGTATGGCTTGAAGGAGAAAAGTTACCAGGAAAGGCTTAATGATCTTAACATGTACAGCTTGGAAAAAAGACGAGACAGAGGAGATATGATAGAAACATTTAAATACGTAAAGGGAATCCAGAAGGTAGAGGAAGGGAGTATATTTAAAAGGAAACAAAATAGCAAAACAAGAGGACATAGTCTTAGATTAGAGGGGCAAAGGTTTAAAAGTAACATCAGGAAGCATTATTTTACTGAGAGGGTGGTGGATACATGGAACAGTCTTCCAGTAGAAGTGGTAGAGGCCAAAACAGTAATTGAATTTAAGCAAGCATGGGATAGGCATAAGGCTATCCTAAACAAAAGATAAATCCAGGTAAAGTATCCATGTAATTGGGCAGACTAGATGGGCCGAAAGGTTCTTATCTGCCGACATTTTTCTATGTTTCTATGTTTCTATGTTTCTATGACTGTAAAAAGCTGATACTTGACGTGTATTGTGTATGTATATTAGGGATGAGCTGTTCGGTTCGATGTGTTCGGAGTTCGATTCGAACATCGCCAGTTCAGATGTTCGCGAACTACGAACATTTCCGCGTGTTCACTGCATGTTCGCCCACAATGCACCACAGTGGACCACAATGCACTTTTTCCACTGTCCTGAAGCTTGTAATTGGCTACAGCCTGCACCTAACCACAGTTTAGGTGCAAGACAGGTGCAAGAATATGCCAATCACGGCTCAGAGTCCTGATTGGGCAAATTTTGCCCAATCATGGGCTCACAGAGCTAAGTCCCGCAGCACACTATATAAGGCTTCACACAGCCCACCCAGCACGTGTTTTTCTGCAGGAGTGAGAGGAGATTGTTCTGTCAGTGTGTCTTCTCACTACCAGTGACAGCTATTGGGGGGTCTCACTTGTTGCAGATATCTGGAAATTGTGGAAAGTGTGTCTTCTTCTCAGTCAGTGACAGGAGCAATTTGGGGGGCTCACTTGTTGCAGATATCTGGGAATTGGTGGTGGAAAGTGTGTCTTCTCAGTCAGTGACAGCAGCAATTTGGGGGCTCACTTGTTGCAGATATCTGGGAATTGGTGGCGGAAAGTGTGTCTTCTCAGTCAGTGACAGCAGCAATTTGGGGGGGCTCACATGTTGCAGATATCTGGGAATTGGTGGTGAAAGTAAGTCTTCTCAGTCACTGACAGTCAGCTATCAGGGGGGTGTCACATACTTCCATAAAATTTCTGTGAATTGTAATCCGTGTCTTCTCAGTCACTGACAGTCAGCTATCAGGGGGTGTCACATACTGTACTTCTAGCAGATTTCTGCGAATTGTAATCTGTGTCTTGTCACACTGCCACCCATCAGGGGGGCTCACTGATTTATAGGAGGTTCCTGGGAATTGTAATTTGTGTCTTGTCACTGCCACCCATCAGGGGGTCTCACTGATTTATAGGAGGTTCCTGGGAATTGCGATCTGTGTCTTGTCACTGCCACCCATCAAGGGGGCTCACTGATTTATAGGAGGTTCCTGGGAATTGTAATTTGTATCTTGTCACTGCCACCATCAGGGGGTCTCACTGATTTATAGGAGGTTCCTGGGAATTGCGATCTGTGTCTTGTCACTGCCACCCATCAAGGGGGCTCACTGATTTATAGGAGGTTCCTGGGAATTGTAATTTGTATCTTGTCACTGCCACCCATCAGGGGGGCTCACTGATTTATAGGAGGTTCCTGGGAATTGTAATTTGTATCTTGTCACTGCCACCCATCAGGGGGTCTCACAGATTTATAGGAGGTTTCTGGGAATTGTAATCTGTGTCTCGTCACTGGCTGCCAGCTATCAGGGTGTCTCACTGAGTTTTACCAGAGTTCTGCATATCTCCAATTTTTATAACAGAGTTGAATCAGAGTTCTGTATATCTTTAATCTATATATCACTCACCATGTCAGAAAGACCAAAAAGGACAGGCAGACGCTCCCAGACACAGACAAGAGGGCAAGCAGCCTCTGTGTCGGGAGGCTGTGCCTCTGGTCGTTGTGGACGTGGTGCATCCTCTGCAGGGGCACGCTTGTCCTTTCTAACTGGTGCTGGCCATCTTAAGCAGCAGCAACATACAGAGGATTTGGTGGATTTTCTAACCAGGCCATCCTCATCCTCCGAGTCCTCTGCCAGCCAGGCTTGTAGTGCTTTACAGTCCACCTCCGCTGCTAAAGCATCTAATGCAGCCTCCATGTCCACAGCTACTCCTGCCGTAGCCTAACTATCACACACAAAGGAGTCAGCTGAATTGTTTGACTACAATGACAGTGACATGCTGCTTGAGGATGCGCTGCAACTACAGTGCTCTGATTCAATCTCTGAGGTTGAGGAAGGGAATATAATCAACCTAGAGGAAGGGGGTGCCAGTGATGACCAACAAATAACTGGCACTCATGTTGCCCCAGCAGCTGCAGCATACTGCCAAGGTTGCTCCAGTGACGAGGAGATAGGGGGTGATGACGATGATGAGGTCACTGACTCCACCTGGGTGCCTGATCAAACAGAGGAGTCAATTGAGGAGGAGGCACAACAAACACGAGGCACAATGTCCTCTATGACCAACCATAGCCAGTCCAAGGAATCAGATGTCAGAGGTGCTCAGGTGCAGAGCGCTGTTGTCTCCCTTCTGTGAATTTGCTGAATGTGCTGTACCAAAGTGGCAGGTTCCAAACCGCCATTTCTTTTCACGGAAGGCCATTCCAGCACTATACCAGCACGTGGAAGACAATGTTATCAAGTCATTGGGAAAGGCAGTCAGCATCAAGGTGCACATGACTTTAGACACGTGGTCCAGCAAGCATGGACAGGGCCGTTACATTTCCTTCACAGAACACTGGGTAACTCTGATTGCAGCTGGGAGGGATCCAAGACGGGGCTCTGTGCTGGAGCTTGTTCATCCACCACGCCACCAGAAAGCTGCTTGTATGCTCCACCACCACCTCTCCCTCTTCCTCCTCCTCTTCCTTCTCTGTCTCTGGCAAAGTGGCAGTTAAACTGACGCGTGACAGGGGCTATGCAATGGCTCAAGCAAAAATATGCCATACTGGTTTGTTTAGGGGACAGGAGCCACACTGGGCCAGAAATTCTGTCAGCTCTGCAGGGGCAGGTGCAGAGATGGTTAACCCCACGCCAGCTTCAGCTGGGAATGGTCGTCTGTGATAATGGCAGCAACCTTCTCTCCGTCCTACACCAGGGTAAGTTGACGCATGTACCATGCCTAGCACACGTCCTAAATCTGGTGGTACAGCGTTTCCTAACCAGGTACTCAGGGCTGGCAGAGCTTCTCAGCCAGGCCAGAAAAGTATGCAGCCACTTCAGACGGTCATTCCCAGCAAGCGTTCGCCTGGCAGAAATTCAAAGAGAATTCCACCTTCCCACAAACCGTCTGATCTGTGACATGCCCACCAGGTGGAACTCGACATTAGCAATGCTGCAGCATCTGCACAAGCAGCAGAGGGCCATCAACGAGTACCTGTGTTAGTATGGCACAAGGACAGGTTCAGGACAACTTGTTTTTTCCCCCCGCAGTGGCTGATGATCAAGGAAGCATGCACTGTACTGTCACCATTTGAGGAGGCAACGAGGATGGTGAGCACGGACAGTGCATGCATCAGTGACATAATTCCTTTAGTGTTCTTGCTGGAGCACACTCAGCGGGGAATTATAGATGTGGCACTAGAGGCAGAGCAGCAGGAGGAAGAGGAGGCCTTCCCTAGCTCTCAAGGCCCCAGTCTTTCCGCAGGCAGCATTCCTGCGGGTCCTCAGCTCAGACAGGAAGAGGATGAGGAGGAGGAATATTTAAGTAGTGGGGGCATTGAAGGTGGGGATTCCTCAAGGGAGGTTTTTGTGTGCCTAGGAACCCAAGGACTAGTACATGGCTGGGAGTAGGAAGTGCACGATGGGGTCATCCTCATTGACCAGGAAGACTCAGAAGCTAATGCCACCTCCAACCTACGCTGTAGGGATGTGCACCGATTTTTTTTTCGGTTCGATTCGATTTTTCGCATTTTTAAACTTTTCGATTCGGCTCGTTTCGACTGCTTTCTGTTTCGATTCGGTTCGGCTCGATTCGTTTTTTGGGTACATTTATTTTTCGGAATATCGACCATTTTTCGTATTTTCGGGTCACTTTACTAGGTTTCTGTATCGACTTTTCGTTATTTCGGAAATTTTCGTTTTTTAGGAATTGTACATGGTTTTCGGTATATTTCGACTATTTTTCGTATTTTCGTGTCACTTTGCTCGTTTTTTGGTTATCGGCTTTTCGCTATTTCGGAAATTTTCGGTTTTTTCGGAACATCTGTTCTCCTCGTTTCAAAGCTGTCTAACTCTATTGCCCCAGCAGTCCAGCACATGCATTTTCCCCAGCACATGGATTTGCCCCAGCTCATGGATTTGCCCCAGCTCATGGATTTGCCCCAGCTCATGGATTTGCCCCAGCTCATAGGATATTGCCCCAGCTCATGGATTTGCCCCAGCACATGGATTTGCCCCAGCTCATGGATTTGCCCCAGCTCATGGATTTGCCCCAGCTCATAGGATATTGCCCCAGCTCATGGATTTGCCCCAGCACATGGATTTGCCCCAGCACATGGATTTGCCCCAGCTCATGGATTTGCCCCAGCTCACAGGATATTGCCCCAGCTCACGGATTTGCCCCAGCACATTGATTTGCCCCAGCACATGGATTTGCCCCAGCACATAGGATATTGCCCCAGCTCACACATGGATTTGCCCCAGCTCATGGATTTGCCCCAGCACATGGATTTGCCCCAGCACATGGATTTGCCCCAGCTCATAGGACATTGCCCCAGCTCACGGATTTGCCCCAGCACATTGATTTGCCCCAGCACATTGATTTGCCCCAGCACATGGATTTGCCCCTGCTCATGGATTTGCCCCAGCACATGGATTTGCCCCAGCTCATAGGATATTGCCCCAGCTCACACATGGATTTGCCCCAGCTCATAGGATATTGCCTCAGCACATGGATTTGCCCCAGCACATGGATGCCCCAGCTCATGAATTTGCCCCAGCACATGGATTTGCCCCAGCTCATGGATTTGCCCCAGCACATGGATTTGCCCCAGCACATAGGATATTGCCCCAGCTCACACATGGATTTGCCCCAGCTCATAGGATATTGCCCCAGCACATGGATTTGCCCCAGCACATGGATGCCCCAGCTCATGGATTTGCCCCAGCACATGGATTTGCCCCAGCACATGGATTTGCCCCAGCACATGGATGCCACAGCTCATGGATTTGCCCCAGCACATGGATTTGCCCCAGCACATGGATGCCCCAGCTCGTGGATTTGCCCCAGCACATTGATTTGCCCCAGCACATGGATTTGCCCCAGCACATGGATTTGCCCCAGCACATAGGATATTGCCCCAGCTCACACATGGATTTGCCCCAGCTCATGGATTTGCCCCAGCACATGGATTTGCCCCAGCACATGGATTTGCCCCAGCTCATAGGATATTGCCCCAGCTCACGAATTTGCCCCAGCACATTGATTTGCCCCAGCACATTGATTTGCCCCAGCACATTGATTTGCCCCAGCACATGGATTTGCCCCAGCACATGGATTTGCCCCAGCTCATGGATTTGCCCCAGCACATGGATTTGCCCCAGCACATGGATTTGCCCCAGCTCATTGATTTGCCCCAGCACATTGATTTGCCCCAGCACATGGATTTGCCCCAGCTCATGGATTTGCCCCAGCACATGGATTTGCCCCAGCACATGGATTTGCCCCAGCTCATTGATTTGCCCCAGCACATTTACAAAAGACAAAATTTACAGAATCAGCGATATAACCGATAATAGTTAAATAAACGATGTTCAGAATTACCGAAATGGAACCGAAATCCCGAATGGAACCGAAATCATGAATAGAGGGAAAATAAATTTCGATTTTGACACATTTCAAGTCCATTCGAAAATTCAGAAAAATTTTCGATTTGGCTCAGAAAATTTTTCGTTTTTTCGGAAAGTCTGTTCTCGTTTCAAAGCAATAGATTTCGATTTTACACATTTCAAGTCCATTCGAAAATTCCGAAAATTTTTCGATTCGGCTCGGAAAACATTTCGGATTCGACTTTTTCGGATCTAAAAAATTTCGGAATTTCGGCCGCATCGAAAGACCCGAATCGGGAAATTTCGTGAAAATTCCGAAATTCCGAAACCCGAAACGCACATCCCTACTACGCTGCACGGGCTCCCTTATCCTGTAAAGCCTGGTAAAGGACCCCAGGATTCGTGCTATCAAGGAGAGGGATCATTACTGGTTGGCAAGCCATCTTGATCCATGATTAGGGATGAGCCAAACACCCCCGTGTTCGGTTCGCATTCGAACTCGAACAATTTAAAAAGTTCGAGTTCGAACTCGAACCGAACTCAATGCAAGTCAATGGGAGTCAAAAGTTTGGTTTTTAGAGTGCCCTCCAAGAGGTCATATATGCAAGATATTTGCCATAAAAGGTGTATGGGGGATCCTGATAGTGCCCTGGGGGACAGGAAACAAGGACAAAAAGTTTTAAAAAAGCCGTTATTTTATGGAAACTCACTGTTCCTTTCATAAGGGTTAAAAATAAAAATTCCTTCAAATATCGTGCCTAGGAGGTCCCCATAACCTGCCCATGAAGTGGCGGATTTGTAGGATGTATAGAAACATTGCCATCAGAGACCCACACACGACACCTAGCCACCCTTAAGGGGTTAAAATGCACAGGGACTGGCTACTATCCTGTTAGATGAGGGACCATATGGTGCAGGACTACCTAGGGGCAAGGGCAGACCTGGATACCTTTCCAGCAGATGATCCACTGGCTTACTGTGTGTTGAGATTGGATCACTGGCCAGAATTTAGCCAATATGCTATGCAGCTACTAGTTTGCTCTTCATCCAGCGTGCTCTCTGAAAGGACGTTCAGTGCCGCTTTAGGTTTTGTCACAGACAAAAAAGTGCGTCTGTCCACCGACTCTGTAGACCGGCTGACATTTATAAAAATGAATCAGTCCTGGATCAGCAGCTATCAATCCCCTGATGCTGACGTAATGGAATAGATCAGGGATCTCTTCTGCATTCACAAAACCTCCACCATTGCACTCTTCCACAATGCCACAAAGGGGTTACGGTGGGAAGACACTTGCTGCCACCAAAGGCACAATATTTGGGTGCACTGATGCCTGTACCATATTCATATCATTTTAATATTGGACCGCAGGGTCCAACCCTGCACTCTTCCACAATACCACAAAAGGGTTACAGTATGAAGGCACTTGCTGCCACCAAAGGCACAATATTTGGGTGCACTGCCACTGACGTCTATATTACCAGATTCATATAATTTTAATATTGGACCGCAGGGTCCAACCCTGCACTCTTCCACAATACCACAGAGGGGTTACGGTGTGACGGCACTGTTGCCGACACTAAAGGCCCATTTTTAAAGCACCTATTGTTACTTTCATCCAAAGCCTGCATAAGTTTCACCATAATTTAGCCAAAAAATCACTAAACTTGTTCTGCGTGTCCTAAAACGTCTCTCTTCATACAGACTGCCGCCCCAAGCAGTTGTTTATGAATAGATTAAAGGAAAACCGTTTACCGTCATTTGAAATGTCATTTTTTTGTTTTTAAATGTTTCTATACATCCTACAAATCTGCCACTTCACGAGCCGGTTATGGGGACCTCCTAGGCACGATATTTGAAGGAATTTTTCGTTTTTATTTTTAACCCTTATTTCATGGAAAACTCACTGTTCCTTTAAAAATGTTTTTTTTTTTACTTTTTTCCCTTGTTTCCTGTCTCCCAGGGCACTACCCAGACCCCCATACACCTTTTATGGAAAATATCCTGCATATATGCCCTCTTGGAGGACACTCTAAAATTTGAACTTTCACGTCCCATTGACTTGCATTGAGTTCGGTTCGTGTTCGAGCTCGAACTCGAACTTTTGAAATTGTTCAAGTTCGAATGCGAACCGAACACGGTGGCGTTCAGCTCATCCCTAATGTATATCTATCTATCTAGATAAACCAAGCTAACCAAAGTAAAAAAGTAACCTCTCTAACTAGCTAACATCTATTTGGTTATATATACACATACAGTATGTAATTTAATATATATATAACACAAATTTTATTGTAGCAGCAACATTTCAGTCCTCCAGTGACTTTTCTCAAGCTCATCTTGGGAAAAGTCTCTGGGGGACTGAAACATGGCGAGGCATTCTCTTTTTTTCCGTGTTTTCAGGTGGTATAAAGCACCAGAGCAAATACACATGGGAGTACTCGTATATATGCACACACATATACAGTATATGTATATATACCTTCATGTGTCTACATATATATCATCTTCAACCTAGCATAGAATTAACCCTTTGACCATCAATTTATATAAATACACACTCATTAACTGGATCTTTATTTTAACAAGTAATGCTAAATAGATAGCATTCCAAGTTAAATTCTACTGTCCCTAGAGGTCTCATTATGCATCAAGCCTCCAACCTGGAATAATCTCCTGGTCCCTGTCATCTAAAGGGTGGTGTGTATATTCTAACGTTCAGGCTTTAGTTTTAGGGGGTTCAGTTAGCGGAATTTAGAGTTAATTTAGGGATAATTGAGAGAGGAAATTAGGCCCACAGACTATGCAATTCACGTGCTATTCAAGTGCTATGCAAACAATTGAAGATGGGCTGATCTTGGCTTTCCAGGCAGAAATGCTACCATATTGCATCACACCCCAAGTCTAAGACCACTGGAACACAATGACAATTATTTTTCCAGTCATGTCTGTTCTGGGGTGCTAGGACATATATTGAAGATAGAAGGGTCTAAAGACAACCCAAATGTTCACTTACACGTCCTTCCCAGCTGTATTGGAATTAGGAGCTTTAATAACACAACCCCCCCCCCCCAGTTACTTTTTACCTGGAAAGATAACACCTTTCACCATGGGTGTTAAAGAGCACGTAAATGTGGCAGACGATTTTTGGGAAATGTTGCCTGTATTCAGCAGTTAAATGGGCATATTTACTGATTCTAACACTCAGGAGGTAAATTATACCCCAGAGCGTAGTATTATTGGACAAATCAGGTTATTATTTCTCCAAAAATACACATTAATATCAGGATTTTTCCAGAGAAAAATTTGCATTACGAAGGATATGTTGAACATGTCCTCTAAAATTAGAAAGGAAACCAGGGACATGTCCCACACATATCCTCCACATTGAATCACAGTTGTCTATATACATTATGTAAAGATTTCCCATACAATATATATTCCTTTGGTTCTCTACAAACACAAATCATTTTTTTTTTCTTTCTGTTGTTATTAGGATTAGGAGTGTTTATTACAGAAATAGCAAAAAGAAAATTCTACAAGGGAGACTAATATGACTTCAGTCCTTCACAGAATCAATAAATGAGCACCTCCACGTACTCCTTTGACTTACTATCAGCTTTTGTAAGTTTATAAAGGTTCTGTCAGCCATGAGAAGATTCCAAATTATTTAAAATAATCATTTTGCAAGATACACAGCTTAAATTTAAGCCTATATTAGCAGATGTGATGATACAAGGAGAATTGGTAAAGCCACTTTAGGAATACGCATTCCATATTTATGCACTTACTTACTACGGATGAGGGTATATGTCCCTTCTGGTAACAGTTTTAATAGTTGTTGATTAGTCCTCTGCATCAGTATCTTTCTGCAACAAGCACAAGCCTATTTCCTGCTGATGAGGGCTAACAAGTCCAAAACACCTGTTGAAGAGTTGTTTGTTACAGTCCCTTACATAGCGCCAACAGAATCCGCAGTGCATTACAATGAGGGAGTATGGACATGAGCCATAATAAAACACATAAGGAACAGACGAACCTGTCCGTAGGATAATTGCCCAATTGATACAGCACTTTATACAAGTGCTCAGCAAGACATCCCATGAATTTACAATCTCAAGGACAAAGGTAAGTGAAACAAAAGGATAGCAGGGGGAGTGTGGAGCTGGTGGCCAGAAAGAATACAGCAGGGATTGCATGGGAATGACCAGAAGCTTGGTGTCACGGATCCCTCTGCTATCTGACTAGTGGTCCCTATACGCAGGACACTCTCTACCCTTCCGATCCTTAGGTTGGTCGGCACGACTAGACAGACACAGAATACGACAGGATAGTGTAACCACAAAGAATGACACTAGAACGATACACAAGACCTTAGACTAATTAGCTCTTCCCAAGATCCTAACCAGACAAGAGGTAGTCTGATGTGTGCTTAGGGTGCCACACAGACTGACCTCAATACCAGAATTAGAAGAGTTAATGCCAATGCCAGGGGTCATACACAGAGTGGTTCGGTCGCCAATGCCAGGGGTCACACACAGAATGGTTCGTTCGCCAATGCCAGGGGTCACACACAGAATGGTTCGTTCGCCAATGCCAGGGGTCACACACAGAATGGTTCGTTTGCCAATGCCAAGGGTCATACACAGAGTGGTTCGTTTGCCAATGCCAAGGGTCATACACAGAGTGGTTCGTTTGCCAATGCCAAGGGTCATACACAGAGTGGTTCGTTTGCCAATGCCAAGGGTCATACACAGAATAGTAGTAATTGCAAAATATACAAGAGCTCTGCGGGAAGTAACTACCACGTCAGGGCACCGGTGAATAGTGAAGCTGGGTTTTAAACTCGGCGGGTCCGCGTCATCACGCCAGTCCCCGCCCCCTGGCGCCCCACGTGAGCGCAGCCGGCTGCGTTATCACTCGGCGCCTGGCCAGCGAGCAGCGAGGAAGTCGCTGCCAGGCGCCCCCTAGATCCAGCGCGGCCCGCGATACCAACGCGGTCCGTGACAGAACCCCCCCTCCACGGGCGGCCACTGGACGACCCCCAGGAGCACGAGGATGGGCCACGTAGAAGGCCTTCACCAACCGAGGCGCATGGACCTCAGCAGCCGGGAGCCAAGAACGATCCTCCGGCCCGTAGCCCACCCAGTCGACCAAATACTGCAAAGTGCCCCTGATACCCTGGCATCCAAAATGGCCCGGACTTCAAACTCCTCCTCACCCTCCACTGAGATAGGAGGAGGTGGGATACGGGCCCTGGTGTACCGATTACACAAGAGAGGTTTTAAGAGGCTCACGTGGAACACGTTGTGTATCCGGATATGGGGGGGCAATGCCAACGCATAGGAGACGGGGTTGAGTCGTCGCAAAACCTTGTAGGGGCCTATGAATCTAGGTGCCAACTTCATGGAAGGCACTAGGAGCTTGATATGGCGCGAGGAAAGCCATACCCTGTCCCCAACCTGATACACGGGTGCCTGCCTCCTGTGTCTGTCAGCCTTGGTTTTCTGGATAGCACTACTTTTCTTGAGTGCCTCCTTGACTTTCCCCCAAGTGTCCTTCAAGGACGCCAAATGTTCATCCAAAGCAGGTATCGTGGTATCCGAAAACGTAGTCGGTAACATAGGAGGATCGAAACCATACACGGTAAAGAAAGGGGAATGTCCTGTGGATTCGCTCACCGCGCTGTTCAAAGCATACTCAGCCCATGGTAGCAGGTCTGACCAGTTATCTTGCTGTTCTGAGATAAAGCACCTGAGATACTTTTCTACATTTTGATTTGCGCGTTCTGCTGCCCCGTTGGTCTGGGGGTGATAGGCCGAAGAGAAAGACAAGTCAATCCCCACATTCTTACAAAACCCTTTCCAAAATCTGGAGACAAATTGGGTGCCCCTATCGGAGACAATCCCAAGAGGAATACCATGTATGCGGACCACGTGGTTAATGAATATGGGCACCAGTTCGGCTGCCGACGGTAGTTTACGAAGAGGAACATAGTGACCCATCTTGGAGAACCGATCGATGATCGTAAGTATAATTGTGTTCCCTCTAGAATCGGGTAACTCCACTATGAAGTCCATAGCTAAGTGCGACCATGGTCGTTCTGGGATAGGCAGAGGTTGTAGCAAACCAATGGGTGCTGTTTTGGGATCTTTATGTCTTGTGCAAACCTCGCACACGGCTATGTAATCTTTAACATCTCGGCGCAATGTGGGCCACCAAAAGATTTTATTGATGCTGGACACCGTTTTGGTGATTCCCATATGCCCGGACGTTTTATTATCATGATAGAGGTTTAATATTTCTTCTCTTTCACATTCAGGTACAAAGAGTTTCGCGGGAGGTTTCCCTTCAGGGGCCGTGCCCTGCACGGTTTGCAACCTTTTCAACAAAGGAGACGAGACATTAATCGTGGTAGAGGCTATAATCCTTTCTTGGGGTACAATGGGATGCTGATCTTGGATGTTAAATTCGTAGGACTCATGCTGTCTAGATAAAGCATCTGCTTTAACGTTTCTGGACCCGGGTCTATAGGTCAGTACGTAATTAAAGCTTGAAAGAAACAACGACCATCTTGCTTGTCGGGAATTTAACCGTTTAGCATCTCCAATGTATGTGAGATTTTTATGATCGGTTATGATAAGGATGGGGTCACTAGACCCTTCCAGTAGGTATCTCCATTCTGCCAAGGCTGATATGACTGCTAACAATTCTCTGTTTCCTATGTCATAGTTCCTCTCTGCCGGGGAGAGTTTCCGGGAATAGAAGCCGCATGGATGCAAGGGTTTGTCGGGTGCTTCCCTCTGGGACAAGACTGCACCAAGACCTATTTCGGAGGCGTCAACTTCCACTTGGAATGGCAGAGTCGGATCCGGATGTCTGAGTACCGGGGCCGTAGTAAACGCTTGTTTGAGTGCTTCAAAGGCTTGACTGGCTTGGGGTGTCCATTTCTGATTCCCACCCCTTTCCTAGTCATGGCCGTGAGGGGAGATACCAAAACCGAAAAATCTTTAATGAATCTCCTATAATAATTAGTGAATCCTAGAAACCTCTGGATGGCTTTAAGCCCTTGGGGTAGAGGCCAGTCTAGGATTGCTGTGAGTTTCTTAGGATCCATCTGGAACCCCTCAGGTGTTATTATGTAGCCAAGGAAATGTACTGTCCTTATGTCAAATAAACATTTCTCTAATTTACAATACAATCCAGCCTCCAACAATTTTTTCAGTACTTTTTTCACGTGGACATGATGGGTTACGATATCAGGCGAGTATATCAGGATGTCATCCAGATATACTATGACAAATACTTGCAGGAATTCTCGTAAGGTATCATTTATGAGGTCCTGAAAAACAGCCGGCGCATTGCATAAGCCAAAAGGCATCACCAGGTACTCATAATGCCCACTTCTTGTATTAAAAGCCGTTTTCCATTCATGTCCCTCTTTAACCCTTACGAGGTTGTAAGCCCCGCGTAAATCAAGTTTGGTATAAATATTGGCCCCCTTTAGGCGATCGAACAGTTCTGCGATAAGTGGTATGGGATAGGCGTTCCTTATGGTTATCCTGTTCAAACCTCTATAATCTATACAAGGCCGCAGGTCTCCCTCTTTTTTCGATACAAAAAGAAACCTGCCCCTGCTGGGGAAGAGGACCGTCTGATGAAACCTCGCTCCAGGTTCTCCCTTATATACTCCTCCATAACGTCATTTTCTTTTTGGGACAAGGGGTATACATGTCCCCTAGGAGGCATAGTACCAGGGAGTAAATTTATAGCACAGTCGTACGGGCGGTGCGGGGTAGGACCTCAGTCCTGGACTTAGAGAAGACCTCTTTAAATCCCAAATATTGTTCAGGAACCTCTGTAGACAAAGGAGGGGCTGTGGCAACGTTGAGGCTAGCGATTACGTTGACCCTCCCCAGACAGTGCGATTGACAACGAGGACTCCAGTATTTTATGTCTCTTTGGACCCAATCAATAACCGGGTTGTGTTCTGCCAACCACGGAAACCCAAGCACGACAGGACAAGAAGGGGACTCAATGATTTGGAAACATATGTTTTCATGGTGCAATACTCCTGTTTTCATGCACACAGAAACGGTGTCGTGTGGTGATATGTGGGCAGGATAGAGGGTTTCCATCTATAGCCTCCACCATAAGAGGTCTGTCCTTGAGGACCAGAGGTATGAGACATTTAGCAGCAAACTGTTTATCCATAAAATTGCCTGAGGCCCCAGAATCCAAGAAGGCCTCAGTCTTAATGTGAACCTTGTCCCAGGTCAATGATATTGGTACCAGGATCCTGGACTTTTTTTTTTCGTTGTTTACGAAAGAGGCATAAAGAGACCCTATAACCTGGGTATTGGCTGGTCTTTGGCTTGATCTGCCACTCTCACCCCTGCTCCCCCTAGGTCTCTGAGGACATTGAAGGCGGAAGTGGTCTGCCCCGGCGCAATAGAAGCAGAGTCCCTTCTCCCTTCGTGGGCTCTCTCTGCCTCCGATATACCAGTCTTTCCTATCTGCATAGGCTCAACAACAGGTAGATCTGTTTTAACGTTTTCCTGGTTACCGGAAGCAACGGTAGTTCTGGACAATAAGGGTAAAGGAGGCAAGAGCCTTCTAGGTCTATCCCTGGGATGTCTCCTTTCCCTAATTTGATCATCCATAGCAATACAGAAGTCGATCAAGTGATCAAGAGTCTCTGGCAATTTTAGAGGAGCCAACTCGAACATAAACGCGTCGTTCAGACCTTCAGTAAAGGCCAAGGTTAGGACATCGTTCGGCCAGAGAACCTCTGAAGTCAAGGTTTTAAATTCTATTGCGTATTCAGAGACCCTCCTATTACCTTGTTTAATGTGAAATAATGACCTCCCCGCATTAGTAGCCCTTCTAGAGGGGTCAAAGGTGCGTTTAAGCTCTGAGGTAAAACCCTCATAATCGTATATGATGGGTTTCTTGTTCTCCCACAAGGGAGTAGCCCACAATAAAGCCTTCTCCGTTAAATGACTAATTAGATAGCCCACCTTAGCTTTATCTGACATACATGATCCGGGGTTGTTCTCGAACAAAATTTCCAGTTGGGTCAGAAAGCCCCGGCATAAGTTTGGTGTTCCATCATAGCGTACGGGTGCTTTCATACTGAGCCTACATCCCTCGGGAGAGGCCGGACTGATCCTAGGCACTACTGGGTCTGGAGGGCTTGCAGCTCCAGAACTGGATCGGTTTAACAGGGTTTGCAGGGCAAGAGCAATCTGCTCCATCCTATGGTCCTGCTCTTCTTGTCTGGCTGCAATACGTGTCAACTGATTAGAGAGGTCTGCGGGATCCATTGGCCCTGACGTAATGTCACGGATCCCTCTGCTATCTGACTAGTGGTCCCTATACGCAGGACACTCTCTACCCTTCCGATCCTTAGGTTGGTCGGCACGACTAGACAGACACAGAATACGACAGGATAGTGTAACCACAAAGAATGACACTAGAACGATACACAAGACCTTAGACTAATTAGCTCTTCCCAAGATCCTAACCAGACAAGAGGTAGTCTGATGTGTGCTTAGGGTGCCACACAGACTGACCTCAATACCAGAATTAGAAGAGTTAATGCCAATGCCAGGGGTCATACACAGAGTGGTTCGGTCGCCAATGCCAGGGGTCACACACAGAATGGTTCGTTCGCCAATGCCAGGGGTCACACACAGAATGGTTCGTTTGCCAATGCCAAGGGTCATACACAGAGTGGTTCGTTTGCCAATGCCAAGGGTCATACACAGAGTGGTTCGTTTGCCAATGCCAAGGGTCATACACAGAGTGGTTCGTTTGCCAATGCCAAGGGTCATACACAGAATAGTAGCAATTGCAAAATATACAAGAGCTCTGCGGGAAGTAACTACCACGTCAGGGCACCGGTGAATAGTGAAGCTGGGTTTTAAACTCGGCGGGTCCGCGTCATCACGCCAGTCCCCGCCCCCTGGCGCCCCACGTGAGCGCAGCCGGCTGCGTTATCACTCGGCGCCTGGCCAGCGAGCAGCGAGGAAGTCGCTGCCAGGCGCCCCCTAGATCCAGCGCGGCCCGCGATACCAACGCGGTCCGTGACACTTGGACTTGAAAAGGGTAATAGAAAAAGGTGGCAGCAGCTGGAATGAGTTTGGACCCAGGAATGGGTGGAAGGGTGGGTGGGAGTGCAGAGTGCAGATGCAGAGTTTGTTTCTCAATGCATGCCCTCACATGTGCTGGTAACAGCCTAGTTTAGAACTGCTCTGGCAAGGAGGGTGTCTGAACTGAGCTAGGTTTTTGATGTAGAAAAGCTAGAAATTGTGGAATTAATTTACGATATTGGCCCATAGTCAGAGATTTCTTAATTTTATTTATTTAATTTATAGATATAGATATTGTAGAGGTCGGCAGGGCTGGGTCCTGGATGGACAATATGTTTCACCCCTATTTGGGTTGAGGTCCCTTTAAGGGCAACCACAGGGTTAATCTTCCTGTCCAGGAAGAGGTTTAAAGCCAGCAACTCCCAGACAGGATTGTGGGAGTTAAAAGTAAAAAAAGGAAAGTAATCAGTGGAAGCTGTGTGTGTGTGTGTTCCAAAAGCAGGAGACATGCTGTGCCTTGCTGGAGAGGCTTCTACATACTGGGGAAAGGATTCCCCAGGTTTGGGACTGTTTAAAGTGCTGGTGAGCCACCATTATTTTTCTGTATATTTGTGCTGAAGATCAGGACTTTGCTTTAATTTCACTGAACCCAAGCGTGTACTTATTATGTTGCCTTTTTGACTTCCCTGAAAGGGTGAATAAAGCTGTTTTGTTTGTGAAAGACATTGTGCACGTGCTCTGTGGGCCCCCAAACGTCACAACTGGTGTTTTGAATGCGGGCAATTTGCTACCCCTCACACGCCAAGCAAGAGGAATGTTTGTGAAAAAAAAACCTGACATTTTTAAAGGACAGTGTTCTGATTGCATGTCCTGGGCTAAGGCTGCACTGAAGTCCACAGCTATGGAGGAGCTGGTTAAGCAGATCGTCTTTGTCAATGTGCAGGCCCAGACTCGCCATGAAGAGGCAATGGCTCAGCAGCAACAAGCCCTGGCACAGACTGTTACTGCCCAACAACAAAGCACCCATTTGCTGGCTGCACAACTTGCAGCACAGCAGGTAGCCACACAGATGCAGAGCAATGCCCTGCGGGAGGCCATACAGCAACTTGCACCTGGACGTGATCAAGCAGTGGTCACTGCTGGTAACCATGTCTCCATAAGGGCCAGTCACTTCCTGCAAAAGCTGTCTCCCAGTGACGATGTGGAAGCATTTCCCACCACGTTTGAAAGGACTGCTGAGAGAGAGGGGTGGCCCCAAGACCAATGGGCCGGTCTCATTGCCCCTCAAAAGGAATATTTTGACATGCCCCTCGAAGATGCAAAGAATTATGACCGGCTGAAAGCTGAGGTTCTGGCCCGCCTTGGGGTAACTGTTGCTGTCCGGGCTCAACGTGTTCACTGCTGGAAGTACTGCCCTGACCTGAGAAGCTTAAAAATGCGTTGTGTCAGCACCCAGTGCTGGTAGTCCCTGATTTCATGAGGGAGTTCATTGTACAGACGGATGCCTCAAGTGAGGGTTTGGGGGCTGTGCTATACCAAGAAGTCAATGGAGAAGAGCACCCCGTGGTTTTTCTTAGTAGGAAACTGACGGCAGCGGAGAAAAACTATGCTGTGGTGGAAAGAGAGGCCATAAAGTGGGCCTTGGATTCTTTGAGATACTTCCTGTTGGGCAGGACGTTCCGTTTAGTGTCTGACCATGCCCCATTGACCTGGATGAGGCAGCACCGCCACGCTAATGCCAGGGTAACCAGGTGGTTCCTGTCTCTCCAGGAGTTTAACTTTGTGGTGGAACACAGGCCTGGGAAACAGCACCAAAATGCTGATGCCCTGTCCCGGATGCATTGTGGGCTGTCTACTGTTGCCTCAAACACCTCCACATTGAGACAGAGGGGGGGATATGTAGAGGTCGGCAGGGCTGGGTCCTGGATGGACAATATGTTTCACCCCTATTTGGGTTGTGGTCCCTTTAAGGGCAACCACAGGGTTAATCTTCCTGTCCAGGAAGAGGTTTAAAGCCAGCAACTCCCAGACAGGATTGTGGGAGTTAAAAGAAAAAACAGGAAAGTAATCTACATATCCCCCCCTCTGTCTCAATGTGTGTGTTCCAAAAGCAGGAGACGTGCTGTGCCATGCTGGAGAGGCTTCTACATACTGGGGAAAGTATTCAACAGGTTTGGGACTGTTTAAAGTGCTGGTGAGCCACCATTATTTTTCTGTTTATTTGTGCTGAAGATCAGGACTTTGCTTTAATTTCGCTGAACCCAAGCGTGTACTTATTATGTTGCCTTTTTGACTGCCCTGAAAGGGTGAATAAAGCTGTTTTGTTTGTGAAAGACATTGTGCACGTGCTCTGTGGGCCCCCAAACGTCACTATATATATATATATATATAGATTAGGTAGGCCGTGTTAGTCCAGATGCCAAAATCATGAGTATAGCAGTCTGTAGTGATACCTTTTTTATTGGACTAACGTTACATTTAACCCCTTAGTGACCGGGCGGTTTTACACAAATCCGCCTTTTAGTGACCGCTGCTGTTTTTACGTTTCTGCGCTGTTAGTGTTTAGGTCAAATTTTCCTCTTACTCGTTTATTCAACCCACACATATTATACGCCCTTTTTCCCGCCATTAAATGGACTTTCTAGAAATACCATTATTTCCATCATATCGAATAATTTACTATAAAAAAAAATATGAAATATGAGGAAAAAAATGGTAAAAACACACTTTTTTGTAATTTAATCCCCAAAATCTACAACCACCCAAAACGACCCCAGCTAAATAGGTTTAAAATTTTGTCCCGAGACTAGAAATACCCAATTTTTACATGCGTTTGCTTTTTAACCCCTTCACTGCTGAGACAGTTCACCTATGTGCGCTGCGCTCATTCTGACCATTTTGTGCTATTTATTTTTAGATGACAGCCTAGGTCCTATTTAATTAAACTCCCCCCAGACAAAAAAACTTTTTAAAAAAATAAAAAATGTTATTTAATTTTTTTATTATTTTTTTTTTTATTTAATTTTTTTTTAAAAAAAAAATTAAAACCAAACCTGGTCATGTTTGGTATCATTTGAAAGGCCATAATCAGGCCTTTCAAATGATGGCAAATATGACCATCTAGCTGCCATGGATCGGGAGATAAAGGGATCCTTAGGATCCCCTTATCTCTATATGGCAGCTAGAGGGTTAACTGGCCCACTGACATGCTCACACATATGGTGAGGTTGTCAGTGGGTGGGGGGACCTGGAGGCTTGGCTGACATCCAAGATGTCAGCCCCCCTCCAGGTTTGAATCGCGTTTTGGCGCCAATTGGCGCCGCAACGTGATCCGGCGACGAAATGGTTAATGCCATACACCGCTGGAAAGGGGAGGCTCTCCCCTCTCCAGCGGTGCAAACGGCATCTCCCTAGCTTCAATGGTTGGGGAGATAGAGGGCTCCGAAGGAGCCCCCCCTCCCCTCCATTGAAAAGCATGGGGACGCCTGCTGATGACGTCACCACACAGCGTGGCAACGTCATCAGCCTCGCCTGCCCATGTAAATCACATGGGCAGGCTTCCTCCCTGCCAGATCGCCGTGGGATCCGGCGAGGGAGGTGAGTATCGGGCGGGAGGGGGATTAGGTGCCGCTGACGTACCCTGTACGTCCGCGGGTCTAAGGGAGACCCGAGTTCAGGACGTACAGGGTACGTCAGAGGTCCTTAAGGGGTTAAAGTACAAGCTTTCGAGAGGATTCCTCTCTTCGTCAGGTATAGAAGCTTACTGATCAGAATAATAGAATTAAACATTGGGACAGTCATAGGGCTTATATATATATATTTATATATATATATCCGCATTTCTTTCATCTACTGCGGAGGATAACAAAAAAGTTTGAAGTAATGTGTTCTTATTTTCCTTTTAAAAAATGTTTATTTACAGATTTCAAGATGATGTAGCTCAAAATAACAAGTTGCACCAAATTATTTTCTTTCCAGGCTTGACCTTACTGGCTAAATTTGCATTAGAAAACAAAATAGTTCTTGAATAAACCCTCAACCATATTCATGATTTAGCTTGTTGTTACATTTATAATGTGATTTGAAAACAGATGTTGTGGCTCTAGATGATATGTGTAATGTTTCATGTTGTTTTATAAACACTGTTGAAATATTGCATTTCTATCTGGCTACATCCAACAATGTGTGGACCATTTGTTCTTTACTACTTCTCGTATCACAATTAGTGATAGGAGTCTGGAATGGAATGTAGCTAATAGGATTTTAATTGGAAATTAAGTTTTTCATTGTTATTGTTAATTAGTAGCAACAGGCTGTCAATACCATTCACAGATATGTGGAAATTTAATTAACGTCAATAAATAATATGTCACCGACCAATTCAGTGAGTAATGAGAACCAGGTGATACCTTATTGGAACATAATGTAGAACATTTTAGGATTTATGAGGCTGCAGAACAGAAATATTTAATCACAAAAATAAAGAATAAATTATCTACGTTGTCATTAACCAGATGTGAATTTGGAATTTGATTTGCTTTCGGGCTGCAGGTTCGACTATAACTCGTTAGAATGAACTAAAACCACAATGATTTCTTAGAGGTGAGTCAAAATAAACCAAAACCGTATTTAAATATAAAAAAAGCCAAATTATTTTATTTTTATTAATTCCTAAATATTTATTAGATTACATAATATAAAACTTAAGATATGTGTTCCGAATACACTCACACATTCACCACAACATGACATCGCTCCAAAAATAGACAATGAATGTCTTGGATGCTGGAGGTTATAGTAGAATGTTTTTGAGTAGAAAAAATCAAAACAGTGAAGAAATAACCAAGAAAACCCAGAATTCTATTTCTCAAAATGATCAACACTCCTGGAGACTCATCTGGATGCTGCTATGGTATTCTGGGCCTTTGCTTCGGCATTGTGTAGCATCTATTGATTTAAGTTCTGCGTTACTCAGTGAAGGTATATGGCAAGCTGCATTATTAGTCCTATTGGCTTTCCCCCTTCCTCAAAAACCTTTGTCACATGTCTGTCCTGACCATGGATATCGCCTTTGACCATTCTTTCGGATTTACCCCTTTGTACCATGCCATGGGACTCTTCTCTGTGATCCTCACCTCTGGGTTTTACCACTCTGACCCTCACAGGGGCGGATCCAGGGGGGGGGCAACGGGGCAATTGCCCCCCCCGAGATTCTGAGAAAATGATTACTGCCTCTCTGCCTTCAGCAGCAGCAGACTGCATTGCCGGGCCGGCCAAACTGAAGCAGCGTGCGCCGCGACCCGCGGCGCGCACTGCCTGCCTGACGAGCAGTGATGCATGCATCTTGGCCTAGGGCGGCAATTTTTTGGCACGTTCCAGGGGCGGAAAAAAAAATGCCACCCCGCCACTCAGCGGGACCCGTGGCCGCCGATTTCTAGGTCTCCAGCTCCGGACCATCCTGCCGCCGAGCGTTTGAAGACTTCCCCCCTGCAGTCATGCCACCGCTGTCACGTGTATCCGCAGGGCTAGGAGGAAGTGATCATAAGCATCACTTCCTCCCCCAGCTCTCCACCAAGGTGCACGTGCAGACTGCAGCGTGGAGGAGAGTGGTGGCTCCCAGGACCCCGCCCCCAGATTCACTGACACAAGGGCAGGCAGATTCCACAGCTCTGCTACCCTAGGACCAAGTGGGCATCACTGAGTAGGTCCTGGCATCTGGAGACCCCCCCCCCAGGACCCCAGCTCCACATTCCAGCGCACATACAGGCACCGGATCCCTGCAGAAGTCTGGACACACTCGTATTTTACTTTTTTTCTTAGAGGCAGGTCCTCTCCCCCAGGTTGGATCCGCTGACCAGCTGAGTGATCAGATGGGGTCCTATGTGCAGGACACAGGTCCCCCCCCGTGGTGTCCTCCCCAGCAGCTGTAACATGGCAGTGAGCTGTCCTGGACCCCCCCCCCCGGGCTCCTTACAGCTTGCTGGCACTGCAATCTATGAAGCAGGAGCAAGGCTGGAATGTGGAGTCAAAGGAGGGTCAGTGCCTGAGCACCTTCACTGCACTTCTCTGGCCAGTTCAGCCAGGCCCAAAGCCTCCCAGTCAGGCCTCCTCCAGCAGCCAGCCAAGGATGTTCACCAACTGTACATCAACTACCTGGAGAAGAAGCAGGGCATCAGGAACCAAAGGTATGATCCATTCTATCCTGCCAGCCTTACCCACAGGGCAACCTCTGGGGCACCTACACTTTATACCCACACACAGAATCCTATACTACCACTCTTATATATTGCATGACCCACAGGCAGCTTCTTGCTAAAACACACTTTTAACCAATCCAAACTTTTTTCCACAGGGCACAATATCTCATATTAAGCGTGTGTACCCCTCTGCTACCCATACAAACCATTTTACCCATGACAGATATTGTACAAAAATAATCTATATTATTCCTCTGCTATGATATATTTGGAATGCCATATTGTAACCTCTAAAGCATGGAATACTGGATGTGCTGTATCTGCTTAACAAATATCATTAACAGCAAATCCACATTCCTGCCTCACAGGTCACTCACATATTATCCTCCTGCTCCAGTATTACCACTTTATAGCCACACTCCTTCACATAACAGGACCACATTCTCCAAAATGCAAGCATCCTTCCTCTCTGCCATAACACAGTAACTGAGAGATCTATCTATCTCCACCAAAACCACACATTCCTGTAAAAGTAGCAAATTCTACAAAATGCACTTGTATATTGACTTGTAAACCAGCAATACATTTTAGAATAGCAGTAATTATTTACAGTTTCAGATTTAAAAGCTTGATTGGATCAGATTACTGTATAAATAATAGTTGTCTGTTAGATTGTAAATTCTCGTGAGTCGGGCTCTCTGCTAAAACACCGTATTTTCTGTCAGTGCCCCTCCCGAGACTAGTCTCTGGATCCGCCCCTGGACCCTCAACCCTTCCCAGGTGAGACAACCTGAATGTGAGTCCTGAATTTTATAGAACTGTCCCACTTTCACTGCAAAGTACCAGACTATGCCCCTTTTTGGGGCATAACATTTACTTTGGAGAGCTTATATATCCTGTTTCTAGATGTGCCTGCACGTTGTCCTGTCACCTGGGGAACTGACATTCCTATTTTCCAGGCAATCCGATCTTTTTGATGCAAGTGCCAGCATATTCCGTAGTGCTGTACAATAGGCACAGTATAGACAGGACATATGTTTTACTGACACACCCTCTATTAGACATGTGCACAATGAAATAATCTGTTTTGTTTCATTTCGGATCGATTTGTTAAATTTTTTTAGCTAGTTTCGGTGCATTCCTTGTGTTACCATGATTCGCATTTTGGATCAATTTCTTAATTTCAAGAGATTAGTAATTCGTATTTTGTATTAACTCGTTATTATTCATTAATTAAGTTTGATTCATCATTTCGGAATGTCAAACGGATGAATTAATTACTTTGATACGGGTTAAAAAACATAATCCCCTGTTCTTGGTGCTGAAATATGTTTCAGCACCAAGGACAGCCACACCGCGGGGCTCCGGAGCAATAAATCCCCCTGTCCTTGGTGATGAAATATGTTTCAACATCAAGGACAGCAGCTTTACAGGGCTCTGGAGCAAAAGATCCCCCTGTCCTTGGTGCTGAAATAGGTTTCAGCACCAAGGACAGAATCCACTGAATGCAGCCAGACTGAAAGATAAAAAAAATGCTGTTTTCGGCAAAGAAAAAAAGCCTCGTCATTTTAAAATAATTGGGAATCCAAAAATTTCACCCTAAAAATCCAAAAAAATACTCAAAAAATACTTAATTTTTTTATAAATAATAAGGCTTTTTGCTGCAAATAATTAAACAGTTGATTAAATATTTGATAAAAACGGGGATTTTTTTTACATTGAAACCTATGGGATTCACCTGTTTAAACCTGTTGAACGAACCACTGAAAATCAGGGCATTTCACTCACATTTCGGTGCTGTTCGGCGTTCTCTGTATAGATTAACCATTGCTTGTCTATGGGGAATTTCACTGCCGCCGAAACACGGTGCTGAATCTGTGAAACCAATAAAATGGTATAACGAATTGATTTGTGACAGATATCAATTTGCTGTATTCGGTTTCCTTTTAGTTCCGTTTCAGATGGAACTGATTCGTTATTTCGGAAGCGCTTCCGAAATACAAATCGGTATAATTTTGTTCGAATTGCGATTCGGAACTAAACGAAATGCACATATCTACCCTTTACTGACCTGCCCTTTCCAAAGTGACTCCATATTTTAAATGATGATGATGATTTTGTAACGCTTTAATGAAGCTATATTGGTTTCAAGGTATTCCTCAATTTCTAGGTCTTTGCGTGCTCTTTCATAAAAACCTATCGGGCAGGAGGCTCTTTGGATTCTACTTGATAGTTGAAGGTAACATTAGTGCCTGGATGTGTAAGCGTTAGCGCCAGGATAAATGTGAATGACACATGCCACCCATGTTACATTCCTGATGCTTCAGCGCTTCAGTTTTTTTCCCTAGCTGCGGCGAGCTTACTGTACTTTGTGCATCCTATACCTAACATATGGAACGCAAACCTACATTAGAATTTGGATAAGTAAAGTATTACAAAGTGTTAGCACTAATTACTGCAGGGATGCAGAGAGCCAAAAGTTAGCACCACATGAAAGCTGGCGCTAGATGATTTGCATCTGCAGAATCATGTAGCACCCCCTAAAAAATCTCCCATTAAAGCCAATACTCCTCTCTCAACATGCAGCAAGCACGGGGGCCCAATCCACCAATTCTTGCCACCTGGAGCAAAGTAAGACTGGGAACAAATAGTTCACAGTCTCCATCGGCGATCACTTTGTGGCGCTGCTCTATCTTGCGAGAGGGAGATAGCGCAGGGATCTCGGCCTAGAAGCACAACCCTACATGGAGTCCTATGGACTCCAGAAGGTAATATTCATGGTGGTGCAGAAGCGCTACCGCGAGTATCCCAGCTGCATTCCGGGACAAGGTGCTGAAGTAGTGCGTGCCCCAGATATATTGCGGTAACATGGGGATGCTACGGGGAAATATGCAGGCACAGATTTTCCCCATTAGCATTCCCATGTTAGGACAAACTAGGGACCAGGACCTTATGTATTTTATGATATATTTCCAGCTATCTTTATTTACCCTGAGGTGTATAGTGCTCTAAACTCTATATGGCAAGAAAATAAAATAGATAGTATATATACCTCAAAACATCCTTAAGAAAATCATATGCTCTTTTGCTTTATATCGATCAATCAGCAACCTTTTCCTGCAAAGCGATTTTAATCAGAGGGCAGTTGCAATTATATGTGAAAAAATAAATCAATATAGATTTGGCTTGATGTGAGTTTTATTCTCTCTGATGAAAAGAGAAAACCACATAAGGGCAAGCTGCAAAAAGTAAAATTTTGTTTAATTAAATATATAATAGGAGTCATATTGCAAAGTCAAAACGTTGCTTAATTTAAACCCATAAAATCTGTTTCCAGATCACTGAGAAGTGTTAGACATTTACTTATTTTTCTATTGGTGGAACACCCCTTACACAGAATTCTTGGGAAACTGCGCATTCTGGATTACAATCATCGTCCTGTAGCAGCCACCAGTGTGTACAAATGCTGGCAGTACTTTGCTGGGTGACTCTGGATATGCTGCTCAGAGACAGCGTGACTCCAAGTAGCATGTCACAAACTGGGGCTGTCCAGGAGCTCCCAGCTTGCCCCGACATCTGCTGCCATGCTCAAAAGCTGGGTTCCCAAGCAGCAGCACCCATCAGGAGCACCCCTAAGTATTAAATCTGGATGGCTCTAAATATTTATGTTTTTGAAGTCTTCCAGTTTTTAAAATTCCGGGTAAGCGCTATTCAATCCGAATATAATTTGGGAGATCCATACATTGGGGAAGTGGCAGGTCCATGGGTTACATGCTCCTCAGTTTATCAGTAAGTACCCCAGGTGCTTCTTCATTATTATTTTTGAACATTTAAAAAATGTCACCACTTTTGTGAACCGTTGTATCGTGCAATAAGCCCTATAAATGAGGGGCGTGGCTAGCAACGGACGGGAGCAGACGCATGTTAGAGGAGCTCCGCTGTTTACCCTATACCGGGTCACAATTACAGTGTCTGAACCGTCAGATTTTGATCTGCTGAGGGCCCCCAGGATGAGTGGACTGTGTGGTGCTCATAGCGCCGCTGATTTCTGAGCGTTTTATCGCCCCCATCTGACTTCCTGGACCTTCGGGCCTGGTGCGGCCTAGTTGCGGCAGCCATCTTGTGGAGCCTGGGGTGTTTCCTGGAGGCCATATCGGACCTGATTCCTGGCTGGAGAGACTTTACTGTCGACTGAGCATGGGGAAGAAGCTGAAAACACTTCCACAGCGCAGGTTGGTGGACACCAGACAGGCGGACATTAGGGATTCACTGAATTATAGACGCTCTGCAACAGTTATACCCCCCCTCTTCCCTCCTGCCCATGGGGTATGACTCCTCTGAGGAGGAAGACTGCTCCTGGCACAACGGACGGGGGCCCGATTGGCCCGCCGAGACGTCCCGGGACAAGAATCCAATGACTATGAGTGCCGCTGCACGCAAGAGAGCGCAGAAAAAGAGGAAAAAGGCCTTGGCAGCGGAGTTACCTGAGGCCACAGCTACGGAGCCCTCCGCAGGTGGCTCAGAGACTGATACGCTAATGTCGGATGCGGAGGACCTGTCACGACGGACGGACGGCCCTCAACAAGAGGGAGACCTACAACCGCAGCGGATATCGGATACCCCAGGGGAGACTGGCTCTCTATTGGGTGCAGCAACGCCTCCAAGCTCTGCCAGGACCCCTGCGGCTGCCCCAGATGACATGCACCCCACTACGATGCAGGACTATAGAAACTTCATAGCGGAGATCAAATCAATATGGCTGACCGAATTATCTTACGTGTTCTCTGAGGTAAAGGAGGTGCGCTCACAGATGGTGGCGGTTCAGGCTCAGACTGTGGAGTTGGCAGAAGAACAGACGGTATTGTCGGCACAGGTGACTGCTCTCAGGTCTCAGGTGGAGGTTTTGACACGCTCAGTGGAGGCTCTGGAGTCCCGGCACCGTCGGCGTAATGTCCGTGTCCGGGGAGTTCCCGAGTCGGTTACTCCAGCGGACTTACTCTCGTACACTAATAGTCTGGCACGCCAGGTTTTGGAGGATCCGCCTGACACCCCGGAGGTGTTTAGCACGGTCTACCGCATTCGCAAGGCTGCTGAGGCCCCACGGGATGCCCCGAGAGATGTGATCGCGGTCACAGCAGATGTGGCAGCCAAAACACGGATCATGACAGCGCCGGGGGCGCGAGCTGATGTCCTATTCGATGGAGTAACCCTGAAATTATTTCACGACCTGCCCTTCGCAACGCTGATGGCGCGCCGCAGATATCGCGAGGTAACAACTTTCCTCAGGCATAAAGGGGTCCGGTACCGCTGGGGTCCAGCCGGCTCATTAGTGGTTACCCATAACAAAATGTCATATGTAATCTCGGACCCGGCCGAGGCCTGGCCTGTTTTACTGGGGGCGGGTTTTGCGCCGGATGGTGCGCTCGTCTCCCCGGGCTGAGAACTTAGGTGATGGGAATCTCTGACTTGTTTGCACAACACCTTTACGAGAAGCCGCCTCTTTTTCAATGCGTTCTTTTTAGTTCATGGTTTTGCATTTTTGACTCATGTTTCGTTGTTTATCTGATGTCTTTTGATGCTCGGAATGTTATAGGAAGACCCCCTCTCTTTCTCTGTTGTTTTTAATTTTTATTTTTATATAGTTTGAAGAGCTATTTAGATGGATTCGGGGATTGTGATGTGAGCCCCTTTGATAACCCCCCCCCCCCTCCCTCATTGCCTGTATTGCTATTTGGGATTTTGGAAGTGTCTTATGCTCCCCTTTTCCCTTTTTTCTTTAGGTTTCAGGCCTTTTCTCCCCCCCCCTTATGATGGCATTGCCTTTGGCGCCTGCAGATGTCTCAATACGCCTCTTTATTTATTTTTTATTTATTATCTATATAATGCTTTACGACAGTTGATATCACAGCCCTGTGTGGCTGCTTTCTTGTTGGTCGATATGTGGCCCTATTTGAAATTTCTAAATAAAGAATTTAAAAAAAAAAATAAGCCCTATAAATTAAAGATTGCCCAGGTCAAGTGTAGCGCTCACTCCCGGAGGAGCCGCTGAATTTGAACCTCGGGTCAGTCTCCCCGCACTAGGGAATAAATATACTCCAGCACCGTTGTGGATTTTATAACTTCTATAGTTTACTGAAAAAACGGGCATATAACGAGTAACACGGTATATATATATAATTTTACAGTACTTCGTAATACGAGAAACAAGCAGCGGAAAAGAAAAATACAGCACTTCGTAATGCGAGAAACGCGCAGCGGAAAAGGAAAAAAGTATTTTTAACCCCTTAGTGGTTGGAGTGTGAGTCTCGTACAGGTTATGTCCCAAGGAATGTATGTGTATGCGTGTGTTGGTACCCGGGTACAATATTCAACTGGCCAGTGAATTATTTAGGAGGTATCTTCGACTAGTCACGTTGGGGCCCTGTAGGTTTTGGAACAAACTGTAGTGTGCTTTAGTATTTCACCGTGGCCTGGAAGGCCTCTCACCCATCCGCCAGATACTCGGTGCTCCGCTCGACCCAGGACGTCTCTCCGCTCGATTTTGACTGGGGTTCTCTGTGTCACCGGATCCGCTGTCTTGCTCCTCTGTATCGGCCACAAGATGTCCAACTCACCGCCTGCACTCCCTGTTAAATCGTCTGTGGTTCTCCTCACTCGGGGTCCTTCAGCTTACTCTGTCTCAGCGTGGGTTACTGGGTCTTCGTTAAGTAGGAAGGAAAAGCCCGATCTCTAGCTCCACTAGGCCGCACCTGCGCTCTGGCCTGGTCGAGATCACTTTCTGCTACACTGCGTCTTGCTCCTCTCACTCCTCGGCGCGCTCTGCCAGCTCTTTCCACAAGGCTGCGGATATCAGTGTCTCTCTCTCCACCCACTTCCTGTATTCACCCCAAAGCATGCTGGAAAACGTAGTACAGTTCTTTCCTTGGTTGTCCAGCATTAATCCACCAGTCTCTGTCTCCCTCTGGTGGCCATTGTAAGTAAATGCAGCAGAACAGTCTTTTTAACCAGCGCTACACAAGCAAGAATGTCAGTCTTCCCATCACACTACTGGGGTAGCAAGTCAGGAATGCTGCTAAAATATAAAGCAGAAACACAAGCCATCTGCGTCCCTGAGTTAAGATGCAGATGGCCTGCAGCATTTAGGTTTATAGGTTTATATGTTTATGTTTTTACTTTTGTCTGCTTGGTGGGGAAAACAAGAGCTACACTTGCCATTTTTTAAATGCCGGATTCTGCTTCGAGGATGTCAAAATTCCTGCCAATGTATTTCAATCATGTTATTAATATTTCTCTCCCTGAAATAATGTTTAGTGGATTACTTCTATCGATATTAATGCTCTTGCTTGGCTTTAAAGCATGCATTTGGAAAATATTGTCAAGGTAGGCAAGTTTTCATAACATAAGAATTATTAAATTTGCAAACAAACACTAGCAGGGTTATTCAAAGAAATCCGAACGGCTGCCGAAAATCAGCGTTCGGTTACCTTTCTTGGCCATTCGGCTATCCAGAGAGCAGGCAATTCACCAAATCTTGGTGAATTGCCTGCACATACGGTGCCTGTTCGGTGCCTGTTCAAGGGCAGTGAATCCCCATAGAGAAGCAATGCTTCGGCTATTCAGAGAGCAAAAGCCAGCAGTGAAAAGTTGCCGAATCGCCCTGCCATTCGGTGGTTTAATTTGGCAGGCTTATTCAGACACATCCCATAGGCTTCAATGTTAAAAATATTCCCGTTTTAATTCAATATCTAATAAACCATTGATTATAATATTCTGCAGTAAAAAGTCTCTTTATTTATAGATTTTTTGGGATATTTTAAGCATTTTTCTGGATTTTTTTGCCAAAAATTTTTTGCCAATCTTTTTTTTTTAAAAGTTTTTTCTTTTTTCTGTAACAGCCCTGTAACAGAACACGCTGTCACTGTGCGACTTGGAGGGGGATGTGCGCTATCCTCCTGCCCAGAGACTATGGCCCGTGAAAGAGACTATTGGGGAACTGGTGGACCTTTTAAATATATTTTGGTTTTCACTGTTTTATAGATATGCCAGTTAACTAAAGATTTCTGATGTCTGTGTGTTATTCCCTGTATAGTGTAGATAGTGTAGATCTGTATTAGTACCTGCTATTGTGTAAATTCTCGCAGTAAGAAATTCCTTTTGTTTACGTGCTTTCTCCCTCCCCCATTCTCCATTGTTTGAAGGCCCTGGGTAGTTATTATCTGATCTGTGATGTTGTCTGTTTGATTGTATGCAAATGTACTGGTCCTTGACTCTATCTGTCCTCTCTGTGAATAAACAGTCAGTTCTATTCTGACCAAGCTTGAAGTCACGACTCATGTTTTGGAGGACCAGGAATCTTCTGCCCACTGTTCCAAGGAAAGGCTCCAGGTCTACAGCTTCGGCTTATTCTTGGGGTTGCTAGCCAGACTCTCTACATACACCGGGCCTTGAGCTGTGGCTAAGGTACCAGAGAAAGGTGTGAGAGTCACGAGGAGAAACTGGGTGTCCAGCGAGGAAGCAGCATTTGGCAGATGTGACCCTGTCCGGGCACAGAGATCTGTTACAAGCCCTTTTAATTATCATTCCTTGGACCTCATATGTAAATTTCAGACATAATCGTTCTGTAGTTTCTTTGCAAACAGCGTTTCACTTTTCAAACATTCAAGCAAACTGTTTGTTTTTTTTCACTCCATTCGTCTGCGGTGTCGGGTTTTTCCGGCGGCTGTGATCGGCTCCTGCTCCGTGTTCGGTGGGGTTAATCCAGATGTTTTTGCGGGTTTCGGTGTGCATTCGCCTGGGTTTTGCAGTGAGTGTTCGGCAGGTTTTCGGCAGCTTTTCCCTGTGCTACGACTACGATGGTCCTGTGGTGCTTGCTGAATACACCGCAGGGTCGCCGAAATGGGATTGCCAAATCGTACCGAATTGAGGAGAATGAAAAGTTACCGAGAGTGCGGTGACTTTTCGATTCTCTTTGAATAACCCTGTAGGTTTTGTATATTATTATTTGGTTCAATTACGTTTTTTTTCCGTTATTGATTCAGTTCAAGCTGAATGCTTTACATGTGTTTATCTGATTTATACTAAGGCTAGGGTCAGACGAGCGTGATTTCTACGGACTGTACGTCCTTGCACACGGACGTACGTCAGTACGGAAGACACAGTAGTGGTCACACAGTCCGTTTTTTTCACTGACGTTTATTTTTTGACGGATGTAGGAGGGAAAATAAATTAAAAAGCAATACCATTTTGTCCGTGAAAAAATCTGGACGTATAAATGCAGTCCGTCTGACCACGTTCCATCACTCACACACAAAGCTATGCGGACGTTGCGGACGCAGCGCACTTTGTGCGGCCGTTCTAGCGGTTGTACGTTCTTGCCTGCCTTGCGTCCGTGGGCCGCGGCCGTTGTGCGTCCGCAGTTCAGTGCGGACGTACTTCGTGTAACGGGCTCCGATGGGCTTCCTGTCATGCTATCACAGACGTACTTTTAGGCGCAATCACGGACGTGAACATTACGCTCGTCTGACAGCAGCCTAAAGTGAGTGTTGCCATCTGATTTAAAGAACCTTCGAAAAACGAAAACAATTATGATGTTTTTAAAGGTAATTTATATCCATAAAATGCAAAAATATATATTTAGAAAAAAAATCGAAATGTCTCGAGGAAAAAAAGATTAGTATCTTTTATAACAGCATTTCCCAACCCTGTCCTTAGGTACCCCTAACAGGCCAGGTTTTCAGGATTATCTTGGAGAAGTGCAACCTGACTCCTGCAATCACTGAGCAGCAAATGAGATCACCTGGGCTGTGCTTCAGATATCCTGCAAACCTAAGCCGCGTTCAATACCTCAGCCGCTGCAAGTGCTAAGTTAGCAACTTGCCATTGAACGGCGTTCTGCCGCTCAGCGCTCAGCACTGCTAACTTAGCACTTGCAGTGACTAGGAGAGATGCTGCGAGTAGCTGAGTGTGACGTAGTAAAGATGGCCGCTGCCATGGAGCAAGTAACAATTCAGTATGGCAATGTTCATTTTGAGATTTTTGTTCACCAAAGCACAAAATATTTATTTATTATTTACCCCATGCACAGACATATATTACGGTTCAATTATATATTTTTTTCAGAAGTAACCATTACGTTTATTCAAGAAAAACTATCATTTGTGGTGTGTGCGTACAAAACGGAATTGTGCTGACTGCTTTTAGTTATTTCAAAGATGGCCTCAGTCTCAGTTTCTGCTAATAAAACTGCAGATATTGCAGAAACTACAGAAATCGGCCATTTTGTTTTGAAATTCGCATCCAAAGCGTTCAGAGACACTGCTGCAGCAAACTGAATTGCTGCGCTGCATAAATTCAGCAGCTGCTGAGGTATTGAACGCGGCTCAGGCCTGTTAAGAATACCTGAGGACAGATTTGGGAAACACTGATTACATTTGATTGAATATATATGAAGAAGAAGAATGGAAATATAAAAAGCGATCTCCGCTACCTGATGTTGTTTGTGAAATTAAATGAAAAACAAAAACCGTCAGTCCGAATTAACGAAGTGAAATGAATTAACAAATCGCAGTAAATTATTGAACAACCCGAAATGGAAAAAAAAAAGAATGGAACAAAGTGATCCAAAATGAAGCAACTTGTGCTGTGCAGAACTCCTATCTACCATGTCTTGATTTTCTCCAGTCTCAGAGGAGGATGTCTCGGCAGTTCTTATGTCCTGCTGCCAAAATACTTGTCCGCTTGACCCCATCCCTTTGCATCTTATTTGGTCTTTACTACCGGTTATTGTCCCTGCTTTGAGTCATATTTTCCACCTCTCCCTCTCCTCTGGAGTCTTCCCTTCTGCATTCAAATGTGCTCTAATCATCCCTATTCTAAAGAAGCCATCTCTTGATCCCCCCTGACTTACGAACTACCTTCCCATCTCTCTGCTCCCCTTTGCCTCCAAAATTTTAGACCACCTGGTCTATAACCAGCTCACTGATTTTCTTGCTGCTAACTCTCTACCTGATCCGCACCTGTCTGGCTTTCGCTCCCAGCGTCCACTGAAACTGCCCTGACAAAGGTGACTAATGATTTAGTTTCTGCTAAAACCAAAAGTCACTTCTCCCTGCTTATTCTTCTTGACCTTTCCACTTGTCAGGCTTCAATGCTGGTGGGCTACCAGTCTGGGTGGTATGAGCCCAGTATGCAGAGGATTCACTGAGGCAGACTGACAGGAGGGACCAGAACGTTTTGGAAAACACTGGGACTGTACCTTGGGGAGGCAAACAGGACACAAGGGGGAAATCCAGGTGAGGTACAGTGGTGTATTTCAATAGAGTGGTCGAGACAGTCTTTTGGTCATAGGCTGGTAGAAGGCGGCTAAACGTTGATTAAGCAGGGGGTCTGGTACACGGGTATTCTGTATATATATGTAGCGCTCACTCCCGGAGGAGCCGCTGAAAATGAACCACGGGTCAGTCTCCCCGCACTAGGGAATAAATATACTCCAACACGCTGAACAGTTTTATATTTAAAAAGGTTTACTAAAAGGTTTGCAGCTCTTAAGACACGGTATATGCAGGAAGATTTACAGTACTTTCGTAACACGATAAACGCGTAGCGGTAAAAGAAACGAAAACACGAGGGCTTCGTATTTTCGGAAAAACCCCGACCGAGCAGAAAATTAAAAGATACGAAATTCGGGGAAAAACCGCGTAGCGGGACACAATAAAATACACAGTTCTCGTATCACGGTAAACGCGCAGCGGGAACAAAAAAAGGAAAATTGTTCAGAATGTAACTTTAACTTTGCCCCCTTGTATGGATAGGAAAAAAGAAAACTGAGTCCTGCGCAGGTTAAGTCCCAGAACGTGAAGTAGTGTGTGTTTGTGTGTATGTGGTACCCGGGTACTTTTCAACTGGCCAGTGAGTTTACTTTAATGATGTCTTCGACTAGTCAGTTGGGGCCCTGTGGGTTTTAGAAGGAAAACAGCAGCGTACGTTCTTATTTACACACGGCCTTGGGGGCCTCTCACCCATCCAGCGCAAGCTTGAGGTTCCGCTGACCCAGGACGTCTCTCCGCTCGATATTGACTGGGGACGCCGACCACCGGATCTGTTGTCTGGCCTTCTGTCTGTCAGCCGCGACTCAGCCAGCTTACCGCCTGCTCCCCGCTTCAATCGACCGCGTACTACTCCTTACTCGAGGGGTCTTCTCTCCTTAGCACTGCACTCGGATAATAGATGGTGATGTCTATCTCCCGCAAGGCTGGGTGACCCAATCCTGAGGCCCGATCCACTTTGTCTGCGCTCCGGCCTATCTTTTGGTCTCTCCTTCTCTGTACGTGCATCCGCTCTCCTCTGCTCCCTGGCGCGCTCTGCCTGTTCTCCACGAGGTGCAGGATGTACAGGCTCTCCACAAACCCACCCACTTCCTGTTTCTTCGCAAAGCATGCATGGACATGTAGTTCAAGTGTCCAGGGTCTTTAATCGTGATAGTCTCCATCTTGTGGCCAAAAATGGGTACTGCCACAGTAAACTTTAACACATCGCTACACTCTCCCCCTCCTAGAACTCTTGGGTCTCTCCAAGGAGGTACAACAGTTACATTATCCTCTTACAATATGCACACAGTTTATACAGCATATACAGGTTCAGCAGCATACATGCAGTGGGTTAGAAACACTTTCTCAAGCTGACTCATGTTCTGGGCTACCTCAGCTAACATAGCAGACACTTCGGGCAATCTCTGCACAGTGGTGATGGCCTCTTCAGTGCTATGTCCTGGTGAGTCATAGGTAAGTCGCTGGGGCGGTCGAATAGAGCGTTTTTGTTCAGGCTCCTTCCGTTCCTCTTCAGGTGGAAGTACTATAGGTATAGGTTCAGTCCTTATGTCTGCCACTGGAGCCGACACTTCCTCCGAGTACGATCCCTCCAGGGAAGGCATAGAACTCTATAATCGTAAGGCTCGTCCTCAGGAGCTACAGGGTCTCCAACAGTATCCGGGACCCTTAACGGAAGTTCAAGGGTTTCAGGGAGTTCCATATTCTCGGGGAATTCCCACTGAAATTCAGGAGCTTCAGCCCTCAAGTTACTTTCCCATTGACAAGGAACTGGGACAACCTCTTCAGGTTCTGGCGAGCGCATCCAATCTAAACAGAAACTCTCTTCGTCGCTGTCTCTTTCGCTCTCTCCAACAACCCGAGTCTGTTGAGACCGAGTAACAGGAGGAACACGTGGAGCATGCGGATTCGCCGGAGGAAGTTCGTTTTCCACTGGTATCCTCACAGCCTCTCTCAAAGGTAACAAGTGATTTCGGTGCCAATTCTTGAGGGGACCAGCCTTTCCATCAGGGCGAATCTGATACACCGGCAGACCTGGCAGTTGTTTGCAAACAATGTAAACCTGAGAACTCCATCTATCCGCCAGCTTGTGTCTCGCAGCAGCACCCAAATTCTTCAACAGAACCCTATCACCGGGTTGTAGATCCTGTATTCGAACCTTCAAATCATAGTTCTTCTTGTTCCTTTGCTCCCTGTTACCTGAAGTCAAACGGGCCTGTTCAAACGCAGAAGCCAGATTCTTCCGAAGTCTATCCACGTAGTTTCTATGAGAAGCTACTGACGTCTGGTCTAGAGATAACCCAAATGCCAAATCAACCGGCAGTCGAGCTTCTCTTCCGAACATAAGACGGTACGGTGAATATCCCGTTGCATCACTCTCCGTACTGTTATATGCATGCACCAGAGTAGCTATATGACGACTCCAACTCTGCTTCTCTACATTAGACAAAGTCCCCAGCATATTTAGCAGCGTGCGATTAAACCTTTCAGGCTGAGCATCACCTTGAGGGTGGTATGGCGTAGTTCGAGTCTTTTGAATTCCCAACAACTCCAGCAATTGCCCGACCAATCTACTTTCAAAGTCTCTTCCCTGATCAGAGTGTATTCTTCTTGGCAGGCCGTAATGAACAAAGAACTTTTCCATCAGCACCTTCGCCACTGTCGGAGCGCGTTGGTCTTTTGTAGAAAAAGCTTGGGCATAACGGGTGAAATGATCAGTCACTATCAAAATGTTCCCTTGCCCACTAGCATCCGGCTCTAAGCACAGGAAGTCAATGCACACCAAATCCATGGGTCCCTGACTCTGTAGATGGCTCATTGGAGCAGCTCGGGTTGGTAGAGTTTTCCTCTGAATGCACCTCAGACAGGAATGGCAGTAACTCTCAACTTCAGCCCTCATGCAAGGCCAATAAAACCTATCTCGCACCAACTTAAAAGTTCTCTCAGCACCCAAATGTCCATGCTCATCATGTAATGATCGCAACACACTCTCCCTGTGTTTAGTGGGGAGAAATAACTGTTGAATCTCTTCGGAATTGGTCGAGGGGCCCCTTCGGTAGACCACCCCATCCAACATCTTCAACCGCTCCCACTCTTTGTAAACCAATCTGGCTCCATCCGGGGAATTGGTTAACAGAATCTCTCGCTGGTTTGCAGTCAGGGCCTTTATGGTCAATGCAATCAAAGGGTCTCTAGCTTGATCCGCTTTCAGGTCCTGCTTGGAAAAGGTAGGTAGATTTTCATCCCTCAATTGCGTAGGGTTACAGTAGAACTCAGGAACAGCCGCGGCCATGACTCCTATGGCCTCCGCTTCAACTCCTCCCTTGACCCGGCGTTCTGTTCCTTGACACAAAGCTTGCACCCCGTCTGGAGTCACCTGAGTCCATTCTGTAGTGTAGGGTCTTCTGACAAAGCATCAGCATCTCGATTGTTCACCCAGGGCGATACTTCAGGCTGAACCGAAACCCTGACAGAGCGGCCAACCACCGATGTCCCGTTGCGTCCAGTTTTGCAGTAGTAAGGATATAGGTGAGAGGATTATTATCCGTCTTGATCACGAACTCAGCTCCATACAGATAGTCTTTCAACTTGTCCACCACTGCCCACTTCAAGGCTAGGAACTCCAGTTTGTGAGTAGGATAGTTCTTCTCAGAAGGCGCAAGGCTCCGGCTCACGTACGCCACAGGCCTCAGCAATCCATCATACTCCTGATATAGGACTCCTCCCAGACCTTCTCGGCTGGCATCCACATGTAGTTCATACGGCTTGTGAGGGTCCGCGTAGGCCAGAACAGGAGCTCGGGTTAGATTCTCTTTCAGCTTCACAAACGCACCTTCACATTGACTAGTCCATTCACCTTGTATGGACTCTTTAGCTTTCCTTGGTCCCGGAGCGGAGGGGTTTCGGTCAGAGACCTTACAGCCTTCTTCGGTGGTTTCTTTCTGTAGGAGTTTGTTCAGCGGCTGAGCTATCTTTGCGAATCCTCCCACAAATCTTCGATAGTATGAGCAGAATCCCAAGAAAGATCTAAGTTCAGTGACGTTTCGAGGTCTAGGCCAAGAAGCTACGGCCTCCAACTTTCGAGGATCTGTCGAAACACCTTCTGCCGAGACCACGTGTCCAGATATGTGACTGACGGTAAACAGAACTGGCATTTCTCCAGAGACAATTTCAACCCCTCTTCATGGAGCCTCTTCAAGACCTTCTCCAAACGTTGCTCATGCTCCTCCAGAGTCTTCCCGAACACAATTATGTCATCCAGGTACACTAACACTTCGATTAGATTCATATCCCCGACTGTCTTCTCCATCAACCGTTGAAACGTGGCTGGAGCTCCCGTCAGACCTTGAGGCATTCTATTGAACTCAAAGAACCCCAGTGGACAAATGAACGCAGTTTTCTCTTTGTCTTCAGGGTGCATCGGTATCTGATGATATCCGCTTCGCAGGTCTAGTACACTGAACCACTTTGCTCCAGACAAACACTGTAAGGCATCTTCAATCCGAGGAGTGGCGTATTGGTCGGGGATGGTTCTTCGGTTCAGGGTGCGATAGTCTATGCACAAGCGGACAGAACCATTCTTCTTCCTGACCAGCACTATTGGAGATGCATATGGGCTTCTGGACTCTTGAATCACATTGGTTCTCTGCAACTCATTTAGCTGTTCTCGCAGATCATCCAAGTCTCCCAGCGGAACTCGCCTTGACCTTTCACGAAACGGCTTGTCTTCTTGCAACCGAATGCGGTGTTCCGTACTCTTAGCCAGGCCCACATCGAACTCATCTTTCGAGAATAATTCTTTCCACTTAGAACTTGAGACTGAAGACGTTTCTTCCACTCAGGTGAAATGGGGCGTCTTTAGGGTAGAATCTTTCATCTGGAATCTCTTTATCCACTCCCCCTCCTAAATCAGTGGAGAGGGGTGTAGCAGACTCTACTTGCCCGATAGGCATTCGTGCTTTAAGGACTACTGGAGAATCTGTCACATTGCACACACTGACCGAGACTCTTCCTCGTGTTCTCTTCAAGGCTTTTGTGGAGATTATTTCAGGAATTACTTCGACTCCGGTTTCACTCCCATGACTGACATCGGTTCCCAGCACCACATAGGGACCTGGTTGCGATCCGTTCAACTTGACTGAAACCCGGAAGCTCGCTACTTCTCCTGCTTGCAGAACCTTCTCTGTCCCACCCAGTCTCCACAGTCTTCCCACCTCAGCAGGTGCTTTCCGTTCTTCAACCATCCTCTGATAGACCGGTCGTAACATGGGGTGCACTCCTTGAGTTGACCCTTCTTCCACTACGATGGGGGTCAGGAGACGCCGCACTAGGTCCGTATTCGTCCCCACTATCAGAGAGCTTCTGTTCGCACCCGAGGGTCGGGGACACACAATGGCCAAGCGTCACAGCCCCAGACTGCCCGATGACTTCAGATCCGATCTCCAACCTCACTTGCAGTACCCGTCATAAGGGAGTTTCTCAGTGCCGATACCCCATATTTCCAAGTCCTTCAATTCTTGCAGAGGAATGTGCTTTAAGTGTTTCTCATAGAAGTCTTTATAAATCAAAGTCACTTGAGCCCCTGAATCTAACAGAGCTTTGGTGTAGACTCCCTCCACTTGGATTGGCACAATCGGAGAAGGACCTATCAGCTGGTCAGGAAACTTGGTGGAGGTATCCGGACGCTTAGACCCAGTTTGCTGGACCCTGGCCTTTTCTTGGCCCGTGCAGGTTTTGGGTGTGCATTGCCTCCCCATGACGTAGACCCGGATGCTAAGGGAGTGACTCTTTCCATTCTGGCAGGCTCAGCAGTAGGCTTAACTTTGGGCCCTCTTGCCCTCTTAGCTTTAAATTGATTCTTGGAGCGAGATTCAACTTCTGGGCACCTAGGTTGCTCCTTTACTGGTGCCTCTGGCGTTTCCCGCTGGTGGAGTAGATAACAGTCCCTCTAGGGCTTTCAGCAGCCACTCAACTTTATCCTTCTCAGGCTTCCGGCCTTTACACTGCGCACGGAAATGGCCCATTTCTCCACAACCGAAACATCTCTTCCTCGAAAGTGGAGACACGGTTGCTTGTTGAGGTTCTAATAAGAGATTTGAACCAGACGCCACGGCAACTTCAGTCGTCTGCATACCTGTTAGGAACTTTTGCATTTCCCCCTGCATCTCGGTCACCTTCATCAACACCCTGCACAGTTCAGCGTGCGCTTTCTGCAGTTCAGTTTGAGCTTCCTGTACCTTCTTTACAGTCTTGAACAACTCGCTTCGTTCAGAAGAGTTCGATTCTTTAGCAGCCTTTTCGACGAATTTAAAACCGACTAACTGCTCCTGTTCATCCAGATCAGATCCATAGGTGTCTAACGAGTCATTTTCAGGCTGCAGACCGTCGTTATATCTTGCAGGTTGTGCATAAGCCCTTCTCCCCGCCTGAAGGATTTCTCTTCCAGCAGAGCCTCCTCCTCTCGTACAACTCGGATCAGTTCCAGGTACTTCAACTCTTGATTAACTGCTCTGCTTCTCAGCTGCATCATCACCGGATCTAACGGTTGAGAGCCCCTCAGGATCTGCTTTATTCGTATCTTATCTACGTCAGCCGGTTTGGCCCCTTTCTTGAGGAGTATTTGGTGCAGAATCTTATCCAAGCGCCCATGTAATCAATCATTCTCTCACCTCTCTTCTGATAGGTGTGTTCGTACTGATATACTAGTTCCGCTGCCTTTTCTGTTCGCCCAAACACTTCTTCAAGAACGTTCAGATAATCCAAAGCAGTACAATCTTTCCTACTCAGTTTTAGGTTTCTCACCGCTTCTGACGCAGGTCCCTTTAAACTCTCGGTGATCCTTTGCTTTTTCTGGGCCTCAGGGACGTCCCACTCATCCAGTGCCTGCATCGCCTGTTCCACCCATTCCTCAAAGGTTTCTTCTCCCGCCGGAGTTGGTACATTTCCTGTAAAGTTCCTTAACCGTCGATAACCGAAATTAGTGTGAGGAGGGCTTGTTTTCTGACATTTGGCCAGCAAATCTCCAATAGCCACGATAAATTCAGGCCCGATCATGGCCAACGGACTGGGCGCGGGAACACTTTCGGCTTCGCCACGTGGCGCACTTGGCTGAATCAGTTGGACTTCCACCTCATCGGTCAGCTTCACGCTCGCGCCCCGAAAACATGCTGGAATACCTTTTCTCCATTCGAGAAGAACATGCGTGTGAGAGGTATCTGGGTTTTCTTAATGTCCAGAATTACCCCCGATGATCTGGTGCTAGCGTGGCCACGGCCTGGCGAATCTGATCTTCGGCCCAAGTGTCTGCAGGAATATCCATGACTATGCAACATGCTAACTGACTACTGTGCTCCCCACACCATTCGGCAGCAGTGTCTGGATCCATATTTAACCCTTTAAATGCGGTTTTTCCAGAGACTGAATCCCGGAAACGAGCCCCCACGTGTAGCGCTCACTCCCGGAGGAGCCGCTGAAAATGAACCACGGGTCAGTCTCCCCGCACTAGGGAATAAATATACTCCAACACGCTGAACAGTTTTATATTTAAAAGGTTTACTAAAAGGTTTGCAGCTCTTAAGACACGGTATATGCAGGAAGATTTACAGTACTTTCGTAACACGATAAACGCGTAGCGGTAAAAGAAACGAAAACACGAGGGCTTCGTATTTTCGGAAAAACCCCGACCGAGCAGAAAATTTAAAAGATACGAAATTCGAGGGAAAACCGCGTAGCGGGACACAATAAAATACACAGTTCTCGTATCACGGTAAACGCGCAGCGGGAACAAAAAAAGGAAAATTGTTCAGAATGTAACTTTAACTTTGCCCCCTTGTATGGATAGGAAAAAAGAAAACTGAGTCCTGCACAGGTTAAGTCCCAGAACGTGAAGTAGTTGTGTTTTTGTGTATGTGGTACCCGGGTACTTTTCAACTGGCCAGTGAGTTTACTTTAATGATGTCTTCGACTAGTCAGTTGGGGCCCTGTGGTTTTAGAAGGAAAACAGCAGCGTACGTTCTTATTTACACACGGCCTTGGGGGCCTCTCACCCATCCAGCGCAAGCTTGAGGTTCCGCTGACCCAGGACGTCTCTCCGCTCGATATTGACTGGGGACGCCGACCACCGGATCTGTTGTCTGGCCTTCTGTCTGTCAGCCGCGACTCAGCCAGCTTACCGCCTGCTCCCCGCTTCAATCGACCGCGGTACTCCTTACTCGAGGGGTCTTCTCTCCTTAGCACTGCACTCGGATAATAGATGGTGATGTCTATCTCCCGCAAGGCTGGGTGACCCAATCCTGAGGCCCGATCCACTTTGTCTGCGCTCCGGCCTATCTTTTGGTCTCTCCTTCTCTGTACGTGCATCCGCTCTCCTCTGCTCCCTGGCGCGCTCTGCCTGTTCTCCACGAGGTGCAGGATGTACAGGCTCTCCACAAACCCACCCACTTCCTGTTTCTTCGCAAAGCATGCATGGACATGTAGTTCAAGTGTCCAGGGTCTTTAATCGTGATAGTCTCCATCTTGTGGCCAAAAATGGGTACTGCCACAGTAAACTTTAACACATCGCTACATATATTTCAGGGGAGCTTCAGGAAGCACTCTGTTTCACACAAGCCAAACAGGATTAATGCAGAAGCATTTCTGAAGTGTGGAACTGGACTTTATGCAAGGCAGTGGTGTGGTGTGAGTGAGTGTGTCAGGTGATTAACTGGTTGTGTGCCTGCTGGAAGTGCTGAACATAAGGGCAGCACTTTTCATGGAGCTGCCTGAGCAGCGATTGTGAGCACAGCAGCATAGATCTTTTTCACAGCAACATTGATAGCGACATGGGAAGGATAGCATGGCACAGGAGCAGCATGGGCATGACACCACTGCATTTGACACTGTTGACCACACTCTCCTATTCCTCACGCTGCTTCAACTTGGCCTCAGGTGCACTGCTCTCCTGGTTCTCTTCCTATCTCCCTCTTCCCTACTTCAGTGTCTCCTTCGCTGGTGCCTCTTTACCCCTGGTTCCATTTTCAATTGGGGTACCTCAAGGCTCTCTTCTGGGTCCCCTATTCTTCTCAATCTATAACGCGTTGCTGAGCAACCTAATTTCTTCCTATGGACTCCAATATCATCTCTATGCTGACAACACCCAAATCTACCTTTCTGAGCCCATTTTCCTTCAGGTAAATGTGCCACAATTACTTCTACCTCTCAGGCTCGCTGCCTCGGGGTCCTCTTAGACTCTGACCACTCCTTCACTCCTCACATTCAGTCGCTAACCAAATCTTGCTACTTCCACCTAAAAAACATCTGTCCCTTTCTTAATCAGGACTCTGCTAAAATGCTCGTCCAAGCTCTTATTATCTCTGACTACTGCAACCTCCTTTTCTCTGGCCTTAAGAGATCCCAGATTCTCCCTCTGCAGTCTGTAATGAACGCCTGTGCCAGGCTCATACACCTCACCTCCAGCACCTCTCACACCTCACCCCTTTGTCAGTCTCTACACTGGTTTCCGGTTTCCTTTAGAATTCAATTCAAAATACTGGTGCTGAAATACCAAGCTCTCCAAAACTGCACCCCTGCCTACATCTCCTCACTTATCAGCAGGTACATCCCATCCCAACCACTTCACTCTGCCAATGATCTGATGCTATCAGTTCCTCATACCAACACCCTCAACTCTCACCTTCAGGACTTCTCTCGAGCTGCCCCCTTTCTATGGAACTCCCTCCCCGGCAACATTAGACTCTCCCTGTCTCTCCAGTCCTTCAAGAAGTCTCTGAAAACACATTACTTTAATGAAGCCTATCAGCTCACTGCATGGTTTCCCCACTCTAATTTCTTGTGCCATCTTTCCACTCAGCTCCCTACGCACCCGTTACTTCACACACCCAGCTCTTTGCCCTCACCTAGTGTGTCACCCCTCTTCTCTTAGATTGTAGGCTGTCGAGCAGGGTCCTCTCCCCTGCTGTTCTGTGTGGTTTACATGTATGTATTTTTGTTATCCTGTCTCACCCATTATACAGCGCTACAGAATTTATTAGTCCTTTATAAATACTTGTAACTGTAACTAACATATCGCTTTTCTAGTATTATTCTCTGCAAGAGCACAACCCTGCTTTTTTTATCCTCCGTAGACTGCGCTCCATAGCTATTTTCCTACCCAATATATTTTGCAACTCAGGGCGCTAACTAGGGACCTTCCTGCCTCTATTGTAACTGTCTATAACTCACGACAGAGAAAATCAAGGAATGGCAGGATTTACCTTTATCGGGATCAGGAGCATTTACATTCAATGCAATAACAGCAAACATTAGTAAATACTGTATAGGATTTAAAGTCCTGTTCATTTCTGATTATCCTGTTCCAGTATTAGTATTGTAAACAAAAATTATCAGTTTCTGATATTTTCTCATTTTTCAGATACCTTACTGTTCTACAAAAAGAAAAAAGGAAGGGGCGCTGGGATAACAAATGCAGCCTATATGCCTAAGGTTTAATAGCAACTACAATATACTGTATCCAATGGGCACCTCGCATAAGTGCACCACAAAATGATAGAAACACAATGCAAATAAGGAAAGTCCTTCTTAAACCCTAAGGCTAGAGTCAGACGAATGCATCATGAGCACACAGTGCGTGCCTGCGCAACGGATGTGCATTCTGACGGAAGACACGGTAGACACTACACGGTCCGTTTTTTATGAGGGACGTAGAAAAAAAGGGAAATATTGGAAACAAAATTAATATGAAAAAGTATATGAAAAGACATTTTGTGCGTCAAGGTGCTGGACGTCGCAAATGCGCTACGTTTGACATCTCATCGCACACACAGAACACTACGCGGACGTGGTAGACATGGTGCACTCTGCGCTTTTGTGTTAGCGGTTTTATGTTCTTGCCTAACTGTGTCCTTTTTCCACGTGCATTGTACATACGTAGTTCGGTGCGGACGCACTTAGTGTGTGTGTCTCTGTTGCTCATGATTTTATGCTACGACGGACGTTAAACTGTGCGGCAACACGGACGTGATCACTGCGTTCATCTGACAAGTGCCTCAACCAGAGATGTCCAAACTCCAGCCCCACAGATTTTCCTAAGCTACAACTCCCAGAAATCTCTGACGGCATTAGATGGATGGAGAAGCGTGGGAGTTGTAGTTCATAGATATCTGGGGGCCGGGGAGTTTGGACATCCCTGCCCAAAACCAATAGTACTGACTTTACTGTTCTAGTCTAGTGAGGTGAAAGTAAAGGGTTACTACATTATATTTGAGAAATGTTTTTTAAATCACATTCTTCCATTAGTTCCATTATCTGTAGTTCTCTGCCGCTGAAGATAAGGGGAGTTTGACAAGCCATTAAAAGCGAAAATTTGAATAAAACAATATTTAGTTTGGCATTAATCAATGTGATAGTGCATGCAAAGCTTTTAACTCTGTTTAAAATCTCAATTTTTTTCAAAAAAAGATTGCAATACATTTAAGGACATTATGAATAACTAGTTTTGAAATGTGCATGCCAGGTAAAACCCCTCTCTCTGACTATAGTAAATCCTAATTTACAATACAAGTAATATTCAGCAAAGGACTTTATGAAACAAATTAATTTCATTTCACTGTTTAATTTGACTCAAGTACAAAATCCGTGGCACAGCTTAATATTTAATAGGGATGTGCTTTTCGATTCGGACCGATTAGTTTTTTTCATGAAACGGGCCGATTCGGTGTTTCAGATTCGTCCGATGTTCCGAATCGGACCGGCACCGAAATACACAGCATCCAAAAAAATCTCCAATCCGAAATGAAATGATTTTGTTATTTTGTATGAACGTGAAATTTGTAAAATCGGAAGTCATTTTTGTTCCATTCGTGATTTCGGTTCCATTTCGGTCATTTCGGACATCGTATTTTTCTGTTCCATTGCTAATTCCGTAATTTCGTATCATTTAGATCAAATTCGATAGTTACTCGATATCCATTTGAAAGTTCATTTCAAATTCGATAGTTGCAGCATATGAATCCTCACACTGCCGGGCAGCATCTCTACAGTATAATTAATGCAGCGTATGAATCCTCACACTGCCGGGCAGCATCTCTACAGTATAATTAATGCAGCGTATGAATCCTCACACTGCCGGGCAGCACCTCTACAGTATAATTAATGCAGCCTATGAACCCTCACACTGCCGGGCAGCACTTCTACAGTATAATAATGCAGCATATGATTCCGCACACTGCTGGGCAGCACCTCTACAGTATAATTAATGCAGCATATGAATCCTCACACTGCCGGGCAGCACTTCTACAGTATAATAATGCAGCATATGATTCCGCACACTGCTGGGCAGCACCTCTACAGTATAATTAATGCAGCATATGAATCCTGACACTGCCGGGCACAACCTCTACAGTATAATTAATGCAGCCTATGAATCCTCACACGGTCGGGCAGCACTTCTACAGTATAATAATTGATGGGCAGCACCTCTACAGTATAATTAATTCAGCATATGATTACGCACACTGCCTGGCAGCACCTCTACAGTATAATTAATGCAGCATATGAATCCTCACACTGCCGGGCAGCACCTCTACAGTAGTTATGGGCCGAACACCCCCATGTTTGGCTCGCATTCGAACTCAAACTTTTGAAAAAGTTTGAATTTGAACTCGAACACGATTTCGAACTCAATGCAAGTCTATGCTGCTCAAAAGTTCAAATTTTAAAGTGCCCTCCAAGAGGGCATATATGCAAGATATTGGCCATAAAAGGTGTATGGGGGTCTGGGTACTGCCCTGTGGGACAGAAAACAATGAAAGTAAAGTTTAAAAAAAATAATTTTTTAAAAAAAATTAAGAAATGTGCACCGATTTGGATATTGACTAGCTATAGAATTTGAAATGAACTATCAAATGGATATCCATTTGATAGACCATTTCAAATGTTAAAAAAGGTGTGGGAGATGTTTTACCCCATAGGCTTCAATGTTAAAAAATGTGTGGGAAATGTTTTACCCCATAGGCTTCAATGTTAAAAAAGGTGTGGGAAATGTTTTATCCCATAGGCTTCAATGTTAAAAATATTCCCGTTTTAATTAAATATCTAATGATATTTAATTATCTAATAACCGTTGCTTATAATATTCTGCAGGAAAGAATCTCTCTATTTTTAGATTTACCGTATTTTTCGCTCTATAAGACGCACCTGACCATAAGACGCACCTAGTTTTTAGAGGAGAAAAACAGGAAAATAAATATTCTGAAATCAAATAGTGTAATAATGGATATTGCCCCAGCTCATGGATAATGCCCCCCAGCTCATGGATACTGCCCCCAGCTCATGGATACTGCCCCCCCAGCTCATGGAAATGCCCCCCAGCTTATGGATATGCCCCAACACATGGATATTGCCCCAACACATGGATATGCCCCAGCTCACACATGGATATTGCCCCAACACATGGATATGCCCCAGCTCACTCAAGGATTTGCCCCAGCTCACTCAAGGATTTGCCCCTAGCTCACTCAAGGATTTGCCCCTAGCTCACTCAAGGATTTGCCCCAGCTCACTCTAGGATTTGCCCGTAGCTCACTCATGTATATGCCCCAGCAGCTCATGGATATGCCCCAGCTCGCTCATGGATATGCCCCAGCTCACCTGCCGCCACCGCGTACGGCTCCCTCTGAGCGTGCGTCCGGCGGCAGCAAGCTTGGGCACTCGCCTGGGGGAGCATCGCGAGATTGCGGTCACATGGCTCCCCCAGGCGAGTGCCCAAGCTCCTTGCCACCGGACGCACGCTCAGAGGGAGCCAAACGCGGCGGCGGCGGCAGGTGAGCTGAGGCATATCATGGGGCATTCGCTCCATAAGACGCACCCACTTTTCCCCCCACTTTTTGGGGGGAGAAAAGTGTGTCTTATGGAGCGAAAAATAAGGTATTTAGGATCTTTTGAGCATTTTTTTAAAACAAATTTGAATTAGTTTTTTTTATCAATTCGAAATTTGACCCGAAATTTCGAATCGAACAAAATTTTCAAATCGACCTGAAATTTCGAGTCGATATCGAATCACCGAATTGAATCACCGAATCGAAACGAAAACGGTCCGAAACGAAAAAAAACACCTGGAAAGAAAACTAAACAAAATTTTTAGCGGTGCACATCTCTACCAGAGATCAGGTATATGAAACTGGTCAAAGCCACTCCTGGACAGCACTGTTTTGGGTTTATTGGATCCTCTTCTACTAATACACTCTTATGTTAGGCTTGCAAAATGTTGCATAGGCAGCCAAAACGTTGCAGTTTCTTTTCTGAATAAAAGCTCCTTAATAGAGTTGGATTTTGCCTAGTTCCAGGGTTCAAGTCCAACATAAAAAATTGTGGGAACTCAGCACAATTTCTGCCTACCTCACCCTAAGTAATCATTTTCATCTCACCCTTAGCACTCACAGAAATTTAACATTTAAAATAAAGCTATACCCCCGTGTTCCTGCTGGACTTGAGCCCTGCCTAGTTCCCATTCTTTTTCCTCCTTGACTCACAGAGGAGCTGGTTACTCTGGGATCCACCAAGTACCCTTCAGTTGGTACTGTACGCTAAATTGGCTTTGTTTTGGGCTATGTGATCATAGTCTATTTTGCAGTTTTTAGCTCCCAAGTCCTGAGCCTAAACATTTTTTATTATTCATTATTTTCACATAGCAGGACAAGTATACAACGGCTAAAGTATAAGACATACACAAAAAGTGCACAATACTCACCAAGCATTTTATTAAAGCTGTCCATATGTATTAAACAGAAACTACTTCATATCGTCTGCAATGTACAGTAATACCTTGGATTGCGAACATAATTCGATCCGGAAGTGTGCTTGTAATCCAAAGTACTCTTATATCAAAGCGAATTTCCCCATAAGAATTAATGGAAACTCTGACGATTCGTTCCACAACCATTTATTCATATGAAAATGAGTAATACAAAATACTGTACAGTATAAAGTAAAAATAAAACTAACACATTGACCTTGAGAAGAATCGTGGCTGGTGAGAGAGAGAGGAGAGGAGGAGGGTTATTGTGCAGGACGTTTATCACTATCTGTTGGGGAGGGTTTCAGCACGTCCGGTGTAATGTGCGATACTGTTACGCTTGTTACACCGTGTGGCCCTCCCCGTCAATCGGCCAGAATGCTGCAATGGACGCATGGAGGAAAGGTGACTGTGACAGAACACAATGTCGCTGTACGACTTGGAGGGGGCTGTGCGCTGGCCTCCTGCCAACAGACTATGGCCCGTGAAAGAGACTATTGGGGAACTGGTGGACCTTTTAAATATATTTGGTTTTCACTATTTTATATATCTGCCAGGTAACTAAATATTTCTGATGTCTGTGTGTTATTCCCTTACGTAGTTTTTGTATAGTCTCTTGTTGTGTATTTTGCGTACATTCTCTCAAATATCTAACCTTTTCTCTGTATAGTGTGATCTCTGTATAGTACCTGCCCCCTCTGTTGTGTAAATTATCTCTGTAAGAAAATCCTTTTGTTTACCCTTCTTTCTCATTCCCCCATTCTCCATTGTTTGACGGTCCTGTGTAGTTATCTGATATGTGCTATCTGCTTGATTGTATGCAAATGAGGTTGATCCTTGAGTGTATCTATGTGCCTTTGTAATAAACTGCCAGTTCTATTCTGACCAAGCTTGAAGTCACGACTCAAGTTTTGGGGTAGCAGCCATCGTCTGCTTGCTGTGCCAACGAAAGGCTCCAGGTCTACAGCTTCGGCTTATTTCTGGGGGTGCTAGCCAGGCTCTCTACTTACACCGGGCCTTAAGCTGCAGCTATGGTACAAAGAAAGGTGTGAGAGTCACGAGGAGAAACTGGGTGTCCAGCGAGGAAGCGGCATTTGGCAGATGTGACCCTGTCCGGGCACAGAGATCTGTTACAGTGACCATGGCCTCAGTTGTGACATGAATCTCGGCAGACAAAGCATACGTACTTTGACATTGCTTGTATATCAAAACATCGCTTGTATATCAAGTCAAAATTTATAAAACAAATGTTGCTCTTCTTGCAAAACGCTCTCAAACCAAGTTACTCTCAACCCCAGCAAAATAATTTCCTTCAGAGCTTCCAACCATGAAGAGACTGTAGTATTACATCATCAATCATATTTACTGTGAATACTACTAATGAATATTTAATTATATGCCATTTGTTAAATTCACAACTTTGTATTTACATATGATACTGTAGACATGCTGCAATTCCAAGGAAACATAACTGCGTTTTCTTAGCAAGGCACTAAATGCAAGCATAAATAAATAAACAGTGCAGACAAGATCCGTATGTTTCCCCGGCACATTTCAAGTATTTTGTGCGATTTCATAGAAAAGCCTCTCAAGTTAAATCATTACTGATCATTTAACATTTTGACACGCCTGCTGTTGCAAGATGCTTTTTGGTCCATGGTGTACACTATGGTCTTGTCCTGCTGTGTTTCCTGTTAAAAATGTAGAAACAAAATAACAAATCAAACTAACCATACCTTATTATTTATTATTTGTTTAATTATATTTTTCTAAAAATAAACATTAAAATGTAGAAAAATTAAAAATTCAAAAGTTAACACTCGAGAGCCCTGTAAATCTAATAGGGATGCAATCATGGCAGGGATGCGGAAAAACCTCTGTAGCGCTGTGGTTAATTCTTTATTGTGGCAGTACCTATTTTTGGCCACCGGAGGGAGACAAGCGAAATGTGAGACACTGAATGTTACATTGGGACTACATTTCCCGGCATGCTTTGGGAACGGACACAGGAAGTGGGTGGAGCAGGGAGAGTTACATCCTGAGCCTCGTGGAGAGAGCGGGCAGAGTGCGCCAGGGAGTGAGAGAGACAAGACACAGTGCTGCAGAGAGTAACAGTGACCAGGCCAGAGCGCAAGTGCAGCCTAACAGAGGAACAGATCGGGGCAAGTGCAGCCTAACAGAGGAACAGATCGGGTTATCAGTTATTCCCGAAGAAGACCCAGTGATCCACCAGATTACCCAAGCGGCTAGAAAGGAAGCGGAGGACCCCGAGTGAGGAGTACCGCAGATCGATCGGACCGGGAGAGCAGGCGGTAAACTGGACAAGTCGAGGCCGGTGCAGAAAGCCAGACGGCGGATCCAGAAGCAAGTAACCCCAGTCAATATCGAGCAGAGAGACGTCCTGGGTCAGCGGAGCCTCGAGTACCTGGCGGATGGGTGAGAGGCCTTCCAGGCCGTTGTAAAACTCAAGTAAAGCACGCTGCTGTTTGTTTCCAAAACCCACAGGGCCCCAACTTGACTAGTCGAAGACATCTCTTAAGCAATTCACTGGCCAGTTGAATATAGTACCCGGGTACCGCAACACACACACACACTTACATTCCGGGACTTAACCTGTGCAGGACTCACTCCCCAATCACAAGAAGGGGTTAAAGATACGTTTTTCATTATTTCTTTTCCGCTGCGCGTTTTCCCGAATTACGAAGCATTGTATTTCTTTTCCGCTGCGCGCTTCCCCGAAATACGAAGAATCGTATTTATTTTCTGGTAAATAGATCTTTGCTTCTTTGGATTTTGGAACAGTTCTCGGAAAAAAATGAGAATGAAAATGTATTCTTAGCATTGCATGAAGAAAATGCCTGTGTATGCCACTTTCTTTAGAAATGTGAATATTTTGAAAACTAGCTGTATAAATAACACTTCTTGTTTCTATCAGTCTGCTTATTGTTATTGATGTTTGAGAGCTCGTTTCAGATTAGCAAAATTGTAAATACACACAAGATAAGCTCAGCCTCTGTAGTTTGTCATCATGGTTAACAAAGAGCATCCAACTCAATAGGTAAAACATCCGAGTTGCTTCAAATATTTCTCTCTGCCAGACTGATTGATTCTTGTCATAATGTAACTCGGCCTGATTCATTGCATCTATTAAAAGAAATGTTTATCCTTTATGCACAGAGGAAGCAAATAAGACTGGCTTGCCAGGTTCCCGATTTCCAATATTTAGAAACTACTAGAGCACCATTAGGTCTGAAGTACAGCCATTTAATTAAGCAAGGGCTCAGTTAAAGGTCAATTTATGGTAAAGTGCTTGGTTTGTCATGATATACTGTAAGCCAGGAAACCAGCAGTGTGGTCATTTTTTATTGTTTTTAAAACAAACTGAAATTGTGTGCCTTGATCCTTGGAATTAAGAAGAGCAAACTGTTCAGGGTAATTATGTTTCCTAATTACACAATACTATAACTATATCACAGTCTCTTGTATGACTTTTGCTGTATTCTGGATACATTACAAGGATGTGTTTCATCTCCTGATATTTTTTGGGTGGGACTAAAGATAAATGTTTCCGCAATAAGGTTAGCCTCATTGTTAGCACAGATTGTGAAACCACTATTCATCACATTGTCATGCCCCATCCATGACGGACTAGTGCACATTCTGGGGCCAACCCGGCTGAAGGATTCCGAGCTCCACTCTTGGTTTTTTCCTGCTGCTCAGGTGCAACCCATCTTGGGCAAGACACCTAACGGTACATACTCGCCACCAGTGCTTTTTTTCTGGAAAAATAGTACTCTCACGGCCAGGGAAAAACAGTGATTATTATGACTATTTTTCATGTCTTAATAAATACTCCTTTATTAACCCTTTAAGGACAGAGGCAATTTTACAAGTCATTCTTACTTTGTGGAGTGCAGGCAGCAGATAATGTGGCGATTCTAGGAGCAATACCATCCTTTTGGGTGCAGGGCAAGGGGGCAACGTCGGACTGCAACAAGAACACAGATGCAGACTTTTACACACTGCAGCCTGTTTAAAGACAAATACATGCATTTACACACACTGCCATACGTTCACATATATAACCATATATTCCCTACACCCGGGGAGTATGTAGCACTAGAACTCACAGTAATGTGCAGTGTGTGTGAGCATATCAGAATCCACAGCAATAAAACCTCAACAAAGTGCAGTGTGTGTGAGCATATCAGAATCCACAGCAACAAAACGCCAACAAAGTGCAGTGTGTGTGAGCATATCAGAATCTACAGTATTAAAACCCCCAGCAACATGCAGTGTGTGTGGGTGAACATATCAGAATCCACAGGAATAAAACCCCCAGCACACCAATTTCATTAATCTCCCCCAGCACACCAAATGCATTAATTCCCCCCAGGACATCAATTTCATTAACCCCCCCGCCCGGTCAAATTTATTAATCCCCCCAGCTCAAATTCATTTATCCTCCAGTACAAATTCATTAACCCCCCACTCATCCCATTAACCTCCCACCCACTCATCTCATTAAAGCCCCCCCACCCACTCTTCATTAACCCCCACCCACTATTCATTTCATTAATCCCCCACCCCTCCCGTTCAATTCACCTACAGTGAACCTGGGGCTGGGTCCTCCTCACGGCACCTTGGTCCTCCGCGTGGCACCTCTCTCCTCCGCACAGAATCTGCATGTGTGTTGGATTGTTGGGAGGAAGTGACGTTATAGGATCACTTCCTCCCAGTGCCGTAGCGCACAGTAGCAGGCTGCAGGATGGGAGGCCTTCACGAGGCAGCGCTCGGCGGCCACGGACAGAGTGTCCCATGGATCACGGTGAGCGGCGGGGCGGCTGCCCCCTGGAAAGTGCCACTGACTCAGTCAGTACTCAGCCGGTAGGTGCCAGTACTGAGTACTGGCACATACAGGCTGGAAAAAAAACACTGCTCGCCACCCAGGACATACTTGAAAATGAGAGACATCTCGATGTATCCTTCCTGGTAAAATACTTACCAGCAGGATTCTACTGTATAGTCAACCCCACCAGAGGAATGCTACTGTACAGTAAACCCAGTGGGATTCTACTGCATCCTAAAACCCACCATATGTACTTTACATTTAAATATAAATGAGAATAGAGAAAATAATTGGTGAGATCAATATGATTTTCTTTATTGTCATTTGTTTTCTTATTAAATTAATCATTCAAAGTTCATTGATATAGATAACATCCAGTGATGTGTGTGTGTGTGTATATATACAGTATATATATATACCAAGCATCCAACTGCAACTGGTCCTGCCTAGCTTCTGCTGATGAGTGTCCAATATACCCGAAACAGCACTGTCCAGAAGTGGCTTTGACCAGTTGCATAAACCTGATCTCTGCTTAAAAAAAAAGCCATCTAGTATGTCATGGCATTGATTGAAGGGTTCTGTGTGAAAACAGACCCAGGATGCAAAAAATGTGAGACAGACGTCATTTGTATGTCTTACCCAGAGTTCCTTGCTGTATATGGGGAATATAGGACGTCTGTGATGTAGTTCTTTGAATTGCTGTGATGTACAAATGGCTTCTGCAATAATAAACCATATATAAATATTATATATATATATTTATATACACCCCACTCCTTCACACAAATCATACCATCACAAAGCTCAAAACATTTAAGGAGCTTGCAGGTTTTAATAGATTTAATAAGATTTAAAAAGTTAGTTAAATAAAAAAAAATGACAGTAACTTAGTTCCGAAAATATGGCCATATGTTGCTTAACCCCTTAATGACCCCTGACGTACCCTGTACGTCCTGTCCTCGGGTCTCCCTTAGACCCGCGGACGTACAGGGTACGTCAGCGGCGCCAAATCCCCCTCCTGCCCGATACTCACCTCCCTCGTCGGATCCCACGGCGATCTGGCAGGGAGGAAGCCTGCCCATGTGATTTACATGGGCAGGCGAGGCTGATGACGTCGCCACGCTGCATGGTGACGTCATCAGAAGGTGCCCCCATGTGTTTCAATGGAGGGGAGGGGGGGCTCCTTCGGAGCCCTCTATCTCCCCAACCATTGAAGCTAGGGAGATGCCGTTTGCACCGCTGGAGAGGGGAGAGCCTCCCCTTTCCAGCGGTGTATGGCATTAACAGTTTCGCCGCCGGATCGCTTTTCGGCGCCAAAACGCGATTCAAACCTGGAGGGGGCTGACATCTTGGATGTCAGCCAAGCCTCCAGGTCCCCCCCCACCCACTGACAACCTCACCATATGTGTGAGGATGTCAATGGGCCAGTTAACCCTCTAGCTGCCATGTAGAGATAAGGGGATCCTAAGGATCCCTTTATCTCCCGATCCATGGCAGCTAGATGGTCATATTTGCCATCATTTAAAAGGCCTGATTATGGCCTTTCAAATAATACCATGACCAGGTTTGGTTTTAAAATTTTTTTAAAAAAAATTAAATAAAAAAAATAATAAAAAAATTAAATAAAATAAAATTATTATTTTTTTTTTTTAAAGTTTTTTTTGTCTGGGGGGAGTTTAATTAAATAGGACCTAGGCTGTCATCTAAAAATAATTAGCACAAAATGGTCAGAATGAGCGCAGCGCACATAGGTGAACTGTCTCAGCAGTGAAGGGGTTAAAAAGCAAACGCATGTTAAAATTGGGTATTTCTAGTCTCGGGACAAAATTTTGAACCTATTTAGCCGGGGTCTTTTTGGGTGGTTGTAGATTTTGGGGATTAAATTACGAAAAAGTGTGTTTTTACCATTTTTTTCCTCATATTTCATATTTTTTTTTATAGTAAATTATTCGATATGATGGAAACAATGGTATTTCTAGAAAGACCATTTAATGGCGGGAAAAAGGGTGTATAATATGTGTGGGTCGAATAAACGAGTAAGAGGAAAAATTGTCCTAAACACTAACAGCGCAGAAACGTAAAAACAGCAGCGGTCACTAAAAGACGGATTTGTGTAAAACCGCCCGGTCACTAAGGGGTTAAACCTGTCACAACTAGGGATGTGCCGAATACCCCCGTGTTCAGTTCGCATTCGAACTCGAACAATTTCAAAAGTTCGAGTTCGAACTCGAACACGAACCGAACTCAATGCAAGTCAATGGGACTCAAAAGTTCGGTTTTTAGAGTGCCCTGCAAGAGGGCATATATGCAAGATATTTGCCATAAAAGGTGTATGGGGGTCCGGGTAGTGCCCTGGGGGACAGGAAACAAGGACAAAAAGTAAAAAAAAAAGACGTTTTTAAAGGAACAGTGAGTTTTCCATAAAATAAGGGTTAAAAATAAAAACGAAAAATTCCTTCAAATATCGTGCCTAGTAGGTCCCCATAACCTGCCCGTGAAGTGGCGGATTTGTAGGATGTATAGAAACATCACCATCAGAGACCCACACACGACACCTAGCCACCCTTAACCCTTTCGCTGCGGAGGATGCGCTGAGCGTGTCCACCCGCAGGTACTGTTGCGTGCAGAGGACGCGCTGAGCGCATCCTCCCTTTGCGGGCAGCGATTGGCCAGATTCCCGATGATCGCTGTGCCCCCCCGATGCGGGCACCTGGGACTGCCGCCGGCACCATTAGATGTCATCGCGGCGGTGCGATGACATCTAATTCAGGCGCGCCCCCCCGTGTGTGCGGAGGAGGTGCCTGAAAGGGAGGGGGGTCCTTCGGACCTCTCTCCCTCCCGATCGCCGGGGTCCTGCGGCTGAGGGCAGGCACGGTTTGGAAGGGCACAGCCTGCCCTTCCAAACCGTGCCTGCCTTTAACCCCTTGGCTGCCGGATCACAATTCGGCACCGAAAAGCACCGAAACGTGATCCTCTCCTAGAGCTGGCCAACATCCAAGCTTCTGGGAATGCTCCCTGATGACTGGTGTCATCGTGCATAGCATGATGACGCCAGTCCTGGAGCTAACCCCTAACTGCCACCAATGGTGGAGATAGGGGGTTCATTGGAACCCCCTATCTCCCGATCTGTGGCAGGTAGGGGTTAATGTTTGGTACTGTTGGATCGGCCAGAGCATGGCCTTTCCAACGATACGAAACATGACAATGTAAAAAGTTTTTTATAAAAACTTAAACTTAAAAATAAAAAAATATATATTTTAAAAAAATTATAAAAAAAAACTTTTTTGTTTTTTTTGGTTTGTTAATGCAGCAATATTGTTCCCATTTCAATTATAATGTGAACAATGATGCTGCACTAACGATTTTTGTATGCGGTGCGTTTGTTAAAAATCACGTAATTTTCCCCCAAAAAAATGTAACGAGACCCCATTTCTAATTTTTTTAACAAGCGCACCCCATACAAAATATAACGGCAATTGCTCGCATGATAAAATGTAAAAAAAAAACACTTTACACATTGTAAATTATTGAAAATTCATATTTTAATGCATATTTTGTTCTAATATACAGACAGGACATGACGTATACATATATTAATGACCTATTATGAATCTGCCGAGTTAATGATTGCTTTACAGAGCCCTGGTCCTTAAGGGGTTAAACAGCATATCAGAGGATCATGTAGTAAAAATGAACACTTATTAGAATTCAGAATCATACAGAGTTCATACATGTGCAGGAGCCACACTCAGTCTGCAGGCAATGTATCAAATTCATGAGACCAGACTAATTAGAAGCAGATGTTATTTCCAAACACTAACACCTGTTGTTTACGCCATTTGAGGGCCCTGCTGTAAGCACATGTCATTTAGAGGTGAGAATATATCTAATAAACCGTTGCTTATAATATTCTGCAGTAAAGAGTCTCTTTATTCCTAGATTTTTTTTAGTATTTTTTTAAGCAATTTTTATACTTTTTTCAATTTTTTTTTTCCGAACTCGAACCGAACACTCCAAAAAGTTCGAGGTTCGCGAACTTTCGAACTGCCGATGTTCGAGTCGAACTTCGTACTGATCGAACCGAACAGGTCCTACTCTAAACACCTTAATAAAATATTTTATCCAGTATTATCTGCCACCTTATGAGAGAATACAGGTCCTATGCGCCACCAGGTGTAGGGGGATGCAATTTACTTAGGGTGTTTCACACTGTACATTACCATGCCCTGCTAGCATTATGCCACATCTACAGGTGGGTGTACATTTGTAACTCAAATTCACATATTTGCTTACTAAAGCATCTTTTTTAGTATTTTAATATTACTTGTGGTGAATTGTCAGCCAGATGTAAACAATTATATGTATGCTTTGTGGATACAGGCAGTGGACTGTGACATCAACAGCCAGACTAGCAGATACCTCGGTGCGTGTAAATCAAAGTCATATTTTTATATTATGTCACGGTGATAATAATTAATTTAGGTTCCAGTTCAAGCTTGCATGTATGACAAACCCAGATTGAGTTGATTAGGTAACACCATTTGGATTCCTAGTTTGACTAAAGGGGGTAATTAAAGACAGACCATCTGAAAGTTTTGGTGGCTCAATTCAAAATGTTTGAAACATATGTTGAGCCTCTGCTGTTTTGCATAATTACTGCACAGTCCTCGCACATTATTCACTAAGCATACACAGGTCATAGCTCTCAATCAGTCTGCATCTGGTATAGCCTCCATCAAAAAACTAAAACTAGATTAATTGCCAAAGAAACGTGGAATATACAGTATATCAAAATTAAAAAAATGATAAATAGAAACATAGAAACATAGAAAAATGTCGGCAGATAAGAACCTTTCGGCCCATCTAGTCTGCCCAATTACATGGATACTTTACCTGGATTTATCTTTTGTTTAGGATAGCCTTATCCCTATCCCATGCTTGCTTAAATTCAATTACTGATTTCATTTCAGTCTAAGGAACTGATACACTAGATTGATAATTTGATAATTAACACATCCCAAACCTACTTTAAATTCTATAGACTGGGGTTTTTGCCTTATTTTGGATCGACCAAAAGGTGTTGTGTGAAAGGTTGAACTCGATCTACGCACGTCTTTTTTTGGCCTATGTGACTATGTAGGATAATTTCAGTCTCACTAATGCTACTCATTTTGTATTGAAGACAATTTGCAGAACGATTGTCAACTATTTATGTTTAAATAGTTCTATTAACATCCTTTATGTGTCCAACTGTTAAAACAACAATTATTGGGGACATTTTTGCATGGACCGCGTAACAAGCATTAAGATGAAATATAGAGATATCTGTAAAATAAAACCAATGTTTGTATAAGAAATTGTGAATGAAAAATAACTTAATTTTATCTAACTATCCTTTTCAAACATTATTGTCACTCCTCTCATACCTACATTTCATTTATAATAGATAACAAGAAAAAAGTGTCATCTGCGCTTATTTCTATACAACTCCATGCAAAACAAAACACAGTCAGAGGTTTTGGTTTACCTGAATGGCCACTGAAGTGTAAGCTCACCGGCCCCATCAAGGCACCTCTAGTAAGGTGAGTCCTACCTAATGAAACCAGAAACTGCTCCTCTGAGCAATTGCAGACTGTCTTGTTGCTTCTCTACCAAGAGGCTAAATGGTAGGTGTTATTTATACACTCACCAAATACTCCCACTTTGGGGTTAAAAACAAAAATATGGAAGAAGGCACAGCAGCAAAAATTACCTACCTGGTGCTATAGAAAAATATACATGCATACAAAAAAGTCTTGTTCTAGGTCAGGCCCGGACTGGCCATTGGACCGGTTGGCTGTTCGAGGGCTGCCCTTGAAGAAAGGCCTCTCGCGGGACGCACTGCCGACATATCGAGTGTTTGGCAATACTTCCAGAGAGGGTATTTCGGAACAGGAGGAAGTACAGCCCGACACACATGTTTCATCGCTGGTTAATGCGATGATTTGCTGCAGGCTCCTCCCCAGTCCCCACCTCCTCTCCCACCACCTGATTGCAGTGTGTCACGTGACTGCAGCGCGTCGCACTGGCCAGGAACAAGGAGAGAGGCTTTAGCGGCGGCACAATTATGAAGACAGAAGCTCTCCAGGATTCTAGCACTGTGGTGAGAATCAATAAAGATTTTTTAACAAATGGATATTGGATTTATTTTTGGAGGTGGTGATGGGTGGGTGTAGTTGACTATGGATTATTTTTAACATCGGTGTTAATTTTAGAGTTAAATCTAGTGCTAGGGTGACCTTTAGGGATAATTTTAGTCTATATAGTCTATATAATAAGGACAGTACCAGGATTTTCTCCTTTTTTACAGGCTCGTTTGTATATTCAGGGAGTGTGGGTGTCTTTTTAGGGTCTCCTCCATATATTCTGTGTGTATGCGGGTGTCTTTTTAGGGGCTCCTCCAGTTATTCGGGGTGTGTGGGTGACATTTTAGGGGCTCCTCCATATAATCAGGGTGTGTGGGTGTATTTTAGGGGCTCCTCAATGTATTCAGGATGTGCGAGTGTCTTTTTTTAGGGGTTACTCCATATATTCAGGGTGTGTGAGTGTATTTTAGGGGCTCCTCCATATATTCAGGGTGTGTGGGTGTCTTTTAATGGGTTCCTCCATATAGTCAGGATGTGCAGTGTCTTTTTAGGGGCTCCTCCATATATTCAGGGTGTGCGGGTGTCTTTTTAAGCGGAGGGAAAAAAAGGTCCTGATAGGTTTGTAACGTCATCTAAAATGCTTGGTAAAAGCCTCCTCTCTAGTCCTATGGCCGCACATTTCAGTTTCGCCTAAATCTGACCAGAGCTGCCTACACTGAGGACAGACAGGAGAGAGAAGCAATGAGATCAATACAAACGCCGCAATCTCCAAGGCAGCGGGAGCCCACAAAGTCTAGCGCCGAGTCACCGTATGTGGGGATGCCGACAGTCCACAATCCTCATCCAGTACATCAAAATGAACGGGTCTCAGGCTGCTAGAAAAAGAAATTTAATAGGAGTAATGACCCCAAGGAAAAAATCGTCGTGACATTTCTGCCCCAAGCGGCCTTAATCATACAATGGATTAAGGCCGCTTGAGGCCGAAACGTCACGACGATTTTTTCCTTGGGGTCATTACTCCTATTAAATTTCTTTTTCTAGCAGCCTGAGACCCGTTCCTTTTGATGTACAGGAGAGAGAAGCAATCCGCAACACAGAATTCGACATTACAATGCATTGCGCGATGTATGAACAAACGAACTGTGAGTATTGCTTCCAGCTCTTGCCTGTAGGACTCTGTCTGCAGTGAACAGGGCGAGGGAAAGTGGGTGCAGGATGCAACCAGGTGACACCCAGCAGGAGATAAGCAATAGTTCTAGATACTGCTTACTGCTTGTTTTGTGCCAGAATGGATCCACTCCCAAATCCAGTAACATCCAATGATAAATAAATAAATCCGGCACTCTTCAATGATGGATTTTAACATTTATAATGGACATTAATGATGGATTTTATTCCTCAGCACAAGAAAAAAGACGTTTCGACCCTCACTGGTCTTTGTCAAAGGAGCACTGGTGGTGAGTATGTATAATAACGAAAGGATGGGGTTACCTCCAATAATGTCTCGCACATGCTCACTTCTCTGGATGCGGCATGGCCTCTTTTGGCCTCATTGAGACTCTCCTTGGGCTTCTGTCCTAGAGAGGGTGAGCCAGCAGCGCCTCCCGATAACAAGCCTGGTTGAGGTGCTGGCCGATTTTTGTTCATCGTAGGGTTCTGGTGCTGCCTGCATCACCACACGCTTGCCTGCGACCCTAGACTTAAACTTGAACTGAGTTTGCTGTTCTCCTTCTAGCTAGTCTTCACCTAGAGTTTTTTAGTGCCAGGGGTCTGTTCCGTTTCCCCCTCTTTCCCCCTTCCCCATTCTGATGTTTTTTCCTTCCGAATGTTGGCTGTCCCTTGATGTGAAGTGTCGACATTACTGAGGTTATGGGTTCCTCCCCCCTCGGGATGTTTCAGGCCTGCCACCTGGGCTGGCACCTAGGTACTACCTGCCCTTGCAGTGCTGCATATTCCGACCCAGTGGCCTCTCATCTGGCCTTGGAGGTTCCCTGCTGGGACCTTCCAGGCACGCCAGTGATGCCTCACTCTTTTGGGCATCGTTTCCAATTCCCCTTCCATTTTTCACTTTCCATCCCCTCTTCCCCGTTTACACTCAGCCTTCTCGTTTACCTGAGTTACGGACTCCTACAGTTGCCACGGGGTTGATTTTGTTATTGGTTGTGATGCCTTTTAAGGGCTTCTTGCCCTCACTGCTGACTCTACTTTTTTGAAGCCTATTATCTGGTGTCTATACGCACATTGTTTCTTAAAATAATCATACAAAAACCAAACAAGGGGGGAGCTGTGTAGAAAATCAAGGAGGGAGCTGTGTAGAAAATCAAGAGGGGACCTGTGTAAAAATAAAACCATGAAGGGAGAGCTGTGTAGAAAGAATGGAGGGGGGTCATGGGGGTGTAGAAAAGGCTGTGGAGCTCTGTGATACGTTCATACACACTGCACATTACTACGAATTGTATTACTGTGGAGCTCTATAATACACTCTGGAACTGGTGCCGAGTAACTCTTTGGGCCGGGCAGGTAGCTTGGGATTTGAAATTTTGAGCCCTGGCCTAGTATATTAAAAATAAAAAAGTGGGCTGCTCAGTCTAAAATGCCCAGGCCTATTTTTTGTCCCAGTCCGGGCCTGGTGGCAGGACTCCCCCCACCCCGATACTCACTGCAGGATCCAGGCTGACATGCAGCATGGCGCTGGCTGCTCACAGGGTGACTGAAGGTGCGGGTGCAGCGGGTCCCGGCGCCGCCTGCCACAGCCAGGCTGCTCAGTAGCAAAAACTTGCTTCACCTCTTTGCAATGTGGACCAAGCACGTCATCTTGCACGGGCAGGTCCGGGCAATGGCATGCACACACACACACAGCCCATGTGGAGGGAGGGGGCACAGGAGGCGAGCTGAGGACAGAGCACTCGCTCATCACGGGGAGGGTTGGTGTGGACATGGGAGTGGTGAAGGCCAATCGCAGCATGTTGCGAATGGCCACTAGCCTATCAGCATTGGTCTTGACACAAATATACAAACAAACGTGCACATTTATATATTAGATAGGAAAAAATATGTAATACAGCAGTGATGATCACATTGTTTTTTCACAGTACAGTCCTGATGCAAGTGCATAGAAAGATGGGAATTTATTTGGGGATGTAATCATTTTGTAAAACAATTTGCTGGGGAAGTTAGTGTGCTACCTTCTGGTGGCTTTGTCTATGTTGAAATAGTTCTGTATAATTTTTTTCATGACGACATAATAAAGTTATACTGAAATTCACAGAATAAAAGTAAACTGCATTGTATGATCATTTCTTTTCTTTTTCATTTAAGATTTTCATAATAGTTTCTCTTCCATATTTCCGATTAACAGGTAATCATTTGTTTGGGAAATTAATGCTTATAAACATTAAATCAACACATTTCTTCCCTTAGGTAGTATTGATTTCAGAAACAAAATTAAAACCATGAATCCTTAAAAACAAAACTAAAAAAATACATAACAGATGAGAATAGCTTTGAATTCCTTCCTGGAAATTGTATTCAAAAACCATTAATATCTCGCCAGATAGGAACATATTCAATCTGCGTAAACCTGTATAAAATAATGAAACCGAGACAAATGTGTAACACTGGTTATATTTGATACAAATCAAATTTTTTTTTTCCACGGCAATTTATAAAAAGTCTCATCATTAGTTTATATTTAGCAATAAGTGCACATGTCATGCTGTCAAGTCTGGCAGTCTCTATCCTGCTCATTGTTTGAACAAGATACCATGTGATTAATGCATGCGAGGAATCCATCTGTTCATTGCTGCCTTTTAGCGAGCTGGAAAATAAAAAGGCCCCATACTGATATTAGACCGTCACCATTTTAAGGTGAAGCTAGTAAACTTTTGTAGCTTGTCACGTTCAGCTAAAACTTCAGTCATATGAGGTTTGGCTTTTTGGGCACTGTCTTGAACTTCACTTCTGAGCAGACATCACCAGACAGTAGATGAGATACTATATCACACTTGTTTCTTGCAATTCTGTGGTTACGCCACTGCTGGACATCTTCTAATTGCAAAAGGAAGTATGTAGGATGTGATTTTCATCTGCTGTACCAAGTTTCTTTGACCAACCACTGCCTTTATGATCCTCAACGTGATCTGCTTATTTGGCTTCTTCATATGATATTGAACACCATATCTGGGAAACATTTGTGTGCCTTGGAATTACTGTCCGAGATAGAGCTTTGTAAAAGAGTTTGGATTTTCCTTACTCAGTCTTTTTCCCTCTACACATCTGTTTGTTTCAATTAATGATTGTATTTAACCCTTTTATGCTGTGGGGCGTATTATGCTGTCCCCGTGGCGGGTTGGACTCAATGCCGTCCCCTACAGCCAATGACGCGTGCTGATTTGGCACTGACCCCTGGCATTTGTCTGACTATCCTATTTGGCATTGACCCCTGGCATTTGACTATCCGATTTGGCATTTAACCCCTGGTATTGATTATCATTTTTTTTCTATTAACCTTCAGCTCTGTCTGTTTCCTTGCCATGGTATTCAGCTCCTAGCACCTGTTTACCACTCATTCTGGTTTTCTGCCTGTTTATACCATGTCTAGAAATCTGACTACATAAAGACTGGCAGTGTGGGTAGATTGTCTGCGTACAGGGATTAGACATTATACATATATATGTGACAATCACGGCCAAAGTCTAGGCAAACCTCTAAAAGTGGGGTTTAACCTAATGCCAATACACAGCCTCCAGCCTTTTTTTTTAGCTCGAGACAAATTGGTGGGTTTTATGTTACGCCCAGAAGCAAACAAACCCCCCTTTGGGCAAATAGAATATGTGGCGATGACAGCAGCAAATATGACCTGGCTGCAAAATATAGTTAATCAGTCCTGTATCCTTTTCCCGATGCTCTTGGGCAGCAGCATACTTTCAGCCCCATGTCATACAAAAAAATTAACCAAACAATTGTCATCTGTGCTTTGAATCTACAAAAAAAACAGAGGTTTTTAGCTGACATAAATGGCCATTAAAGTCGTAATCCACCTACCAACATCAAGGCTAATCACTTCAGGTGGATCCTAACCTACTGCCCACATATACGTGTATATACACATACCTGTGTGAAAGTCCCTAGCATGTCCTATCAACTTAACCCCTTAAGTACCAATGACATAACTGTTCCGTCATAAATGCATTGACTTTAAAGAACCTTGGTTCTTAAGGGGTTAATAAATGTTAGGAAATGTAATATAGACGGCCTAGGGAATCGGGATTCAGTATTGGTGCATAAGACAAAAGATACTGTAAAGTCATTGAAAATCAAGGTACTTCAAGGCAAAATGAGAATGGAAGGATTGCTGATATTTTATGGCATTTATAATCATCACAATTTCAAAACTGGTTTTTAATGTCGTACAATGATTTGAAGCCTTAGATTTTCTTCATTAAGTTTAAGTAGAGAATCAATCAATCTCTTTGTCATCTCATTTCATTTCAAAGTAGTACAAATCTTTGACCTATATTTTGGATTTGTTTGACATAATCTGTTTCCATAGAGACACATATGAAATTGAAAGAGTTAGGAGTCTTTTTATCAACAGTAAAATAGTCAGTGTGCATTTTCATTGCTCAAAAATCTGCCCTTTTGCTTTGCACACTGAAATTATTACTCACTAACAATGTACATGATGTTAATAAAAACGGATTATCCTGTTTTCTATCATTTTTATTTTATTTATTATTATTTCGGGTTTTTTATGTAGTTTGGTAAGTTTCGTCCAATGTTCATAGTTGTATCAATGTGCAACCGTCACGTACTTTCAAGTGTTTTGAAACCTACATTTCAATTTCTGTAGTGTAAATAGAACTTCAGAGCATTAGTTACAGTGTGAATAGCAAGGTGGATTATATTTGAAAGCATGGCAGGTTTGTAGACATATACTATCAACAGGTGGAAGACTGATTTAGCCAGGTCCGTGTCTAGGGCTCCAAACTATGAATTACAATTATACAAAAAAATAGACACGATTTGATATAGGGGTTATTCAGAGAGAGTTGATCTGGCCCCGAAATGTCACCGAACAGGGAATTTCGCTGTTCGGTGACATATCAGGGTCATTAGGCTATTCAGAGAGCAGGCAGTTCACCAAATTTTGGCGAACTGCCAGCAAGTACTGCCTGTTCAAAGGCAGTGAAATTCCCCAGAGAGAAGCAATGGTTAATCTATTCAGAGAACACTGAACAGCAGTGAAAAGTTGCTGAAATGCCCGGCTGTTCGGTGCTTTCATTCAGCAGGATTATTCAGGCGAACCCCATAGGATTCAATGTTAAAAATATTTCTGTTTTTATCCAGTACCTAATAAACTGTGTATTATTTTAAACTGCAGTAAAAAGTTTCTTTATTTATTCAATCTTTTAGGATCTTTTAGGCATTTTTCAGGATTTTGTTCGGCAAACTTTTTTTCAGTTTTTTTTTTTAAAGCGTTTTTTCTTTTTTCTGCAACAGACCTTTTTATTATCATTCATAGGGTCTTATATGTAAATTCCAGGCATTTTCTTTCAGTAGTCTTTTTGAAATCAGAGTTTCAATTTTGACACTTTCAATAGTATGGTTTTTTGTTTTTTTTACCCCATTTGTCAGCTTGACAGCTTGTTCCGGTGACTTGTCTGCACTCTGTTTGGCGGCCCGTCAGCTTTTTCCAACGTGTTCGGCGTGCTTTTTGCGGCGGGTTTTTGGCGGGTTTTCAGTGGGTGTTCGGAGGGTATTCGTCGGGTTTGTGGCGGGTTTTCAGTGGGTGTTCGGAGGGTATTCGTCGGGTTTGTGGTGGGTTTTCCCTGCACTCCGGGGACCCTGCGGTGAATGCTGAATTCACTGCAGGGTGGGGAAATTTGATTCCCAGAAGGGCGGGGAACGAGAGAGCACCGAAATGTCGTTGACATTTTGGTGCTCTCTGAATAACCCCCTATGTGTTGCACAAGTCTGTTCATGTGATGTCTTACAGAGAATTATTGCAAGTTTCAGGCCAAAAGCTGATCACACATAAGCGTAGTTCTGACAAATACAGTTCAATGCATGCAAAATTTACTGTAAGACAGCCTTGCTGTTTTAGTTTTGCTATCAATTAATTTCTGTGTTTTAGTAAGGAATATTCAGTATTGTGTTCTCTCGACATACATCAGGGCTGTCAAACATATGGCTTTATCATTACCCTATTGTGGTTCTATCTACAGTCTCTCTAGTGCGTTCCTACTTACCGTATTGTCCATTGGTTACCAGCTCTGCTTCTGTATTTGAATATTCCCGGCCTAGGGAACTACTCCATAATGAAGGCTACTGTTGGTGTTCGAATGTGTAATCCTTACTGCCAGGATAAGTGACTTGAACACATGCACAACAAATCCCTTAGCGCATAGTTTATTTCCGCTAGTTTCCGTGAGCTCACTGTACTTTGCGCATCCTATACTTAACATGGGAGCGCAATCATTAATTAGCGTTTCGATAAGTAAGGTATTACAAAGTGCTATGCTAATTACCATCGGGATGCGCACGCCAACATTTTAACTACTCCTAAGGCTAGGGTCAAACGAAAGCATTTTTACACGCGAACGTAAAAAAGTGCGTCCGAACGCATTGATGTATTTTTTCACGGAATATGCGAAAACGGTCATACGATGCGCATTTTCGTGCGTGATGTTTTACGAATCCAAACCAGGAAACTTTTTGCGTCTGGACGTTATGTTGGCCGGACACGAGCAGGGTCTGACGTCTCCAAATCACACACACACACCGCTAGCGGGCGCAGCGCACTCTGTACGTCCGTACTAGCGGTTCTGCATTCTCGAAAAAAATGCGTTCATTTTCCACTTGCGTTGCGCGGCCGGACTTTCGTGCGACCGTACTTTGTATATTGGCTGTCATTGCCCGTCATTTGCTGCTAGTGCAGCCGTGATTAAGTGAGCCAGAACGCACGTTAAAAATGCGCTGGTCTGACCCCAGCCTAAAAGCTGGTGCTAAATGATTCCGCATTTGCAAAATCATTTAAAACCCCCTAACCCCCCCAATAAATCCACACTCACCTCTCATCCTGCAGTGAGATTGGTGGCCCAATCGGTAGCGTCTTGTCCCCAGGAGCAGACTGAGACTGGGAACAAATAGTTCCCAGTCTTCCTCCATTATAACTCTGCGGCACTGCGTGAGATTGCGCAGGGCTCACAGTCCTGAAGTGCAACCCTCCATGGAGTTCTGTGGACTCCGGGAATGATACTTGCGGTGGCGCGAATGCATACCACAAGTATCCAAGGGTTAGCGCTGCGTTCTAAGGCAAGGTGCCGAGGTAGCGCCTGCCCCGAAATATCACGCTAAAATGGGGACACTATGGGGAAACCTGCAGGCACAGATTTTCTGCGTTAGCGTCCCCATTTTAGCATACACTGGGGAATAGGTCCTTTTGTTTCCAGTCTTGTATACCTCTGCTTTCCTTCAATGTGTGTCTTCCATGCAGAGGTTTGATTCATTGCTCTGCGCAGGTGCTACGGAAATTACGAACATAAATTGTGCAAGTGTGTAGCGGCATGCAATTTTCAGTTCCTATGCTGCGCAAGTTGCATTATATAGGACTTGCCAATTTCGGAAGTTCCTGAGCTGAAGAGGAAGAGCTATGTGTGGTGAGGAACAAAAGGTGAGTACAATCAGCCAAAATAACAAAAAAAAATTAAAGAAATCACTGGACAAAAACTGCCAGCCGAATCTGCCCAATTATTTAAGGGCATAAAAAGGGAAATCTTTTTCAATAGGGTATCCCTTTAATTAACAGCATTAATGTTATTTGAATGGCAAGACTTTTTGTTTCCCTTGGTAATACTAGGCATACTTAAGCAAGTGATAAATATTTCAGCACAAGACTTACAGTGTTATTCAAAGAGAGACGATCTGGCCCCGAAATTGCACCGAACAGTGAATTTCCCTGTATGGTACGGGCTATTCAAAAGCTGTCAGTTTGCCAAATATTGACGAATTGCCAGCGGAATACGGTGTCTATTCAATGCCAGTGAACTCCCCATAGAGAAGCAATGATTAATCTATTCAGAGAACAACGAACAGCAGTAAAATGTCAGTGAAATGCGGTGATTTTCGGTGGTTTCATTCGGCAGGTCTAATCAGGCAAATCCCATAGGTTTCAATGTTAAAAATATTCTCATTTTTATTGAATATGTATTAACCACTTGGCTGCTATGGACGCTCAGCGCGTCCTAGCACAGGAGGCAGCAATCCGCCGGATTCCGGCGGATTGCTGCGCCCCCCGGTGCGGGCTGACATCTTGGATGTCAGCCCAGCACTCGGGAGCCCGGCGGGGACATTAGATGTCATCGCGGCGACGCGATGACATCTAATTCAGGCCCCCCCCCACATGTGCGGAGGAGGCGCCTGAAAGGGAGGGGGGGAGGTCCTTCGGACCTCTCTCCCTCCCGATCGCCAGGGAGCAGGGGGTTAATACAGGCACCGCTTGGAAGGGCACAGCCTGCCCTTCCAAACGGTGGCTGTCATTAACCCCTGGGGAGCCGGATCACGAATCGGCGCTGAAAAGCGCCGGGTTCGTGATCCTTTCCCGGAGCTGGCCGACCTCTTGGATGTCGGCCAAGCCTCCGGGAACTCCCCCTGAGGACTGGCGTCAACCCCTAGCTGCCACCAACCGTGGAGATGGGGGGTTCCAATCAACCCCCTATCTCCCGATCCGTGGCAGCTAGGGGTTAATGTTTGGTACTGTTGGATCAGCCAGAGCATGGCCGTTCCAACGATACCAAACACGACTGTGAAAAAAGTTTTTTTTTAAAAAAAAAAATAAAAAAAAAATATTTAAAATAAAATAAATATTTTATTTTATTTAAAATAAAAATAATAAAGAATAATAAAGTTTTTTTTTTTTTTTTTGGTTTGTTAATGCAGCAATATTGTTCCCATTTCAATTATAATGTGAACAATGATGCTGCACTAACGATTTTTGTATGTGGTGCGTTTGTTAAAAATCGCGTAATTTTCCCCAAAAAAAAATGTAACGAGACCCCATTTCTAATTTTTTTAACAAGTGCACCCCATACAAAATATAACCGCAATTGCTCACATGTTAAAATGTGAAAAAAATACACTTTACATGTTGTAAATTATTGAAAATTCATATTTTATTGCATTTTTTTTATAATATACAGACATGTCATGACGTATACATATAATAATGACATATTATGAATCTGCCGAGTCTGACGGAAAGAACGATATATAATATGTCTGGGTCATATACTAAAATAAGCCTTCAAAACACGTTTAAACATGATGAGCAAAACCGGTAAAAATGACCTCAGCACAGAGGCGGGAAACGCCTCAGCAGCGAAAGGGTTAAACTGTTTATTCTTTTAAGCTGCAGCAAAAAAAGTTTCTTTAATTATTAATTTTTTCGATTTTTTGGGTGTATTTTTTTTAAATAGCGTTTTTTTCTGTAACAGACCTTTTTATTATTATTCAAAGGACCTTATATGTAATTATCAGGCATGTTCGTGCATTTGTTTTTTGCAAACAGCTTTTCAAAGTCGCAGTGTTTTGTCTTGTTTTACCTCGTTCGTTGGCTTTTTCTGGCGGCTGGTAGACGTTGTGTTCGGTGGATTGCGGCTTTTTCAGATGCGTTCGGAGGGTTTGCGGCGAATCGTCAGTGCGTTCGGCAGTTTTTCAGATCGGATATTATGTTTTCCGGCGGGTTTGAGTCGGTTTATCAGATAGGATCCGATAGTTTTGACGGTTTATACTTTCAATTTGGCAGTTGTTTAGAGGCTTTTCCCTGCACCGTAGGAACCCTGTGGTGAATGCTGAATTTGCTGCAAGGTTGGGGAGCGAAAGACCACATTCAATATAATATGAATATATATAATTATGAATATTAGATATAAATATGAATAACCCCTATATTTACCAATATGGGCCTTATTCCCCTCTTATTGTTAAGATAACTGCTCATTCCATTATGCATAACATCTCCAGAATTTATCCTGAAGCCTATCCTATCCTAAATCACTATTCCATTCTTGCTACAAGCTTTGCTTGAAGCGAGGACATAGCGTGCCCCTGTCATGTCTTTGGCCCCTGCGGCGCTGCCTGGGGTGTCAGGGTGCCCGGCGGCATCGCTGGCTGGCCGGGTGCCAGGATTACAAGCTGGCCGATCGGCGTCTGAGGGGGCGGGGCTTGGCGTGATGATGTGGAGCCGCTGGCCTTAAGTACAGGGCGTGAGACACTGCTCGTCGCCCTGACGTGGAGTTATTTTCCCACATCGCCAGCTGACTCTTGAGTTTGTCTCAGTGTTACTTTTGTGTTGTTCCCGACTTTCTGCTAGTACGAGGACCTTGCTTATGTTGATTGACCCGGACTGCCTACTGACGATTCTTACGATTAACCCTTGTGTGTGTACTTGTTGTATGCTGTGTTCAGAGTTTATACATATTTTGTACCGCATGATTTCAGTTGAAAGGTCTGCCCTTCAGGTTGCTAATTCTATCAACCGCTTGGTTTGCCGAATACCAGGTCTGGGTACAGATCATACTACATGATCTCAGTCTATGGTTCTTCCCTCCAGGTTGCAAATTCTATCAACCGCTCAATCTGTCTACCTAATACCAGGTCTAGTTGCAGATCATACCGAATGATCCCATTCTGTGGGTCTGCCCTTCAGGTTGCTAAATCATTCAACACTTCAAGTTGCTTGTCAAGTGCATGGTTTAATTACAAAGCATATTGAATGGTTTCGGTGAGTGGGTCTGCCCTGCAGGTTGCTAAATCTACCAACCTCTCAAGTTACCGGCTTGACACCAAGTCTATGTACAAAATGCAACACATTATCTCTGATTGTAGACCTGCCCTGCAGGTTGCGGAATACCTTGAGCATTTACCGTTTGTTATTGAGAACAAGTATATAGTTAACGTGCTTTCACTCAGCAACCACTTGGTAACTAAACCATTTGGTGTTGAGTGGCACTTAGAATTCTGTATTACCTCCCTGGCTTCGGATACTAGGTATTACAGTCCTGATTGCTTTAAAATTATGCATAGTAGAAATCTGTCCATAAAGATCCAAACAACGCTGATCTTAGGTGAGCGCCATCACGAACGTGACAGCCCCTACTGTAAATTAATGTCTCCTATACCTGATATTGGAGGCTTTAATTTGCAATTGGCTTTAGAAGAACAAGCTATTCCATTGGAGTTCATTCTTCTATCCTGTAGCTGGCATCTCGCAAATAATAATGACTCCAAAAACCTGTTTTTCAGTTTTTTGCAAAATCACCGTCTCACCTCTGATTGCTCAGTGGGGAAGACGGTGCAATCTTCTCTTGTTGTAAGCAGCGGGAGACTTCGAACAAATAGTTCCTATTCTCTCATCAGCATTCATCCACCACTCCTGCATGATCCTGCAAGTGCTAGCTCACAACTGGGAGTCCATGGGCTCAATGGAGTTCTATGGACGTTGCTGGTATCAGGCTGCACTTCTCTTTCATTCCAAGGTCAGCCACTAATAAAGCAAAAGGGAGATGGTAAGGAAAATCTGCTTGCACATGTTTTTTCATTTACCATCTGCCTTTCACCATGACCAGGGAAACAGGGTCAGAGGTGTGGTTGAGAGGGCATAGTTTTTCTGTTTCCTTGGCAACGGTAGGCATACTTATGCCATGGTATTGTGGTATTTTATCTTAACGAATAAGTAAAGGCCTCAGTTATTGATGTGGGGTGATGATTTGTCTCACCTTTCAGACTTACCTTTTTGTAGTGAATTATCACAGGAGCAACCATCAACCTGGCAACATTAGTTTACTCGTAATACTATTAGTAATCAACAAAAACATTGTTCTACATTTCACCATTAGTTGGAAGATAAAGTAATGGATCAGACTGTTGACTGTCAGGTCCAAAAGAAAGGCTGGACCACCAGGCTGGGATGATGAGTAAATAATTTATTGAGGGGAGATACTAGGTTTAGTAACTCCCCCCCTCAATAAATTATTTACTCATCATCCCAACCTGGTGGTCCTGCCTTTCTTTTGGATGTGCAGTGGGGATTTTTGCGTCCATGTTGGCGGTAACCTTGCAGAATTGGAGTTTGTGGGCTCTATCAGGAACAAAGATTATTTTTAATTAAAAGTGTGCTGGGTTTCAGGTTATGATAGATTAGTTTAAAGGTTGCAGACTATTAGTGACCAGAGGGTTCAAAGCACCAAAAGGCCCAAACAATACATAAAAATTGACACAATGTTTTCTTCATATGTTACAGTTACCATTACAAGTACTTATACAGCACCAACAGATTCCGTAGCACTTTTCATTGGGGAAGCCCAGACAGGTGACATAATAAATAATAAAACCTAAGGAACAGACGGTCCTGCCCATGGGGTAATTGTCATGAAAATGCAACACTTTATACAAGTGCTCATTCCAGGCATCCCGTGTGCTTACAATCTAAGGGACTAAGGCAAGTGAAACAAAACAGAACAGGGGGAGTGTGGAGATAATTACCAGAGAGAATATAGCAGACACTGCAAAATGATAGACCAAGAGCTTGGTCATAGTGAGGTTAAACCGAGCAAGGATTGAGGCAGCTGAGAAAAGGAGGCTATATAATTAGGATAGGGGCTGGGTGGGACAGTGGATGGGGTGGGCGGGTGGGACAGTGGATTGGGCGGGTGGGACAGCAGAGGGAAAAATGGTGGTGAAGAGTGACTGGATAAAAAGAAATACAGAGTTTAAAGGGGGTCGCCATTTGTTCATGCAGAGAAATTACAACAGGGAGGAGCAGAGCAGACTGAGAATCAGCATAGAATTAAACTATCAAAAAAGAGGGAAGAAAAAAATATTAACTAGCAGCAGTAACAATATGGCAAAATAATGTGTTGATTGAAGTATACCTTTCTGGCTTTCTGCTTGCTGTTCATTCAGGGGAAAATGGTGGTAAAGAGTGACTTTCTGGCTTTCTGCTTGCTAAGTTGCACCGTTGTATACTGTCTTAAGTACAGCATTAATTGTGGAAGTATTGGTAGTAAATCTTTGTGGATGTGCTTAATTTATTATTTTGCACAACTCCAGCGTAGTTATACGGCTTCAGCAGACTTTACTGTATTGCAAAATCTGCTGAACGTCAAACAAATTCTTTCAATTTTGCATTGCTCCTTCAAACATTGTTATGGCTTGTCACATTGCATCATGCTTTCTATCACACATGTCTACAGACCTTTCCTCCAGCATTAGTTATTGCTGTATACTTTTCACGGACCCTCCGTAAATGTCTAAAGATTTCGCTAGACAATTAAAGGATGGCAGTCGCTTCCTTACAGCCAAAGCATCTGCATTCTCGGTACAGTTCTTTTTACGATTATACTTCAGCAATAGCCGTAGCAATATATATTTTTATATCGTATGCCTTTATTGTGTCTAGAAACCAAGATTCATTTTCAGATTTCAAAAGGCTATAGAACCACAATTAAGATGTAACTGCTGCCATTACCCAATAAAACACTTCAACTCACTTTATCTAACTCAGAATAAAAGATGACTTTGACCTTGAAAGGTAAGAGTACTGGGAATACTAGAGACAAATATTGTATAGAGAGGATAAGGAACATAAGAAATCTTTATACTTTTTACACTACAATTTAAATCCGCTCAAGCTATCTCTTGCATTTTTATTAACAGGAATAAAAGATAAAGGGCCCTATTACATTCTACGCGCAAACGTTAACGCATGCGCAAAAACGCATTAACGCGAGGGGCAAAACCCTTTGCACTGAACGTCATAATACAATGTCCGCGCAAATAATGGGCATTATCGTCTACCGCGGGTGAACCTGCGCGAACCCTGCGCGAGCGTAATGTACTGCGCACGTCCTATACTTAACATTGTGAGCGCAAATGCGTTTGTGCGCTGGTACGCGGATGGTATTACAATCTATGCGCAAAATTTAACGCACAGCGTTTGAGCGCATAATTTTAATGTCTTTTAAAAGCTGGTGTTAAAGGCAAATCTGAACGTCCTGGCCAAACCCACCAGCCCGAAAAAAAAATACAGCAAAGTATAGTTACACATTCTAAGCATTCTAACAATAAAATTGAGAGGTTGTGTGTGTTTTTATTATTGATGCAGCATATATGCGCTGATTGATTTTGACAGGCGCAAAAACTTAACGTGAGATAATTGTGGTTCTTAATTCTGATTGGCTGAATCGTGCGAAAAAACAGTCCGCACACCGATTTCTGCGCGCAACGTTAATGCGCGCGCGTTTTTGTGCGTCTTTTTTACGCGCTTTATATTTTGACGGATGAAATAATGAGCGAGGATTGTAATACCAGCATTAATTTACGCGCGTTAACGTTTAACGCTGCACGCACAAAAATTCACGCGTTTACCGTGCATTTTTGCGTGAAGAATGTAATAGGACCCAAAATGTCATGCAAAATGCTTTAATGCTTTAACTTATTAAAAAGTCTGGCACCCCTCCCACACCCCATCTCCGACTACCAACTAATTTCACTTAAAATTGTAAAATTATGAACATTGAAAGTTTTTTTTTATTGAAAAGCCTGCGGTGAAACATATCTGCAGTTGTTTCACTTTGTTTTGCAGTTGACACATTAAAAAAAGTATAACAGCAAGAGAGAAAATAATATCTGCTGCACCCATTGCCGTGGTTGTATTTTGTTCTTTTCTTTCTATTTCTATTGATCTCCCACGACCCCCTGACCCCCCCCCTCCACACTTTGATAACCATTGTTAAAGGAGCGCTTTAGGGTAAAATGGTAGAGGGAGAAACTGACGACCATAATTATTAATCAATCCTGAGCCCCACTCCAGACCCACCATTACCAGATAATTAATGGTGATTACAGAGTCTCTTTATGATTTAAAGGAACACTCTACACACCCTGTCGCAGAACAGAAACTCCGCAGCCTCTGCCGGAAGGGAGCCCAGACCAAAAGACTCCACGAGGTGTCTACCAGGGTAGAGACGCCACTGATTCCAAATCTCGACTGGAAAAAAAGGTGAGTAGGACCTCCAGTAGAGAGAGTGACAGAAACTTTATTCAGGGACAGCAGACCCCATAAACAAACTGTGACGTTTCGACCCAAAGGTCTTAATCATACATGCACGTTAAAAGCCAACACCTAAATATATACTCACTAATTGATAAACATTATTTGTTTCTGTTCTTTTGTTTTTTTCCCACTCTACACACCCTGAACACCTTTTTTTTTAAGTGACCAGGATTGGTTCTGCATCTGCAACTACAATCCATCATTTTGCAGACGCACCACGATACATGCCTACAAACGTGTGCAAGTTCTGAGCGATTTGCAATTTATTGATTTATCTATAAAGGATTTTATCAGGAAGCAGTGGTGTATTTTGGCCTAGGCCAACAAGGCCTAGGCCTAGGGCGGCACTTTCCAGAGGGCGGCGGCCCGCACTGGTGGCCCCACCCCTAAATTTTTTTAAAAAAAAAACTTTTTTTTTTTACTTTTGCAAAGTATTTTACCAGGAAGGATACATTGAGATTTCACTCATTTTCAAGCATGTCCTGGGTAGGCAAGGCCTAGGCTTTCACTTTCCAGGGGGCAGCAAAAAACCTCACCACTAAATGGGTTACTCACAGAGCACCGAAATTACGCCAACATTTTGGTGTTCTGTAGTTCCCTGCACTTCGGGGAATAAAATTTCCCCACCCTGCAGTGAATTCACCATTCACCGCAGGGTCCCCGAAGTGCATGGAGTCGGCAGCTGAATGCTGCCACCGCCAACCCGTGGCCTGCTGTTTTCAAAAGAACTACTGAACGAAAATATCTGGAATTTACATATAAAGATCCTATGATTGATAATAAAAAGTTCTGTTACAGAAAAAAGAAAAAACGCTATTAAAAAAAAGGGGGGGGGGAATTTTGCTGAAAAATTACTAAAAGGTACTAAAAAAAATCAATAAAGACTTTTTACTGCAGATTAAAATAATAAATGGTTTATTAGATATTGCATAAAAATGGGAATATTTTTAACATTAAAACCTATGGGGTTCGCCTGAATAAACCTGCTGATTGAAACCACCGAACATCAGGGCATTTCACTGCCATTTCTCTGCTGTTTGGTGTTCTCTGAATAGATTAACTATTACTTCTCTATGGGGATTTGCAATGCCTTGAAACAGCACCGTACTTGCTGGCAGTTCGCCAAACCTGTGTATGAGCATATCACAGAGCAGTGGTGTACTTAGGGGAGTGGCGGAGGGCGGGCCGCCCCAGGTACCAGTGATTATTTGGGTGTCATTAGGGGTTACTAGGAGGTGCCACTGTCACTGTGTGTCAGCTTTGAGCTGTGTTCTCAAACAACGAGCAGCGGAGCAGGGCGTTTGCATACAGAATAAAATCGAATAGAATAAAAATCTGATGCACTCATACACACCGCACATTGCATTGCTGGGAGTTTTATTGCTGTGAATTCTATTACGCTGACACACACATCGCACATTGCATTGCTGGGAGTTTTATTGCTGTGGATTCAGTGATACACATTGCATATTACTGTGAGTTTTATTGCCCTGGAGCTCTGGGATACGCACATTACTGTGAGTTTATTGTTGTGCAGTTCTGATATGCTCATACACAGTGCCCATTTCTGTGGGTTTTATTGCTGTGCGGCTTTGTGATACACTCATATGCAGTGCATGTTTCTGTGGATTTTATTGTTCAACCAATTAGAGCGGCTGTGATCCAGTATACTTGACATGCGTGGCATGTTCTTTGTAAAAATGCTTGAATTTAAACATTTCATAATTTTCTTTATCTCAATAGATACATTTGAAATGGTATACAAAATATACAAGTAGGCACTTGGTATCCACTTTTAATATAAAAAGAGGAAAAGGTGGAGCTCTAAGAGGAAAAGGTGGAGCTTAAAGAGGAAGGGTGGGGATTAACCAGGAAGAGGTGTGCCATTGACAGGAAGGGGTGCCTCAAATTTAAATTAGGGGGAGCACAAGTTTAGTCAGGCCTAGGGCAGCACAAAACCTAAATACACCACTGCCAGGAAGGATACATTAAGATTACTCTCGTTTTCAAGTATGTCCTGGGTTCAATAACATTGAAATTTTACAGTAGGTACATAAATACAAAGTAATAAATTGCAAGATATTAAAAAAGCAAAACACAAATATACAGATTAACAGAAAAATAATATGCAGGAAATATAGTCATTATGTTACATGTTTACAGGTGCATTCTGCTAATACAGTGTTTCCCAAACCTGTCCTTGGGACCCTCAACTAGGGATGAGGTGTTCGGTTCAATCAGTTCGGAGTTCGACTCGAACATTGGCAAGTCGAAAGTTTGCGAACTTCGAACTTTTTGGCGTGTTCGGTTCGAGTTAAAAAAAAAAAAACATTTTGAAAAAAGTATAAAAAATACTAAAAAATCTAGAAATAAAGAGACTCTTTACTGCAGAATATTATAAGCAACGGTTTATTAGATATTGAATTAAAAAACTACCCAGGGCAAGAAGGCATGCATGTTACTTGCATAGGATTTTTTGCGCCGCCTGTGTGTTTCATCTTTAAAATGCTGCAATGGATGATGTGGATTTTCTATCTTACAAGGAAAGCATGCTTTACAGTCTGCCTAATGTCTAGGTGCAAAGATTCTCACCCATAAATGACTTGTGCTTACAGGAGGGCTCTCAAACGGCGTAAACAACAGGTGTTAATTAGTGTTTGGAAATAACATGTGCTTCTAATTAGTCTGGTCTTATGAATTTGATACATTGCCTGCCGACTGGGTGTGGCTCCTGCACATGTATGAACACTGTGCTTCTGAATTCTAAGAAGTGTTCATTTTTACTACATGTTCCTCTGGTATGCTGTTTAACCCCTTAAGGACCAGGGCTCTGTAAAGCCAATCATTAATGATGTAGATGTTACGTCATTTGTCATCAAGGGCTTAATAAAATCTTTATCACACTCCTTAGATTTAAACGTAATATTCCAGTATTTGTATGTCATGTACCTCTCCCGAAGGGCCTATGTGAGCGTGGTGTGGTGGGCTTGCTGCTTCTGCATTAGTAACACAACACAACGTGAAAATTTCTATCATAAAGAGTACAAGCTGAGTCCCTAGAGTCTCTGACTATCCATTGTCATATATACCTTGCTTTATACATATAATACATTCCCTCATCTAACAGGATAGTAGCCAGTCCCTGTGCATTTTAAGCCCTTAAGGGTGGCTAGGTGTCGTGTGTGGGTCTCTGATGGCTATGTCTCTATACATCCTACTAATCCGCCACTTCACAGGCAGGTTATGGGGACCTCCTAGGCACGATATTTTTTTTTATTATTCATTTAAGCACATGAATCAGTACAAATATAACAGTGCAATAGGTACTAGGCACGATATTTAAAGGAATTTTTCTTTTTTATTTTTAACCCTTATTTTATGGAAAACTCCCTGTTCCTTTAAAAACTTCTTTTTTTAAACTTTTTGTCCTTGTTTCCTGTCCCCCAGGGCACTACCCGGATACACCTTTTATGGCAAATATCTTGCATATATGCCCTGTTGGAGGTCACTCTAAAAATCAAACTTTTGAGTCCCATTGACTTGCATTGAGTTCGGTTCGTGTTCGCGTTCGAACTCAAACTTTTTAAATTGTTCGAGTTCGAATGCGAACCGAACACGGGGGTGTTCGGCTCATCCCTACCCTCAACCAGGCCAGATTTTGCAGATCACCTTGGGGAAATGCAGACTGAATCCTGCAATCACTGATCAGCAAATCATATCACCTGTGCTGTGCTTCACATATCTGGAAAACGTGGCAAGGCAGAGGGTCCCGAAGACAGGTTTGGGAAACACTGTGTTAATAGGTATGCTAATAGAGATCTCTTAAGGGACTTTAGACTGGGGGAAGAATTGATGGTGTCTGGGAGGTTAATCCATAATTGCGGTGCTCTGTAGGAAAATGAGGATCGAGCTACTTTCTTTTTGTCTTGTGGTATTGTAAGGTGCAGGTCCTGGATCGGAGGTTATAGGATGAGGGAACTGCTGGTGGAAGCAGCCTATTCAGGTAGGGTGGTAGATTTCCCAAAAACCTCTCAAACACGAGGTTGGAAAGGTGAAGGGTGCATCTAGATTCCAGCGACGGCCAGTTTAGCTCTTTTAACATGTCACAATGATGGGTCATGTAGTTACATTGTAGCACAAAGCGGCAGAATGAGTTATACAATGTAGTGAGTTTATGAAGGTGTGTTTGCTGGGCAGCTGCATACACTACATCTTTGTATTCAATAGCCGGCATAAGCATCTGTTGTACAATCTGCTTTCTAAGGCTGGGTTCACACCTCAGCGTTTTACAGCGAGTTCCTGCACGCTGTAAAACGCCATGACTTCCTATGGGACCCGTTCACACCTGGGCATTTTACAGCGCACAGGAACGTGCTGTAAAACGTCCTACACCCAAAGAAGTACATGAGCTTCTTTGGGGCGTATATGCAGCACGTTCACTCTGCAGTCTATGGCCGTGAACGTGCTGCAATGTGCGTTCGCATGTTTTTTACGTTTGCGCGATACGCGCGTAAAAGAAACGCACAGGTGTGAACCCAGCCTTACCTCGGGGCTCAGGCAGGTTTTGTTTCTGCACAGAGCACCTAGTTTGGAGTAAAGTTTAGATAAGAGTTAGTTTTCTGATGTGGGTCCAAAAGATAGATTTGGGTCTAACCACATACCTAGATATTTGTGAGAACAGACTGTGTACAGAGTGCCATTTGATTTTGTCCTGATGCAAAGATGGGAAGGTTGTAATTTATGTAGTTTATGGGCTATTTCAGAGCATTGTTTGCATATCTTATGCACCACAGGTTGCACAGAAAAGATACAGGAACTCCCACATTTCAAAAAATGTGAGCTGATGGGAATAAGCACTGCAGCATGCTCTAAGGGATGTAAGTCATTCCCCCAACTGACCTGGCTATTACTGAGAACCCTACATTGTGTACCGACCCTGCTAGTCTTGATAACCCTGCTCTGAACTCAATCCTTGGCATAAGGCTGACCCTCTTTCCTGGCTTTAAGATCTATATTATCAGGGCCTGCTTTGTTATGCTACTCTGTGGCCTGTTAACCCTTGCTGGGTGTTTTAGGATTGAGTCCCTGAAGGTATCAACTGTTCCGACCATTCAAGGATCGGAGGGGTAGATAGGGTACTGTATACAGGGACCGTCATCTTGGAATCAGGGGGATCCGCGACACCGGGTCTGTTAGAGACCATTTAAGAGCCTCCCAGACCAGACAGAAGGTTTGGTATGATTGGAATTCTCGTAAGCATGATTTCTTAGATCGACAGGTCCTTGTACCATGGCCAGATAGAAAGAAAAACTCCAAGCAAGGGCCCCAGTTCATAGAAAAACTCAGTGACTCTCCATATGTAGTGGTATAATGTTCAGATGAAATTGTGCTTCCACATTTTTACATGTGAACATGTTGAAACAGTACATAGAAAAGGAAGAGTCTGTGGGAAGGCACGAATGACTGGGTACAGATGGATCTGTTTGTTGACCATCTACAGGCCCTTCCTTTGTGGTCAAGTTAGGAGAAAGATCAGAAGATCAGGGAGGTAGGAGCACCAGCATGCTTGGGAACTATGTAGCGCAAAGGGTTTTCTCTTACCAGGGATTATACCCCTTACTCAACAGTGAGTGGAGACCCCAGGCCATTCACCCTTTCATATTCCTAAACTATTAAAAGAGACAATGCACTAGTAGATAAAGGAATTGTTAACTGTTGGGGTCAATGAACCCTGAACTAATTCCTGGGCTTCACCTTGGTTTTTACCACCAAGAATTAATGGGCCACTCGTGTTTGTGTAGATGATTGTTACAGTGACTGATGCTTACCCTGTGCCCACAAATAGATGAGCTACACCTCATTACTCTTGATTTACGCAAAGACTACTGGCAGATTGCCCTAGCTTTTACTTCAGCGTTCATCACTATATATGGCTTGGATCATTTCTGTTTTTGATTTCCCATTGGAGAAGGGATGAATGGGCCTAAGGGACTCACTAATGGAATTAGGAAGTATTTGACTGATCCTGATGAGGGTAGGTACTGTGCCTGTAGATCCAGAATTATTTATTGAGGTACATAGTTAGTAGTAGCAGAGTATGCAGATATTGAGTAGGGTAGGGGGTGCTGTCTGAATCTTCTATGTCTGGTTAGTAGAGGCGGGTTGTGTGTCCATGGCATGGGTGGGGTGTTGGTCTGATTTTTATGTATTTTTTATCTGCTTAGTCATGTTTGTCGTTGGACCCTCAGTATATTTTCTTCTTTCCTTACTGTTACCTTTTTGAGCAATTGTTATGGGTGAAGCTTATTGGGAAGGTTTCTTGTCTAGCAGATAAAGCAAAGAGTCCTTCAACCCAACATGCCCCAAGACTTTTCAGACAAAGTCAGCCACTCAGCAGTGGCATAAGCACAGTATTAAATTTTTCCTAAAGCCTGAGATACACTGAGCGCGTAGCGACGCACAGCGTAGCGAGGCAAAGAGAAGCAAATGTTTTGCAGGCTTGACTTCACTCCACTCTGCCTCGCAGCCAGTCTACACTGCATTACGTTTGCTTCCCTCCGCACTGGATAGGAATCCACTAACTAAATTAAAATGTACATGCCAAAACCTTTTATTTTCACAAACGCACATGTCATAAAGGCAAAAAAGATTCTGGTGAATAAAATTACATCTAAATTACTGACAATTTAATAGGAATAGTATAAAAAAAATAGAAAAAAGTGTAACCGTAATCATATAGCAACCCCATGTTATGTGTGTATATATATATATAATATATATATATATATACTGTATATTATAGGGACACAGGGTGTGCTATGTATAGAGTAGGGATGCATCAGTACTACAGACAGCACTCATACATATATGCACCCCTACAACCCAGTCACATATTCATACATTCACATATAAGAAGAGAAGTGTGGAGAGAGATATATATTTGTGTGTGTGTGTGTGTGTGTGTGTGTGTGTGTGTGTGTGTGTGGACAAGAGGGACAGCACTCAGTCCTAACAAAAAAATTTCAAAGCTAGAAAAATATACTCTTGCCCAGGTGCTGCCCAGCTTTTAATGTTTTTTCAATAAACTCCATATTTCAGATGACCCAGAGTGCCCCCATCTTCGTTGTTGCTTATATCAAGGTACAGGTTGGGTGGCATGTGCAGGGACTCAAGCACATTTTTTTTGTTTTTCTGGCAGATTTATTGGGGGATGATGTACTGGGCAGGAGGGGGGTCCTGGAGGCACCTGGCCCCAGGTCCTGCTGGTGGACGGCTCTCCCCGTGCCCCTGGGCTGAGGCGAAGGCAGAGTGTGCGGAGCAGGGCTGGTGGAAGGGAACTACAGGACCCGGCGCATGCGGCATGTGCTGCAGATTCTGCACCTCCTCTCAATGTGCCGCGCCGCCACCGGGAAAGTTGAATTTTTCCAATTCCCGTCGCTCAGCGCCGCATCATGATGACGCGGCCTGAGTGAGGGAGGTGTAAAAACCTGGACACACTGAGCACGTCTCGCCGCACGGTGCCGCCTACAGGCGCCGCACGTCGCTTGGTGCTCAGTGTATCTCAGACTTAATACTGTGGAGCTTTGCTATTCTGTTGTTGCTCCTAATTTATTCTGATAGAAGCACTAAGTCATGTGCTCAAAACAAATCACTGTAAAGAGCTATTTTATTTAGTGATGTTTATAAGGAAGCCCACCTATGTCTCATGAGATGTTGTCTTTGAGCTCAACGTGATACTTTGAGTTCACCTAACAAGAGGCTTGCCTTGATATTGGGAAGTGAGTTTACATTTTAAAGGCCAGTGTAATAATTAAAAAACCCTTTGTTTTTGTTATACATTGGGATGTGGGGCACAAAGCTTTGGTTTTACCATTAATTCCCTTTTATGGTATTGTTCTTTAGATATCTTAATTTGCAGAAAAGATAGAACTATTAGTGACGATTTGTTAAAGCGTAAGATATAAGATGATGCTTTCATGCGTGGTATTTTTTTCTCTAGATATTTTAAGTCACCACCTTAGAATATTCACACTAACCAAGAATATATTCGTGTTTAGTGGAGCCAATTACTGATTCAGAGTACTACAATTTTACAACCAGAAATGGTTTGATGAATTACCATTATTTACAGATTGGTTGTGAAAATTAGAGTCATTTTTAATGACACTCGATAAAGACTTGTAAATCATTATTGGAATTTGAACCAGTATGCATTTGGTCTTAACTCTGAGACTGCTTCAGATAAAATATTTTAAACACCATCCAAGGAACACTGATTTATGTGGCACCTTTTATGAGTTTGGTGTTTTATTGCTTTCTAATATACATCGTTTCTGCTTTTGCAAAAAAAAGCAACACTTTCTACATACTCAAACACACATCTTTGCAATGGATTTGCGCAGATGCCATGGGCACTATTGTGTGCCTTTCGCTAAAACCGGGATGCTAAGGGGAAAAATAAGCTTTCACTAATTTCCCCTTTGCGTCCCTGTTTCCCCAGCAGATCGCAGGGCAGGCACCAAGTCCCTTAACGATTGCTAGGCTCGTGGATGCTGGGGGACCAAGTGATCCTAACGCTCTGCGCTCTGCTTTGAGCACTTTGCGCTCCCCATGTTAGGTATAAGGAGTGCAAAGTACAGTAAACTCGCGCTACGAATCGCCAATTAATGAGCGCTAATGGGTTTTTTAACCCGTTAGCGATTCAAAGGCGCTCTGGCCACAGCGATATGACCTCCTTTAAGCTAGCGTTATCACTGATGCTAGTGTTAGCTTGAAGGAGGTGATAGAGCCCCTTGTCTCTACAACTAAAATTTTTGAAACATGGTGGTATTCCAAGGTTGGCATAAACTTAATCAGAACTGTTGTAAACTTAATAACCCCACAGACATGTGCCTGCATATTTTTCCTTACCGTCTCCATTTTAACATTGTATTCCAGGATAGGTGCTATTTTGGCTACTTATACTCGCTCCGCGCCGCCTCGAGTATCGGCTCCTGGAGTCCGTAGGACTTTATAATTAATTATAAAGTAAGAAATATTTGGAAATATTCTCATGTATTTCTACTGTAATAACCTATTTGGCAGTCAGCACCATCTGCTGGCCAAAAGGAACTGCAACTCGTGGCCCCGAGCATCGGCTAGGGAAAGCCAGATATATTAAGGAATTTCCTAGTCGGTAGCCGTTTTAATTTTGTCACTTAACAAACAATACATGTGACAATAATGATGCATTTATTATATTTACATTTTTACTATATATTATGGTTATATTTTTAATTTCATGTTGTTATGAATAATTAGAAACAATACTGTATTTTGTGACAAGCTATAATTAGATAAAATTAAAGAATAATTAACTTCAATATAAGGTAATGATAAAAAAAAGAAATTGATGTAATATATGAAAATATAGGATTTGATGGAGCTGAATAATGAAATTCAATTCATAAAAAAAATTGAAAATTTGTTCCTAGCCATGAATGAAAATAATGAATAGCAATAATAAAAAAATTTATATTAACCAGACAAATCAGACCATATTGCACAGTTGTTAAAAAAAATTACGTCAAGGAATAATACAAGGCAATAAATATTTAAATAAATCAATGTTTCAAGGATAGTAAATGGATAATACTTGATAATGATAAAAAGTGTAATAAGGCAAGCATAATAAACTGTAAGAATCAATTAAAGAATAATACACACACATAATGAATAATTTAAAACTAATTTACACAGATAATGGGTAAAAATATATTATGTAAAATAATGAAGGGTAAAGCATTACGAGAATAGCAAAAAAATAACTTACACAATATTTTTCAAGTTAACACTATCAAACTGGTTATCTTCTCACTATTGTAATCTCAGATCTTTAATGTGGTTTTCTTATGTATCATTCTTGTTTATTTCAAGGCCTACTATTTTGTATGTTATTTTATAATTACATTGGTTAGAGGTATTATATCTTTCATGTCCAACTGAGCGGTAACCCTTGTACTGGGTAAGGCACCTATTGCGTAATCTGACCTGTTACTGCTTGACTTCCAGTATTTTAAATAGTAAATTTACCTGTTCCACAATCCCTGTCATGCCCCCACTGCTGACTGCACCATGTTCACAATCCGTGCTCAGGCAGTACATGTAAAGTGCTGCCCTATGCACAGCATCTGGTTCTCAAACATTTAAGGGCAGCAAAAATACACCACACCTTCCTGACAAAATAAAGCTCTACTCCTCCCTCCCAGCAATGCTTCATCAGTAACGTTCTAACTATGTCCTGAAACAGTCTGACCCTCCTGAAGCTCCCTGAACCACTTTTGAATTCCTGTGTACCAGACCCCGATTACCGCCTTCCACCAGCCTCTGACCAACGGGTCGTCCTGACCATTCTCTTGGAATACCCGCTTGTACCTTGCCTGGAGTCCCCCTTGTGTCCTGTCTACCACCCCAAGCTACATTCCCAGTGTCTCCCAATAATCCTTGTCCCTCCTGTCTGTATATCTGTGAATCCTTGCATAACTGGGCTCAGACCACCCTCCGAACCATTACAATCCCTGATCAGTTGTATTGTCTTCCATATAAAGAAGAGACCAGGTTCTGCTAGAACTAGTTGTAATAATATATTTTTATATTAGAAAGTACTGAATTTATATAAAAAAAGACTGTCCTGGATATTAATCTTTATATTTTAAATTATAGGTATCCTAGGAGGTTTGTAGAGATAAATGTATTCATTGCTCTTTGTTCTACTGAAGAGTTTGTGAATGTACAACCATGAGCAACATAGCATTGTAACATCCAATGTATTTACATTTTTGCAAAGGAAAAACAAAATATTGATAGGGTGTGATTGTGTGGCTTGTTGTGCTGGCTTGTAAAATGTATGCAATGAGCCCTAATGTCACGTTTTCCCAGTGCAGCCAGGCCCCCTGGTGCTGAGAGCTCTTCTCAGGCCTCATGGTTTTCGGGGTTAATCTGTTTTGGCTCCCAGCCCCTGGAGTCTCAGTGTCTGATTAGACCTGTGGTCACATGACCTGCACTGCCCTATATACTGTATATGGCCAGCAGTGCACTAGTGCGAGTATAGGGCTTTCCTGCTGTGTGCCTGCATTCTGCATTTTGATTTTGATTATTCTGGTATCTGACTCCTGGCTTTGTATTCTGACGTTTCTTGCAATTAACCCCTGGTACTGTATATTGATATCCTGGTTCCCGACTCCTGGCTTTGTATCCTGACGTTTCTTGCAATTAGTTCCTGGTACTGTATATTGATATCCTGGTTCCTGACTCCGTATCCTGATGTTTCTTGCGATTAATCCCTGGTACTCTATACTGATATCTTGGTTCCTGACTTCTGGCTATGTATCCTGATGTTTCTGGTAATTAACCCCTGACTCTGTATATCGATATTCTGGTTCCTGTTTCCTGTTCTATATTTCCTGTTTTGGAGTGTATCTAGTGCAACAGCTTATTGCTTTGGATTATAGAGACCACCTCAAGTATCTCTTTCTAGTTAGAAACGTTGTTGCAAGATATCCCTTCCTGTTATTTATTGTGTCTACTTCCCACCCTGTACTCTGTAAAGACAGAAGGCCATACAAGGACCTTACCCGAGTGCAGGGCTTTCCTTTTTTGTTTTTATCATGTCCTGTTTCCTCGGGTTCTATTGTATCCTGTGTCCAGGGTTCTGCATGCAGAAAGACACATGCCTGCCTAAAGGGCTTACTAAAATACACAGCACAAAGGGCCCCCCTTTGGCTCCTGATGGGGGCAAATGTGACACCTAATTAATATATTTTAAAATGTATCATTGTAATTTAATACAATTACAATGTTAAATTCCTGTTGCAGTTGCATACAGTAAATCTGTTGGCTGTTATGTTGAAGCACATGAGTCCTGTATCTTACATTTTATATCATTATGCAATGAACACATTCCAGAGGCATTATAAGTCACCAGCAACAGAAATGAGATGAAGAATTAATATGGCAAATTAATAGATTACATTCATCACATTTTAAAATATGAGAGATTTTCTTGTTATAAGGGATTGCAAACATAATCACAAAAACTGGAGAAGATTTAGATATTCTACATTTTCAATAAAAGTCTTCCGGCATTATTACAATGTTCCCACTAAAACAGAGGTTCTCAGGTGGAAAACCTGTGCCTGCAGATTTCCCATTAGTGTCCCCCGTATTAGCTCTATATTACAGGGCAGGTGCTAATTCAGCAGCCTGCCCCATAATGCAGCACTAAGCCCGTGGATACACGTGGCAGCCCTAAAATGACATAGCGAGTATCACCTCCTTGTGCAGGTATGAGGGGTGAGCATCTGATTTTTGGGAGGTTTTCAGCTGGTTCTAACTGATTCTGCACCGCGTCTAGATGCCTAAATGCATTGCCATGTGATTAGCTGATTTGCAATTTGTGTTAATAAGCAATTGAGCAGGTGTACCTAATAAAGTGACCGGTGAGTGTATATTAGAGTGATGCACCGAAATTAAATTTCCAGACCAAAACTGATACTGAAAATTTAGGGTGTACTTGGTTGAAAATCAAAACAATCCCAAAAATGACATATTTCCACAAGTTATTTTAAAATAGTTTTTTAGAAATGTATTAATATAGGACTTAAATAATTTCATGAATTTAAATTATTTGACATTGAGAAACACGCAGATGGTAACTGAACATGATTTGTTATGAGAACACATAAAAAAAGTGCATAAAATTATGATAAAGTACAGAAAACCTCAATAAAGTGTATTTTTGTTTCACAACTTCTTACTGTTTGTTGCTGCCACGTCAGGAAGCTGTTTGGTGTGGTTCCAGCCACAGGGCGTCATGCCATGGAGTGAAGTGATCGTGTTGGTCCATCGGATGTTATAATGTGAGATGGTGTGATCACTTCAATCCGTCGTCTTTTATCCCTCGGTTGCTTCTCACGGGTTTCTGTAATAGCCTGCATAGAGGTTCTTCTGGCATCAAGTTGGAGCTATCATGCGACCTTTCTAGCCGCATCAGAGGATTTTCACTCCATGGCGACATGACTGACAAAATATATTGACTTCATCACGCTGGAGGAGTTCGGGCGCCGGAATCTTCAGATTTGGCTCAGTGTATCAACAATGTATTCCTTTGTCATTTACAGAACCATAAAATTACACCAAAGTTGGCCCAAAATCTGTCCAGACCTTCCCCAGTGCGTCTTATTACTTTATTTTATCACTGCCACATATGGATATTTTGGTCTCCTCACTCTGAGTCACTCAGTCCCATAGATCCTCAGGCCAATTTCATGGTTTTTAGCCCATCCTGATAGCTTAAGTCTTTCTTTGCGGGAGAGAAATTACTTCTTCCCTAACATTGGTTAGAGAGACACAGGACTGGGAATAGTCTTTAAAATAATGCAATCCAAAGCAGAGGTTTAAAGCTAATTAAAATAAATTTCTGTAGGGGGGCGTGGCCGGCTGCAGAGGGCAGAAGTCACATTTGGACGGAACTCCACACTGATCCTTTCCAAACGGGGCCTTCTGCTGATATTTACCGCTGTGCATCCTTACCTGAGGACCCTACGTGGCTGGCCACCGGGAGTGTGTCGACCGGGGCCCGTTTCCCCCTCCCTCCTCCGGTCCAGAGAGAACTGCCTGACTGCAACCGTCCCCTGCTGCAGAATTCTACCGGCGGCCATTTTGCAGCCTACTTACCAGTTCCAGGCATTTTCCAGTTGCCCGCTTCGTGTGCGCGACTCCTGATGGGGACCATGCTGAGGGCCGTGGAGACGGAGGGCCCACGTCTCCCAGCCGCCTTGGATGCCATACTGCAGATACTGGGGGATGAGGAGCGGCTGCTAACGAGAGGCAACATGCGCCGCATCATGGCCGTGCTGCGTCCGGGCGGGGGAGTTGCTGATTCCTGCGGCGGTGATTCCGAGGGTGTCCGGCCTGACTTAGATCAACATTGCGAAGTGGACCCAGAGAAGGTGAACAGAGTGTTGCGGGACGTGACTGGGGAGCTGACTCACACCTAATCTATTGTTTGTCGAGCCGATAGCGGAGCTCTCCCAGTTGCATGTCCCAGGGGTACCTGCCAGCCGAGACTCACCCGCCCGGCTGGGACTGGCTGTTAGCTGGGGATGCCTGCTGATTCCGATCGGAACTTGGAGACGGCTGAATTCCCCTGCACAGAGTTTGGAAAGCTGACACCACCTGGATCCCTTCTGCTGTCCCCACCCCAGCATCGCCTGCGGCCCTGCCTCAGGTGATTGGCGATGGGTGTAGCAACGTGAGCGGGGTCCTGCCTGACCGACCGGTCCCGGTTTAGGCTAGGGTCAAACGAACGCATTAGTCGCACCGACCGTCAAAAAGTGTGTCCGAACGCATTGCCTTATTTTTTCACAGAATGCGCGAAAAAGGTCATACGATACGCATTTTCGTGCGTGATTTTTTACGGATCGTCAATAAATTAGATATATTTGATGTCTACCTACATTTTATGTTTTTCTTTATCAATACACACAAAACTGACTTTCACTGGCCATGCGCGGCCTTTCCTTCCCGTTTGCTTTATATGCTGTTGATGCTTAAAGTTCTATAATAAAGAATATAAAAAATTATAATAATTGGTGTATTATTTTTTGTGCAAGTAGATATTCAAGATGGACAAGAAGATCAAGCTACTGATTTATTCAGTTGGACAGTGTCTGCCCTTTCACGTGATGCCTGTCTTTAACTCCTGAGGTGCCAGACCATAGCCTAGTTCTGGTGGGGGCCACCATCTTAAATGGCAGCTCCATCTCCGGGTCCCCCCCCCCTCGTCATCTGATGTCATCGCGCATGGCACGATGCTGTCAGTTAGCCGGGAAACCCTTAGCTGCCCTTGGATTTCCTAAGGAAATCCCGTGGTGGAGATAGGTGGTTCCCATATCTCCCAAACGGTGGCAGCTAGAGGGTCTTGCTTGGTGTCATTCGAAAGGTCAGAGCACGGCCTTTCCCATGATACCAAATATGACCATGTTCAAATGAAGAAAAAAAAAATAATAATATAATAAAAAAATATATATATATATTTTTTGTTTGTGTTATTTTTATTAATGCAGCAATATTCAGGGTTATTCAGAGAGATCCAAAAAGTCACCACACGTTCGGTGACCTTTTGTTCCCCGCACTTCAGGGCGATTTGGCGATTCCTAGTTTGCCAACCCTGCGGTGTATTCAGCAAGCACCACAGGGACCCCGTAGAGCAGGGAATACACGCCGCAAACCCGCAGAACACTAGCCGAACACTCACTGAATACTCACCGAACACTCACCGTAAACCCACAGAAACCGCCACAAAAACCAAGCCGAACACACCGGAAAAATCTGAGCAGCCGATCACAGTACAGAGCAACCGCCGGAAAAAGCCGAAAAGGGTGAAAAAAAAAACTGTTCACTTGAAAGTTTGAAATTTGAAACGCCGTTTGCAAAACTACTGAATGAAAATGTCTGAAATTTACATATAAGATCCAATGAATGATAATAAAAAGGTCTGTTACAGAAAAATGAAAAAACTATTTTAAAAAAAATAGAAAACAAATTGGACAAAAAAATCCCCAAAAATGCCTAAAAGATCCTAAAAAAAATCTAAAAATAAAGAGACCTTTTACTGCATAATAAAATGATAAACGGTTTATTAGATATTGAATTAAAACTGGAATATTTCTTAGCATTGAAGCCTATGGATTCGCCTGAATAAACCTGACGAATGAGACCACCGAACGGCAGGTCACTTCACTGACATTCCTCAGCTGTTCGGTGTTCTCTGAATAGATGAACCATTGCTTCTCTATGGGGGATTTCACTGCCCTCGAACAGGTACTGTACGAGCAGGCAATTCGCCGCCGAATGGCCACGAAATGTCCCTGTTCACTGAAATTCAGTGTCCGGTTACATTTCGGCCACATTTTGGATCTCTCTAAATAACCCCCATTATTCCCATTTCAATAATAATGTGAACGATGATGCTGCAATAATCAATTTTTTCTATAGGGGTTTGCTAAAAAAACACATAATTTCCCCCCAAAAAAACAAGTTCCCATTTCTAATTTTTTTAACAAGCATAACCCGTAGAATCTATAACCGCAAAGGCTCGGATGATAAAATGTGAAAAAAATCACTTTACACACTGTAGATGATTGGAAATTCAAATTTTATTGCTTTTTTTTTTCTTTGCAATATTCAGGCAGGGCATGACGTATACGTATAATAATGGTATATTATGAATCTGCCGAGTCTTCCGAAAAAAAGGATATATAATATGTCTGGGTCGTATAATAAAACGTGACTTCAAATCGCGTTTAAACATGATGAGCAAAACCGGTAAAACTGAGCTCAGCACACAGGAGTGAAATGGCTCAGCAGTGAATGGGTTAAAATAAGTAAAGTATTACAAAATCCTAACGCTAATTACCACACCGATGGGTTAAAAAAATGTTAGTGACCCCTAAAAGCTGGTGCTAAATTAATCCGCTTTTACAGAATCATTTAGAATCTCCTATAACCGCCCTTAATAAATCCGATACTCACCTCTTATCCCGCGGAGATAACTGTGACCTGATCCGCCACTTGTCCTGACTGCAAGCAGAGTGAGACTTGCGACAAATAGTCCCCAGTCTCCTTCGGCGATCACTCCACAGAGGGATCTCGCGAGAGTGAGATCATGCAGGGCTCGCAGCCTGGCAGCGCAACCCTCCACGGAGTCCTATGGACTCCAGGAGGTGATACTCGCAGCCAGGGGTCAAGTCCTGGGAAAAAAAGTGAGGGAACTCACCCAGAATTCCACAACCCCCATTACCCGAAGAGAAAAAAATATATACACCCCCCCGAGAATCATGTATAACCAGGCAGACCCCCAGAATTAATTATAGCCAGACACAGACCCCCAGAATTAATTATAGCCAGACACATGCCCCCAGAATTAATTAGAACAGGCACAGACCCCCAGAATTAATTATAGCCAAACAGAGACCCCCAGAATTAATTATAACCAGGCACATGCCCCCAGAATTAATTATAGCCATGCAGGGACCCCCAGAATTCATGATAACCAGGCACATGCCCCCAGAGTTACTTATAGCCAGACACATGACCCCAGAATTAATTATAACCGTGCAGGGACCCCCAGAATTAATTATAACCAGGCACAGACCCCCAGAATTAATTATAGCAAGGCAGGGACCCCCAGAATTAATTATAGCCAGCACAGATCCCCAGAATTATACTTACCCAGCCTCAGGACAGCGTGTTCCTTCGCACGCAGTCGCCTCCCAAGCCCTCTGACGGCTGTGGTACGCTCACGCAAGTTCTCACGAGATCTCAGCTGTAGGCCGTGTCACAGCCTTCAGAGGACTGAAGAGGCGGTCGCGCGAGGGATCACGCAGCGCTCGGCAGAACGCGGCCAGTCGAGCGACTGCTAGTGGAATGCTGTTAATGCATTCCGCTAGCAGCCCCGGCTGCCCACAGCGGTAACCTGCGTTAAGTGCAATTTTCCCGCTGCAAGAGAAGTGCGGGAACGCCATTCCCGCACGTTCCCACAGGACTGGAGTCCTGCTCGCGGCGGCACGGAAGAACTACTGTAAGTATCACCGAGGGTAGCACTTCATTCCAGGGCGAGGTGCCAAGGTGGCGCCTGCCCCGGAATCTAACGCTAAAATGGAGACGCTTCACACCTATAACTTATTTTCTAATAAGCCAAAATTATTATGGTATCTAAGTTTTTCCTTTAAAATAGTACCTCATTTATTTGATAATTTTTCTAAGATATTGTTTTCCCCATCCTTTAGGTATTACTTACAGCACATTTACATTGTACAGCTATTTTTGTGCTGGAAGCCACATTCACACAGTGGGCTTATTGCATTGCAATATACATTAGTTAGCACAAGTCACTGTGATTATATGTTCATACTCTATTAATCTGCAAATGCTCTGCAATGCTTCATTCATTCATTGCAAATCTATTTGTAATTGTTTCTATTTCAATCAAATTCATCTAGCCAATCTTGCATCACAAAGCATTCATACTTTGAATTAATTGCTGTACATTGTGATTGGAATATTTCCTTTGATATAACACTTTAAAGATGCTCACCATGAAGCCAATGGCACTCGATTCATTTGTTCCTTATCTTTTTGCAACACGCTACTAATGGTAAAATGCATTGAATATTATCGAACAATGAGCCATAAAAAGATTAACTCATGCCTTTTCCAAATGACAATATTTTGCGAATAACGCTTTTTATAGATGTACTGTATATATAACATTGCTTACTTTCCCTCTTCGGGACCCTGTTCTGGCTGAGCTGATAATAGAGAGCTGCTAGCAGACAAAGGGCCCTATTCCAAAGTCAGTGCTAACTTAACCAGAGCTGTTGTAAATTTACCAGAGCCATTACAGGGCTCTATTGCAATCTTAACACTAAAGTTAACACTCAGATATGATAGCGTTAACGCTAGGTTTAGTGAGTTTAGTGCATGCCCCTCATATTACTTCCTTAACGCTAATCCCATGTGCAATCCGTTAGCACATCGGTAATTGCTCAAGTTTACAGGATTTTACTGTACTTTTGCGTTCCCTATATTTAACATAGGGCGCACAATCCGTGATTAGTGTTTCAATAATAAAGATATTACAAAGTCCTAATGCTAATTGCCGCACCAATGGGTTAAGGAAAAGGTTACCCACAGCTATAAACTGGTGCTAACTGATTCTGCTTCTGCAGAATCAGTTAACACCAAATAAACCACCCCTCAATATATCTGATACTCACCTCTCAACCCTCGGTGAGAACGCCAGCCGAACCAACACTTCTGGCCGCCGGGAGCAGATTGAGAGTGGAGACAAATAGTCCCCAGTCTCCCTCTGCGAATTACTCTGCGGCCCTACACAATATCACAAGAGCGAGATCACGCAGGGCTGCGGTCCAGCAGCAGAACCCTCCATGGAGTCCTATGGACTCCAGGAGGTGACACTCGCGGCGGCGTGGAAGCGTTACCGCTAGTATTATGGAGTGTTAGTTTCATGGAGAGCACTGCGTTACGGAGAAGGCTGCTGAATTAGCACCTGCCCGTTAATATGGTGCAAAAATGGGCATGCTACGGGGAAACCTGCAGGCGCCTGTTTTCATCATTAGAGTCCTCATTTTAGTGCCACCTTCATAACATGGCCCATAGTCTATGGAGTTGTTGAGCTTAAAACAGCTATGGTTTAGTTAGCACCAACTTTGGAATATTGCCCAAATGCTTTATCCATTACTGGTTCCCTATTACCAGCTCTATTACAGGAGAGTCACAATTGTAATGGCTCAATTTGTAATATGATGGAGCTGCTAATAGACAGCACCACACCCCACAGCTGATTTAATTTCCTGGAGTCCACAGGATTCCAGGGAGACATACCTGAGTACTGGGCGAACTTGCGTAAGTGCGGTCACACAGGATCTGCAGAAGGATACTGAGAGCTATTTGTTTTCAGTTTCCTTCTGCAAGGGACAAAAGGAGGTGGCGCATCACACAGACCTCTGCACTGTGATACCCAAAACAACTACAGACTTTTTTCAAGAGCAAAACTCCACCAAAATGTGCGCTGTCTGATAGAGAGAACCCACCAAAGGCCAGTGGGAGGATCCGAGCTATGCTGCAGAGGACCGCCCGTCCTACAAGAACATCAAAAGACAATAAACAGAATGCAACACAGGTACTAATCCCATGGAGTGATCTAGATAATATACAGTATTTAGATATAAATCACTCTGTGGGATTAGTACCTGTGTTGCACGCTGTTTATTGTCTATATCTTTTTTAAGTTATTATTTTGTTCTATTAACTGATTTTGCAAGGCAGTATTTTTTTTAAGTGTCCGCCTGAGACCAGTATATTGAGTGACCATGGAATCATTTGTTATTTTTCTGACTGACCCCAGGTTAGATCTTCCTATACAAAATATAGAAAGCGTTAAATTGCTGTACGCTGCTGGAATACCAGAGGAGCTGTTATGGTTATAGAATTTGCTAATAGTGTTAACAGTTGGGCTGTTACAAATAACGCCTTTCTTGGAATGAGGCATCCTGTGTTTTGTATTGGTCAACTCTGCCTCATCCTTAACCCTAATTTAGAATTGTTTTTAGTTACTGTAACAGATCTCAGGACCCCAACTGGAGCATATCTGTGAAAGCCTCTCCCTTGCCGGACACCCATTCTCCCATCAGCGACCTGTCGTCCATTGGAAATAATAAGCCTGTAATCAGAGATATCGTCAGTTTTTATGCTGTTCATCATAAACCAGATAAGGGACATCTAAAATATCAATGCAGGAGGTTAAAGAGGAGATCTTCACCCAATATTAGGGTGTGCCTGAGTACACCAGGCACACCCCCTGCGCACACCTATGATCCCTAGCCTTTATTGAAACACATCACCCACATATATACAGTGCCAGGAGCAGAGGTCAAGTCCAGGGGTAACTTGGGGGAACTCTGTTCCCCTACTATTTTTACATAGGGAACTTCGATCCCATTGGTCCCATACACTGTAAACCTTGTATTCAGGTGTTTAATCATATCTGTCCCTGTTAACTCCTATATTTAATGTGACTTATCTTAGATTTTTGCTAGAATCCACATATATACATACATATATCAGATTTTAAGTTGTGTTTGTGTTAAGTGCTAGATGATACGTGCTAAGTGGGGGACATGATCTTGGTGAGTCACCCTTATGACACCCTTATGCCCCCTCCTCCTCAAGTGAGCCAATTCCTAGCCATACCCCATTTTCATGTCCAGACATGAAAGAATATTGCTGATTGTAATCACAAGGTGGATATGAATAAAGTAGATAACTGCACAAACAATAGTCTGATAAAGGGGCAATGTTTGGTAAAAAAGGCAAATAATGACCATTCAAACCTTTCATAGATGTCAAACATATTCTATATGGGTTGCATTGCAACACTTACAGGGTTACGCCGAAACCTGCAAAAACAACTGGATTAACCCACCGAAAACGCTGGAAAAACCCAAGCAGGAGCCAATCACACGCAGCAAAGCCTCTGGAAAAAGCCGAGACCACAGACCTGTGCAGTGAATAAATTAGGAAAACAGTTTGCTTGAATGTGCGAAATTGTCTGAAATTTACATATGAGGTCCAAGGAATGATAATAAAAAGGGCTGTTACAGAAAAAATAAGTAAACTTAAAAAAAAAATCGGACTTTTTAAAAAAAAATTAAGAAATCCAGAAAAATGCTTAAAATATCCTAAAACATTTATAAATAAAGAGACTCTTTACTGCATGATTTCATAATGAACGGTTTATTAGATATTGAATTAAAACCAGAATATTTTTAACATTGAAGCCTATGGTATTCGCCTGAATAAATCTGCCGCATTCAATCACCGAATGGTAGGGCGTTTCGGGAACCTTTCACTGCTGGTTTGTGCTTTCTGAATAGCCGAAGCAGTGCTTTTTTTATGGGGATTTCACTGCCCTCGAACAGGCACCGAACAGGCACCGTATGTGCAGGCAATTCGCCAGGATTTGGCGAATTGCCTGCTCTCTGCATAGCCGAACGGCCAAGAAAGGTAACCGAACGCTGATTTTCAGCGTTCATTCCCTTTCGGCAGCCATTCGGATCTCTTTGAATAACCCTGTATGTAACTCTGTAATAGGGAAAACATTTTCTTCTCACATCTATTTAGGTTTGTCCAGAAGACATCAATGTCCTACAAAGTCAATATTAGGGAGATTCCTCAATAGAACGATGTAGTAATGAGAAGAGATCTTTAACACAGTAATAGTGACAAACATGATGAACGTGAGTCTCCCTTTAATCCATATTACGATTTTAATTTGTAACTCCCTATTTAGCAAATAAACGCTATCAATGTCAACATGAGTCTGAGATAAATCATTACACTCTACGATTTAAGACTATAATTCCTGTATTAACAGCAATCTTATTGAGCTATCATTCTTATTCTTCTTTAACAATCTACGGAAATTAATTTCACCTGTTACTTTGACAACTGAAAAAGGTTAACACTATCATCAATCCCAGTAGATAATTCATGTGACATTGCTCCAGGAATTCCGTTTCATATAAAGCTTGAAAAGAGCTTCAGCGTTCTATTCAGGATTTCACTAAAAGCAACGCTTTAAACCACAGTTCTACCCAGTGATACAGCCAGTACCCTGTCGCTAGATCTCCGTGAATTAATTTAAATTGATACATCCCATCTACTATCTCTAAGCTAGGCTTTAAGGATCTCTAAACTCTTCTTTCAGTATTTCACCTCTCATCTCTCACTGATCTAATCTTGCTCTGCACATTTTTAAGTTACAGCCCAGCAGGAAGAGGATAATTCTCTACACATTTAGAGAAAATATACTTTTATGTTCATAAAAAAGATCCCCAGAACATTAAAGCTCTTCTATTAAAAACATGCAGAGAAAACATTGAATAAAATACATGTCAAGCATCTATAAAAGATGCTAAGCAAACACAATATCACAAACTAAAGTTATATAGAATACACTGGGAGCCGTTCCCTGAGTGCCTCTAACAAGTCCATCAGCAGGGGTGGAGGTAGAGCCCCTCTGCCACCATAGGCCTATCAGATTAAAAAGACTTTGATGGAATGATATGACTATTTTGGAGAATTATTAGTCAAAACAAAATAATCTCTTTTCATATTCCAAGGAGGTCCAAGGAGGTTACCCATCAGCATTATATCTGAAATTCCATGAAGGAATGTTAAATTGCTACGTGCCTACTGTCAGAGATATTATTCAAATAAAACAATTTTTGGGAGATATAAACAACAATAATTATCTCGCCTGTATTTCTCATAAGGTCTCCTAAGTTTGTTTTCAATTGTATCTGTTTTATTTACAAAAATATAACCAACCAAACTCGGTAAAAAAAATGATATATATTTATTACGTATGCAAATTGATTTATTCTCACAACAAAAGTCAAGGATTTATAAACACAACATCCATCAACACACAGATTTATAGCTTTTGAAATATGTTAGTAACTGCATAGATGGTTAGTACAATTTATTTTAATCAGGATGGTTAGTTCAATTTAATAAACATCCTGCTTAAAGAAAACAATTAAAATGTATTTCCCGGCAAACCAGTATTTAAAATAAACTAGTAATCCCATAGATATATATCATATATCTCTGTGCTACCTGGTTCAACAAAAAGATTGAGCTATCACTTATTCTATTTGGAATGATAAGTAAGAAAAACTTATTTAGTGAATCCTCCCCTAATAACGAGAATTAAGCTTCTAATATTTTGCTTTTTATGTTGTAGGTTATATAATCCCTGTTTAGTAACTCAATCACAAAAGCTCTTCCAATTTCAATATATGTATATACTGCAACCAATAAATTAGGATAAATATCCTGTTATCAGACACTTCTTTATATTTCTATACTGCAGGTTAGAAATATTTCAAAGGTCACGATCTAACAATACCTGAGATAAATCTCAGTCTATATTCATTGCAATACACACTTGTAAATATATATATATATCTTTTAAATTAATTCCACTTACATAGAAACATAGAAAAATGTTGGCAGATAAGAACCTTTCGGCCCATCTAGTCTGCCCAATTACATGGATACTTTACCTGGATTTATCTTTTGTTTAGGATAGCCTTATGCCTATCCCATGCTTGCTTAAATTCAATTACTGTTTTGGCCTCTACCACTTCTACTGGAAGGCTGTTCCATGTATCCACCACCCTCTCAGTAAAATAATGCTTCCTGATGTTACTTTTAAACCTTTGCCCCTCTAATCTAAGACTATGTCCTCTTGTTTTGCTACTTTGTTCCCTTTTAAATATACTCCCTTCCTCTACCTTGTGGATTCCCTTTACGTATTTAAATGTTTCTATCATATCTCCTCTGTCTCGTCTTTTTTCCAAGCTGTACATGTTAAGATCATTAAGCCTTTCCTGGTAACTTTTCTCCTTCAAGCCGTACACCATTTTAGTAGCCCTTCTCTGAACTCTCGCTAAGATGTCTATATCCTTCTGGAGATACGGTCTCCAGTACTGCACACAGTACTCCAAGTGAGGTCTCACCAGTGCTCTGTACAGTGGCATGAGCACTTCCCTTTTCCTACTGCTAATACCTCTCCCTACACAACCAAGCATTCTGCTAGCATTTTCTGCTGCTCTATTACATTGACTACTTACCTTTAGATCCTCTGAAATAATAACCCCTAAATCCCTTTCCTCAGATGTTGAGGTTAGGACTGTATCAAATATTCTATATTCAGCCCTTGGGTTTTTACGTCCCAGGTGCATTATCTTGCACTTATCCACATTAAAACTCAATTGCCACAGCTCCGACCATTTTTTTAGTTTACCTAAATCATTTGTCATTTGGCTGATCCCTCCAGGAACGTCAACCCTGTTGCAAATCTTTGTGTCATCAGCAAAAATACATACTTTTCCATTAATACCTTCTGCAATATCACTAATAAAAATATTAAATAGAATGGGTCCAAGTACTGACCCCTGAGGTACCCCACTGGTAACAAGACCTTGCGCCAAATAAACTCCATTTACCACAACCCTCTGTTGCCTGTCACTCAGCCACTGCCTAAAATTTGCTTCCATACATTACCTGTTCCAAGATCTGGATTCAAGCGTTTCTGCAAACTTCTTATGTTAAGCAGCAACAAGTTCTTTGGATATACTATTAATTGGTGTGTGTGAGAGTTTGTGAGGATATTATAAGATGTTATAAATATGTGTCCATCTTAGTTTCTTTGTGAGCATGGCTGAGGATGAATGAGAATGCATGAGAGAAAGAATTGGACTTGAAGTCCCGAGAGGGAAAAGTGAATGCTGAAGTGTAGCTGAAGAATGAGTGCATTGTATTGTAACTCAAGTGCCTCTATCCCTCTGTACTACAGATATAGGATCATTTACGTCACTTATAACGTACTTCTCTACTTAGCATATTTGTCTTTCAATACTACCCTATGAGGACTGTCAAACTCGTAATACAACACTAGATGGCAGTGTTGATTTAAAAATAATTAACAAGATTTGATTTTTATTTCCTTATCATAGGTCATGGGTCAATATTTAGTTTATATAGTTAAACAAAGAACTCTTCACGGTCTCTTCCAGACTTCTGTCTGGTCTGTCACTTTAAGATTTAAGATCTCCTCTTCTAGCCATTTCAAGGTTTCTCTGTGTTGCTTCTAATCCGTAAACAGACATTCCTTCTATTTTTAAACAGCTTATTTCTAAACCTTTTACATAGTTATTGTCACGGAATGGCTCAGCACCCTCAGCCAGGGGCGGTGCAGTGACAGTAATATGGCCATGGACAATTAGGTGCGGTGGCACGCACGGAGTTTTAAAGTACATTTATTTAGATGTGGTTATGTGTGGTGTAATAAAGTGTCCCCGTTTGTGTTGTGAAATGTATTCCCTTTGTCTGCCTTGCCCGCCGCCATTTTCCGATTGCCTCGTGGCCGTTATCAGATTCTTCGAATCGGAAAATGGCCGATTCAAACCATCCGGTTCGAATCGGAAAATGGCCGATTCGGACCATCCGGTCCGAATCGGCGACTCCCCGAAGTATAATGGCCAATGGGTCCTGGGAGGGCGGGCAGGGATTCCCATTGTATTGTAATTTGTGTGAAGTTGATAAATGCCTGAGCTGTGAATAAAAAACCCAGATTTACCAGTGCATCCAGCCTCGTCTGATGTCTTTATTTCTCCGCCGTACTTCATCATCTGAGCATCCCCCGCGGTCTCAGGGTACGGTGTCCCAGTCGATCCGAACCGAACCGAGCGCTCTGTGCCTGCATCTCGCATCAGGACAGAGGCGCAGCGTATGGTGTTCGGTTCTCAGACTTTTAGCGATCGAGATCCGATCCGAAGGGCGCGGCCGTGTACCGCGCTTCGGTATTGCGAGGGACTGCGGTAAGATCCGAAGACTCTGCCGATCCCGCAAGTTCCGAAGCTACATCCATCCAAGATCCGAAAGTCCTCCGCGATCCGATCCGAATAGTTGCCGGAAGAGATCCGATCCCCGTAATCGGCCGGCCGCCCGCAGACGTACCCCACCACCCACAAGGTCAGTGAACCAGCTGCTCGAGACGCTGAGTACCGTATGGCTCAGTGGTCGGGCTGGTTCTAGGCAGGGGTCCCCTCCACCGCCCGCTAACCCTTCCCCAGGGTCACGCCAGGCCGCACGAGACGCCGAGTGCCGTGCCACTCGGTAGTCGGGCCAGCGGTAAGCGCCGGGGCACGCAGATAGAGCACACCCGCAGGCGGAACAACATCCCATTCCGTCATACTGGTGGCAGCGGTGGGATAAGCTCTCTGCAGGCCCTAGGGGGACCCTCATCATGACTGGGTACAGTGCCTACAAACGGGACGTCCTGCGTGGCATGCTGGAGAACCGGGGAGGCGCCCCGGGCTCCAAGAGCCGGGAGACCATGATGGAGGAGTTGAGGAGGATGGACCAAGAGGCGGCGTTCGCAGCGTTGCCTGCGGATGTAGCGCCGGCAACCGTACCCGCCGAGCCCGAAGACAGCGACTTTTGCCGGAAGATGCGAGAGCGGATCTCCATGATGGGTCCGGCCCCATCGGAGGCTGAGATGCGGAGTCTGGTCCGAGAACTCGGCCAGGAGGAGGAGCGTGAGAGGGAGCGAGCGCACGAGCTACGGCTGGCTGAAGTGCGAAGCCGACGGAGTAGCCGTTCCCCTTCGGACCGTTACACCGGGCGCAAAGTGCCGTTTCAGGCGTTCAAGGAGCTCCGAGAAGCAGAGGAGGAGATAGAGAGTTACCTCCAGGACTTCGAGCGCCTGTGCCGAGTGCATGAAGTGCACCGTGCCGACTGGGTAAGGATCTTGGCGTGTAAGCTGACCGGTCGGGCCGCCGAGGCTTATCGCACGGTGCCGGACGAAGAGGCCACCAGTTACTCGCACGTCAAGCAGGCGCTGCTGAGCAGATTCGCTGTGACCCCTGAAGCCAGCCGGGTGAAGTTCCGGAATTCCCGCCGGCCCAATGGCGCCACTCACGTGGAGTGGGCCCATCGGTTGCAACGGGACTTGCGCACCTGGCTCTCGGGTAGCCAAGCGGAGACGGTAACGGAGATTACCCAACTGCTGCTGCTCGAGCAGTTTTTCGAGCACACACCCTCCGCTATCCGGGAGTGGGTGCGCGACAAGAAGCCCCAGACAGTGCAACAAGCGGCCACCTGGGCTGACGAGTACACGGACACTCGGAAGATGTCGGGGGGGAGCGGTCCCTGCCCGTCCGCCCAGCTCTACCCGCTCCACCACCTCCACCACCCCCACCACCGGCGGTCCGGACGCCGGTAGCACGGTCCACCAGCCGGCCCACCAACATGGCTAATGTCCGGTGCTACGGGTGCAACCAGGAGGGGCACTACAAGCAGTATTGCCCCAACCGACCGGAGTTGACCCGACCGGCCGCCAGGCCATCGCCGACGGTCCATTGCTGCGACGCCGAAGCTCCGTGGCCGGAGGCCCCGGAGGAATGGGAGCAGCTACATGAGGCCGACCCCGTGCAAGCCGCCGCGGACGACAACCGTCGTCATCACCGTCAGGCGGTGTGGATAAACGGGCGGGCCGCGGAGGGGCTGCGGGACTCCGGGGCTACCATCACCCTGGTCCGGCCTCACTTGATTCCGCCGAGCGACCGTCTGCGAAGCACTGTTGCAGTACGGGTGGCGGGGGGAAAGGTGCTCCGGCTCGAGACGGCCCGGGTTCACCTGGACTGGGGGAACGGGGAGAGGGAGGTGAGGGTGGGGTTGTTGAGGCAACTGCCGGCCGAGGGGCTCCTGGGTAACGACCTGGGGCGGCTAGTTTCCGCTTACTCCACAGATGCAGCTACCCCGGTAACCACTAGGCAACAGAGCCAACGCCACGACAGGGGCACTCCGAACGGGACCCAGGTGAGATCTCAACCAAAACCATCCCGACCTCCCCGACCTCCCAAACCTCCCCGACCTCCTAAACCTCCCCGACCTCCCAAACCGCCCCGACCGCCCGGACCTCCCAGACCGCCATCACCTCCCATATCCCGACGGGACCCGACCCTTCCTTTCCCACCTGACCTCCCGTCCCCGTGGAGTACCCCGGAGACGCTTCGCCACCAGACCCAGACCGACCCCACACTACAGGGCTACCGGGACCGAGCCGGTCAGGGCCTGGACGACCAGAGAAAGGACAAGGTAGAGTGGGAGGATGGGCTGCTTTACCGGTACACCGTGAGGGAGGGGGCCAAGAAGAAGCAGGTCCCGCAGAAGCAGTTGGTGGTGCCTCAGGGCCCTAGGCAGGAGCTTCTGCGCTTGGCCCATGACATCCCCCTGGCAGGTCACTTAGGCCAGACGAAAACCTGGCACAGGTTGGCGCGCGCGTTTTTCTGGCCCCGCCTTAGCGAAGACACCCGCGACTATTGCCGCACCTGCCCAGTTTGCCAAAAAACTGTGAAGGCCGGGGATCACCCGAAAGCACCCTTGCGCCCCATGCCCATCATTCAGGAGCCCTTTAGCCGGGTGGCGGTCGACATCATTGGGCCGTTGCCGCGGCCCAGTGCCACCGGTAAAAGGTACATCCTTACCGTAGTGGATTATGCCACCCGGTACCCTGAGGCTGTGGCCTTGGCCAACATCCAGGCGGACACCGTAGCGGACGCGCTCCTCCGGGTGTTCACGAGGGTGGGGTTTCCCCGAGAAATCCTATCCGATCAGGGTACCCAGTTCACCGCGGAGCTCACCCAACAGCTCTGGCGTCTCTGTGGTGTGAGGGCGCTGCACAGCGCCCCGTATCACCCTCAGACCAATGGGCTGTGCGAGCGGTTTAATGGGACCCTGAAGCAGCTCATTCGGGCCTTTGTGCACGAGAGCAGGGATTGGGAGAAGTATCTTCCCCACCTGCTGTTCGCCTACCGGGAGGTTCCGCAGGAATCCACCGGTTACTCCCCCTTTGAGCTGCTGTATGGGCGCCAGGTGCGAGGACCCCTGGATCTCGTTAGGGCTCAGTGGGAGGGGGTACAGGAGGAGGATGGGGTTCCTGTGTTGGATTACGTCTTGAAGCTCCGGGAGCGCTTGGCGGAACTCGCGGGGTTCGTGCAGGAGAACATGGAGACGGCCCAAGCTCAGCAGAAGGCGTGGTACGATCGCGCTGCTTGCAGTCGCTCGTTCTGCGTGGGGCAGAAGGTTCTGGTGTTGAAACCACAGCGGCAGAACAAGCTGCAGGCGGCCTGGCAAGGTCCCTACAAGGTGGTAACCCAGCTGGGGGATACCACCTATGTGGTTGTCATCTGCGCAGACACCAGAATCCAGCGGACGTTCCACATCAATATGCTGAAGGCCTTCCATGAGCGGCCGGAGACGGTGGACGCCATATGCGCGCCGGCTGCCGAGGAGACGGAACCGTTTCCGTTGGAAGAACTTCCGGGGGTAGCCAAGCAGCCTTCCGGGGTGGATCAGGTGCAGCTGGGGGAGGAGTTAGGACCCGAGAAACAGGCGCAGGCGCGGCAGCTGCTTCTCGCCTACCCGGGGGTTTTCTCGGCTCTCCTGGGATACACGGACCAGGCCATCCATCAGGTGGACACGCCCGGTCAGAGGCCCCTTCGGCAACCTGCATACCGGCTCCCGGAAGCGGTCCGCGAGTCCATGCGGGCCGAGATCCGGGAGATGCTGGAGCTGGGGGTTATTGAACCGTCGGCCAGTCCATGGGCGTCGCCCGTGGTCCTGGTGCCCAAGAAAGACGGTACCACCAGGTTCTGCGTCGACTATCGGCGGATAAACGATTGTACCATTACAGATGCTTATCCGATGCCCCGAGTCGACGAGTTGCTAGACCAGATCTCCGGGGGTCATTTTCTGACCACGGTGGATCTGTGCAAGGGGTATTGGCAGATTCCCCTTGCTGAGGAGGCGACCCCGAAGTCGGCCTTCATCACCCCGTTCGGCTTGTACCAGTTTCGAGTCATGCCGTTCGGGATGAAGAACGCCCCTGCTACCTTCCAGCGGTTAATCGATCGCCTCCTCGATGGCCTCCAGGGATTCGCTTGCGCATACCTGGATGACATAGCCATCTATAGCCAGACCTGGGAGGAACATCTGGACCATGTAGGGACTGTCCTGGGCCGGATTAGGGACGCCAACCTGACCCTGAAGCCGGAGAAATGCAAAGTGGGGATGGCCGAAGTGCAGTATCTGGGCCACCGGGTGGGGTGCGGGATACAACGGCCAGAGCCCGCTAAGATAGAGGCTATCCTGGATTGGCCCACCCCTGTGACCAAGACCCAGGTCCTCGCCTTCCTGGGCACCGCGGGGTACTACAGAAAATTTGTACCCCATTACAGTGACCTGACCAAACCCCTGACTGATCTGACAAAGAAATCCCTGCCCCGCCAAGTCCTGTGGTCCCCGGAGTGCGAACAGGCCTTTCGGCAATTGAAGGCCGCCCTGACCCAAGCTCCCCTGCTAGCAGCTCCCAACTATAATAAACGTTTGGTTGTTCACACAGACGCGTCCATGTTCGGACTGGGAGCTGTCCTAAGTCAAGTGGGGGACGACGGGGGGGATCATCCGGTGGCGTTCATCAGCCGGAAGCTGTTGCCACGAGAGGTGGGGTATGCTGCGGTGGAGAAGGAGTGCCTGGCCTTGGTCTGGGCCCTACGGAAGCTCCAACCCTATGTCTACGGTCGGTCCTTCACCGTGATGACCGACCATAACCCCTTGGTGTGGCTCAACCGGGTGGCCGGGGAGAACGGCCGCCTGTTGCGGTGGAGCCTGGCTCTCCAACCCTTCAATTTTACAATTCAATATCGGCCCGGGTCGCAAAACGGTAACGCAGATGGGTTATCGCGGCAGTCGGCCCGGGAACCAGGGGATTGGGGAGCCCCGACTACCTCGGTACGACCCGTTGGAGTCCAACCGAGTGCGTCGGACCTTGGGGAGGGGGAGGAGTGTCACGGAATGGCTCAGCACCCTCAGCCAGGGGCGGTGCAGTGACAGTAATATGGCCATGGACAATTAGGTGCGGTGGCACGCACGGAGTTTTAAAGTACATTTATTTAGATGTGGTTATGTGTGGTGTAATAAAGTGTCCCCGTTTGTGTTGTGAAATGTATTCCCTTTGTCTGCCTTGCCCGCCGCCATTTTCCGATTGCCTCGTGGCCGTTATCAGATTCTTCGAATCGGAAAATGGCCGATTCGAACCATCCGGTTCGAATCGGAAAATGGCCGATTCGGACCATCCGGTCCGAATCGGCGACTCCCCGAACTATAATGGCCAATGGGTCCTGGGAGGGCGGGCAGGGATTCCCATTGTATTGTAATTTGTGTGAAGTTGATAAATGCCTGAGCTGTGAATAAAAAACCCAGATTTACCAGTGCATCCAGCCTCGTCTGATGTCTTTATTTCTCCGCCGTACTTCATCATCTGAGCATCCCCCGCGGTCTCAGGGTACGGTGTCCCAGTCGAACCGAACCGAACCGAGCGCTCTGTGCCTGCATCTCGCATCAGGACAGAGGCGCAGCGTATGGTGTTCGGTTCTCAGACTTTTAGCGATCGAGATCCGATCCGAAGGGCGCGGCCGTGTACCGCGCTTCGGTATTGCGAGGGACTGCGGTAAGATCCGAAGACTCTGCCGATCCCGCAAGTTCCGAAGCTACATCCATCCAAGATCCGAAAGTCCTCCGCGATCCGATCCGAATAGTTGCCGGAAGAGATCCGATCCCCGTAATCGGCCGGCCGCCCGCAGACGTACCCCACCACCCACAAGGTCAGTGAACCAGCTGCTCGAGACGCTGAGTACCGTATGGCTCAGTGGTCTGGCTGGTTCTAGGCAGGGGTCCCCTCCACCGCCCGCTAACCCTTCCCCAGGGTCACGCCAGGCCGCACGAGACGCCGAGTGCCGTGCCACTCGGTAGTCGGGCCAGCGGTAAGCGCCGGGGCACGCAGATAGAGCACACCCGCAGGCGGAACAACATCCCATTCCGTCATAGTTATACACTCTTCCAAATATTTCTTAATATACCATTTTAGCACTACTACAAAATATATTGCAGTTACTATTATTTTGCTACTATCTATATATTGATATATATATTTTTGTGCATAGCTATATTTTTGTGCATATAAATGTTTGAAACCTTAAAAATTATATTTTACACAAAGACTTTTTCATAAACGTAGACTTATAAATTTGCCTATGACATGTCTAGCACTTTATCTACTACATATATATCAAATAAAGACATACTCCATAGTGTCTTCATGTCTAACGATTATATTCTTTTTAAACACATACATAAATTTTTTATCCCCTTCTAATAAATTTACACTTAATTTGAACTCGTCTTCTTATAAAGAAGAATATGACTTCATTCTAGAAAATAGGTGAAAATTAACACAAAAAAAGTCTTAGAAAAAAAGATAAGATATGGATTATACTAAAATTACACAAAATGGCTACAGGCATCCATTTTGTTTTTCCTATGAAAATATCTGACACTACATTATCTTGTCATCCTGTGAGTGATATTTAAGCGGGGCCTATATTGATCATTGTTATACAGTCTGCGCTATGTATTTGTGATTTTTTATTGCAGATACTTCTCCTGTTTTTTTATAAATTATTAATCTGGTCAGCACTTGAGGGGACAATGCTTTTTGGAGGAAGCAGATACGTATTGTGAAAGGCTGAACCTGATGGATGCATGTCTTTTTTCAGCCTATGTAACTATGTAAATATGTAACTATGTAAAATATTTTTGATAGGCTATCAGGGTTATTCAAAGAGAATTGAAAAGTCACCACACGTTCGGTGACTTTTCGTTCCCTGCACTTCAGGGCGATTTGGCGATCCTATTTCGCTGACCCTGCGGTGTATTCAGCAAGCACCGCAGGACCCCCGTAGTGCAGAGAAAACCCACCGCAAACCCGCCGAACACTCATCGCAAACCCGCCGAACACACACCGAACACTCACCGAAACCCGCAGAAAACAGCTGGATTAACCACGCCGAACACGCCAGAGAAACCCGGCTAGCCGCAGATCTCAGCGCAGAGCAGACACCAGAAAAAGCCGACGAACGAGGTGAAAAAAAAAACCAGTACATTTGAAATTTGAAACGCTGTTTGCAAAAAAACTACTGAATGAAAATGTCTGGAATTTACATATAAGATCCAATGAATGATAAGAAAAAGGACAGTTACAGAAAAAACAAAAATCGATGTAAAAAAAACCGGAAAAAAGTTTGACAAAAAAATGCCTAAAAGATCCTAAAAAATCTATGAATAAAGAGACTTTTTACTGAAGAATATAATAATAAATGGTTTATTAGATATTGAATTAAAATGGGACTATTTTTAACATTGAAGCCTATGTGATTCTCCTGAATAAACCTGTCGAATGAAACCACCGAATGGCAGGGCATTTCGGCAACTTTTCTCAGCTGTTCGGTGTTCTCTGAATAGATGAAGCAGAGCCGGCCCTTCCATGGAGCAGGGTGGAGCAGCAGCTCCAGGCAGCACTTTGTCAGGGGCAGCATTTTTCTGCTCTTTCAAAGGCCGCCAGCCTGGACACGGCTGCAGGACAGTGTTCCGTTGAAAACCAAGCCGCGCCTGCCCCTCCAGCACGTGACTTCCCCTTTCAGCTGGCCGGCGCCCACCCCATTCAGCAGGCATGGAGGCCATCAGCTTAAGTTTTACCAGTGATGCAGCCTGGCTGTGGTCTCTCCTGCAGCTCAGTGTGCCTGAGACATGGAACGCGGTGTTTAGAGCCTGTCATGTGACATGCGCGTCACTGCTCTGATGTAGGCAAGCGCGCGCCTTTAAATGAATCCCGGGGAACCATGAAGCTGCTGAGAATGTAGCCCTGGCTTGATTTCATACAGTAGACTCTGTGCCCCCCCCATGTGTGTTATGGAGGTTCCCCTCCTGCCCATCCCTCCTCACAGGGACATGTTGCTGCCCCCATAAAGCACTGCCAGCTCCTCTGTCCTGGTTGAGGGAAGGCCTGGACAGACACCCTATCCCAGAGTCCTGAGGGAGCTGCTGATTGAGGGCTGCATGGGGCCCAGAGTGAAGACAATCTGCAGCTCCCTTACAGCCTGCACAGCATGATGGGAGCTGTAGTTAGTTGTTAATAGCTGGGTTATCTGCATTTCACTGGCCTGGCAAGGTCTGGGTGACTTTGCTAAAGTAAATAAATCAAATTTTTACCTTTCTAAACTGAGGGGGGGTTAGTATGGAGCTGCCAGGGTTTGATGGGGGAATTATAGAGATGACTGGGATGCCGCATGTTTTAATGCCGCTTTATGGCTCTTACCCCCCCCCCTTCCCCAGTGTTCCTTGAATTATTAAATCATGGTGAAAAAACAAGCATTTTCCTAATTTCTGTTGTAGTCCTGTGTTTAATTTGGCTCTGAGGACTGCAGCTGTTATGCCTCTAGGGGGAGCCAGAGGACAATGTATGGGAAAGGAAGGACCCAAGCTAAAAGAAACAGGAAGTAAAAAGCATGCATGCAGCGTGGGCAGAACAAAGTGAGCAAAGAGAGTGAGCAGTCAGATAAGAGAGATTTTCCAGGATCTGTGCAAGCTGGAGCACAGAGAATCAGCAGCATCCAGTGCTGGAGAGTGTACCTTGGTCTGCTGTATATTGTGCTGGACTGTTCAGGAGGCAAGTGTGTTTGAAGAGGGGCCCTGTGTTAAGGAGGCCGCAGGCAGAGGGATTTGCTGGCGGCATTGACTTCAGGCAGAGGAGATTCTGCATACTGCGTGGGGAAGAATTGATCCAGAGGCTGCAGATTGCTACAACGTTCAAGAGGCCTTCCTGGGACTGTGAGCAACTGAAGTTGTGCGGTAACGAGCATCTTTTCTCTCTGTCTCGCTGACAGCATTCTATCCATCTTTACACTAACTAAGAATCACACAGCTGCGGAGCGGATTTTACCCACAGCCTTTCCTGTACTGGCAGCTACGTTATGCTAAAAGGGCCCCATCTCTTATGTGCACCAACTGGTACCCATCATCGCTGTCATGGTTCCAGGTTGTTTGGGAGGGTCCTGGGCTGGGAGGTTAGAGAGCAGTTGGTGTGTCTAGTTAGCTACTGTATTACCTGAAATCCTTTTATGCTGCCACTTGCATTTCAATACAAGTTTATATTGTTTATTGTACCACTGTGTAGTTGTTATTATTAGGTTCCTGCCTGGGCAAACAGTCCATGCCATGGATGCCCAGACAGGTGGAGGCACTGCCAACACTATGTATCCTTATTCCCAAAATGCGGAAACTCAGGACCAACAGGTAAAGCAAGAAGGTGTAACCCAGCTGGAGGGTGCCAGCGGGGGCGGCCCCCAGCGGCAAAAGAGCGTTACACTGTCATACCTTCAATGAGGCGCTTCCTATTTAAAGGAACACCCTGTGAAATATAATTGACAGTAACTTTGTGCCCTCCGGAGTCATTAATCCTCTGCATCTCCCCGTTACCAGCTGTGTTATGTGTGTGTGTGTGTGACTGTGGAAGTATGTAAGTGTGTATGTGGAAGTGTGTGTGACAGTATGTGGATGTATGGGACAGTAGGCCGTGATATGTGGCGCTCTATGATATGCTCATACACACCATGTTTTTTGGGGGGGCAGCAATTCATCCTTCGCTCCAGGCAGCACAGTGGCTTGGGCCGGCCCTGAGATGAAGCATTGCTTCTCTATGGGGATTTCACTGCCCTCGAACAGGCACCGTACATGCAGGCAATTTGTCACAATTTGATGAATTGCCTGCTCTCTGAATAGCCGAATGGCCCGAAATGTCCCCGTTCGCTGAATTTCAGTGTCGGGTTACATTTCAGGGCCAGATCGACTCTCTTTGAATAACCCTGTATGTATTTATTTATTTACCTAATGGTATTGTCACATGTTTTTTGTGATAGGATGGATGTTTTGCCCACAGCTGTCACACACTCCGTTGGCATTCCACTGAAAGTGAGCAATGGCAATACTTTGAATGGAATAACTCAAAATATACCAATTTATATGTTGGCAAAAAAAGCTTACCAAGACATATATACGGATTGATTTTTTTGTGTTGGGATTTGCAGGTGCATTTAATGATAAAAAATGATATTACAGACAAATTAAATGTTTGCTTCTTTTAGCTGACATTTAAGGCAGAATCCAAATTATTCACAGGACTCATTAGTTTCAGAAATATCAACTTAATTCATATTCAACACAGGCTGTTAAGCAATTACATACTACCGTCAGCCAATACAGAAAGCACAGCAGACAAGAGAGAGTAATCTATATAAGTGTATTTACATATATAAAAATAACACGCAAAAGTGTAAATGCATAGCAGTTATAGTCAGGCAGATTAACAAAGAAGTTGTCATTGTAAAATCCTTTCTAGAATTATAGCCATAAGGCCAATGCAAATGGAGCGCACATCAACCTTTTCCATTATTTATACCTCTTCTGTTGGAAAGTATATTGGTAGATCTCAATTTAGAGTTTGTCACTTAAAAAAAATAATGATTACCATACTTAAAAAAGGCAGACCATTCAGAGAACCTGGCAATTATCTCAGCCAATTTTCTCACCATGTATCTTCCATTAGCAGATTGTTGGCACATAACATATTTTGCAGTAAATGAGTAGCTACTGAACAAAAGCTGCTGTAAAGGCAAACTCTGACACATAATTTAACTATTTTATATATTCCCTTAAGTAACTGTTATGCTGCTCTATTTTTTTGTGTGACTAGTAAACACTCCCTATTTGCGTTCTAAAGGAATGCATCGTATGGGAAAAGCCACTCTATAATCTGCTAAAAGCTATAAAATAGCTGCACAGGAACACTAACCTTTGAAATTACAATAAAGCAAGAACTGTGATTTTCCGCAGGTCGATCGATTCTCGAAAAAGTACTTGTTAACTGCAGGAGAACAGATGAATCACAACCTCCATAATAAAACAAGCAATGGAGTCCACGCTCGGCAGGTGTGAGGTGACCTACGCACCACCAAAATTGAAGTCGTAGTCAAAAACTTTAAAATGAAATAAAAGTATTATGGCTGAAGTAAAGCCCACAAAAAACATATGGGCAGTGATGTACTGTTCCTTTTTACAGCGCGTTGCAATATGGCCAGCCCTGGGCCTATAATATGCTGGCACCCATAGTAAAAATGGCCACTGGCAATGACGGGACATCACTGTGCATGTGTGGCAAGGACATCACTATGCGTTTGTGCTGTATCAAGTCCTTGCTGGGTCCACTCCTTGCTTCCCACTCAGGTTGGTCACCCTCCTGGCCCCTCTTCCAGTATCCTACTGCCTACTGCATGTGTCTACCAACATTTTTACAAACACAAACAAAAGTGAAAAGTGCATATAAACATACAAGTAAAAAAAATGGCCGCGTCGTCAACTTAAGCGTGTCAAATGTAAACCAAATGCGGGCAAAGCTGACAGACACGACCCAAACAAGTTATACACACTACACATATCACATTTCAACATGCAGGCTGTCAAAGTCAAAAAAACAAAATGTCTGTAAGAACATACAAGTGAATTTGACATAAAGCGCTCCCATAAGTGATAATGGTTAACCAGCTGTGAAATTGTGCATGCAATAAGCTGAATTCTTGCAGCGAGTGGCAGGATATATTGTCTAGTAAGGGTATTAAGGCCAGTTTTTTCCCAACAGGGATACCCATCAGTGATTAGCTCAGATTTTAGGCATATGTGGTGCATTGTGACTCCGGAGAATCTCCAGGCACCATGGACCACTCATATTGTGACAATAGCCACCCTTAGAGAATCTAGTCCAAAGTCTACATTAACCACTTGGCTGCTATGGACGCGCTCAGCGCATCCAGCCAAGTGGTTCTCCTGTGCTATGGACGCGCTGAGCGAAGTGCGGAGAATGAAAAGTCACCGAACGTGCAGTGACTTATCGGATCTCTTTGACTAACCCTGTTAGGGCCATATTACATAGCTCACACTAACGTTATTGCTCAGCTGTGTGAGTGTTCACGTTAGCTTTGGTGGCCTTAGCGTGGGCTGACCATAACCGGGTTAAAAAACCTGTTAGTGATTCGGATCTTGTGCTTTTCAGCGCAAGATAACTGTACTTTGCACTCCCTATGCTTAACATGGGGAGCACATTGTTAATTAGCGTTAGGATTACAAAATCCTAACGCTAATTACGCCCTGCTGCTGTTAACTCAAACGTTAAATACAGCTAGGAGCTGGTGCTAGCTGATTCTGCTTCTGTGGAATCAGTCAGCACCAGCTGGGGAAAAAAAACGCAAACTCACTTCCCATCCCGCGGCGAGAACAGCGGCTCGATCCGCCTCTTCTTGCCGCTGGGAAGAGGGAGACTGGGGGAAAAAAGTCCCCCAGTCTTCTTTTGCGATCACTCTGCCGACCTGCCGGATCTCACGAGGGGCGAGATCCTGCAGGTCATGTGATCGGCAGTGGAAGCCTCAACGGAGTCCTATGGACTCCATGGAGGGAATGCTTGCAGCAGCACTTAGTGCTGCCTCTAGAGTCCTGAGGCTTAGCGCCACGTTACAGGGCTGGCTGCTGGATTCGCACCTGCCCTGTAATATAATGCCAAAATGGGGACACTATGGAGAAACCTGTGATAAGCGCAGTATGGCTCTTAAACTTTTATTATATTAATTTGATACTGGCTTGAGGAATATAAGCATTTTTTGCATACAGTGCCCCTTTAAAGCATAGTTTAAAACTCACTAGTGGTTCACCTGCCCACTGCACATTCAGAATCATCTGGGCTTTTTTCCCCAAAAATAAATACAAAGTTTATGCATTATACAGCCACTGTATTATTACATTTTATATTATTTATGTTTATTCTTTGCAAAGCACGATGCATTCTTTAGTAGAAATCCAGAAAGTCAATATTACATTTACTCCTCTCATATTTCATTTAATATTCCTACCTTGTGAACATCATTAAAATGCCTTGATTTAATATCATTTTTTGATGTATTGCCTTCTAGGTGCTTCTTTGCAGTATTTATACCTAATTATGAACATTCCGAGTTATATTTCGTATGCTTGTGCTATCACTGAGTATTTGACTTGGAGTGACTGATTACTGCCTTGTGTTAAGAAGAGGATTTGCCATCTGTTGCAAAAGTATATTCTCATGATGGCGTATTGCCACAAATTAATGCCCAGATGAGACAACCCTTCTAGGAGAACATCCCGACTATTTTTAGAACAAAATACATTTTTTTGTTAGTTATGTGACAGGAGTACAAATCCCATTTATAACAAGATTTACATACAAACATGTAATTTACATTCTGCTAAGATTACAGGACAGACAAATAGTGGATGATCTTAATTTAAACGCTCATTGGGGTGAAAAGCTGCTTCCACAGTTTAACACTCTTTGAACTCTTTACTATTAGTTGTAAAGGGTTATAAGCCTGGCGAAGCAAAAAAATGTTGTTAAATTCCTCAATATTTTATTAACCATGAAAAACATCTTTATCAAAATGTGAATAAAAGCAAATTTTCACATAGAGAACAATTGGAGACGCCCCCCCCCAAAAGATTATGACCCTATTAACAATGAAATGACCATGGACAAAATATACAGTATAATCTGTTTTAAAGCAAAAAACTTGGGTACCCATGGCTGGTGGTATTTCAGTGATACTCTGTATCTCAATGTTAAAGACCTGCATTTAAAGGAATATACTACTAAAAATTTGCACGCGCACACACACACACACTTTTTCCCCTTAAATAATTGGACAGATGCTGCTGATAGCACCTTCCCAATAATTTATTTCATATTTTTTATTTTAGCTTAAATACTTATCCTCAGTACTGGGCTGCTCCTCCTCTTCTACTCAAAGCTTCTGAAATGTTGGTGTCTCTGCAGCTTCTTATGCAATTTGCGTAGCATCTTTAGATTGTGTAGCATATGTTATGCTCATTGGGTATCACAAGGAACCTGAATACTTTCGTCAAGGTGCATAGACTGTTTCTTTAACCCCTTAAGGAGAGGCCGGTGTCGCTGGCGGGTGCCACCACGGGCCTCTGATTCGGCCCACCCACGCAGCCAACCTGCGACGCACATCATTGGCTGTAGGGGGCAGCCTGAGTTCAGGCCATCTCTCTGCAGCCTATGGCGCGCGGTGCATGCCGGCTGCAGGGAGGAACTGGGTGGCGCATTGAAGTCAGTGGGTCATAGCTGCACGCCCCGTGTCTTCAAGGCCCACCCGCCATGCGGACGTCATAGCACATCCTGTGGCATTAATGGGTTAAGAACAAACAAATGGCATACATTCCCATCTCTTGCTGTTAAGAAGATAAAGGTCACAGCAGAGGTCTGCAGGCTCCTAGAGACTGCTAGAGAAATAGTACTAACTCCTTGTAGACACAAAGAGCCCTATTACATTCTTAACGCTAACGTTAGTGGTCAGCTGTATGAGCGTTAAAATTAGGTTAAGTGGTGTGTGACGGAACCTGTACTTTTCCACCTGTCTTGACTCTCCAGACACCCCTTCGTTGTGGTCAACCCGGTTACTGGGAGCGCTGTCCTCAACGCCTTGAGCTGCTTGACCCGCCTGCTTCTGTTCCTCTGCCCTGGAGCCGTTAGGAATTTCCAGAAGGCCGCTCTGTGCCTTCTGAGGTGGAGTATAGTGTAGCGTCGCTGAAATAAAACACCAGACGCAGCTGTATGCTTTAAAACAGGATTCTCTCTCTGTCTCAGTCTCTGAGAGTTCTGACTTTTAATCAACAAAAACGCCACCATTTATGATGAAATCCAACAGCCATAATTTGCATAAATGACGCACATCGTCCTACTAAAATGCTAATTACATTATGTCAGATAGGTATTTACAATAAACATTCTTTACATTCTTTAGCCTTTAGCTCACACAACATTTGCATAATCTATTGTTCTAACACATCAGATTAAAGACAAACACTATCACAGACTTCTTGAATCAAACATGCATCCAGATAAGGGGAAAAGTCCTGTTGCATAAATTACACAGCAGTAAAGCTCGTTTACTGGCTATACAAAAACACATTTACCTACAGGAATTTAAGTATATTTAAAACTAAAGTTACGCCATTTTACACTAAACTAATTTAAACTAAAACCAAACGATGTAAAATATATTTAAAATCACACGATACAATTGAACATAAAGTCTCTTGGGGTTTGAAGCATGGAGCGTTACATCAGCTCCATGACATGGTGGCAATAGCGTTTTCAGCCCATATTACAATCCGAGCGCTAATGGGTTTTTTAACCCGTTAGCGATTCGGATCTTGTGCTTTTCAGCACAAGCTTACTGTACTTTGCGCTCCCTATGCTTAACATGGGGAACACAAAGAGTTAATTAGCATTACAAAGTCCTAACGCTAATTACGTCTCGTTGTGGATAACCGAAAAGTTAACCACAGCTAGGAGCTGGTGCTAACTGATTCCGCTTCTGCAGAATCCGTTAGCACCAGCTGAAAAACACAACAAAAATCGCATACTCACCTCTCATCCCGTGGCGAGAACGGCGGCTCGATCTGCTTCTTCTTGCACCAGGAGCAGAGGGAGACAGGTGGAAAAATCCCCCAGTCTCCCTCCATGATCAATCCGTTGACCTACGGGATCTCGCAAGAGGCGAGATCCTGCAGGTAATGTGACCGGCAGTGGAGACCTCCATGGAGGGGATGCTCGCGGCGGTGTTTAGCACTGCCTCGAGCATTCTGAGGTTTAGCGCTGCATTACGGGGCAGGCGCAGGTTTTCCTCCTTAGCATCCCCGTTTTAGCGTGAAGATCGTAAAATGACCCAAAATAAGTAAATAGTTTAAACTGCTGAAGTGCTTATTTTAAAGAGCTAGATTAATTAAGGCTTACTTTAACCAATTAACTGGTTTTAGCAGATTGATAGGAAAAGTGGCTAAAAAACAGTTTGTTAGAATTTCAGAATGGAATGTGGAATGAGCGCTGTGATTTCAAATGGAGCGTTCTTTTAATACTACTACATTACCTTTAAATCTCACCATCAATATAACTATGAAACCTGTATTGCGGTCAGGTAATAAGCTCTACAGTGCTGTACTGAGTTATATAAATTATACTGTTATCATTTAGTTACTTACTGTGATCTGGATAATATTCTGCTCATAGAATGATTTCACCCTGAGTCTCGAGAATCACTTAGTTTGTTATACTCCAAAGTATTAAAATACAGCCCTGCTTAATTAAATATCTAAAAATGTTCTTTGTGACTCATAATCATTCATGTTGAAGACCATTATTTTAGTTCCTTGATATCTCAGGTTACTTTCTGTATTGTCAGATTTTTTTTTATCTTAAATGAGTTATATGATTAACTAGGGAACAGGGCAACATGCTTAATTGATGTAAACGTCTTCAGTCAAACTAGGAGAAAATCAGACAAGGCAACAAAGATAAATCTTTCTATTCACACAAGCCACTTCTGCAAAAACAGGTATGGTCTCTCTTGCCCTAATTTATACAGCATTCCTAAACTGCTCAAAAAATGTCAACTTCCATTTTACTTGCTTAGAGCAAGCCAGTAACAAGTAGCAGCTACCTAGTACCGGCTTTATGCCAAGCGAGCCGCTATAGTATTATGGAGCCACTACTACATACCACAGAGCCCCTACTTGCCTCATCTCCTGGAGATTATAGGACTTTGTGGAGATTTACACAATCTCACGATCACTAGGCAACCTCAACAGTCGAGCCTCAAACTTTGCTTGGGATAGGACGGGGATTTGTTATGACTTTCTTCTTATCTGGTACCTGAAAAAAAGTCACAAGTTTGAGGAATGGTTAAAGGGACACTGTATTAAAAATGTCCCCCCTTCTTTTTTGCACTGAAATAATTGACAGGTGCTATTGACAGCATCTGCCCAATTATTTTTCATCTATATATTTTTTATAGCCGTAAATAACTTTTTCCCCTCGGCACTGGGCTGTTCCTCTCCTTCAACTCAAGCCTTCTGAAATGCGGTGTTAAATACAGCTGTCAAACGCTATTTAGATAGCTAAATTGCGAATTGCTGGAACCTTGTGTACTGTTCTATGCCTGTGTAGCATAATAGATTGGTGCTGCACCCACATGCTTATAACCAGTTCATCAACTCCTGTCTCTCAGAATGCTGATACATCAGCAGACCAACATCCCCACTGAGCACCAATTAAGCAACTTTGTACAATGGTCGACAGCTCTGCCCATGGGCGGAGAAACATGGCATAGCCCCATCGCTGGCTGGATTTATTTTAAGCCAAATGCTACCTTTTCTTCACTACCAGAAAATCATATCTCAAAACACACATACTAAAATTAGAGTATGAAGTGTTATTTTGTGTACCTGCATAATCCAGATCAGTAATTTTAAATTGTCACTGTGGTTAAAGTCCTGTGGGCAAAAGCATAACATGATATTTTAAATCATCCCTCCTGTAACGCAGAATAAGCACTGGAAGTGATTGTGTGATAGAAAATATTATATTATAATTGCTATAAAAAACATAAAAAAAACAAAAAACTATACATTTATATTTTTAAAAAAAGATAAACTGGTCATATATTTATCCACTGCAAGATTCAAGTGCATTCGAAACAAATATTTGGATGAGATCAAGTTCAATTGAAATAAAACACCAAAACCCAAATAAATATAAAGTGAATTAAATATTTTTTCAAACCAAAACCCTCATAAATATAAAGTGAATTAAATATTTTTTAATAGTACGATTTTATTTTCTATCTTTATCACATTTGTTGTATTTGATAAAGAAAAGCCAGTTCAACCTGTATGATGAGATTATGTAAAAAAAGGGGGATGCAATCTAGAGTTCAGATTCTTTCATTCCAATAATATTTCTGTAAAGGATAAACGTATACATGAAAAATTTAAAATGAGCAAATTTACATTATTTTTTTAATATAACAATCTCAGAACACCGGTTTTTGTGCAAATCTTTTATTTTACCCCATATTTAATTGTTAACTTTGCTTGCCATGTTTCAAATAAATGTTGTGGTAGAAATTTCTTTCAACAAAAATCGCTTGTTAGTGACGGTCGATCCAGATCACTCAGTTTTATATATTATGTTCCGTGTTTTGAGTAGGCTAGTTTTATCAAAATAAAGAAGGCTTAAATGTAACATTTTGAAGAAACCATAAATAATAATTCCAAAATAGTCTCTGACATAATTGGCTTTCATTTAGTCATTCTAATGAGACAATTTTATTCACCATAATGAGCCAACAATCACATTACATGAATTACTTTACGAAACTGAAAATGTTATTGTATGTAATTTGTATTCATTTTGAAAGCTGTAATGGGTGGCTGCTAGATTTAGTACAACTTTTCTGTCTCAGTTATTCTTAAAAGGATTGTAAAATAAAATTAACACACTGTTATTTCTCACTTTATATATTGTAAGTCAATAATAGGAACATCATTTATTTTAAGCCAAACGCTACCCAGATAATCATATCTCAAAACACACATGCTAAAATTAGAGTAGTATGAAGTGTTATTTTGTGTACATGCATAATCCAGATCAGTAATTTTAAATTGTCACTGTGGTTAAAGTCCTGTGGGCAAAAGCATAAGACAATATTTTAAATCATCCCTCCTGTAACGTGGTATAAGCACTGGAAGTGATTGTGTGATAGAAAATATTATATTATAATTGCTATAAAAAACATAAAAAAAACAAAAAACTATACATTTATATTTTTAAAAAAAGATAAACTGGTCATATATTTATCCACTGCAAGATTCAAGTGCATTCGAAACAAATATTTGGATGAGATCAAGTTCAATTGAAATAAAACACCAAAACCCAAATAAATATAAAGTGAATTAAATATTTTTTCAAACCAAAACCCTCATAAATATAAAGTGAATTAAATATTTTTTAATAGTACGATTTTATTTTCTATCTTTATCACATTTGTTGTATTTGATAAAGAAAAGCCAGTTCAACCTGTATGATGAGATTATGTAAAAAAAGGGGGATGCAATCTAGAGTTCAGAATCTTTCATTCCAATAATATTTCTGTAAAGGATAAACGTATACATGAAAAATTTAAAATGAGCAAATTTACATTATTTTTTTAATATAACAATCTCAGAACACCGGTTTTTGTGCAAATCTTTTATTTTACCCCATATTTAATTGTTAACTTTGCTTGCCATGTTTCAAATAAATGTTGTGGTAGAAATTTCTTTCAACAAAAATCGCTTGTTAGTGACGGTCGATCCAGATCACTCAGTTTTATATATTATGTTCCGTGTTTTGAGTAGGCTAGTTTTATCAAAATAAAGAAGGCTTAAATGTAACATTTTGAAGAAACCATAAATAATAATTCCAAAATAGTCTCTGACATAATTGGCTTTCATTTAGTCATTCTAATGAGACAATTTTATTCACCATAATGAGCCAACAATCACATTACATGAATTACTTTACGAAACTGAAAATGTTATTGTATGTAATTTGTATTCATTTTGAAAGCTGTAATGGGTGGCTGCTAGATTTAGTACAACTTTTCTGTCTCAGTTATTCTTAAAAGGATTGTAAAATAAAATTAACATACTGTTATTTCTCACTTTATATATTGTAAGTCAATAATAGGAACATCATTTATTTCAAGCCAAACGCTACCCAGATAATCATATCTCAAAACACACATGCTAAAATTAGAGTAGTATGAAGTGTTATTTTGTGTACATGCATAATCCAGATCAGTAATTTTAAATTGTCACTGTGGTTAAAGTCCTGTGGGCAAAAGCGTAAGACAATATTTAAAATCATCCCTCCTGTAACGTGGTATAAGCACTGGAAGTGATTGTGTGATAGAAAATATTATATTATAATTGCTATAAAAACATACAACAGAAAAAAACTATACATTTATATTTTAAAAAAAAGTTAAACTGGTCATATATTTATTCACTAGCAAATAACAATAAAGTGTAAAGGAGGATGAAATTATACTCAACTTTTGTGCTGAAGTCGACACCCAGGAGATGGTCCACCGCTCCCAAAGAACATAGGTTAGAGGATATGGAGGCTTCACTATCTGTACGTGCACCGGAAATACAGGAGGAACCAATCGATATAGAGCGCTGATATTCTTTCGCATTTAGGAATGAATAAAATAAAATGTAATAAATCCAATAAAGGTTTTATTCAATAAAATATAAAAGCCCAAAGCATTTCGTCTATCTCTAAACTTTTTCAAGGGCAGTAATAACCATTTTAGTAGCCCTTCTCTGAACTCTCTCTAAGATGTCTATATCCTTCTGGAAATACTATGATATTTTATTGATTCTGTGTTATTACTGCCCTTGAAAAAGTCTAGAGATAGACGAAACGCGTCGGGCTTTTATATTTTATTTATATCATTATACTATGATATTTTATTGATTCTGTGTTATTACTGCCCTTCAAAAAGTCTAGAGATAGACGAAACGCGTCGGGCTTTTAGATTTTATTTTATTTATATCATTATACATAGAAACATAGAAAAATGTTGGCAGATAAGAACCTTTCGGCCCATCTAGTCTGCCCAATTACATGGATACTTTACCTGGATTTATCTTTTGTTTAGGATAGCCTTATGCCTATCCCATGCTTGCTTAAATTCAATTACTGTTTTGGCCTCTACCACTTCTACTGTAAGGCTGTTCCATGTATCCACCACCCTCTCAGTAAAATAATGCTTCCTGATGTTACTTTTAAACCTTTGCCCCTCTAATCTAAGACTATGTCCTCTTGTTTTGCTACTTTGTTTCCTTTTAACCCTTTCGCTGCAGTGGACGCGCTAAGCGCGTCCAACCGCATGTCACGTTGCGTGCGGAGGACGCGCTGAGCGCGTCCAGCCTTTGGGGTCAGCGTTCGGCCGGGTTCCGGCCGATCGCTGCCCCCCCGGTGCGGGCTGACATCCTTGATGTCAGCCCAGCATCCGGAACCGCCGCCGGGCTAATTAGCGGTGGCGCGATGACACCTAATTCAGGCGCCCCCCCCCGCATGTGCGGAGGAGGCGCCTGAAAGGGAGGGGGGAGGTCCTTCGGACCTCTCTCCCTCCCGATCGGCGGCGTTTCGGGGGTTAACCCAGGCACCATTTGGAAGGGCACAGCCTGCCCTTCCAAATGGTACCTGGCATTAACCCCTGGGGAGCCGGATCACGAATCGGCGCTGAAAAGCGCCAGTTCGTGATCCTTTCCCGGAGCTGGCCGACATCTTGGATGTCGGCCAAGCCTCCGGGAACTCCCCCTGAAGACTGGCGTCATCGTGCATAGCACGATGACGCCAGTCCTGGAGTTAACCCCTAGCTGCCACCAATGGTGTAGATAGGGGATTCCAATGAACCCCCTATCTCCCGATCCGTGGAAGCTAGGGGTTAAAGTTTGGTATTGTTGGATCGGCCAGAGCATGGCCATTCCAACGATACCAAACTCGAATGTGAAAAAAGTTAGTAAAAAAAAAATATATATATATATATTTTAAAAAAAATTATAAAAAAAAAATAAACAAGTTTATTTTCTTTTTTTTGGTTTGTTAATGCAGCAATATTGTTCCCATTTCAATTATAATGTGAACAATGATGCTGCGCTAACGATTTTTGTATGCGGTGCGTTTGTTAAAAATCATGTAATTTTCCCCAAAAAAAAATGTAACGAGACCCCATCTCTAATTTTTTTAACAAGCGCACCCCATACAAAATATAACCACAATTGCTCGCATGTTAAAATGTGAAAAAAAAACACTTTACACATTGTAAATTATTGAAAAATCATATATTATTGCATTTTTTGTTATAATATACAGACAGGTCATGACATATACATATAATAATGACATATTATGAATCTGCCGAGTCTGACGGAAAGAACGATATATAATATGTCTGGGTCATATACTAAAATAAGCCTTCAAAACGCGTTTAAACATGATGAGCAAAACTGGTAAAAATGACCTCAGCACAGGGGCGGGAAAAGCCTCAGCAGCGAAAGGGTTAAATATACTCCCTTCCTCTACCTTGTGGATTCTCTTTACGTATTTAAATGTTTCTATCATATCTCCTCTGTCTCGTCTTTTTTCCAAGCTGTACATGTTAAGATCATTAAGCCTTTCTTGGTAACTTTTCTCCTTCAAGCCGTACACCATTTTAGTAGCCCTTCTCTGAACTCTCTCTAAGATGTCTATATCCTTCTGGAAATACTATGATATTTTATTGATTCTGTGTTATTACTGCTCTTCAAAAAGTCTAGAGATAGACGAAACGCGTCGGGCTTCTATATTTTATTTTATTTATATCATTATACTATGATATTTTATTGATTCTGTGTTATTACTACTCTTGAAAAAGTCTAGAAATAGACGAAACGCGTCAGGCTTTTATATTTTATTGAATAAAACCTTTATTGAATTTATTACATTTTATTTTATTCATTCCTAAATGCGAAAGAATATCAGCGCTCTATATCTATTGGTTCCTCCTGTATTTCTGGTGCACGTACAGATACTGAAGCCTCCATATCCTCTAACACATATTTATTCACTGCAAGATTCAAATGCAGTCCAAACGAATATTTGGATTAGATGAAGTTCAATTGAATTAAAACACACAAAACCCTATTAAATATAAAGTGGATAATATATTTTTTTAATAGTACGATTGATCTTTTAAAATACGCAAGAGAATATAGTGGAATGTCAATGGAAATTTATATTCTACAGTAAAAGTTCTTAAAATGTAGGTGTCAGCTTTTACTCAACATGGTATGTCAGGAACAATGTCAGAAACCAATGGCACCATATAGAGAAGATTGGTATAAGAGGAATTAATGAAATTAAAAGTTGGCATAACAGTTTCTACCAAAAAAATAATACTTTATTGAACGTGCTTAGTTATTATTATTATTATTATTATTGTCATCATTTATATAGCGCCAACAGTTTCCGCAGCGCTTTACAATAACCAAAGGGAAGGATACATATAAACAGACATAGGATGGAAACAGTAGGTATAGAGGGCTCTGCTCATAGGAACGTACAGTAGAAAATGGACACAATAATCACTTGGTTTTGGCACCAATTCTAAAGAAAATTAAAATGTTTTAAATTGGAATGATCAGGTCATATGCATCCAAAGGAGTTTCTTAGCACAAAAGACATATAAAGTACAGAGTATTATTATTCCAAATCTTAAAATTTGCTGTATAATTTAAAATGCTCACTCGACGAATGAACTGATTCTTGTATTCTCCATTGATATATGTAAAGGGCTTTTTGAGGTGACATATCCACTTTATATTAATTCCAGGAGTTTTGGTAACACGTTGTACAGGTCTAGAATAGTACATTAGTATATTATAGTAAAAAAAAAACTAAAATATGAAAAGAAAGCACTGTAAGAATGCACCACTGAACATGAATGTTGTTAGAATTTTATTAATCCTTCTGAATAACATGCGGGCTGTTTGTAAAAGAAAAAAAGTTACATTTATATTCATTACTAGACAACGGCAATCTTACACATGACATAATAATCTACAAACCCCCTGTCTGATTTTCATTAACATATGAGAGCGTATTGCAATTAATAATGAATCCTGCTTTGAAAGGGTAATTCATCTTTAAACAAATTCTGAACGGCAGCCTACACACAGGATTAAATTACCAAAATTAGCATATTTCAAATAGCAATGAATAGAATAATATAATCTGCCATCAGTAGATGCTTCTGCTTTCAATCATAATCCCAAGTAGTCAGATAATCATTAGTATTGAGTTAGATCATATTGATGTTGAATGTTCCAGAATCAAAATGTGACACTTATTAATAATACTTTTGCATTGTGAGCTGGATCAACTTGTAGGATGTGCCAACGCGAAGTACTAACCATAACCAGTGATTACTAGTCACTGGTTACTTGTATCACAGGCAAGTTAAGGCTAGGGTCAGACGAACGCATTTTTCACATCTACAGTCAGAAAGTGCGTCGATGCGTCCGAATGCACTTTTTCACAGAAGACGCGATAGCGGTCATACAATGCGCAATTTCGGCCGTGATTTTTGATGGAGCTATTAAAAACAAATGGACGTGATGTTGGCCGGACATGTGCAGCGTCTGACGTCTACTAATCACACACACACGCCGCTAGTGGACGCAGCGCACTCTGTGCGTCAGTACTAGCGGTACTACCTTCTCGAAAAAATCCGTTCCTTTGCCACTTGCTTGGCGCGGCAGAACTTTCGTGCGGCCGTACTTCACATATTGGCCGTCATTTGCTGCTACTACTGCTGTAATAAAGTGCAACTGCACGCGCGTATGCACTGCGTTCGTCTGACCCCAGCCTAAGGCCCGTGTCAGACGAGTGCACTGATCACGTCCGTGTTACCGCACATTTGTACGTCCGTTATAGCATATAATTATGACCAATGGAGCCCCACACATGAAGTACGTTTGCACGAAACGGACGCAATTTAGGCAAGAACGTAAATCCGCTAGGATGGACGCACAGAGTGGGCTGCGTCCACAACGTCTGCATAGCTTTGTGTGTGACTGATGGAACGAGGTCAGACGGACTGCATTTGTGCGTCCAGCATTTTTGACGGACAAAAGGGTTTTGCATTTTAATTTATTTTCCTGCTACATCCGTCAAAAATAACATCAGTTAAAAAAACAGACCGTGTGGCCACTACCTTGTCATCAGTCAGAAAGTACGTCCGTACTGTAAGTGCTTGCAGCAAGGGAAGCCTATGTATAAATAGGGAAATAAAAGTGTCAAATGCATCCAATTATACAGCAACTTCTATCCATATATAAAATGTGCAACCTAATCCATTCTTCCTGCAGAAAATATATTTAAACATTATTTTGTTCTTTTTCTGGGGGCTTTGGGGTTACCACTATATATGTAATATAAGTAATATATTGATAACTTATGGGGTTATTCAAAGCGGTCCAAAATGTGGCCAAACTGTAACCGGATGCTGAAATTCAGCGTATGGTGACATTTTGGGTCCATTCGGCTATTTAGAGAGCAGGCGGTTTGCCAAATTTTGGTGAACTGCCTGCAAGTACAGTGCCTGTTCGACGGCAGTGAAATCCCCCATAGAGAAGCAATAGTTAATCTATTCAGAGAACACCAAAAAGCAGTGAAAACCAGTGAAAGGTTGCCGAAATTCCCTGCTGTTCGGTGCTTTCATTCGGCAGGTTTATTCAGGTGATTCCCATAGGCTTCAATGTTAAAAATATTCCCGTTTTTATGCAATGTCTAATAAACCATTTATTATTTTAATCTGCAGTAAAAATTCTCTTTGTTTATAGATTTTTTAGGATCTTTCAGGCATTTTTTGCGATTTTTATGGCAAAATATTTTTTCTGTTTTTTTTTTAAAAGCCTGTTTTCATTTTTTTTTAAGACCTTTTTATTATCATTCATAGGATCTTCTATGTTAATTTCAGGCATTTTTGTTCAGTAGTTTTTTTGCAAACAGCGTTTAAATTTTGACACTTTTGACAACTATACTGTTAAAAGAAATGTTACCACTAGCAATGTTAGCATTTGATTTTAAATAGTGGTTGATTCGGAATACCAGTGGTTGACAGCCTGCTAATGAAATACTGCAAGTGGGAATTATGCCAGGTACCATTAAAATATAATAGCCATCACAGTCATACACAGCTTATTTAAGGGTGTACACTGTTTTATATAAAGAAACGGTTAATTAAAAATAAATAGGGTTTAAACTGTGTACAAAACGCAAATGTTTTTAAAGGGACACTCTAGGCACTGTGACCACTCAGTGTTATATGAATTCTGATATAGATTTATTAATTGTTGGAGGTTGCAAAGGCCAAATCTCCTTCTGAGAGTGTGGATGTGGGTCTAGAAAACGTAACTTTTAATGGAAAATACTATAAAAATGGTGTATGGACCCAACGTTTACCATAAAACCAAGAAAAACTCAAGGTGTAGAGATTGGATACCAAGGAACCAAAAAGCAAACAAACAATAGGAATAGCCAGGCCAAAGGTTTGGACAAAAATGAACAAAAACAATTATACAGTTGCAAGACCCGTGGAGCAGAGGCTCTGTTTTGGTCTTGTTATACAATCAAGAAATCCCCCCGTTACTGAGGCATCATGAGAGGAGTACAGTGGAGCACAATAGTGATAGTAATGCTGAATTATGACCTGAGTGGACTCCTGCCACCCCTTCTTGGGATCTCCAAGGAAGGGCTGTTTCAGAACTCGCAAGAGGGCGGTACTTGACTTATGGTAGCCACATTATTGAGACCACATTGTCCAACGGAAGAGTCTCTTTTGCACTACTAAACTAGGTTGAAAACATGTGGCCTCTGCAAACATATTTTTCCCTGTAGACAACAAAATTTCCAGTAATTGGTGTTTAATATATTAGGGGAACGCCATATGTCAAACTGGAGTGAACATCTTAAGAAAGGATCCATAACCAACTATCACTTCTGGGAGTTTTAGAAGTGGCCAGAAAATCATTAACTATTCCACAATTATAAATACCTAGCACTGGGATAATATGAAAACAACCAAATAAGGGGTATTTTTTGTCTAAAGTCTATAACTCACACATAAAACTGACAAGATTCTAATCTCTCCAGGCTCGTTAACCTTCACGATAAAATACAGCATGCCATCCAATAAACTGAAAAAACTTATATACTGCTGCTGCTTTTGGCCCACCCAGTCAATTTTGCTGGAAACAAGAAATGGTCCTATTCTATTACCCCATAAGAAAATAACATGTTAAAAGGTCACATGGTGAAATATAGAATATTGACACGTATTGATATGATATTAAAGAAACTAGGCAAAAATAGAAAAGAATAAGAAAAAAGATTAATAAATCATTCCAGAGAACTTAATTGGCCTGAGGTCCTGAGTTCTTCAGCACATTAGACCACTATATTTCATTTTAAGTGACTTGGAAATGTCAATATTTCTATCTTTACTACTAAAGAGCCAGTTCAGGAAAAATTCTAAGAATCTGAAACAAAATGTATAGAATTGGGAAAAATCCAACTAAATTAAAAACTATCTGGAGAATGCAGTTGAGCAACAATTTTCCAGAAAAGGCTATTGGGTTCTAAATTACTCTATCTCCCATATAGTCTTGAGGCATAAGTCAGTCAAACAGTATTAGTTATATGCACTGGTGTGCGCAGCCCGTTACATTATGGTGTGCACCCATGGAATATTTATTAATTGAAAACCTATGTTTAAAAAACTTTGCACAAAATGCATATTTTGCATTAGAAATAACAAGCCTGTAATCAGAGATACCTTCAGTTTTGGTGTTATTCGTCATGAACCTTGTGAGGGACATCTAAACTGTCAATGCAGAAGGTGGAAGAGGACCTCTTCACCCAACATTAGAGTATGCCTGCACACGCCTATGGTAATATGTATATTATATAGTGTTATTAGGTATTATTCTACTAATTAAACAAGTGAATTTGGAAAATCCATGATTTTCCAAGGAAAATTCATTTAACAATTATGGCAGTTAGAGAGTCCCTAGACTATCAGGGTTATTCAGAGAGAAGTGAAAACCAGGAGAATGGCTGGAGAAGAGAAAATTCTAGCAGGGTTACTCAAAGAGAATCGAAAAGTCACCGCACGTTCGGTCACTTTTCGTACTCTTCAATTCGGCACGATTTGGCGATCCCATTTCGGCGACACTGTGGTGTATTCAGCAAGCACCACAGGGTCACCGAAATGCAGGGAAAAGTCACCGCAAACCCGCCGAAAACTCACCTCAAAACCCGGCGAAGGCACACTGAAAACCCGCAAAAACATCTGGATTAACCCTGCCGAAAACGCTGGAAAAACCCGAGCAGGAGCCGATCACACGCAGCGAAGCCGCCGGAAAAAGCCAACACCACAGACAAATGGAGTGAAAAAAAAACCAGTTCACTTGAATGTTTGAAAAGTGAAACGCTGTTTGCAAACAAACTACTGAGCGAAAATGTCTGAAATTTACATATGAGGTCCAGTGAATGATAATAAAAAGGGCTGTTACGGAAAAAAGAACAAACGTTTAAAAAAAAATTAAAACAATCTGCAAAAAATGTTTGGCAAAATATCCCACAAAATCTATAAATAAAGAGACTTTTTACTGCAGAATATTATAATCAACGGTTTATTAGATAATGAATTAAAATGGGAATTTTTTTAACATTGAAGCCTATGGGATTCGCCTGAATAAACCTGTCGAATGAAGCCACCAAATGGCAGGGCAATTCGGCAACTTTTCACTGTTGGGTTTTGTTCTCTGAATAGACGAAGCTATAGGGATTTCACTGCCCTCGAAAAGGCACCGTATGTGCAGGCAATTCGCCAACATTTGGTGAACTGCCTGCTCTCTGGTTAGCCAAATGGCCAAGAAAGGTTAACCGAACGCTGATTTTCAGCGTTCGGTTACCTTTCAGCAGCCATTCGGATCTCTTTGAATAACCCTGTATGTCAAAATAGTTAAACCAGAAAATTCTCCCATTATTGGCTATTTGGTCTACATTGTTCTCTTCTCCAGTCATTCTCCTGTTTTTCAACTCCCTCTGAATAACCCTGTATATTAAAAGTGATAGTGCAGCAGGCTAAATTAACCCATTCACTACCCAACATTTTTCTCATAACATTTATTTGAAACGCGGAATGCAAAGGTAAGAATTAAACATACAGGGTTATTCAAAGAGAATCGAAAAGTCACCGCATGTTCGGTGACTTTTCGTTCTCTTCAATTCAGGCCGATTCGGCAATCCCATTTCGGCGACCCTGCAGTGTATTCAGCAAGCACCACAGGGCCGTCGAAGCGCAGGGAAAAGCTGCCGCAAACCCGACGAAAAGTCACCGCAAAAACCCGGCGAATGCACGCTGAAACCGGCAAAAACATCTGGATTAACCCGCCGAAGACGCAGGAAAAACCCGAGCAGGAGCCGATCACACGCAGCGCAGCCGCCGGAAAAAGCCGACACCGCAGACGAGTGAAGTCAATAAATTAGCAAAACAGTTTGCATGAATGTTTGAAAACTAAAACGCTGTTTGCAAAGAAACTACTGAGCGAAAATGTCTGACATTTGCATATGAGGTCCAGGGAATGATAATAAAAAGGGCTGTTACAGAAAAAATAAGTAAACTTAAAAAAAAAAAAAATCTGACTTTTTAAAAACAAAAATCCAGAAAAATGCTTAAAATTTCCTAAAAATTCTATAAATAAAGAGACTCTTTACTGCAGAATTTTATAAGGAACGGTTTATTAGATATTGGATTAAAACGGGAATATTTTTAACATTGAAGCCTATGGGATTCGCCTGGAATAAACCTGTCGATTGAAACCACCGAATGGCAGGGCATTAGGGGAACCTTTCACTGCTGGTTTGTGTTCTCTGAATAGCCAAAGCAGTGCTTTTTTATGGGGATTCACTGCCCTCGAACAGGCACCGTATGTGAAGGCAATTCGCCAGGATTTGGCGAATTGCCTGCTCTCTGAATAGCCGAATGGCCAGGAAAGGTAACCGTACGTTGAATTTCAGCGTTCGGTTACCTTTCTCAAGCAATTCGGATCTCTTTGAATTACCCTGATAGAGTAGAATATCATTTTTTGCAGAGAAATTTTTGTTGAAAGGTGGTTACAAAATTTAAATAATGTACATATGCTCAGTTTTAATTTTTAATATTTATCATTTACAGAAATATTGCTGGAATGAAGTATTCTGAGCTCTAGATGTGTCTTTAGCTTACACAATTTCAGATGGGTCCCTCCTTGGTAAGAAGAGTAATGAACAAATGGAATTGTGTGTAGAATCCACATCATCAGGATATTTATTTACTTTTAAAGTATTTTACCAATAAGTAAATATCCTGATGATGTGGATTCTACACACAATTCCATTTGTTCATTACTCTTTTCACAAAGGGAAGGACCCCATCTGAAATTGTGAAGGCTAAAGACAAATCTGGGGTTAAAATTATATTCTTCACGCAAGAACGCACACGCAACGCGTGAATTTTTGCGCCAAGCGTTAAACGTTTACGTGCGCAAATCACCGCTGGAATTACAATCCTCGTACATTTTTTCACCCGTCGAGCAATAACGTGCGTAAACCGGACGCGCACAAATGCTCGCACAGTACCGTTGCGCGCAGAAATCAGTGTGCGGACTGTTTTTTTCTCGCGATTCAGCCAATCAGAATTAAGAACCACAATTATCTCACGTTAAGAAATTACACCTGCCAAAGTCAATATGAGCATATATGCTGCAGCAATAATAAATACACGCACAACTTTTCCATTTTATTGGTTTGGTATGTGTAACTATACTTTGCTGCATTTTTTTGGGGGGTTTTGGTTTGGTATTGGTTTCGGCCAGGTTGTTCAGATTTGCCATTAACACCAGCTTTTAGGAGTTGCTAAAATTATGCGCGCAAAGGCTGTGCGTTAAATCCTACGCATAGATTGTAATACCCTCCGCGTACCAGCGCACATTCACGTTTGCACTCACAATGTTAAGTATAGGACGTGCGACACACAGTAAGCTCGCGCAGGGTTTGCGCAGGTCCACCCGCGGTAGACGATTACGTGTGTTTGTTGCGCTGACATTGTAATACGGCATTCGGCGCAAAGGGTTTTACCCTTCGCGTTAACGCGTTTTTGCACCCGCGCAAACATTTGCGTGAAGATTGTAATTTGGCCTCTAGAGTTCGGAATGTTTAATTCCAGCAATATTTCTATAAATGATAAATATTAAAAATTAAAACTGAGCAAATGTACATTATTTTAATTTTGTAACCATCTCGAAACAACAGTTTCTCTGCAAAAAATAGTAATGAACAAATGGAATTGTGTGTAGAATCCACATCATGAGGATATGTCATAAATCAAGAAAAAAAAAAGACATGTATGAGTGTCTTGCATCAAAATTTACACAAAGTTGGAGAAAATTATGTGCGTGTGAGCAATGTTGTTGGTAGGGAAGAGCAAGAGGAGGCAGTTACCAACCAACAATCTGGAATACGCCTGCCCCACTTTTCTACGTACTCTGATAATTTGGATGTATGGCTATACAGCTAAGTTACTAAAGCAATTATATTAGTGTTAGGAGAAATCTATTATTGCTGTCCCCATATTTGAGTGTGGAATGCTACCTCCCCACCACCACCATTCAGTGCTACTAGATGCACCACTGAGCATTAAAGGGATACTCCAGGCAATATGACCACCTCAGCTTTTTAAGGTGGTCATATTGCCTGAAGTATCCCATTTTTTTCCCCAGCCTTCTATCTTTTCCCGATCGGCTGATATTGCTGAGAGAAGCGGTGGACTTTACTCCGCCCTCCCATCTGTCAATCAGCCGATCGGGTTTCAAGGTCCCCGCGTTTTGGAACTCTCGGCAAAGCTGGGACGTCATCGCGCTAGAAGCGCGATGACGTCCCACCACTCCGGCAGAGTCGCGGGAACGCGCAGGAGAAGGAGCCGGAGCCGCTGCCTCCTCCTCCTTCTCCTCCGCCAAAGAGTTTTTAGACGAGCAGGCGGGGTGAACTTCAGCTCACCTCGCCGCTCGTGAACGTGCGCTGCTCCGCGCATGCGCGGTTGAATGAGCAGGATTCGGGGAGGAAGCCTGCTGATTTGCTGATTGGCTGGTTTACGTGATAGGCGCGCATGCACGCTTTGCACGTAAACCTGTAGCCAAGTTCCAAGTTTCCACGACGGGAGCGGAAGAGGAGGGAGGTGAGTAAAAAAAAAAACGCCGTTGGAAAAGTGTCGTTTTTAGGGTAAGTATTACATTAAAAATATATATATATGTACTGAATGACTAGTTAGGGCAATAGCTTTAATATAATGTAAAAAAGGGGGGTGATTTTCAGACTGGAGTGTTCCTTTAACATTTTGCATCACCGAGGATTACATCGGGTTACTTTCTACTAACTTTGAAATGAAACACAGTTTGATACTATACTACCAGTTTTAAAGTAGAATGAGAGCTTTGAAGCCTTGGGGGACGTGATTGACAACAACATGTGTGACTGAATTTGAGAAAAGGTCTTGAATTTCTTTATATTATTTTTCTTTATATTTATTTCTTTGCAAACACTTTCGCAATTCTAACGTGTTGTTATCATCTGGTTTCTCAATAGCTGTGTGACTGTTTTCAGCAGAGAGTTTGATATTATTTTCAGAATGGTGTTTGTTTGAATGGACCCTTGGGGCACGTGCAGACTTCAATTAGAGACGTTAATGGGAACAAACATTTAAATTTCATCATCGCTTCATTTTGAAAAGTGCGATCTGACATCTCGTTAAGCTAAAAAGCAGAAGATAACCGCAGGAACTTTAATTACGCAAAATACACAAAGATAAGAGTATGTGAAAGCAGAAATGTATCTGTGTGGAATGTTAGTATGTGCATCAATGAAGGGGTGTATTTTTATGGAATGTTGGTATGTGCGCATGTGTTTGAGTTACTGTGTGTGTGCGAGTTTGTAGGAAGGAGTAAATTTTGTGTCGATGAGTACTATTGTTTTTTGTAAGTTATAAATGTGTGATTTCAATATTTTCTCTCTATTGACCCATGAATGTGTACTCGTGGCCCAAAGATGTCAGCCTATTTTGCCAAATCATAGCTGCACCTCTGTAATTAAATACAGAAATCAAAAGAAAACTGCCAAATACAAGAGAAGTAAATAGTGAAGGTTTACAAAATAAGGAGGAAAGGTAGGCATGGATTAATAAATCAATGGAGTACAATGACGAATAGAACAGAATTACTCCTGCCAGCGAAATCATTGATTGATGACCAGAAATTACAATGATAAAACCATCACCTTCACAAGATCAATAATATGAAATTCATATCAGACACCACAAAATGTAAACACTGAAAATATGAGTTGCATTTATTTTGGATGGTAAGCTAAGTTATATTTTCCCATCCAGAAATTAAAGGGATACTCCAGGCAATATGACCACCTCAGCTTTTTAAGGTGGTCATATTGCCTGAAGTATCCCATTTTTTTCCCCAGCCTTCTATCTTTTCCCAGTCGGCTGATATTGCTGAGAGAAGCGGTGGACTTTACTCCGCCCTCCCAGATGTCAATCAGCCGATCGGGTTTCAAGGTCCCCGCATTTTGGAACTCTCGGCAAAGCTGGGACGTCATCGCGCTAGAAGCGCGATGACGTCCCACCACTCCGGCAGAGTCGCGGGAACGCGCAGGAGAAGGAGCCGGAGCCGCTGCCTCCTCCTCCTTCTCCTCCGCCAAAGAGTTTTTAGACGAGCAGGCGGGGTGAACTTCAGCTCACCTCGCCGCTCGTGAACGTGCGCTGCTCCGCGCATGCGCGGTTGAATGAGCAGGATTCGGGGAGGAAGCCTGTTGATTGGCTGGTTTACGTGATAGGCGCGCATGCGCGCTTTGCACGTAAACCTGTAGCCAAGTTCCAAGTTTCCACGACGGGAGCAGAAGAGGAAGGAGGTGAGTAAAAAAAAAAAAAATGCCGTTGGAAAAGTGTCGTTTTTAGGGTAAGTATTACATTAAAAATATATATGTATATATATACTGAATGACTAGTTAGGGCAATAGCTTTAATATAATGTAAAAAAGGGGGGGTGATTTTCAGACTGGAGTGTTCCTTTAACAGGACACGGCCACGGAAAAAAAAGGAAATTATTTATTTTGTTTATTTTATGTTGCTGATTTCTCACAGGTGTTTTGTTTTTCTCATATTTGTTTAGTTAAAAAAATATTTTATTCTGTATGTGTCATTGTGTGTATCCATTTTGTGACATTTTGTTTTGTAAACTCCCCCCTCTCCCCACAGAATACTGGTGACATAAGCAGTAACTAGATTACATGTGCATTCCAAACAAACCACTTTATAAAACACATGCTACTGGGATTTATTTTCTGTTTAAAGTATTTGCATGTATAAAGGAAAAATAAATTTAGGTGTTTATCTCCTATTTTTCACATGATGCAACATTTATCAAATCTGTACAAAAGATTTACTTTACAGGTGTGGTTTAGCTTCTACATGATTTAACAGTCAATGGGATGGAGGAGTGAATATTTGGATAAGGCTGGAGGAGGTGTATTGTGATATCCATGCTACCTGAGATGGCAACTGAATGAAATAACACAGGGAGCTTAAAAGACTTCTAATCTACCCACTGGTGATGTACTTTGAATACATACCACACAATACAATGATGTGGGTCCCTGCTTGACCCCTTCACTCCATTTTATGGCCAAAGTCACACAGTGAGGACCAGGTGAAGTAAAGATACTTTGGCGGGGCAGTTTACAACACAAAAAGATCACACAATGGATGCACACAGTGTGTTACATATAGAGTAAAATATTTTCTTAACTAAATATACAAGAGATAATCAAAGCACATGTAAGATACCAAGAACATCAAATAAACAAAATAAATAATTATTTTTTTGGTGATAGTAATTTCTGAATGGGAAAATATAATTTAGCTTAATATCCAAAGCCAAGTAAATGTAACTTATATCTTCAATGTTCACATTTTTGTGGTGTCTGATATGAATTTCATATTATTGATTTTGTGAAGGTGATGGTTTTATCAGTGTAATTTCTGGCCATCAATCAATGATTTCGCTGACAGGAGTAATTCTGTTCTTTTCATCACTGTACTCCATTGATTTGTTAATCCATATCTACCAGGTGCCACCATGAACCCGGGCCAACCAATGCCCTGAAATCCAGCAATAGTAGAGAGAAACTGAACAGGCACTCCAGAACCTCTTCTGAGGTTTATTGCTAGTAGACACAAAGCAGCTTTTCGACCCTTATTAAGGCTTTCTAAAGGCTTGAGAAAAGCTGTAAGAGGTAGACATGTGCATTCGTTTTAGTACTAAAACGATTTAGTCCGAATTTTGGGATAATTTAGTTTTAGTGTGACTCAAGAGATACGAAACTGCTCAGTACAAATAACGAAAGAAACTAAAATAAAATGCACTACATTTTAGTTTCAGTCCTTTTTGTGATATTACATTGATGAGTGAAGGAGACCAGCAATGAAGAGCGCAACATCGCAAAGCTACAGAAAAGGTTTGTATGCGTAATCCTTCCCGACCCCTACCCAAAAATCTGACAGTGATAGAGCTCCAGAATACTCACTCGCAGCACAAACAGCCAGCACAGGAGAGGAAACCTTTACTTAACCCTTGCATGTCTATGAAGCAGACAAGATGATAAAAGCAGCTGGAGAAGGAAAACATTCAAATAAATCACACTGAATGCTAATGACAGAGGAGGGCTGGATAGTAAAAACCCCTTTATAACAAGGAGGGCTGGGAGAAGAGAGACTTTATAAAACGTGTGTTATCTCCCCTCCCGCTCTGCATAATAGGGGCTTAGGTATGATACATTTTATATTATCCAGGAGCACTATCCCCCTTTCCTCATCTATAATACACGTTTTATATAAAGTCCCTCTCCTCTCCCAGTGCTGCTTGTTATAAAGTTTTTTTATGTCTGATACATTTAGTATCCAACTCACAGTTACTCTGTCATTATGAGCCTTCAGTGTGATTTATTTGAATGTTTTCCCTGGATTTAAAGTGCTTTATTTTATTATAAAAATAAATTTGCACCAGTCATCTCTTCTCTGAGCTTTCAGACCGATTTACGTTAATATTTTCCCCCTCCCCTGCTTTTATATTCCTGTGTCTCCCCCACAGAGATACAAAGTTTAAGTAAAAGTTCTCTCTCCTGTGCTGGATAAGCATTGCATTCCGAAGTTCTGCACCCTCCACATGCCAATGCAGTAGGATGTTCTATACAGAGAGGGGCATTAATCAATGCAGGAGGATGTTGTATACATTATACAAAGAGGTGTATTAATGCAGGAGGATGTTGTATACATTATACAGAGAAAGGTATAAATTGAGGAGGATGTTCTATACAGAGAGGGACCACTACAATAGTAATTGTATCCACTGGTTTTCGGATGAATGAAATTAGTTTTCATACTAAAGAACTGAAAACGAATTTCTTTAGCAACTAAATAAATTGCATTTTAGGACTAATCCATTAGTTCCAAACGAAATTGTGTGCTGTGCACTTGTCTAGTAAGAGGGCCAAAATTCTTGCTTTGTGTCTGCTGTCAATTAACCTGTCAGGAAAGGTTCTGGAGTACTTGTTCCTTCTTTTTCTTCCATACACAGCAGTAACACCACCTTGTAGGCTTCATAATAGTTTGGCTTAGTTTTGGGAAACTTGTCTGTTTAGTTTTAGAGAAGTCTTACTGTTAGGGGTTGTTTTAACCCCTTCATTAGAAGTGATTCTCCAAATTAATTTGTCAAAAACCAGTGTTGTTTTGTAAAAACCTTTTTAATTAATTATACAGTAAGAAATATTTGGGCATATTCCCATTGTATTTCTTACTGTAAATAACCTATTTGGCCAGTAGATAGCATCATCTACTGCCAAATTGAGTTACAACTGTTACAACTGTAGCTCGATTTTTTTTCCCTGCATCGGCTGCTGAATGTCCGATGTCAGGGTATTCATCAGCCAATTTTACACAGTTTTAGCTCTTTGGGCATTAAGCCTACAGGGCTAAAACTTTCTAACACCTTCTGCAGCCTAAAAGCAAATGAAATTAATTTGCAGCAAACAAATTTCATTTGCTTTGGGCTGCAGATCTGCAGATCGATATATCTCGGTATAGGGGCACCAGATGGTGCTTTTGAAGCTTGAGAGATCTTGATCTCAGTAGTGAAGGGGTTAAGAATAAGTGCTTCAAGTATCTGTCAGGGTCCTCCGACCCCATAGATTTTGATGGCCTACAATTCCCAAAATTATTTGGACCTAATAGATGGCCAGAGAGTAATAGGGTCTGTCATTCATCAGCAACTGGGGGGTAGAGTTTATGATTCCTGATTAAAGCTGTTTATGACGTCCACATTATTATACCTATTAGTTTTACAGTGTAATTAAAAAAATCCATATTTAATCAGTCCATTGTAAAGAAATGTGGCATTGTTGCTTTCAGCCGTAATTATTGCCTTTGCAATTAATGCCAGAAAATTAATTACACCCCCCAAACAAATCAATAGGGATGGTGTACCTGTTACATATAAAACACTATTCACTGTCCTTTGGTTCGCTTTATTATAGATAGCAGGAATTTCTAAAGCCAAAAGTGGCAGCATGACCCCTAGCAAGATTAAAAAAAATGTTTATCTAGCAAGATATATTATTAAATGATCTTTTACAATGATTCTGACAGCAAGTAGGGAATTAATTCGAAATAATACTGCCATGTAAATACAAAAGCTAATGCACCACACCTGCTAATCAACAGCCAAATCAAAAAGCTTTGTTAAATTAACATCAGATCCAATCTAAGCTGTCAGTTCCTGAATGCGGTTCTATTGACTACTGTATAATTAAAGTCACTTTGCATCTCAGAGGGTCAGTGACACGTGTTATATTTACCCACCCAACACTTTCTGAACTCATGCCAGAGCCCTGCAATAAAACGTTTAATATTTCATGCAGTGGCAGAAAAAAAGGAAAATTAGCAGGTAAAGATACCTCCAGCAAAAAATCAAAATGACAAGGCAGATATATGTTTACCGCATAGTGGTTACTGTCGGATGCTTGTATTTCGCCATTCCCTTTGCTTATTTCTTGCTAAAGAGCGTGCAGTGATTTTATAGAAGCTGATCAATAATGTTATTTGATTATGTACAATAAATACTTGTTGTGTGATGTGTGATGCATGTCCAGACGTTATTCTAAAAGCTGAATCTGGGCTGATTTAAGACGTTAAATCAATAAATTAAAATTAGAGGGCATACATTGTTGACCTAAAATCATAAAACATGCTTTAACGTTGTTTTGCAGTGTCCCTAAAGGCACATTCAATTAGAAGGTAAAAATTCCAGGCAAAGGTTAGTTGATCATAATACACTAATTAGACACAGTTATCAGTGAAATCTGGAGCTTTTCTGTAAGGTTATCATGGATACATTAGCACACGTATTCTTTGCATCTCCTAAATTGAGTTTGGTTCATTCTATTTATATGGAGGGAATTATTAATACCAACTGATAAAAAATATTCTGAAATTGATTTCATGTATTTTTTTTCTGAAACAAAGCACACATGTAGATTTATTTATTTATTTATTTATAAAGGATTTTACCAGGAAGGATACATTGAGATTTCTCTCGTTTTCAAGTATGTCCTGGGTTCAAGAACATTGAAGTGTTACAGTTACAGAAATACAAAGTAATACAATGTAAGATATTAACAACACAAATATACAGATTAACAGAAAATAAATATGTAGGAAATAGTCATTATGTTACATGTTTACAGGTGCATTCCTTATTGAGGTATGTTAATAGGGAGCTCTTGAGTGACTTTAGACTGGGGGAAGATTTGAGGTTATAGGATGAGGGAGCTGCTGGGGGAAGCAGTCTATTCAGGTAGGGTGGCAGCTTCCCAGAAAAGCTCTTAAACACCAGGCTGGAAAGGTGAAGGGTGCGTCTAGATTCCAGCGAAGGCCAGTTTAGCTCTTTTAACATGTCACAATGGTGGGTCATCAAGGGAAATGTGAAACCCTACAAAATTGTAGACGTCTACATTCTAACTTGAAGTTTTAGTATTTTTCAGCAATTTCACTGAGACTTTGAGTTGGATCAAATTATTATTATTATCCTTTATAGATAGGGTGCCACAAATTTCGAAGCGCTTTACAAGATCACTGTACAAGGGGTTGATACATTGGAATACCACACATGGATGATATGGCCTGATTCAGAGGGACCCTGTTCCCAAGGGAACTTACAATCTACGAGAAGTACAAGTATTTTGTGAGGTAGGCGCATCCATATCATTAGGTGTCGCCCAAGAAAACTTGCTGGTGGTGTCTTCTGAGTGGAAATCTGCTTTCCATGTCTGTAGATTAGTGACCTGGTGGTTAGGTTGAATCCTCTTCTAGTAAAGTCGAGACTTGCTTCTCCACAGTTGTATTGGAGGGATGTGCTGAATGTGATTTTGACTTGCTTCTCCACGGTCGAAGGGCAGAGACGTTACCACTGGGCTCCACAGGCGATAATGTGTGGTAGGCAAGAATGTACCATTAGGTGTCTTGGCCAAGGACACTTACTGGAGAGGTGCTCTGGCCGGGATTTGAACCTGGGTCTCCCCGGTTACAGAGCAGTGATATTATCTCTACTCCATCCAGTCGGTCAAATCAGAGAACATCTTAATAAAATATGCTATTTTTATATATATAATTTATCTTGTGATAAATAACCAATCAGTTAATATTATCAGGGTTATCCAAAGAGATTCGAAAAGTCACCGCACGTTCGGTGACTTTTCGTTCTCTTCAATTCGGTTCCTTTTGCCGATTGCATTTCGGTGACCCTGCGGTGTATTCAGCAAGCACCACAGGGTCCCCGAATTGCAGGGAAAAGCTGCCGAAAACCTGACGAAAACTAACCGAATGCACGCTGAAAACAAGCAAAAACATCTGGATTAACCTTCGAAGAAGCCGAACAGGAGCCGAACATGAGCCGAATCACACAGAGCCGAAGCAGCTGTGACGTAGAGGAGGCAGTGAATAAATTAGAAAAACCATTTGTATGAATCTGGGAAAATGAAACGCTGTTTGCAAAGAAACTACTGAGCGAAAATGTCTGAAATTTTCACAGGAGGTCCAGGGAATGATAATAAAGAGGGCTGTTACAAAAAAAATAAGCAAACTGAAAAAAAAAAAAAAAAAAAAATCGGACTTTTAATTTTTTTTAAAAAATTCTGAAAAATGCTTAAAGTATCCTAAAAAATCTATAAATAAAGAGACTTTTTGCTGCAGAATTTTATAATGAACGGTTTATTAGATATTGAATTAAAACGGGAATATTTTTAACATTGAAGTCTATGGGATTCTCCTGAATAAATTTGCCGAATGAAACCACCGAATGGCAGGGCATTAGGGGAACCTTTCACTGCTGGTTTGTGTTCTCTGAATAGCCGAAGCAGTGCTTTTTCATGGGGATTTCACTGCCCTCGAACAGGGACCGAACAGGCACCGTATGTGAAGGCAATTCGACAGGATTTGGCCAATTGCCTGCTCTCTGGATAGCCGAATGGCCAGGAAAGGTAACCGAACGCTGATTTTCAGCGTTCGGTTACCTTTCTCAAGCAATTCGAATCTCTTTGGATAACCCTGCAAGTGACCCTAACCAAAATGATAAAATTGGTCAGTAAATGTTTTACAAATAGGGATGAGCTGTTCGGTTTGATCGGTTCGGAGTTCGATTCGAACATTGGCCGTTCAAAAGTTTGCAAACTTCGAACTTTTTGGGGTGTTCGCCAAAAGTTCGAAATTTATTTATTTTTTATTTTTTTTAAAAAATGCTTAAAAAATCTAAAAATAAAGAGACTCTTCACTGCAGAATATTATAAGCAATGGTTTATTAGATATTGAATTAAAAAGGGAATATTTTTAACATTGAAGCCTATAGGATAAAACATTCTTGTTGCTAAAACATCAGGCAGACGAGGCCCTCTAAATCAGGCACTGTAGAGGGCAGCCCGCCGGAGCCTCCCTCCCAAGGACCCCTTGAGGAGTATGCGGCCGCAAGATTACAGAGCTGCGACTGTGCGGGCTGGCCAGCCGGGTGCATGTGGCAGAGAGGTGGCGGAGGGACTCCAGGGAGGGAGCCACGGCAGACCCCCCTTCCCCACACAACCAGGATCCAGGGAGCCCCCACTGACCACCAGGCTAAGGTAAGGCGACATATTTTTAAAAAAAATAAAATCCGAGGACATTTTTAAATGTCCCCAACAACATAAAATAAAACTTTTTTTTTCTTTCTAATACTCACCTGATTCCTGGATCCACAACCTGTAGAGGTGCTGCCCGGCAGTGTACAGAATCATATGCTGCATTAATTATACTGTAAGGCTGGGTTCACACCTGTGTTTTTTTTACGCGCGCAATACGTGCGTTTTTTAACGCACGTATCGTGCAAACGTTAAAAACATGCGAACGCGCGTTGCGCTTGCAAGGCCTCCGCTAGCTGGGTGGTCCTGATTTTTCCACCCCTCGAAGTGGCAGAAAGCCAGAAAGCTAAGGCGGCCGCCTGTGCTGCCTTACACTAGCGCCTGCCCTGGCTGTGAGTGATCAGGGGGCAGGGCGTGAAGACGCAGAGCCGCCGGGACTGGTGTGCGCCAATTCTCACCATATACAGTAGCGCAGTACTAGTGCCTAAACGTTGTTGAGCTGGTTTTGTTATAACAACTACTCTCGCTCTGTGCCCCTGTCTGGTATATTCCGCTGCTTGTTACTGCTGGTGCGCTTCCATCCTGCCATACTCTATAGCGCAGTAATATTTGGCTGCACTGCCACTGACGCCTATATTACCAGATTCATATCATTTTAATATTGGACCGCAGGGTCCAACCCTGCACTCTTCTACAATACCACAGAGGGGTTACGGTGTGACGGCACTGTTGCCGACACTAAAGGCCCAATTTTAAAGCACCTATTGTTACTTTCATCCAAAGCCTGCATAAGTTTCACAATAATTTAGCCAAAAAATCACTAAACTTGTTCTGCGTGTCCTAAAATGTCTTTTCATACAGGCTGCCGCCCCAAGCAGTTGTTTATGAATAGATTAAAGGAAAACCGTTTACTGTCATTTGAAACGTATTTTTTTTATTTTTAAATGTTTCTATACATCCGAGAAATCCACCACTTCACGGGCAGGTTATGGGGACCTCCTAGGTACGATATTTAAATGAATTTTTCGTTTTTATTTTTAACCCTTATTTCATGGAAAACTCACTGTTCCTTTAAAAACGTTTTTATTTTTACTTTTTGTCCTTGTTTCCTGTCCCCCAGGGCACTACCCAGACCCCCATACACCTTTTATGACATACACCTTTAATTAACCTTTAAGACACCTCTCCAGTAAGTGTCTTTGGGCAAGACACTCAACGGTACATACTCGCCACCCAGGACATACTTGAATACGAGAGAAATCTCAATGTATCCTTCCTGGTAAAAATCCTTTCTAAAAAAAATAAAAAATGCCACTACATTAACGCAACTAAGGCAATAGATTCTGCCCCTTCTTTTGAATTGACCGCAGAGCGAAACTGTTTTTCAGTTTAAATGTTTTTATTTTTTTTAGCTTGCCCCAAAATGAAACTTTAAAAAGTAATTTTAACATGGTTTTTTGTGTGTGTGAGGGGGGGGGGGTAGGGGCCCTCCACATTTAAGATTTTTTTTTCTGATTAATACAGGTTTATAAAATAAATGAAAAACGTGTACATGGAAGCATACTATTTTTAATTAAGATTATGTTTCTATTAGAAAAATATCTTCGTTGACCATAGAACGTTGCATATTACTTTTTTTAAACCCTTAAAAACATGTTTGAAAAAGACCATTACATCTGGAATCCCAGATTGATACATACCTGATTCTTAAAAGGTCAAACTACAGCATGAAAAAGACAGCAGTCTGTTTGACATAAAAGTACAGTGATGTCAGTAAAAATATCCTTCAGTTAATAGTCTACCAGAGTACTCGTTTTCTTCCAATTACAGCAATCACTTGGCTGATTATATGTCGCTCATATATCGTTATTACCCAAAACATGAAATCTGCTCCTGTTCAGTAGAGAACGGCAGAGAGAAAGTACAAGAAAACTTTGGCTGCCGGTGGTGGAAAATACTTTTTTTCCTTCTTCCAGGTTCTTTGCTGCCATCTTTCTGATCTTTTGACCTATTGTACTGTTCTCTTCTCACTAATTTTCCCATTCTTCGGCAATATTACTCTTTGGGAATTTTTTTTCTAAATGCTTCAAAACGCTCTTCTTCTCAACCTGCCAAAAAAATGATTGCTTTCGACGTTTTGATTATGTCTGCAGCAGTCATAGATTTCATAAACTGTGTTTTCTGTTACATTGAAATGATTGGAAACTAATGAAACCTTTAAAATAGATTATATCCTACACATGAAATTGTTTTGTTTATTAAAATTAGCAGATGGTATATTACACCTTGAACTAAAAAAAATCTGGCTTTGAATGTCAGCAGGTAATTCCAATTTCAATTTTAATAACACTAATAATTTAATACATAAGAAAGAGTGGAAATGTCCTGCTTTTAATTAAGGAACCTTTTTTAATGCATTTGAAATGGTAGGTAGATGACTTCCATGAACTATGTGATGCCTCCACTAGAAGGACATCATTCTGATTCCAACTAAGAGCTCCTTTCAATTAATTGTGATGGGCAATAAAACTGATGATGCAAAGCGTTTTGCCATCTTGAAAAATGGTTTTAACACTATGGGGGGAAAAATTGCATACAATTTTTTTTTATCCTACAGAGATCAATACGGATTGCCGAAAATGCTGTCATCCTGATGATAATGAAAGGACTCCACATGAGACAAAAATATGATTTTTTTTTTAATGCAAAACCTGAGCGTTTTTGTTTTCTAAATGTGTATCTGTATGTTTTTCCCACTATTGTCTGTGAATCAGAGTTAGAATAGAAATCAAGTAAGTTCAGGGTCATTGTATCAATTCTGCATGTTAATGATGGTTGTCTGTTGCTATTGTGCATTAGCAATCCTTATGGTCACATGTTTAGCAGTGTGTTTATAAGTGATCAGATATATCCTGCCTTTTTTTCTTTTTCCTTTTGGACTTTTGCTTCGGCATATCTAAAATGAGCTGGTTTGAGAAGAGGGTTGTCAATTCTTGTAGGACACAAACTCCTCTGTGACAGAAGCCCCCTCCACATTCTAAAGGACCCATCAAGCAGCATCTTCCTCCATGGATAATGTTTCCATCACTGTCAAGATATATGTATAATAAGATTAGGGTGTTACCATTATTCTAGTGCAGGGATGTCCAAACTCCGGCCCCCCAGATGTCCCTGAACTACAACGCCCATGCTTATCCATCCAGCTAATGCAGTCAGAGATTTCTGGGAGTTGTAGTTCAGGAACATCTGGGGGGCCGGAGTTTGGACCTCCCTGTTCTAGTGTTTTCTTGTATTTACCCTTTGTCTGGGAAGAGATTTATATTGTAATTGTTATTTAACTGGAATATTATCTTGTTTGGTTTTGTGTCATAAGTAACTGGTGAAAGGAAATATAAGGAAAATCCTGAAATTAGTCAATGTCTTCTAGTTCTTCTCCAATAATTGTGTCTCTGGCTGTTGGATGTCGTGCTCTGCCCCTTGGGGGTCACCTCTCTGCAATGGCAGGGATACCAGTCGATTAGTCTTTAAGGTGAAAGCAGGTCCTTGCGTGGTTCTGGATCTGAGACGGGACAGACAGAATTCCGGCCTGATTCTGATCCTGGTGTTTTGGACAGTACCCCAGTGTGTTCCCATTCAACCTCCATTAGAGTAGTTTATGAATCCTGTGAGGAAATCTGACTGCACTGAGTTCAGTAGCAGGGGCAAGAGGGTAATATATACCATATATACTAACAAGCAATTAATACCTATTTTTGGGTCCTCATTCCTTTTCCTTTTTGTTATGCACCCTATGATTTAATTTCTGTTCGACGTATAACATGTCGGTTTAACCTATCAAGAACTCTTTTTAGAAAATCAATACCTAAAAAATTTAATTCTTCTAACATTTATTTCATACTTCTGCAAGGGCTGTTCTCTCACCCTCATTCCCCATAAGAGGCAGACTTATAATGTTTTATGTATATGATTATTTTTAGGTTTAGTCCCATCAATGGGGCCGTAACACATTGTAAGTAAACTCAGGAAATCTATCTTTCACCTGCGATGACCAGTGAAATCTAACTTGATAAAGCGGCAGTCCCCAAGTAACACCTGATACAAGAAACTGGTTAATTTAGTGTTTTTTAAGAAAAGACATTGAGCTAATCGATATGAAACATTGTGTAACAAAAGCAAATAACACCATATTGTATCAAATGCCTTCACAATATTTAATACATTTTGTAAGAAGTTATTTTTTTTTATTGTCACATGAATGCCGCCCCTCTTTGATTAGATATCAGCTGTTTTTTCATGTTTGCAATATTAGGTTGTCTGTGATTAGCTGGCTGTGCAAAATAATGTGTAGTTGCTTGCAAGTCTCTCGACCCTAAATTATTGGTTTATGTACATTACACTAACCTTCCTTCAAGCCTACTGGAGCCAGCCCGGCTTGTCATAACAGAACATTTTTAGGAGATCAGGCATCACTAATCTTATTCATTTATAGTTTAGCTTATATGTTCTGATGTACAAACCACTTGCAGCGAGGTTCCATCTAATACGAGTTCATTATTCATTCCGTGCTTAGAATTGCTTTTTTAATGTTCTTTTTTCTATCATATTCTAATGGGAATCATCAGCCCTCTCCTTGTTTAGCACATCCCATGAGTCATCTTTGGAGAACTACATTTTCAGCCATATAGGGCTATTCACTAATCTCCAAATTTCCAACGAATTGCACGAATGATGAATTTCAACACATGTGCAACTTTGAGGCAATTTTTGTATTCACAAAGCTGTCAATTCTTCTAACACAGGTGAATTGACAGCGAAATACAGTGAAATCGCCGCAATTCGGCGACAATGAAATTGTCCCATAGAGAACTATTGATTCATCTATTCACAGACAATCGAATTGCACTGAAATTTTGTCTAAATGACCTGATTTCAGTGTTTCAATTTGGCAGGTTAAAACAGGTTTCAGTGTAATAAACTTAACATCTTTTTTACATTTTGTTTAAAGACCATTTACTATTTTTATTTTTTACAAAAACTTTTATTTTAATAATTTTTAAAAGACCTTTTTGTATTTTTTAGAATACTTTTTTCATTTTTAATAGACCTTTATGTTGTTTTTTTAAAGGACTTTTTTATAATTTAGGCCCATTATTACTACATTTTTATTGATTAAAGCTCCTAATAGCACAATAGGAGACTTCCTATTTTGATTTTTTTTCTTCAACGGAATTTGAAAAAAACGTTTTTTTGCAGACATCCCATAACTGCTTCGGCGACTCAATTTTTGAGGAAAAATTTGCTGATCGTTCGATAGATGGCGAATTCACCAAATTTGACAAAATGGAATAGCCAAAGTGAGTAAAAATCCCCTGAAATTGAGCTCTATTTCGGTGCTTTGTGAATAGACCCCTTAGTCTTCCACGTTTACAGAGTCCCTTATTCAGCTTTAACATTCTAAATGCAAATTAAACTGCATCCAGAAGCAGAGCAGATCTTTTTATCTTTGTATTATTTAATAGGGATGTGCGTTTCGGGTTTCGGAATTTCAGAGTTTTCACGAAATTTCCCGATTCGTGTTTTCGGATTCGGCCGATTTTCCGAAGATTTTTAGATCTGAAAATGGCAGATCCGAAAAGTTTTCCAAGCCGAAACGAAAAATTTTCGGAATTTTCGATTGGACTTGAAATGTGTCAAATCGAAATTTATTTTTGCTCTATTCATGATTTCGGTTCCGTTCGTGATTTCGGTTCCATTTCGGTAATTCTGGACATCGTATATTTAACTATTATCGGTTAGATCGCTGATTCTGTAAATTTTGTATTTGTAAATGCGTATCACTTGTTTCTTGTGGCATTCGGGTCAGTTTAGCGTTTTTTAAATCGTTTTGTTCATTTTTTTTGTTCCTTGGCTTTCATACCATTTTAATATGATTAAATAAAGTTGTGAAATGTATATTCAATTATTCATAAGAAAAAAAGGATCTTTATTTAATAAAAAAAAACACGATAGAATCGCCAGAATTATCGTAGACACTTTGAAACGAGAAGAACAGACGTTACGAAAAAACAAAAATTTCCGTAATTTCCGAAAAGTCGAAACAAAAAACGAGAAAAGTGACACGAAAATACGAAAAATGGTCGATATTACGAAAAAAATGTACACGAAAAACGATCTGAACCGAACCGAATCGAAACAGAAATCGGTCGAAACGAGCCGAATCGAAAAGTTTAAACATCCGAACAAATCGAACCGAATCGAACCGAAAAAAAAAATCGGTGCACAAGCCTATTATTTAACTTGGTGAATTCAAATTAAAAGCTCTAGAAAAGGGATGTCAATTTTGCTCTCCCAGATGTTTCTGAACTACAACACCCTTGATTCTCTGGCCATCTATTGTTTTCAAAGAATTCTGAGAATTGTACTTTTCCTGGTAGGACTCTATCGCCCAGTATCCACAGACACCCACATTTCAACTGATCCCCTGCATACTTTTCCTGGTAGGACTCTATCACCCAGTATCCACAGACACCCACATTTCAACTGATCCCCTGCATACTTTTCCTGGTATGACCCCCATCACCCAGTATTTGCAGGCACCCACATTGTAACGTTCCCTTGGTCTTTTTTTATTTATTTTTGTCTCATTTCTCCACCATTTGCTTTGCTAATTAGCATGTGAATCTCCTGCCCTATTGACACAGCCCATCCAGCATCAGGTGTTTACCTTTTAACTGCCTGAATGCAATCAGTCTGCCCTATATAACAGCTAGGACTGGCTCCAGTGAGCATTGGCTCTCTGTGCCATCCCAAGTGGCCTTCTTAAGTGGAAGTTTGGAGTTGATTTCCTGGAGTTAAGTGGCCTTCTTAAGTGGAAGTTTGGAGTTGATTTCCTGGAGTTGCAGTACTGGAGGAAGGAACTGCAAGGCCCACTTTTTACTCTGGGTAAACACACGTCTATATTATGCTTTCTCTCACGCTTCTACTCTTTACTTCTACCTCTAACTCTTGTGCTGCCAATCACTCCCACTCACACAAATCCCATTCCCACCTTCTCTTTCTCACCCTCCTGCTGTTACTCTATGCAGGTGACATATCCCCTAACCCTGGCCCCACAACACATCCAATACTTCCCTCTCATCCTATCTCCATCACACATAAATCCCCTCCCTGCAAGCCCAGCAACCTCATTCCCATAAACCCTCAGCGCATGTCCTCTTTCTCCTGCGCCCTCTGGAACGCTCGCTCTGTGTGCAACAAACTCACAGCCATCCATGACCTCTTCCTTTCAAACTCCTTCAACCTCCTAGCTTTAACTGAAACCTGGCTAATGCCCTCTGACACGGCCTCTGTTGCTGCTCTCTCACATGGCAGTCTACACTTGAGCCATACCCCCAGACCAGGTGAGAGAAATGGTGGTGGGGTCGGAATCCTGCTCTCTCCCACCTGCACCTACCAACATCCCCCCTCCACCTCCATCCCTCTCCTTCTCCTCCTTCGAGACACACTGCATCCGCCTGTTCTCTCCTCTGGCTCTCAGAGTGGCAGTCATCTATCGCCCACCGGGACCAACCTCCCAGTTCTTTGACCACTTTGCTACCTGGCTTTCTCACTTCCTGTCTTCTAATCTTCCATGCCTAATTCTCGGGGACTTCAACATTCTCATTGATGATCCTTCTGCCCCTGCTGCCTCCAAACTTCTTTCACTCACATCCTCCCTTGGACTCACACAATCCTCCCTCCTCCCTACCCACCGCGATGGTCACGCTCCTATTTAGGGAAGCCTACCACCCAACTCACTGATGCAACCATCAATCATTCTCACCTTGCAGTCCTCTCCTCCTGTTTCCAACCCCAACCCTCCTAGATTGTGAGTTCCTACGGGAATAGGGCCCTCATCTCCTCCTGTACTGTTTGTCAAATGTTGTTCATTGTATTGTATTGTAACCCTGTCTATACTGTGCCTATTGTACAGCGCTGCGGAATATGCTGGCGCTTTATAAATAAAGAATAATAATAATAATAATTGTAAGCTATCAAAGTCTAGTGGCCAGAGTTTGACATCCCTGCTCTAGAACGTCAGTGAGTAGACTGTACTGTTACAGATCAGTCTCTTTCCGATGCATGGGAAAGGTGTAGAGTGAGATTTCGGTCTCTTGAGAGAAGAGTCAAGTGTATTATTATAAAAGGTTTTGGGCCATATTACATACTTGGTGCTAACTTAACCAGAGCAGTTGTGAACTTAAAACCTCCATAGGCTATAATGGGTCTGGGAAGTTTACAACAGCTCTGGTTAAGTTAGCACCAGCTATGTAATATGGTTTTAAGTTTACAACTGCTCTGGTTAAGTTAGCACCAACTATGTAATATGGCCCTATGTATGCTAACAAGGAGTCATTTGTAAGGTTGAACTACAATAAGACATGCGATCTCAACTCCACATTGGTATAAAATGGGGGTGTTGACAATGCCCACAAGTTCAACTGTTACTCAACTTGCTATTCAACTTACATTTTCTGCAGAGGTCTTGTGGAGTCCATGCCTTGACTCATCAGAGTTGATTTGACATCCACGAGGGGGACCAACTCGATATTAAGCAGGTGGTTTCAATAATTTGGCTGATCAATGTATACATTAAATGGACACTCGCTTAACAAATTAAATGACATACAAAGAAACACTGTTATTCATTATGCAACATTTACAAAGAACCCTTGCATAAAATATTCCAACTTTATTTAGAACTTCAGGTTACTCCATGCTATTTTCAAAGGGTAGGTTTTTGTGCATTTTTTGTTTGTTTGTGTGTTCTCATATGTTTTTTGCCCAACATCACACACATTAGGTTTGTAGTTCATTTTTATTTTACTTCAGTCTACTTGAGCAGGGAAGCAATGTTCTTACAATCCTTTTGAGACTCATTGACAGTTTTAAACTGATTAGTGTTTTTGACACATTTTACATTTAAGCCTTCCTGGGCTGGAAAGAAAATAATGACAACCATTGATCTACCAGGAATAAAGTAAGTAATCAATGAACAAGGCAGTGTATCTAATATCATTGAAGATTTCAATCTCCTGAACCTATGAGAGATTAAAAATAAAAAAAAAGCTTGCTAACTTTATGGTACCTTAATCAGAAATTCCCAGCACTATTAACTCATTCACTATTAACTGATTTTACAAAATACACTGACAGGAACCAGTGTTTTTTCGGAATTAATTTTTATTTACAGTAAGAAATATTTCGGAATATTCCCAACCTATTTCTTACTGTAGTAACCTATTTGGTAGGGAGATGTTGCCATCTAATGGCCAAATAGAGCTACTACAGTTCTGAGCTCTGTGCAGAAGCAGCTGCGGAAAAGTCCATTAGAGACATTCTCCAGCTGGTTTTAAAAAGTGTTGGCCCCTCGGGCATCATTGGGCATTCCCATTGTTCCAAAATGGTAACTTCTGGAGCCCAAATGAAAACTAAATTCATATGCAAAAAATATTTCATTTGCAATGATACAGCATAGGTCCAAATCATATTAACAGGATTTTGAGCTCCTGTGTCCGCTGCTGCTAATATGTTGTACAAAATTATGGTAGTGAATGAAAATCCCTCAACAGACCAGACCTACTAAATAATTCCACATTTAGGCCCATGTCAGACGAACGCAGTGATCACGTCAGTGTTGCCGGACAGTTTAATGTCCGTTGTAGCATAGAATTATGAGCGATAGAGACCCACACACTAAGTGCATCCACACCGAACTGCGCACGCACAATGCACAAGGCAAACAGACGCAAGTTAGGCAAGAACTTAAAACCGCTAGAACGGACGTGCAGAGTGCACCACGTCCGCGTAACGTTGTGTGTGTGTCATGGAACGAAGTCAGATGGACCGCATTTGCGACGTCCAGCACCTTGACGCACAAAATGGCTTTTCATGTATAAATTTTTACCATTTTTCATATTTTTCATACGGGAATAGGGCCCTCATCTCCTCCTGTACTGTTTGTCAAATGTTGTCCAATGTATGGTAAACCTGTCTATACTGTGCCTATTGTACAGCGCTGCGGAATATGCCGGCGCTTTATAAATAAAGAAGAATAATGATAATAATAATAATAATATTAATTTTATTTCCCATAGTTCCCTTTTTTTCCAACGTCCATCAAGAAAAACGGATTGTGTGGTGTCTACAGTATCTTCCATCAGTACGTCCGTCCGTTGTGCACGGATGCACAGTGCACTCAGAATGCGCTCGTCTGACATTAGCCTTAGAGTTCCCTCCCAGCAAAAAAAAAGCTAAAATTATTGTTGCCGCAATAAGCATAGCTAAGGATAATATTATTAATTTATACTTTGTGAAAGTTTTTTTTGCAAAATAATAAAATACTGGTTAAAATATTTAGGGCTATATTACATTCTTCACGCAAAAAAGCACACGCAACGCGTGAATTTGTGCGCCAAGCATTAAACGTTTACACGTGCAAATCACCGCTGGAATTACAATCCTTGTGCATCTTTTCATCTGTTGAGCAATAACGTGCGTAAACCGGACGCGCACAAATGCTCGTGCAGTACCGTTGTGTGCAGAAATCGGTGTGCGCACTATTTTTTTCTCGCGATTCAGCCAATCAGAATTAAGAACCACAATTATCTCATGTTAAGAAATTGTACCTGCCAAAGTCAATCTGAGCATATATGCTGCAGCAATAATAAATGCACACACAACTTCTCCATTTTATTTTTTTGGTATCAGGGGTGTGGGAATTGTATCGCCCGACGCCCGGGACATGAAGATCCGGACTCCGGGCGAGTAGTTTTTTTTGAGATGCAGTCCGGCGGGCTTCTTGCCGGACTGCGGACTTAATTCCAGGGACGCCCCCAATACCGGAAGCCAGCATTGAGCTGGCTTGCCAGCATCTGAGGGGCTGGGGCGACTGTCCGAACGCGCTAACGGCATTCGGACAGGCCCCAGCAGCTTACCGCATTTCGTACCGTCTAACGAGGGTACATACACATTGCAGCCATGTGTGTGTATACATACAATGTATGTATACACACACGGTACATACATGTGTATATATGTAAATACACACACAGGGCTGCAATGTGTATATATATATATTATACATACACACACATATATACATACATATAAATAGATACACACAACAAAATAGTGTTTAAATAAAGGCAGTGGCGTAACTAGGAACCTGAGGGCCCCGGTGCAAGAATCCATGAAGGGCCCCCCCAACCCCCCCCCCCCCAAAAAAGATCCATATTTTTACCTTTTTTTTTCCTGCAATATAAAAAAGATAGTATTGCCCCCAGCTCACATGGACATATATATATTGCCCCCAGCTCACATGGACATATATATGGACATATATATTGCCCCAGACCACACATGGATATATTGCCCCAGCTCACACATGGATATTTTTTCCCCCAGCTCATGGATATACTGCCCCAACACATGGATATACTGCCCCAACACATGGATATACTGCCCCAGCACATGAATATACTGCCCCAGCACATGGATATACTGCCCCAGCTCATGGATATACTGCCCCAGCTCATGGATATACTGCCCCAGCTCTGCCCCAGCTCATGGATATACTGCCCCAGCTCATGGATATACTGCCCCAGCTCTGCCCCAGCTCATGGATATACTGCCCCAGCACATGAATATACTGCCCCAACACAGGGATATACTGCCCCAGCTCATGGATATACTGACCCAGCTCATGGATATACTGCCCCAGCTCATGGATATACTGCCCCAGCTCTGCCCCAGCTCATGGATATACTGCCCCAGCTCATGGATATACTGCCCCAGCTCTGCCCCAGCTCATGGATATACTGCCCCAGCTCTGCCCCAGCTCATGGATATACTGCCCCAGCTCTGCCCCAACTCATGGATATACTGCCCCAGCTCTGCCCCAGCTCATGGATATACTGCCCCAGCTCTGCCCCAGCTCATGGATATACTGCCAGTGCCCCAGCTCATGGATATACTGCCCCAGCTCTGCCCCAGCTCATGGATATACTCACCTCCTCTGCTGCCGCCGTTGTTCCTCTGAGGTGAGCGGCCGCTGAAAGCATGCAGCCTGGCCGCTCACCAGAAACCACCTGACCAGCGCAGCCGAGTTCTCACGAGATCTCGTGCGCTGGTCAGCTAGATCCCATCCCACGCGATCGGCCAAGCTGCAAGCCAGCGGGCCGCTCGCAGGGAAGGGAACAGCCAGCGGCGCTGCTCCCAGATTCTGGCGCTTTTTGCTGGAATCTGGCGGCGGCGCTGGGCCCCCCTCCAGTGGCGGAATGCCAGGGCCCGGTCGCAAACGCGACCGCTGCGACCCTGGTACTTCCGCCACTGAATAAAGGTCTTTATTCATCACATGTATCTGACGCTGCCTCCCTAGGCTGTTATGAATAAAGACCTTTATTTAAACGCTATTTTGTTGAAATTATCAGGACAAGTAGATCGTCCTGAGGGACAAGTAGATTGGACTACTACTTAGTCCGTTGGACAAGTAGATTTTTTTAAAATTTCCACACCCCTGGGTATGAGTTGAATGTGGAACTATACTTTGCTGCATTTTTTTTTTTGGGGCTGGTGTATTTGGGTTTGGCCAGGTTGTTCAGATTTGCCATTAACACCAGCTTTTAGGAGTTGCTAAAATAATGCGCGCAAAGGCTATGCGTTAATTCCTGCACATAGATTGTAATATCATCCGCGTACCAGCGCACATTCGCGTTTGCGCTCACAATGTTAAGTACAGGACATGCGCATTACAGTGCGCTCGCAAAGGGTTCACGCAAGTTCACCCGCAGTAGACGATTACGCGCATTTCTTGCGCTGACAATGTAATATGACAATCGGCGCAAAGGATTTTACCCCTCGCGTTAATGCGTTTTTTGTGCTGGCGCAAACATTAGCCCTTAGTTGTTCCATTCAGTCTTCTGTTTGATTGCACAGATATGGACAATGCTTCCAGAGCTCGTTCAAACCACTAAAGGTTACCTATTATAATGTATGAGATTCATCCGCCTTTTAGGCATCACGGATTATAATGCTTTAACAAAGTCTGTGGTTTGGCTTAGTTAGAAAATGCATCCAGTCACATCCACTGAGGTGGCCAACAGAGAAAAGTAATTTTCAATTATTTTTTTACTGCCCATACTATTTTGCTAACTAAATTACACAGAAGATGATTTTATAAGCACGGTGAATTTATTAAATCTACTAAAAAGCAAATGAAAGAGATATTCTTATAGTGTTCAATTGTACCCTAGATATACAATCTATTACCAACTGTGTCATGCTCCTCTCCAAGTCTTTGAAAAGTCTTGACAAATGATGACATACAGTTGTGTTCAAAATTATTCAACCCCCACTGAAATTGAGTGTTTTGGCCAGTTTGACATTGATTTTGATCATTCAGTCATCTTGCTTACAATTAAATCAAAGAGGCACGTGTAGGTCAGACAAATATAACATAACATTTATAATGAAATAACCACAAATGTCTTTTCTGTGCTCACATCATTATCAGTTTTATTCAACCCCCAAGTGACATTCAATCTTAGTACTTAGTACAACATCCTTTTACAGTTATAACAGCTTTTAAACGTGAAGCATAGCTTGACACAAGTGTCTTGCAGCGATCTACGGGTATCTTCGCCCATTCGTCATGGGCATAAGCCTCCAGTTCAGTCACATTCTTAGGCTTGCGCACTGCAACTGCTTTCTTTAAGTCCCACCAGAGGTTCTCAATCAGATTTAAGTCAGGTGACTGCGATGGCCACTCCAAAATGTTCCAGCCTTTAATCTGCAACCATGCTCTAGTGGACTTGGAGGTATGCTTGGGATCATTGTCCTGTTGAAAGGTCCAACGTCTCCCAAGCCACAGGTTTGTGACGGACTGCATCACATTCTCATCCAATATCTCCTGGTACTGAAGAGAATTCATGGTACCTTGCACACGCTGAAGCTTCCCTGTACCTGCAGAAGCAAAACAGCCCAAACCATGATTGACCCCCCGCCATGCTTCACAGTAGGCAAGGTGTTCTTTTCTTCATAGGCCTTGTTATTCCTCCTCCAAACATAGCGTTGATCCATGGGCCCAAACAGTTCTAATTTTGTTTCATCAGTCCACAGAACACTATCCCAAAACTTCTGTGGTTTGTCCACATGACTTTTGGCATACTGCAGTCGACTCTTCTTATTCTTTGGAGACAGCAAGGGGGTGTGCCTGGGAGTTCTGGCATGGAGGCCTTCATTACGCAGTGTGCGCCGTATTGTCTGAGCTGAAACTTCAGTACCCACATCTGACAAATCTTTTCTCAGTTCCTCAGCAGTCACACGGGGACTTTTCTCCACTCTACGCTTCAGGTAGCGCACAGCAGTCGAAGTCAGCATCTTCTTTCTGCCACGACCAGGTAGCGTTTCAACAGTGCCCTTTGCCTTGAATTTGCGAATGATGCTTCCTATGGTCTCTCTTGGTATGTTTAACATCTTTGCAATCTTCTTATAGCCATTGCCCTTCCTGTGAAGAGTAATCACCTCTTCTCTTGTCTTCCTGGACCATTCTCTTGACTTCACCATGTTTGTAACCACACCAGTAAATGTCTAGAAGGAGCTGAGTATCACAGTCATTTTAAAGCTGCCTAATTGGTGCTTATTATGCTTTATTGCTGCTCCGTGACATCCACAGGTGTTTTCAATACCTGATTGAAAACACTTGAATGAACCTCTGTTCTTCAGAGTGGTAGTCTTTAAGGGGTTGAATAATTGTGTCAATGAAGAATTCACAAAAGAAACATTTACTACTGTATTACAAAACCAATTGATGTCATTTTAGTTGCATATGGTTCTTTAAAAAGTCCTTGTAGGATTTCATTCTGAATACAATTACAAATGTACACTAAATTCCCTAAAACCCTTTACAGCATTGGGGGTTGAATAATTTTGAACACAACTGTACTTTAGAGCTTTTTATGAATAGCACAACAGCAGATTAATCTTTTTCTACTGCAATCCCTCTTCCTATATTTTGCTGTTACTTGATATCATTTCCGTTCCCTCTGCTCATCAACACTGGGCACTTAGCAGAAACTGTCAGGTCCTAGATGCCCTGACCCCCTGGCACCCCCTTTCTAAGCCACATCCTGCATGCCTATGCAGGTTCCAGGACTCTATATCAAGACTTTACACATTCCTGGACTCAGACATTCTAACCCTGGAACCTCATCTGCCCTTCATCCTCCCTAATCTATCCTGCATTTAAGGAAGTCACACCCTCTACCCTGGACTTGCTCATTGAAGTCCCAGACTGAATTACATTGCAGAGCTGATCCCAGAAACGCCTGATTCAAAGCCTTTCCTGAGGACCCTCCATATCCTGGTCATTTACCCTTCAAGTCGGTAACCCCCCTGTGCATCCTGATTCCCCCCATCTTGAACCCCTGGCTACCAGAACCCCTTGATTTTGGACTTTGACCACCTTGATTGCCGCCTTGCCTAGATTCCCTGCTTTGCCCACGACCATTCTATTGCCTGCCTCCTGCCTGATACCGTTGCTTCCATAATCCTGTGTTTATGTTTATATGTTTATTCATTGCTTACCCCATGTGCTGTTAAGTTCCCTTTGTGTCTCCTTCTGCTCACTTCTCCTGTATCTTTTAGTCTCCTCTTGCTATCCCTCATATCTCTAGCTTTCTAACTGCTCTCATCTTTAGTTGTCCTTAACCTCCCTTCCCACTACTCTCAGCCATCCCTTTGGCCTCCACCTCCTTTTCCTGCATCTCCTCTCTTCCTCCTATAGCTATTCCCCATTGTGCCCAGTCTCCTCTAGTGTCCTGTTCAGATCTCTTGTGTCTTTATGTCCTGGTGTTTATTATTTAATAAACTCTGTTTATCTTACAAACCTGCCTCACTGCATCTTGGGCTCACTGCTGCATCAATCAGTCTGAACCCTGACAGAAACTCCCCTCTCCTGCTGTGAACAAGGAATATAAAGATCACAGAGTTGAGGTCTGCACTGCAGGCCACTGAAGGATGCTGGAAAAAAAATCTTTAGTTTATTATAGAGACCAGGCAGGCCTTGTAGAGTGTCCCCCACTTCCCACCCTACCTTCACGCCCATTTGGCTGGTACAGTTATGTGAAGCAGATTGCTTCCTCCACCCAACCCAGAATTTTGGATATCCTGCCTGCTGGGGACCAACTTGGGGGCCAATGATGTCAGCACCTTTTGTGCTTTGTGTGATTGGCATCGTCCTGTCTACACAAGCACTCGTAGGAGCAATTGCTTAGAGTCTGCAGTTGTAGGCTGATGCCATGCGCACATGAATTGCGCGTGCAGCACCAATCCCTCAAACTGTACAAATGTTCACTGAAGCGGGCGCTTGCTAAACTGGGTGACCTATAGCAGGGCTCAAAATTTCTACTCGCATTTGGCGAGTGGAAATGAAGTGAGGGCAAGTGGAAATGCACACGCAGGCAGCACAATAAATTATTTTGTGCTGCGTATTCCGGCGGTGCCTCCATGCAGCCCCCCCTTCCCCAGGCTGCACAGTGGCAGGGATCAGCTGCCTAACCTGACCCAGCTTGTCTGTCACAGGCAGGAGGGTGGAGAGGAGCTTCCCTGCCTCCTCGCTCTGGGAGTCTGGTGTCTGGGTAATAATGTTATTTTTGTAACTTTATTCTAAATGAAACCTTTAATAGTGTAATTTAATAAGATCATTTAAGGGGGTGTTTTTAAGGGCTGGGTAGGGGTTAGCTGGAACAACTGGTGGCGAGTAACTTTTATGGACTGGTTAGTAGCTTGGGCCTTGAAATTTTGAGCCCTGACCTATGGCATGGATTGATACTTTGCGAGCATAAGTTACATAGGTTTCACAAGTTATGTAATATACATAAGTAGCTCAAGTTACTTACGCATTAGGAACCCCTGCAGAAGAGTAGATACTGGACCAAAGGTGACTAATTTACTATAGCTAAAAGAACTATTAAAAAAAATAATTGGGCTGGTACTGCCAGCAACATCTGCACAATTATTAATAGGGAATAAAGGGGGGAGTTACGTAGTGTCCTTGTAACTCCTTGTTTTCATAATATATGTATTTGAAATGTTTAAGTAACCAAGTTTAGCACTTTCCAAAAAATAGATTTATCTGGAATTTACATAATTGTAAATGTGTGAATTTTTACAGTAGTATAAAATACACAGAAATGAACACAGCGTTTACGATATTGGTATTTTAGATATCTTAATAGGGATGGCTGGCATACAGTTGTAAGATAAAATCTTTAATCCTAAAACTGACTGACAAAGAAAAGTCACACACTCTAATATTCTGTTGTAGTGCCTTTTGCTTTGATTATGGCACGCATTCACTTAGATAAGCTCATGCAATGTCACAACATTTATTTTCATCCAGAGTTGCTTTAATTTGTCACCAAGATCTTGTACTGATGATGGAGTTGGAGCCCTACGTAACGTTTTCTCCAGCACTTCCAAAGATTCTCAATGGGGTTAAGGCCTAGACTCAGTGATGGCTAAATCCATGTGTGAAAATGCTCCCTGAACCACTCTTGCACAATTTGACCTCTATGAATCCTGGCATTGCCATCTTGGAATATGTTCGAGTCATCAGGGAAGAAAAAACCCATTGACGGCTCAGGTAGTCAGCTGACCTCATTTTTTGCCAGCTCAAACATATTAATCACCGCAGTAATTATCCAATGGAAGGCTCGCATCTATTCGTTTAGTAAAATCCAGGTGGTGATGTTTTTCGGCCAGGCAGTATATATATTTATTTATAAAGTATTTTACCAGGAAGGATACATTGAGATTTCTCTCGTTTTCAAGTATGTCCTGGGTTCAAGAGCATTAAAATGTTACAGTTGTTACAGAAATACAAAGTAATACAATGCACGATATTAAAAATATATATATATATATACAGATTAACAGAAAATAAATATGTAGGAATTAGTCACTATGCTACATGTTTACAGGTTGCATTCCGTATTGAGGTATGTTAACCCTTTCGCTGCTGAGGCATTTCACGCCTCTGTGCTGAGATAATTTTTACCTGTTTCACTCATCTTGTTTAAATTTGTTTTGAAGGCTTATTTTAGTATATGACCCAGACATATTATATATCGTTCTTTCCGGCAGACTCGGCAGATTCATAATATATCATTATTATATGTATACGGCATGTCCTGTCTGTATATTATAACAAACAAATGCAATAAAATTTGAGTTTTCATTAATTTACAATGTGTAAAGTGTTTTTCACATTTTAACATGCGAGCAATTGCGGTTATATTTTGTATGGGGTGCTTTTTGAAAATAATTAGAAATGGGGTCTTGTTACATTTCTTTGGGGGAAAATTACACAATTTTTAACAAACGCACCACATACAAAAATCGTTAGTGCAGCATCCTTGTTCACATTATAATTGAAGTGGGAACAATATTGCTACACTAACAAAACAAAAAAAACTTTATTTTTTTTAAAAACTATTTTATTTATATGTAAAAAATTTTATAAACTTTTTACATGGTCATGTTTGGTATCGTTGGAAAGGCCATGCTCTGGCCGATCCAACGATATTAAACATTAACGCCTAGCTGCCACGGATAGGGAGATAGGGGGTTCATTGGAACCCCCTATCTCCACCATTGCTGGCAGCTCGGGGTTAACTCCAAGACTGGCGTCATCGTGCATAGCACGATGACGCCAGTCCTGGAGGTAACCCCTAGCACAATGACGCCAGTCCTCGGGAGTTCCCAGAGGCTTGGCCGACATCCAAGATGTCGGCCAGCCCCGGGAGAGGATCACGATCCGGCTCCCCAGGGGTTAATGTCAGCCACTGTTTGGAAGGGCAGGCTGTGCCCTTCCAAACGGTGCCTGCCTTAACCCTGTGGACCCCGGCAAACGGGAGGGAGAGAGATCCTTTCAGGCACCTCCTCCGCACACGCGGGGTGGGGCGCCTGAATTAGATGTCATCGCACCGGCGCAATGACATCTAATGTCCCCGCCGGGGTCCTGGAGTGCTGGGCTGACATCTTGGATGTCAGCCCGCACCGGGGGAGCCGGTAATCGGCCTAGTAACTGTTGTCCTAGTAACCTAGATGCCAAAACCAAACGCGGCTTCTCCCCTTTCCACCTTCCACTAGAAGGAAAAGACTGCCCGCCTCCTTCCCGCACACCGATGGGTGGCAATCGATGTAATCTAAAAACACTATTGATTTAGATTACATTGATTGCCAACCATCGGTGTGCGGGAAGGAGGTGGGCGGTCTTTTCCTTCGAGTGGAATAGGGGAGAAGCCACATTTGGTTTTGGCGTCTAGGTTACTAGGACAACAGTGAGACTTCATCAGAATGCGCCGGAGATTCGGAACATGAGCGATGAGCTTACAAACCTGCCGGATGCCTCGCACGCCGGGGAGGGTGAGTGACCGGTGATTTTTATTCTTGTTTAATTGTGACCCCTATTTAAACAGTCAGGTTGGGAGAATGGTATGTTATGTTTTTAGTCCTGAAGAAGGTCCCAGATTGGGACCAAAACATTGATGTTTTTTAAACATATGGATCAATAAATTTGCAATTTTGGAAAAACCCTGGGGTGCTGGCAATCTTGCGATATATAATATATATATATATATATTACTGTAGATGCAATAAAAGTGAGACAGGTCATTTGCATATCCTACCCAGAGTTCCTTGCTGCATATGGGGAATGCAGCACAGGGGCTCTGGGATGCTGTTCTTTGAATTCCTGTGATGTGCAGATGGCTTTTGCAATAACAAACGTAACCATTATAGCATGGAGGCTTTTTATCTCACTTTTTGTCCTCCACCACAACCGTTGTATGTAATTATATATATATATATATATACAGTTGTGTTCAAAATTATTCAACCCCCATTGATGTAAAGGGTTTTAGGGAATTTAGTGTACATTTGTAATTGTATTCAGAATGAAATCCTACAAGGACTTTTTAAAGAACCATATGCAACTAAAATGACATCAATTGGTTTTGTAATACAGTAGTAAATGTTTCTTTTGTGAATTCTTCATTGACACAATTATTCAACCCCTTAAAGACTACCACTCTGAAGAACAGAGGTTCATTCAAGTGTTTTCAATCAGGTATTGAAAACACCTGTGGATGTCACGGAGCAGCAATAAAGCATAATAAGCACCAATTAGGCAGCTTTAAAATGACTGTGATACTCAGCTCCTTCTAGACATTTACTGGTGTGGTTACAAACATGGTGAAGTCAAGAGAATGGTCCAGGAAGACAAGAGAAGAGGTGATTACTCTTCACAGGAAGGGCAATGGCTATAAGAAGATTGCAAAGATGTTAAACATACCAAGAGAGACCATAGGAAGCATCATTCGCAAATTCAAGGCAAAGGGCACTGTTGAAACGCTACCTGGTCGTGGCAGAAAGAAGATGCTGACTTCGACTGCTGTGCGCTACCTGAAGCGTAGAGTGGAGAAAAGTCCCCGGGTGACTGCTGAGGAACTGAGAAAAGATTTGTCAGATGTGGGTACTGAAGTTTCAGCTCAGACAATACGGCGCACACTGCGTAATGAAGGCCTCCATGCCAGAACTCCCAGGCGCACCCCCATGCTGTCTCCAAAGAATAAGAAGAGTCGACTGCAGTATGCCAAAAGTCATGTGGACAAACCACAGAAGTTTTGGGATAGTGTTCTGTGGACTGATGAAACAAAATTAGAACTGTTTGGGCCCATGGATCAACGCTATGTTTGGAGGAGGAAGAACAAGGTCTATGAAGAGAAGAACACCTTGCCTACTGTGAAGCATGGCGGGGGGTCAATCATGCTTTGGGCTGTTTTGCTTCTGCAGGTACAGGGAAGCTTCAGCGTGTGCCAGGTACCATGAATTCTCTTCAGTACCAGGAGATATTGGATGACAATGTGATGCAGTCCGTCACAAACCTGAGGCTTGGGAGACGTTGGACCTTTCAACAGGACAATGATCCCAAGCATACCTCTAAGTCCACTAGAGCATGGTTGCAGATTAAAGGCTGGAACATTTTGGAGTGGCCATCGCAGTCACCTGACTTAAATCCGATTGAGAACCTCTGGTGGGACTTAAAGAAAGCAGTTGCAGTGCGCAAGCCTAAGAATGGGACTGAACTGGAGGCTTTTGCCCATGACGAATGGGCGAAGATACCCGTAGATCGCTGCAAGACACTTGTGTCAAGCTGTGCTTCACGTTTAAAAGCTGTTATAACTGTAAAAGGATGTTGTATTAAGTTCTAAGATTGAATGTCACTTGGGGGTTGAATAAAACTGATAATGATGTGAGCACAGAAAAGTCATTTGTGGTTATTTCATTATAAATGTTATGTTCTATTTGTCTGACCTACACGTGCCTCTTTGATTTAATTGTAAGCAAGATGACTGAATGATCAAAATCAATGTCAAACTGGCCAAAACACTCTATTTCAGTGGGGGTTGAATAATTTTGGACACAACTGTATATATATATATATATATATATAGCTGTGTGTATGTTTAAAAGTGAGTTCAATTCTCAATTGCTGTGGGAATTTAGGAAGTTTCTAAATCGGAACAATGTAAATGTCTTTCCAGCGATTAAGTCATAATCAGTGGACTCACAACAAACTAAAACAATTTCACTTAACTGTTGTGTTATATTTGCGTATACATAGTGTGACAGTGTGATTAGGGGCAGGGTGGTAGACCGCAGGTTTTTTAGCAGGCAAATGGAGAACTCCACTTTCCCCCTATAGCAGGGTTTCCCACACCTGAGTCAGGACCCTCCGCCTCGCCAGGTTTGCAGGATATCTGAAGCACAGCACAGGTGATATGATTTGCTGCTCAGTGATTGCAGGATTCAGTCTGCTTTTCCCCAAGGTGATCTGCAAAATCTGGCCTGGTTGAGGGTCCCGAGAACAGGTTTGGGAAACACTGCCCTATAGGATTAACTCACACCCGATGCCTGATTAGGACTGCCCTGCCTTTATAGGAGATGTGATTCCCTCTGAGAGGGCAGTCTTGGTCCTGGGTGCAATAGGGAAGGAAGCTAAATCCTGAATCCATTAGGAAAGTACATTTTATTTTGTTTTTGCTTATTGGTAAGCAGGTTAGCCGCCCATTATTTCAGTTTGGAATACTGAATGTTTATTTAGCCTCCACATAAAGGAATAGATGTTTGATTTATATTTGTTTTATTTTCATGTTTATGGTGTACCGTGGCTGCATGATAAAGGAAAGCGTGAAGCACTGATCCCTGTGTCAAGTGGCTATATCACAATGGCTAAAGAGTTTCCATTTAGCATAAACTGGTATGTTTGGCCCTCTCTCACCGGTCTACATTATTGGATTTTGATAACAATACTGTCCTACATTTGTATGTTGATGATGGTAAGTAAAGGGAACATTGCAACTAAGTTGCTTGTTGAAGAATGTAACACTGGAAAATATTATGGTGGCCACTAATGCTGCCCCAGTTCACTAGCTGTGATGGTTAATGTGCTTTTTGTTAAATGACATGTCTGCGTACATGCCCTACAACCAATAGAACATATTAAATTAACTGATAGTATCATTACTGTGAATAGTTCCTTTTTCAGAACTAAAAAGTTCTGAAATTCTATTTTAACCTATACAGCTCTGAAAGGGTTTAAAATCTGCCCTGGCACAGAGAAGTAGGTAATTCCATTTTACTGCTACAGTAACAGATGGACATGCTGCAATCACTGAAACGGCAGCAGGAAAGAAACCATGGAAACCTTCTAAGCCCCTGCTGCACAGGAGCTGTCAGCTCAGCGGAGTGTATTGTCATATTCAGGCAATGAAACCGTGCCATGAAAACAACTTCACTCCCCTGTCCCTTCAATGGAGCATGCCATTGTATATATCAGCTCAATAATCCAAATTATTTTGCTCCATGTTGCTATTTCATATTTTTACTTAATAATTAATGAAAATTGATTACGTCAAAATCCAAACTTTTACTTATAAATAAAAATAATTTTTGTTATGCTAAAAGAATAAAAACAAATTTATAGGATGGATAGAAGTATGCAAAATAAAACACTTAGAAAACTCCTTGAGATTCACCTTTATTATATATATTTTGATTTCCGTAAAGATAGGTAGATAGATAAATAGATAATCACAAATATAAAATAGTCCGGTTTTTTTCGGGGTTTTCTCTTCCACACTTGGTTCGTTCTACCAGGAGACAGAAGAGCCGCAAATGCAGATTAGGAGCCAGAAATGTGGTACTTTAAATTAGTTTAGCATTGATCATGTGAGAGTGCAAAACCCATGAATGGATTAATTAAGCTGAATTGTTGCAATATTTTTTTCTCCCAATCATCCATAGGAAGGTTAGAGGCCAGGTATTGTAGATATACTATCAGATTTTACTAACAGGGTTATTCTTTTGTTCCCCATACTTCGGGTAGTCCAATTTTCCTACTCTGCAGTGAATTCAGCATTCACCGCAAGGTCACTGAAGCACAGGGAAAAGCCGTCAAAAGCATTCGAAAAAAAACGCTGCAAAACCACCAAATCAAAATGGAAAAACCGCCCCAAAACCGTTGAAAAAACATCAGATCGATCCAATGAGCTGCTGAAAAAACACCGAACGCACCTGATGATCCGCCGCTAAACGCATCCGAAAAAAAGCTGAAGATCCACTGAACAGAGCACCAACCAGCCACGGAAAAAGGCGACAAGTCGATGAATGGGTAAAACAAACAAGAAAAACATTGCAACTTTAAAAGCTGTTTTAAAAAAAAAACTACTGCAAAAAAATGTCTGAAAATGACTTATAAGGTCCTTGAATAATAATGAAAAGGTCTGTTACAGAAAAAAAACACTATTTAACCCTTTCGCTGCTGAGGCTTTTCACACCTCTGTGCTGAGGTCATTTTTACCAGTTTTGCTCATCATGTTTAAACTTGTTTTGAAGGCTTATTTTATTATATGACCCAGACATATTATATATCGTTCTTTCCGTCAGACTCGGCAGATTAATAATATGTCATTATTATATGTATACGTCATGACCTGTCTGTATATTATAACAATAACTGCAATAAAATATGAATTTTCAATAATTTACAACGTGTAAAGTGTATTTTTTTCACATTTTAACATACGAGCAATTGCGGTTATATTTTGTATGGGGTGCGCTTGTTAAAAAAAATTGAAATGGGGTCTCGTTACATTTTTTTTGGGGAAAATTACGCGATTTTTAACAAACGCACCGCATCCAAAAATCGTTAGTGCAGCATCATTGTTCACATTATAATTGAAATGGGATCCGGCGCTGAGCGCTTCCGTAGCACAGGAGAACCACTTGGCTGGACGCGCTGAGCGCGTCCATAGCAGCCAAATGGTTAAAAAAGAAAAAAATATATATATTTTCACCAACAAAATTCCAAAAAATGCCTAAAAAATAAAGAGATTTTTTGCTGCAGATTAAAAGAATAAACGGTTTAATAAATATTTGATGAAAACGGGTAATGCTTTTTACTCTGCCATATCAATACAGGGGTATTCATGTTATAGAAAAGACAGAGCAAAGAGAGGAGGGGTTATTGTTATTTATGTTGAGGAGTCCTTAAAGTTCACCCCCTTACAGACTTCTAGCTCTCCTGTCACCTTTGATTTCCTCTCTGGTATAATTGAGATCCCATTCAGTAAAGCAATCATTGTTGCTGGGTTCTATCGTCCACCAAGCTCTCCAGTGCACTCCCTCTCTGACATATCTCAAATCCTTAATAACCTACTTGCCCAAAACCAAAAAAGTGAACTGCTGGTCCTCGGCAATTTTAATACAGATTGGCTAAATCCTAAAAACAATAAACACTGCACACTGTTTAAAACTTTGCAGCTAACTCAATTAATCTCCTCCCCCACTCGCATTAATATGAAAAGCCCTAACCATACCTTGCTGGACTGGATTCTCTCCTCATCTCCTGATAGAATACAGGAGGCAGGCATTCTTGCTAATAGCTTTAGTGACCATTTTCTAGTGTACTGCGTGCGCAAAATAAAAGCCATGAAATCCCCCCCAAAGGTAACAACCACCAGGTCTTTCAAGAAATTTATTCTTGAATCTTCCTAAGTGATCTCAAACAGCTCCCCTGGTACAGGCTAAACCTAATCCCAGACCTAGACTGTGCAGTTGAATACTTTCAGTCTGAGCTCCTGCAAGTCTGGAATTCCCATGCCCCGCTGCGTAAAGTGCGAGTAAAAGGGACCCATCTCCCCTGGGTTACAGCTGATCTTACACTAATGTACCAGCTTAGAGATTCACTATGGTCAAATTTCAAGAGTACTGGTTCCATGAACGATCACTACGAATACCGAAAATGCCGGAATGAATGCACAAAACAAACAAAAATGGCCAAAGCCCATTACTTCAATGAAAATCTAAGCAATAACATATCAAACCCTAAAAACTTTTGGAGAACCATAAGTAACATACAAGCACCCCCAGTCCACTCCCAGCCGGCTGCTGTCAAAGTAAACAACCAAACCCTGCAACACCCCCTAGATGTAGCAAATGCCTTTAATGATTATTTTGTTGGATGCGCCACCACTTTGATTGCCAAGCTAGGAAATGACATGCACTCAGAGAGGCCTCATGCAGGTCAGGCCCCTCCAACTGTGCAAAGTCCCTGTATCAGACAGGAATTCAGTTTTAGACCAGTGCCTGTCAGTGTCATTACTAAACTTCTCTGTAAGCAAAAAATGAAATACCAGTCTGGACCTGATCAAATACCAGCAATGCTGCTGAAAATCAGTGCGCCAGCAATTGCAAATCCCGTCGCAACCCTAATAAATGAATCACTGGCAACTGGATACATACCCAAACTCTGGAAGACTGCAAGAGTGGTACCTATCCATAAAAGTGGTGACAGTACTTTGGTATCCAACTACCGTCCGATATCGTTGCTCCCTGTAATGTCAAAAATCTTGGAAAAATGTGTCTACACACAATTACGTGATTACTATCAATATTGGAACTACTTAACCCCAGATCAATCAGGCTTTCGTCCAAATCGCTCAACTACAACCGCCCTTTTAAAAGTCTGCAATGATATCCAAGCTGGGATGGAACAAGGAAACCTAACTGGAGCCATCTTCCTTGATTTTGCCAAGGTCTTTGACACGGTAGACCATGGCATCTTGTTAGAAAAACTTAAAACCTCTGGCATTGGTGATCGCACGCTAACCTGGTTTCAATCATATGTATCCGACCGATCACAATATGTGTCAATTTCTGGCAACTCCTCCCTCCCGCTCCCAGTCACTTGCGGTGTACCCCAAGGCTCAATACTCGGCCCCCTGCTATTCACAATATTCATAAATGATCTGCCCAACGTCTACAAAGCCTCAACTGTACATATGTACGCAGACGACACTGTAATCTATACCAGCAAACCAAATCTCCCACAGCTGGAGGCCGTGCTGCAAGAACAATTCACAGAGGTAGAAAAGTGGATCAAACACAACAAACTTTTTTAAAATACTGACAAAACTGTAACGATGCTCTTTGGAACAGCACCTAAACTACACAAATTGCAAAATCCCCATCTATGTGTTGGGACAAAATCAAATGGCACGCTGACCACAGTCACTTCTCTCAAATATCTAGGTATGTGGTTGGACCCTAATCTATCCTTTGGCCCCCACATTGAAAAACTCTCATCTAAACTTTACCCCAAACTAGGTGCCCTGTATAGAAACAAATCCTGCCTGAGCCCCGCGGTAAGAAAGCAGATTGTACAACAAATGCTTATACCGGCTATTGATTACGGAGATGTAGTGTATGCAGCGGCCCCGCAAACACACCTTCAGAAACTTACTACATTGTATAACTCCTTCTGCCGCTTTGCATTACAATGTAACTACATGACCCACCATTGTGACATGTTAAAAGAGCTAAACTGGCCATCGCTGGAGTCTAAACGCACCCTTCACCTCTCCAGCCTGGTGTCTAAGAGCATTTCTGGGAAGCTGCCACCCTGTCTGAATAGACTGCTTCCCCAAGCAGCTCCCTCATCCTATAACCTCCGATCCAGGACCAGCACCTTACTTGCAATACCACAATACAAAAAGACAGCGGCTCGGTCCTCATTTTCCTACAGAGCACCACAATTATGGAATAACCTCCCAGACACCATCAAATCTTCCCCCAGTCTTAAGTCACTCAAGAGCTCCTTACTAATATACCTTAATACAGAATGCACCTGTAAACATGTAACCTAGTGACTATATTTCCTACATATTTATTTTCTGTTAATCTGTATATTTGTGTTGTTTTTATAATATCTTGCATTGTATTACTTTGTATTTCTGTAACTGTAACACTTCAATGTTCTTGAACCCAGGACATACTTGAAAACGGGAGAAATCTCAATGTATCCTTCCTGGTAAAATCCTTTATAAATAAATAAATAAATAAATGTCACTAACATTTCGGTGCTGCTCAGTGTTGTCTGAATTGATGTAGTGTATGCAGCTGCCCCGCAAACACACCTCCATAAACTTACTACATTGTATAACTCATTCTGCCGCTTTGTGCTACAATGTAACTACATGACCCACCATTGTGACATGTTAAAAGAGCTAAACTGGCCGTCGCTGGAATCTAGGCGCACTCTGCACCTTTCCAACCTGGTGTTTAAGAGCTCTTCTGGGAAGCTACCACCCTACCTGAATAGACTGCTTCCCCCAGCAGTTCCCTCATCCTATAACCTCCGATCCAGGACCTGCACCTTACTTGCAATACCACAATACAAAATGAAAGTGGCTCGATCCTCATTTTCCTACCGAGCACCACAATTATAGAATAACCTCCCAGACGCCATCAAATCTTCCCCCAGTCTAAAATCACTTAAGAGCTCTCTATTAACATACCTCAATACAGAATGCACCGGTAAATAAATTTATTCTCTGTTAATCTGTATATTTGTGCAATTTTTTTTCTTTTTATATTCTGCATTTTATTACTTTGTATTTCTGTAACACTGTAACAATTTAATGTTTCTGAACCCAGGACATACTTGAAAGCGAGAGAAATCTCAATGTATCCTTCCTGGTAAAATCCTTTATAAATAAATAAATTAATTAACCATTAATTCTCTATGGGGATTTGTCTGCCGTCAATAAGGACCGTATTCAGCTGGCAATTCACCAATATTTGCCAAACTGCCTGTTTTTTGAATATTTGAATAGCCGAATGGCCACAAAATTGCACCATACAGAGAAAATCACCGTTTGGTGCAATTTCGGAGCCAATTCGGCTCTCTTTGACTTGTATCTGGGAATAATTATTTGATATTCTATGTAAGTAACCAAATTAGATATCGTTTTTAAAGTCAGAAAATGTTCCATTACATTGTTTCCCAACCCTCACCCTCAAGTACCCCTAACAAGTCAGATTTTAAGGATTACCATCAGGAATTGAAGGTATAATACTGCAATTACTGAACAGCAAATGATAAAACCTGTATTGTTCTTCAGATATCTGGACAACCTGGTCTATTAGGGGTATGTGGGAAGAGGTTTGGCAAACACTGTTCTGTTACTATCAGGGTTATTCATAGAGAGGTTAAAACCAGGAGAACGACTGGAGAAGTGAAAATTCTAGGTCAAAATAGCCAAACAAGAAAAATTCTCCTATTTATCTCACTTTCCAAATTGGCTATTTTGTCTAGATTTTTCTCTTCTCCTGCCATTCCCCTGGTTTTCACCTCTCTCTGAATAACTACCTATGTTTATTTATACATAGAAAACAGAAAGTAGGCCTTGATGGACAATAAAGACATTTGGACCAATATTGGCTGCCATAGCTAAATGCAAAAAACGTACTCTAGATCAGTATTTCCCAATTCGGTCCTCGGTGACCCCTAACAGGCCCGGTTTGCCAGATATCTGAAGCAAAGCACATGGTTTTGTCGGGTATATTAGAATAGTAAAAATTAAAATGGATGCCTGTAGCCATCTTGTTTAATGTAAAGTCTTTCTTTTTCAATTTTCCCTAGTTTTAGAAATGGACAGAGATTTTTTTTTAATAGTTCATGGCTAGGTGAAACCTTAAGAGGTTTTTTAAATGCCAGACATGAGGGAACCTTAAAATGTCTTTATTTGATATAATGCCGAGCTAAGTGCCAGAGAAAGGAATTCAGTTGATAAAGAGACTCAGTAAAAACTTTGAGAGGAGTGGAGATTATTAATTTAATTTTGACAGGAGAGACCCAAAGTCTACGACTGAATATAGGGTCTTTGTTAAGACTGATTGACCTTTGATCTGAGATAAGGTATATTAAAATTAAAATGTGGAATTAATTGGAAGTGCAACACTGCCCTCTTGAGGTATAGTAAATATTATATTTAATATAGAGAATAATATTTAAATGAAAAGAGGTAGATTGTCAGTGACGACAAATTGACTATAATTGGAGCTGTACTGTTCATTGCATTTCATTCAGACTTACACGACAATGCATTCAGATCATCCCAGGACACAACGCACTTGAGACATCCCAAGACACGATAATGCATTCAAGATAAAACATATCACTTACTTAGGACCACATCTCTAACTCATATGCATTGAATATCTACATTGATAATTTTCACATATTCCAAAACAATATTACATAAAGAATATTCAAAGGCTGTAACTCATTGAATCCAGATTGGAGGTAATGTATGAGAAAGCTATTTAAGGAATTAATGTAATTATATATATCTGAAGTATTTCTTGCAACAGATAGACTGAGATATCTCAGATTACTGTTAAATCCAGAGTCTTCAAAATATTTCTGTATCTGCAGATAGAGATATGAAGAAGAATCGGATATAAGGATTTATCCTAAAGTAATTGTTGCCAAGTGAAATACAATATATATAGCCCTTTTCATTTTTTAAAAATGAAGTGTATGAAATGTACTCATTTAAGCCATGGGGGGCTACAGTTCGTAAAGTGCTAATCCAGTAAGTTTCTCTTTGCAGAAGGAGTTGAGAACGGTTACCTCCCCTAATTAATGGAGGGACATGATCGATAGCTATGAATTTTAAAGAGGGCAAGCGGTGTCCCATCTGGAGAAAATGCTTGGCAACAGGTTTGTCTGTACGCTGGTCACGATATGCCGTGTTGATTGCAGAGCGGTGTCCTCTAATCCTATCTCGTAGGGTGAGATCTGTTTTCCCTACGTATCCTAATCCAAATGGACATGTGATTAAGTATACGACATGATCTGTTGTACACGAAATGCGGTGTCGAATCTGGAACCGCTGGCCTGTGGTGGGGCATCCCGTACATTTAAAACATCCCAATCGTTGGAAAGCCCGTGCTGGATCGTATGCAGCTTTAAGGTCTGTTTTGACCAAGATGTCCTTGAGATTTTGAGTTCTCTTATAACTAAGTAGCGGTGGCTGGTAAAATTGTTGGGGCAAGTGATTGTCATATTGAAAGATGTGCCAATGCTGGCGAATCTTGTGGGCAAAGGAATTGCTATATTGATGGTAAGTAAGCGGAACCATAATTCGAGGCAAATTGTTCTCTGGGCGAATTTTAGGTGATAGAAACCTAATTTGGGCTTGTTGCAGGGCTTTGTCCAAAATATGACGAGAATATCCTCTTTGAAGGAATTTAGCGGTCATTTCCTCAATTTGCTGAATCCTTACGGTCGGTTGACTATTGTAACGAAGGACTCGTAGATATTGAGATATGGGTAGCGAGTTCTTTAGATGGGGAGGGTGATGGCTGCCTGCTCTCAATATTGTGTTCCTATCCGTCGGTTTTTGATACAATGAGGAATCCAGATGCTGTCCATTTCGGGAGATTGTGACGTCCAGAAAATTAATCTCCATGGTGCTGGTTGTGGCCACCAGTTTAATGGGTGTGGGTAAGGCATTAATGTGCTCAACCATAGCTTGGAACGATTGTTGGTTACCTCGCCAAACAATAAAAATATCATCCACAAAGCGTCTGTATGTAATGATGGATGAACCACATAGCGAAAGTATGGTTTGTTGTTCAAATAGAGACATATAAAAATTGGCAAAAACTGAAGCCAACTGTAGGTAGAACTGTTTCTCAAATCGAAAGTAAGTAAGGCGCAGTAGTTCGACCATAAATTCGATAGGTGGTCCCGAATAGACATTAGATTGTGTAAGAATGGTTCTAAACGCGGCAATACCTTCCTCATGGGGGATTACCGTGAAGAGGCTGGTGACATCAAGGGTGGCGAGAGTGATCTCCCTATCCCGAATATGGATATCCCGTATGACAGACAAAAAATGAGGAGTATCCTTCAATATTGTGGGAATGCTAAGCATAGTATCCTTGCATAAATTATCAATGTACTTGCCCAAGGGCTCCAGTAATCCTCCCCGGGCTGAGACTATCAGGCATCCGGGTGGTTGTTGGCAGTTCTTATGTATCTTGGGGATTGTGTACATGATAGGGGTCCGTGGGTGTTTGACCTGCAGGTAACGAGATGTGGTGTCCTGGATGTAATTAGCTTGTAAGGCTAGATCAATTATTACTGAGATTTTCTTTGCAAAGATCTGCGTAGGATCATGCGCTAACTTGCGGTATGTATGCTGATCCGCTAATTGAAGCAATATTTCTTGTCGGTAATATGCATAATCAAGGACAACAACCCCCCACCCTTATCTGCTGACCGTATTACTATGGTGGAATCATTAGCAAGGTCTTGAAGAGCTTTCCGCTGGTTGAAGGTCAAATTGTTGACTGGTTTGACCGCAAGTTCTGATCCAGTATGCAAAGAGGGTTTAGAGATCATTTTATTGAAGGCTTGGACAAAGTGATTGGTAGCTTTAATGTCGTGGGTGTTTTTTAGTTTAAGCATGGATTTATCCAGCTGGTTGGTTCCCCGCAAATTTTCTTGGGTGGCTAATGTTCTATGAACACGAAAACATTCGACTTCTTGCTGGAAAGATGATAAAAATCTAGTGGGGACAAAAGAGAGGCCCTTCGACAAGACACTAAGATGGTGTTCCATTAGCTGTTTATGGGATAAGTTGAAGACCGGCATTATTTCTTGAATAGGGGTGGTTTGCCCATGTAATTGGGATATTTTGCCCTTTTGGCCTCGTCTCGTTGATCTTCGGCGTTGACTGCTTGTGTCAACGCTCGTGTGCAGATTCTGGAAACTGTTGATACCTAGGATACGGGGTCTATTTGATCTAAAAAAGGCTGGGCACTAGAAGAGCGACTGGAGCATGAGAAGGAGTATCGGTTTCAGAGGCTGTTTCTCCTGAGGTACAATCGATAGTACCAACATTAGGTTTAACCCTTTCGCTGCTGAGGCTTTTCACACCTCTGTGCTGAGGACATTTTTACCGGTTTTGCTCATCATGTTTAAACGTGTTTTGAAGGCTTATTTTAGTATATGACCCAGACATATTATATATCGTTCTTTCCGTCAGACTCGGTAGATTCATAATATGTCATTATTATATGTATACGTCATGACCTGTCTGTATATTATAACAAAAAATGCAATAAAATATGTATTTTCAATAATTTACAATGTGTAAAGTGTTTTTTTTTCACATTTTAACATGCGAGCAATTGCGGTTATATTTTGTATGGGGTGCGCTTGTTAAAAAAATTAGAGATGGGGTCTCGTTACATTTTTTTGGGGGAAAATTACATGATTTTTAACAAACGCACCGCATACAAAAATCGTTAGTGCAGCATCATTGTTCACATTATAATTGAAATGGGAACAATATTGCTGCATTAACGAACCAAAAAAAAGAAAATAAAAATGTTTTTTTTTTTTTATAATTTTTTTTTAAATATATTTTAATTTTTATTTTAAATTTTTTTTTAAAAAAACCTTTTTTCACAGTAGTGTTTGGTATCGTTGGAACGGCCATGCTCTGGCCGATCCAACCATACCAAACTTTAACCCCTAGCTGCCACGGATCGGGAGATAGGGAGTTCATTGGAACTCCCTATCTCCACCATTGGTGGCAGTTAGGGGTTAACTCCAGGACTGACGTCATCGTGCTATGCACGATGACGCCAGTCCTCAGGGGGAGTTCCCGGAGGCTTGGCCGACATCCAAGATGTCGGCTACCTCCGGGAAAGGATCACGAACCGGCGCTTTTCAGCGCCGATTCGTGATTCGGCTCCCCAGGGGTTAATGCCAGGTACCATTTGGAAGGGCAGGCTGTGCCCTTCCAAACAGTGCCTGGGTTAACCCCCGCAACGCCGCCGATCGGGAGGGAGAGAGGTCCGAAGGACCTCCCCCCCTCCCTTTCAGGCGCCTCCTCCGCACATGCGGGGGGAGCGCCTGAATTAGGTGTCATCGCGCTGCCGCGATGACACCTAATTTCACCGGCGGCGGTTCCGGATGCTGGGCTGACATCGAGGATGTCAGCCCGCACCGGGGGGGCCAGCGATTGGCCGGAACCCGGCCGAACGCTGACCCCAAAGGGAGGACGCGCTCAGCGCGTCCTCCGCACAGCAGGAGCCATGTGGAGGACGCGCTGAGCGCGTCCTCCGCATGGAAGTGGTTAATTACTCTGGGCTTAGGGTGCCGTCATTGGAAACGTGGGCGAGACCCAGTGAGCCATGGATATACTTGGTGTGCCGTATAATCATAGGTCACCCGCTCCATCTTTTGTCGTTTAAAACGAATCAACTCGGCTTTGTATTTAGAGACTTCTTCCTCTATTTTAGTTATAAACATAGCAAACGCTGCCGAAGATAGTACCATCTCATGGGTGGATTCAGATTTTAGGGATGTGCGTTTCGGGTTTCGGAATTTCGGAATTTTCACGAAATTTCCCGATTCGTGTTTTCGGATGCGGCCGATTTTCCGAAAATTTTTAGATCCGAAAATGGCAGATCCGAAACGTTTTCCGAGCCGAAACGAAATATTTTCGGAATTTTCGAATGTACTTGAAATGTGTCAAATCGAAATTTATTGCTTTGAACCGAGGAGAACAGACGTTCCGAAAAAATGAAAATTTTCGAAAAAAAAAAACGAAAAGTCGATACAAAAACGAGCTAAGTGACACGAAAATACGAAAAATGGTTGATATTCCGAAACCATTTACAATTCCGAAAAACGAAAATTTCCGAAAATACGAAAAGTTGATACAAAAAACGAGCTAAGTGACACGAAAATACGAAAAATGGTCGAAATTCCGAAAAAAATGTACACGAAAAACGAGTCGAGCCGAACCGAATCGAAACAGAAATCGGTCGAAACGAGCCGAATCGAAAAGTTTAAAAATCCGAAAAATCGAATCGAATCGAACCGAAAAAAAAATCGGTGCACAAGCCTATCAGATTTAGAAATATTGGAGCGGACCTCTTGGAGTTCTATACCGACCTCTTCAATGACAACCACAATCCAATCGAGCGAGCATCTGTTTGGCGATGGCGAGCCACTTCTTACAGAGCTCCGGTTTATTGCGGCCAATAGTGGGAGAATTCTTGATCCTAAAACCCTGTGGGATCCGCTTTGCCCGGTAATAATCAGATAAAAAGACACCATGCAAGTCCAGATATACTTCTCTTTTCTTGAGTTTGAGGAGATCATAATAAAGGTCTTTATGTGCCGGTTGATGTCCTAATTGATCCGATGTATATATATATAGTGAAAAATGACAGCACTCAGAGGCTTACGTTTTCTTTGCTGTTACTTTATTGGGTATTCCATAGGTAACGTTCCAGTTCCACCCTGGAACTTTCATCAGACCAATGTATTCTTGGTCTGATGAAACTTCCAGGGTGGAACTGAAACGTTACCTATGGAATACCCAATAAAGTGACAGCAAAGAAAACATAAGCCTCTGAGTGCCGTAATTCTTCAACATTTTTATATGCTTTGAAGCCATTGCGACGGAGCACCAGGCGAAAAAATAGAACTTTTTTTCCGAAGAGCGTGAGTGCATGATCTACAATACTAATATATATATATATATATATATATATATATCAACACCGCACACCTAATTAGATCTGACCCTACCGCAAACTAACCAGCGGTAGGCAGTTATAGCTTAACTCAGAGCTCGTTGCTCAGCCTGACTTACCAGGAGCAGAGCATGTCTCTCCCAGAGACCACCTTACTCGGCGGCTTATCCAACACACTTCTTCTTTGCTGGCCAGTGATACTGCTAAACTGTGACACAACGAACAAAGGAAACCACCATCAACAGGGCGGGCGGCGGGAAAGTGCAGCCTCTTCTAATCACAGGCACATGGAACAGGTAATTACACACCTGTGTGTATATATAGGACCCCACCTCATTAACATAATTTTTCCTGACCAATGACCCTGCATATACCTCGATTGACCTTCCCAGGTCAGCAGTCATGCCCTCCTTCCAGGATGTTCCAGGGGGTTGCTTTCTGTACAGGTTTTCCAACTACATTTCACAAACATAACTATACTTTCAATTCTTTTGCAAACGTTTTGCTCGCCATTAGTATATACTGTATGTGTGTGATTGCTTGCATTATTTGGTGCATACTACAGATTCATGTTCCATTAGATTGCTATTTAATACAATAAAGATTATTAGCCTCTAGTCTCTGACATTTACAGAGGTTAGTCTCCAGAGTTCTCTCACTGGCCAAAATTTTAAAATGTCAACTTCTTAAACTAGCCGTCATTGATGTGTTCCGTGTATTATCTCATGCAATAATGGCTAGAAGACATTTAATAATGGAGGCTCCCAGAAGCTACCTCACAAATATTTTGGGCAGTAAACAAAGTGAGGTTTTTCAACTCCGGTCATTTCTCAGGCCAGAGGATGAAAAGCTTTTTCGCAAGTCCAGTCAATTTATATGAGAAATTTCTTGAGCAAAAAATGATGCCTATTTTTTTCATTATTTTTTTCTTACTTCAAATGAAAAAGTGGTTTAAAATCACAAAGGAAAAAAATGCTTTGACAATATGAACTCTTTTTCACGTGTAATTGAATTAATTTTAAATAAAAAAGCATATATATCAATAAAATCCCGTATTGATTGCTTGTTTTAATGATCATGTCAGTCTGGAAAATGCTTAGATATCAAACAATCAGCTAAATTTAAATTAAGCCAGATTATTTTTTTTTTTTAACCAGACCTTTTTTGGAGACTAGTATTATGACTGACAAACGCCAAATTTAATTTCCATGTTCTTCAGGTTTGGTGCACATTTGCTCCATGCACATATTTCTCAGGCCTAACACATCACTGTATTTACTTGCCTCTTGCAACCCTCTGCAGCACTGCTGTGTTGCCATGGCAACACACCCTGTACCACCTATGGTTTGGAGGGAATGCAGTGGGTTAAAACTGTTCCATATACTGCATTCTGAACGCTGCATAACACAGGCGTCCTCAGTAACTGAGACTTCATTGAAAAACGTATGAAAGGTTAATATCAAGGATGGTTTGACTTTGCAGAAACAGTCCCACATCATAGAAACAGATAACATCTGCAAAGAGGCGGCTGGTATTGCAGCGATATGTCAATTAATGAATAAAAATATATTTTATTCATGGTGTTTCTCAAGACGCTTCGTAGTCTGGTGTTCTTGAAAAAAATGTTCATACAATATAGTACTGGTTTATCATGCTAAGTGACTTATTTTATGGATAAATCATTTTATGTGTGTAACGATGATCTGTGTGACTTTTTATTGTGTCTTGAAAAGAACAAATAACGACTTCCAGTCTTCTAACCAGCCAGTATCCTATGACCTCACATTGTCTCCGCAGCGCTCTTGTCCTCCGGTCAATCTTGATATAGGTCCAGAAGTAAAATAATATGTGAATATTGCACACCTGCCAAATCACATGATTTATCTTAAAGGGTTATTCAATAAGAGCCGAACTTTATGGTGCAGTTCTGTGGCAGTTTGGTTATTCAGAGAGCTGTCACTTCACCAAATATTGGAGAATTGCCAGCCAAGTAATGGTTACTCTATTCGGAGAAAACCGAACTACACTGAAAATTTGCCGGAATGCCCAGATTTTCGGTGTTTCAGTTCGTCAAGTTTAAACAGGCGAATGCCATATGCCATATGGATTCAATGTAAAAGAATAGTACCGTTTTTATAATTTTTTTATTCAGCCGTTTATTCTTTTCAGTTTCAGCCAAAAAGCCTTTTTATTTATTTATGTTTTAGATTTTTTTTGTTTAGGTATTTTTCTGGATTTTTTTTAGGAGAAATTTATGATTTCCATTTTTTTTATTTTAGATTTTTCATTCTGTACCTGACCATTTTATTTTGTTATAGGACCTTTTTTATTATTTTCAAACGCCTTTTACAAAACAGCAGGATTTGTTTTGTTTTGTGATCAGCGGCGTTCAGTGGCTGATCGGGTTTTTTCAGTGGTGTTCAGCGGATCACTGTCTGTCTTCGACAGTATGGTCGGCTGCGGCAATTGGGGGTCTTCGGCCGATCCAATCCAGCGTACTATGGGGACCCTGCAGTGAATACTGAATTCACCGCAGGGTCAGCGTATTTGACTCGCCGAATATCACCAAAGTGCACTGACGAAAGAACACAGAAATTTCTCGAAAATTTCGGTGCTTTTTGAATAACCCCTCTTGTTACTTACAGTTTTCCATCAGTCTTCTCAATTATCTGACAGCCCTAGGGTGTCACCTAGTTTTCAGGAGAATATGGGGAAATGCACCATGAGTAATGGGCCATTATAAACCATTGTCTGGAAACCTATTCATTAACAGGACTATACACAGGACACGAGGTCACCCATTTAGAATGGACGAAAGGAAATTCAGCATAAAGCATAGGAAGGATTATTTTACGGTGAGAACAATAAAGCTGTGCAATTCTCTGCCTGTTGAGGTGGTTGGGTCAGAGACTGTACAGACTTTTAAAAAAAACGACCGGATGACTTCCTGCAGACACAGAATATTAAGGTTTATAATATTTAATATGTGAGTAAAAGCTTCTTGATCCAAGCAGAAATCTGACCAACATCTGGGGTCAAAAAGGAATTTTTTCCCAGTATGTTGCATATTGGCAAGCATTTCAGACAGGGTTTTTTGCCTTTTTTAGATCAACAGCAGTAGGTGATGTGTGAGAGGCTGAACCCGATGGACGCATGTCTTTTTTCAGCCTATGTAACTATGTAGTACCTGTTTCATGGCACTCAAAATGCTGAAATGTTTAAAAACCGTACGTTTGTAAGCCCATCTTTGTGGGTTACTGCTGCGATTATGTATGAGCAGCCCTGACTGGCCTTACCCCCCCTGACCTTAGGCCACCACACAATCCTGACCTTACCCCCCCCCCCCATTGAAAATTTGATGTGTTGGAGTGTCAGGAGATGGTCGGTGCCGCGCCCCTCCCCAGGCCCGCAGGATTCATCGTGAGCCTGGCGGCGTCCTCTGGCGTGACACACGGGTCACGTGCCCTTACCGCTCGTCGTGTGCTGTCCATCCAATCTTGGCCTCAGCGTCAGGGGGGGTCCCCACAGCACTACAAAACCTGTAAGCTTTATAAATACTTGCAACTGTACCTGCCCCTCTGATACGCAGCTCGGGTCTCCTCGGCATCCTGGCGTGCGTGTTGCACGTGTGTGGGGCGGGGCCTCTGCATCCACAGCCAGAGTAGCAGTTGCTCTGAACGCCTGGGTCCCTCCCTCTGTACCATAGGTGGAGAGGGACAGCAGGACAGGGACGCTCACTTGTTTTGTGCTTTCCTAGTTCAAGGACACTAAGTGCTTTCTTTCCTCTACCAATCTGTTGCAGAATCCTGCTTGTTTCTAACGACCACGCTAACTTGCCGCCGGTTCTGACCACGAAACTACCTTACCAATGCTAGCTTGATTTCCCCTTTTGTACCGATGCCTTGGTTCACCCCTCCGCATCCTGGGTTCCACATATTCCATCCCTAACATGGAGAAGACTTTACGCAGCGCTCTGACTCTCCCATCATCAATACAAGATCTTGGCGAGAAATTAATGCAACTCTGCATAGAAATATATGTTATGATTTTGCATAAGCTTATCAGCACGATGCCACGGGAATGTGTGCAAAGCAAAAGGCAGTCCAATGAAATATTAGAGCATGTGGCTTTTTTCTGGCCAGGCAGTGTATGTGATGGTTGTAATTGTGGAATCAAAAGTGATTTTGTTTTCCTACAAGACACAAGCAGAAATTGTTTTTGCTTTCTTTTATAACCACAAATAACATGGATAGGACAGATCAAACTAACTGGACCCAAGTCTCTTTTCAACTTATATTGCCTTGTATCTCTATAATTCTAAGTTTCATGTGATTTGCATTAGAGAGCATCATGTCTCTCTGATCTCATCAGTCAATCATCCAAAATAGATTTCACCTAGGGATTTTTTTAAATCATTAGCCTAGTTAGCCATTTAACCAGACAGCCCTTTCTAACAGCTAACGTAGTGTTCTTTTTATTAGTACAGATATAATTGCTGTGTATGGAGTGCAGCTTTTTGCACGTTGTGTTCAGACAAGCTCTCATCTAACCTTGGGAATCTGGTTTAAAGTACTTTTTAATTATAAGCTGTAGGCCTATAATTAACACTTCAATTCGATTTCCAGGATTCCGACAGTTAACCGTCACGTACAGAAATGTTTTAAATTGAATCAGTTTAAGTTAAAGGAGCACCCCTGCTTACTAAGCTGGTCAATTACCGGCACGGACAGCCAAAAGACTCACACCGCTGTAGTTGGTACATGTCAGGTCCTGGGGATAGCATTGCAGTTTTCGAAGATTTGTTTGATTTAAACTATGGTTATAATTCTTCACATGGAATACTGATGTGTCAGTGATTGTTCCCCAAGGTAATGTAAATTGATGTAGGAAGCTCAAAGTGCAGATTGTATCCAATCAATATGTAAAAGGGAAAGATTTATGTACCTTCAATAACTGTGACCTACTCACACAATATTAACATATGTATCACCTGTACTCCCTGGGGCTTCTCTTAACCCTCTCTTGCCTCTGTGAATAAAGAGGTATTCACCGGTTTGAGCCCAATGGCTTGTACAAATGCAATCCAATCTGATGAAATTTTGCCATCATACCCAAATGACATATAATGACGTGACAGTAGACCCCAACAACTTAAAAAGAAAATGGCATGAGGAAAAGCCAAGCTGGTACATGGTATGAAGCAGGATATTAACCCCATTCACTACAAGGTTGTTTTCAAGTAAACTAATACTAGAACCCAGTGGATTTATGGAAAACAACTTTCCATTGCAGTCAGTGTAAAAATGAACGTACCCTTCCTAAAATAACTTTTAGAGACTTTAAGGTTATTTGCACTGATGACACTCAAATATACTTCTCCTCTCTTGATCTCTCTCCTGCTTTCCTGGATTGTGTCACTGAATGTCTCTCTGCTGCCTCTAAATGGATGTCTTCCCGCTTCCTTAAACTCAATCCTGATAAAACTTCTCATCATTCCTCCCTCCAAGAAGAACCGCCTACCAGCCTAACTCTCTAGGAGTAAATGGAACAGTCATTAGCCTGAAGCCTCAAGCTCGCTGCCTTGGTGTCTCTTTTGATTCTGACCTAACATTTTCTCCCCACATCCAGTGACCAGATCCTGCTTTTATAAACTCAAGAACATTGCTCGTGTCCGCCCCTTTTTGATGCAAGATACCACGAAGGTGCTGGTTCATGCTCCTATTATATCACAGCTTGATTACTGTAATTGACAGTCCTTATTGGTCTCCCGAACACACACATTGCCCCTTTGGCAGCTGCATTCATTACAGATTGCAGGCTTATTTTTCTCACCAGACGCACCTGGCATACCTCCCACCTCTACCGGTCCCTCCATTGGCTTCTTGCACATTTTAGGATACAATTTAAAATACTGATGCGCACGTTCAAATCGTTCAATAACTCGACCCCTCCTTACACGTCTTCGTTACTCCGCAAGCACGTCCCGTCTAGACAAGGCGACCTCCAGCTGTCCTCTGTCTACACCTGCACTGCCAGTTCTCATCTCCAAGACTACTCAAGGGCAGCTATGGTCCTGTGGAATGACTTAGCTCACTCTATCAAACTCTCCCTTGATCTTCAGGACTTCAAGAAATCTGTCAAAACCCACCTTTTCAGGAGTTCCATTATGACCCTGAAAACCTCCAGATATACAGCCTTGTCTTATTTCTGGGGGATGCAAGGGGAGAACACAGGGTGTCCTGCAAGGAAGCGGCATTGACAGATGTGACCCTGTTGGGGTACTGAGATCTGTCATAGTGATAAAAATGCAATCCCAAAACACATGACCACACCCATAACATAAATAAAATATACGTATCTGCTTCATCCACAAGCACTTCCCCCTCAAGTGCTTACCAAATATAAACGAAAACAACAGGAGTAGTATCTGTAACAAAAATTACATAAACAGCGCAGACTGTATTTAAATGGTAGTAATGAGCCCTACATATATATCACTCACAAGATCAATATCAATTTCAGGCACATAATATTTTACTGCTCCACCATGCATTTTGTCTTATTGAAAAGACTTCATCAGGGTTCTCCCTGATGAAGTCTTTTCAATAAGACGAAACACATTAGAATTTGGTTGTCCATATGTATTTTAATCATTATATGTATTAAAACCTTTTAATGTTAGCCCCAGCTTTGAATTAGTTCAAGGCAATTGACCCGTTTTTCGACATGAAATAAGAGGTTCCTGGAAAGCTGCAGTTAGGTCCCCGTCTAGGTCCTGGCCTGGGTGAGAGCCAGATCCAAGGAGGTGTCCCGCAAACGCTGCATCCGGAATTCCATGGTGGAGCGTTAAAATATTATGTGCCTGAAACTTATATTGATCTTGTGAGTGATATTTAAGTGGGGCTCAATACTGCCATTTAAATACAGTCTGCACTTTTGTATATGTAATTTTTGTTACAGATATTACTCCTGTTGTTTTCTTTACAGTCATAAACATGAGTAGACAGTTGCAGATATGTAGACAGCAATAGAAATTAGTACAGTCGAGAATACGTAGACAGTCATAGAAATGAGTAGACAGTCAGGGATACGTAGACAGTCATAGAAATGAGTAGACAGTCAAGGATACTTAGAGAGTCAGGGATACATAGACAGTCATAGAAATGAGTAGACGATAGGGATGCGTAAAAAAAACAAAAAAAGCATCTCTTCAGATTAGTGTACCACTTCACTGATGCAACTCATCCATCTGTTCACCTACTCACACATCAGGAATGAGGCCACTTCTATGACGCCAGCATTCCTGAACCACTGACACTAGTGATCCTGCCAACCTACCCAGGACATAGTTGAAAACGAGAGAAATCTCAATGTATCCTTCCTGGTAAAATACTTTACAGATATATAAATCAACCAATAGAATTCTCCTTGTCTTCCTCCACCCCAATCCCTCTAGATTGTAAACTCCTATGAGCAGGGCCCTCTACAACTCTTGTCTCCATCCTATGTTTGTTAATTTGTGTCTTGTTCCCATTGGTTATTTTAAAGTTCTGCGGAAACTGTTGGTGCTAAATAAATGATAATAATAATAATTCGAGATGCAGAGGGTTCCCACTGATGGCCAAAAAGTGTTATTACATGCACAGTAATACAACTGGGGACCAGTGGTCCCATGGAGAAGAAAAACAAATAGACCCCCAAGCTGTACAGCTTCAGCACCTTGGTTGACGTGTCCAAGGTGCTAGAAATTCGAGGGCACATTCTGGAGCCCATTTGCAAGCGTAGTTTTCCCACAGTGAGCAACATTCCTTTGCATTCCTTTGCTGTAAGCGTATGACCAGATTGACATTACTCTGTGTTGGGCTCCTGCATGAGCTTTTGAGCATCAAGTTTCCTCAATAATGGTAGTTAACTTTGTCACTGCCAGGAAACAGTGGATTTTTGAAAAATCATTTTTAATTCTAAAAAAATATTTGGGAATATTCATAATGTATTTCTGTAATAACCTATGTAGTAGGCAGATGTTGCTACCTACTGGCCAATTAGAGTTACGTCACGTAGAACTGCAGTCTGTAATGTCAGTGGTGGAATGCCTGATATTTTAGGTTATTTCTTTGCTGATTTATGCGCTTTATGCCCCCAGGGCTAAACCATTGGGGGCACCTTCTGGATTCCAAAATCAAACAAAATTAATTTGCATCAAACTTATTTAATTTGCAATCACACAGCACAGCCACAGATCGTGTTAACACGATCTTGGTACGCTTGTCTGCTACCGCTGAACGTATATAAAAAATCACAGTAGTAAAGGGGTTAAAGGGTCAAAGAAAAGCAAGGGTGCTAAATAAACGGATGAAAAGAAACATGGCAATAACATTAAATGGAAAACAGGGCTAAAAATGTATTTATAATAATTATTTAAGTACAGCCAAGTACATATGAAAAAAAAAAAGAGCACTGCTGTAATGAATGCAGAATCGGAGAGAAGAAATATATTACTATTTGGAATTCAGACTATAAATGTTATACATGTATTTCATTTCATTTATATAAAAATAAATATTTCTATATTTAATGAAACATATGACCGATGAAACTCATGAAAGAGATGAAATTAAACTGACATTGCAATCGAGATGGACTTTCCGGGAAAGTCCTTTTCCTATTTCAAACTGGTTTTCAAATGCATCATGAAAAATAAACTTGTCAATATCCTTGTACCAAATATGCTGTATATTGATATAAAAAATATATTTATTTTTGTAAAGTGTAATGTAGGAGGAATATATTTTGTTTAGGCTGTAAACAACATATTTAAATCCGAGGCACGAACCAGTTCTAAAGTATGACATGATTGACATATAGAAAGCCTGATAAATTTATTTCCATCCTTATAAAAAATCAGTATAAACTAATTTGCATGAACAAGACGTAGAAATATCACTAAATCACTCATCCTGCTGGTAAAGCTGGCATCTGGAAAAGCTTTGTGCATTACTTTTGCATTTGTATGAGGTGAGAAGTTTTTGCTGTGAAAATTGAATGCGGTGAAGATGCCATACCTTCCCTACGAACAGAACAGAAAATGAAACGAATGAAACGTTTTATACAGGATATAAAAATAACAAAGTAAAGGTAAAAATTATGTTTTAATTAAAATCTCAAAAATTAAACAAAGTGTCGTAGTACTAAATAAAACTGCCAAATGTTTTTCACCAAAGGTTTGTTTCCCTGTTGGAAAAAGTCAACATTGTATGTGTAAAAGGAGGCCACCTTAATGTCACACAGAGATCAGATTTTTTTTTGATATTAAATACATAAGAAAACTTCCTCTCAAAAGTCTATTGTGAGCAGTGATGTCTCTCAGGCTAGGGTCAGACGAGCGCATTCTGTGCGTCCGTGCACAACGTATGTACTCTCTGACTGACGACAAGGTAGTGGCCACACAGTCCGTTTTTGTGATTGATGTTTTTTTTGACTGATGTAGAAGGGAAAATAAATTAATATGAAAAACATTTTGTCCGTCAAAATGCTGGACGTCAAAAATGCTGTCCATCTGACTACATTCCATCACTCACACACAAAGCTATGCGGACGTTGCGGACGCAGCGCACTCTGTGTGTCCATTCTAGCGGATTTACGTTCTTGCCTAACTTGCGTCCGTTTACCACGTCCGTTGTGTGTCCGCATTTTTGTGCGGACGTACTTCATGTGTGGTCTCTATTGATTATAATTGTATGCTACACAGATGTTAAAATGTGCGGCAACACGTACGTGAACACTGCGCTTGTCTGACCCGAGCTATAGTCTGTTCAAAACTAGCTCAGTTACAGCTTCCAAATACAGCTCCTGCTAAAATTGCAATTTGTGGTGAATGAGCACCAGAAACTACTTTTTCTCGGCAATCTTCCATTTACAGCAAGGGGAGGCAGCAGATCACACCTTGCTGTTCTTTAAGGGAAAGAGAGGTATTTTATTACGGGTCAAGTGATTTTGTAACTGCAAGATCATGCCAGCTCTTGGAATCCTGCAACTTATTCACAGCTGCAAGCATGAATAACAAGTGAATGGGCATCACGAGCTAGCCACTGCCTCCTACCACATTTGTGTAGCGATGTGTTTAAAAAGACTGTTCTGCTGCATTTACTTGCAATGGCCACCAGAGGGAGACAGAGACCATGGAAAGTTATGCTGGACAAACACAAGGCACTAAACTACCTTTTCCATGATGCTTTGCGTAAGGACAGGAAGTGGGTGTGTAGGAAAGGAAAGGCATCACCAGCCTCGTGGAAAGCATGCTCAGAGTGAGCTGGGAGCTGAAAGGAGAAGGAAGCAGGCCGAGCTGTGGAGGATCGTGACCAGGCCAGAGCGCAGGGGCTACCTCGCTGGTGCTGGGGGATCGGGACAGTGACCCGGCAGAGACCTGTCTATACCCACGCTGCGATCAAGGCAAGCAGAGGACCCGAGTGAGGAGTACCGCAAGTCCATTGGATGGGAGAGCAGGCGGTAGCTGGACAAGTCCGGGTGGGAGCAAGGAAAGCCAGACAACGGATCCAGTAGCCAGTATCACAGCCAGGCATTAAGCGGAGAGATGTCCTGGGTCAGCGGAGCCTTGGTGATCGAGCGGATGGGTGAGAGGCCTCCAAGGCCGGTTTATAAAATCAAGAAAGCACGCTGCTGTTTGTTTCCAAAACCCACAGGGCCCCAACTTGACTAGTCGAAGACATCGTTATAAGTAATTCACTGGCCAGTTGAATAGTACCCGGGTACCATATACACACACGTACACACCCTTTACATTCCGGGACTTAACCTGTGCGGGACTCATTTGTTACGAATCGGAACAGGGGTTAAAGATACGTTCCGAATATATTTTTCTCTTTTCCGCTGCGCGTTTATCGTAATACGAAGAGATTGTATTTTTGGGTTTCGCTACGTGTCCCTTTTTCGAATAGTCGTGCAATTGCATTTCTTTTCTGTTCGGTTGCGAATATTTTATTTTTCCGAAATACGAAGCCTCGTGTTCCGTTTCTTTCCCGCTACGCATTTTTACCGCGATACGAAAGTACTGTAATATACCTGTGAATACCGTGTCTCAACATCTGCTTATTATTTTAGTAAACTATTTAAATTATAAAAACTCACAACGGTGTTGGAGTATATTTATTCCCTAGTGCGGGGAGACTGACCCGTGGTTCATTTTCAGCGGCTCCTCCGGGAGTGAGCGCTACACGTGGGGGCTCGTCCGGGATCTCAGTCTCTGGAAAAAACGCATTTAAAGGGTTAAATATGGATCCAGATGAAGCAGCAGAGTGGTGTAAAGCACAGGGTGGCCAGTTAGAGTTGAGTGTAGTAATGGATATTCCTGTAGGCACCTGGGCAGAAGAGCAGATCCGCCTGGCCGTGGCAGCGTTGGCACCTGACCAGCGGGGGTTTCTAGCGGACATTAAAGTGAACCCAGAGACTTCTCACACGTATGCTCTTTTTGAGTGGAGAAAGGGTGTTCCTGTGTGTTTTCAGGACGTGAGTATACAGCTAACCGACGACGTGGAAGTTCGTCTGATCCAGCCAAGTAAGCCACGTGGTGATTCAGCGAACATTCCTGCATCCAGCCCGCTGGCCATGATCGGGCCGGAGTTCATTGCTGCTATTGGAGACCTCGTGGTTAAGTGTCAGAGGGCTCACCCTTCTTACATCAGCTTCGGATATCGGAAGTTGGAAAAATTTTCAGGAAACTTGCCAACTCCGGCGGGAGAAGAAACCTTCGAAGAATGGGTGGAACAAGCGATGCAGGCTCTGGATGAGTGGGACGTCTCTGAAGCGCAGAAGAAGCAAAGAATTACTGAGAGCTTAAAGGGACCTGCGTCAGAGGCTGTCAGGAATCTGAAGCTAAGAGAGACTGTACTGCTCTAGATTACCTGAACATATTACAGGAAGTCTTCGGGCGAACGGAAAAGGCTGCTGAGCTAATGTACCAATATGAGCATACTTACCAGAAAAGGGGTGAGAAGATGACAGAATACATGAGGCGCCTGGATAAGAAACTGTACCAAGTACTGTTGAAGAAAGGAACAGACCCCACTACAGTAGATCAGGTTAGAATGCGTCAGATATTGAAGGGTGCCTTACCTTTAGATCCTGTGATGTTGCAGCTGAGGACTCGAGAAGGTAATAAAGAGTTAAATTACCTAGAACTGATTCGAGTTGTTCGGGAGGAAGAAGCCCTTCTGGAAGAGAAGCTTGGAAAAAGGGGAGAAAAGGTCTATGCGCAACCCATAGAGTATAACGAGTGTTCATCAGATGAGGAAGATCCGGAAGAGACATATGAGCCGGAGATAACTCAAAAGTCGTCAAAGCAGGTGTATGGTGAGATACAAAAGACTCTCGCGAGAGTACAAGAAGCCCAAGTTAAGATGGAACAGACACACACGGACCTATGCCGGACAATCTTGAAAGTAGTAGAAATGCAGACTGAAATACTGAAGTCTCTCTCAGACATACGAACAGCAGCGGTTGCTGTGGTCTCCGACAGAGGATTTTCAAATGAGCCACAGGAAGAAAGTGTGCCCTCATCCTCGTGGGGAAGATGTTTTGCCTGTAGAGAATTCGGTCATTTCAAGGCTCAGTGCCCAGAAAGGAGACAGGGAGGGTCTCTATATGTGCCTGCTAGACCTAGAAGATCCTCTCCCTGGAGGTCTGATCCTATGTCACGGGAGGAAAATGTATGCCCGCAGTCACCACGTATGAGGACAAGGGTTAGAGTACAACAGACTGGGTCTACCTCTCCTGCTGCTACGAAAAAGTTCCCTGACAAGTTGATAGGTCCTTCGCCCATCATCCCGGTTCAAGTGGAAGGAGTCTATACTAAGGCTCTTCTAGATTCGGGTGCTCAAGTAACGCTGATTTACTGAGACTTTTATCAGAAATATCTGAAGCATATACCCCTGAAGAAATTGAAGGATCTCGAAATCTGGGGTATGGGAATGGAGAAGTTTCCCTATGATGGATATATACAGGTGAAGCTAGAATTCAGTTCGGAAATCGCTGGACAACCGAGAGTATGTGACACGTTGGCAATTGTGTGTCCTCGTCCCTCGGGAGCTAATCGAAGTTCTATGATAGTGGGGATGAACGCTGATGTGTTGAGACACCTCTTAACCCCACTGGTCACGGAAGAGAATCCTGCTCCTAAGAAGGCACACTCGATGTCACGACCGGCCTGTCCACGGAGGGTCAAGGAACAAAGAACTACTACAGAAATAAGAAGGCTGATGAGAACGGAAGGGACAGAGAAGGCCCTACGTTCAGGAAAGACTGTACAAGTACCGATTGGAGACAAATTATCTGTGCCTGGTCTGCCTATATCCCGTCCGACTCCTACTATTCGGTCTCATCAGTTCCGTTCCGTTAGAGAGAGTGAAGAAGACAGTGAAGAAGAAGGCTGGTGTCTGAGCTGGGTGTGGGCACCTGAGTCCCAGAGCGTCAAGCCGGTTTCTGACTGGGGTGAGAGTGATTTAGGGTCTGATATCTCTGAAGTTATGACTCGAGCACCTGCAGTACCTGAGACCTGGGAAGTTCCTGAAGTTTTAGAGGAAATATCCATAGATTACAGTTCTATGCCTTCACTGGAGGGCTCATATTCCGAGGAAGTGTTGGCTCCGATGGTTGATGAGAGAATTGAGCCTGTAGAGTCAGCTCTCCTGACTGAAGAGGTTCTTGAAAAATTTGAACCTAAACGTTCAGTACGACCCCCTCAGAGACTCACATTTGATTCACCAGGACATAGCACAGAGGAGGCTGTAACAACTGGGCGGAGGTTTCCAGAAGTGTCAGCTCTAATTGCCAAGGTGTCTAAGGGTTTGGGGGAGATTGAGGAAAATTGCTGCCTGTTGTCAACCCTGAATATGTAGGCTAAAGTTAGAAATGTTAAGTAGAAATGTAATGCAACTGTTGTTATGTTATGTATGACCGACACATGTACCCGTTACACGCCCTTGGGAGGACCCAAGAGTTTAGGGGGGGAGAGTGTAGCGATGTGTTTAAAAAGACTGTTCTGCTGCATTTACTTGCAATGGCCACCAGAGGGAGACAGAGACCATGGAAAGTTATGCTGGACAAACACAAGGCACTAAACTACCTTTTCCATGATGCTTTGCGTAAGGACAGGAAGTGGGTGTGTAGGAAAGGAAAGGCATCACCAGCCTCGTGGAAAGCATGCTCAGAGTGAGCTGGGAGCTGAAAGGAGAAGGAAGCAGGCCGAGCTGTGGAGGATCGTGACCAGGCCAGAGCGCAGGGGCTACCTCGCTGGTGCTGGGGGATCGGGACAGTGACCCGGCAGAGACCTGTCTATACCCACGCTGCGATCAAGGCAAGCAGAGGACCCGAGTGAGGAGTACCGCAAGTCCATTGGATGGGAGAGCAGGCGGTAGCTGGACAAGTCCGGGTGGGAGCAAGGAAAGCCAGACAACGGATCCAGTAGCCAGTATCACAGCCAGGCATTAAGCGGAGAGACGTCCTGGGTCAGCGGAGCCTTGGTGATCGAGCGGATGGGTGAGAGGCCTCCAAGGCCGGTTTATAAAATCAAGAAAGCACGCTGCTGTTTGTTTCCAAAACCCACAGGGCCCCAACTTGACTAGTCGAAGACATCGTTATAAGTAATTCACTGGCCAGTTGAATAGTACCCGGGTACCATATACACACACGTACACACCCTTTACATTCCGGGACTTAACCTGTGCGGGACTCATTTGTTACGAATCGGAACAGGGGTTAAAGATACGTTCCGAATATATTTTTCTCTTTTCCGCTGCGCGTTTATCGTAATACGAAGAGATTGTATTTTTGGGTTTCGCTACGTGTCCCTTTTTCGAATATTCGTGCAATTGCATTTCTTTTCTGTTCGGTTGCGAATATTTTATTTTTCCGAAATACGAAGCCTCGTGTTCCGTTTCTTTCCCGCTACGCGTTTTTACCGCGATACGAAAGTACTGTAATATACCTGTGAATACCGTGTCTCAACATCTGCTTATTATTTTAGTAAACTATTTAAATTATAAAAACTCACAACGGTGTTGGAGTATATTTATTCCCTAGTGCGGGGAGACTGACCCGTGGTTCATTTTCAGCGGCTCCTCCGGGAGTGAGCGCTACATTTGCACAACCACTACAACACAAAACTAACAATTTAGGACTCTATTTCAACCCTGGTGTATACTTAACCAAGCTGTTGTAAATTTAGCAATTTCAAGTACCGTATGAAAATCTCCAAATTTTCCTTACCATCTCAGTTTTCCAGCAGCTATTTCTCAGTAGCACTGTGTTAGCGCCTAGCCCCGGAATGAAGCACAGGGCAGCGTAATACCTGTAGCAGCGCTGCACGCTGCTATGAGTATCGGCTCCTGGAGTCCATAGAACTCCATGAAGCCTGGAAAAAATGCAGAGATAGATGGAAATCTTCCCCGCAGGAAAATGAGAACTTACAACCGGGATTTGGTGACTAAACACCCGTAATAGTAGACACAAAACTCCTCAACCCGAGGAAATAATCCCTGTTTAATTAATAATAAAATCATTAACTTTATTGATATAAACTAAAATAAATTTCACCTCTTTATTGATAGAAATTATCCAATGACTAACAGTGATCTGCCTATAGCAATTGAACTAACTTAATTGCGATACATGACTACCTCAAATACCCAGTTATATCAACAATTTATTAAACATTTAGGGTAATAGACCAATTGGTGTGGAGTATATAGTTCAAGCAGTTTTCCAAGCGTCTGGTTCCAATACTGGTTCCAATATATGCGATGTTAGGTGGGGATATCTAGTACAGTCTGCTCGTGGTACTAACTAATCAACTAGCATGAATAGTCTGTTCTCGGCTCAACTGTAAGAAGCATTAAGCAATCGCAGTCAATCATTCTTAGGGAAAGCAGCAAATACTTTATGTTGGTATTGAGCCTGACTTAATTTAGTGTGTATACAAGAGCTGATAGTAACGGTTGGATCCAGACGCTTGGAAAACTGCTTGAACTATATACTCCACACCAATTGGTCTATTATCCTAAATGTTTAATAAATTGTTGATATAACTGGGTATTTGAGGTAGTCATGTATCGCAATTAAGTTAGTTCAATTGCTATAGGCAGATCACTGTTAGTCATTGGATAATTTCTATCAATAAAGAGGTGAAATTTATTTTAATTTATATCAATAAAGTTAAATTAATGATTTTATTATTAATTAAACAGGGATTATTTCCTCGGGTTGAGGAGTTTTGTAACTCCATGAAGCCCTTTGCGTCCCGGCCATGAGCTCCGCAAAAACTTGCTCACAGGAGATTTCTCTCTATATATAAAACTGTTTGCATCCGTCGCATGCGCAAGTCTACTTGCGCATTGCTCATGCGTGCTGTGGTTACCAGCCGGCGTGCGCGAGGGACAACAAAAATCCATTGGAGAGGCGCTGTAAGGAGCATCGCCGCCGGCATAATAAAAAGCCTAAAACTAGTGCTGGCTCATAATAGTGAGACTTTCAGTAGTAATTACCAAGACTCACCTCCACCATACAGCGCTCAGGTGTTGTCTAATTTAGCTGAATGCTCCATGCTTAAAACCAGGCCACACCTAAAGATCAATGCTTCCCCATTGTCTTGGAAACATCCAAGCTGTAAGGAGCTACCTGCTTTTCCTCCAAGCTACCTGAAGAACCCTATGACCCCATAATCACTACAACACTACTCTTATCTCTGCTCTAGACACTCTTGCTCCTCTTCGACTCTGTAAGGCCCCACGCCGCCAGCTTCAGCCCTGGCACACCCTCCAGGCACGCTACCTGCAAAGATGCTCCCGCACTGCAGAGCGTGCCTGGAGGAAATCCCGCTCTGAAGCTGATTTTGTTCACTTCAAGTTTATTCTTCGGTCATACACCTCTGCCCTCTACTTGGCCAAACAATCCTTCTTCTCATCTCTTATATCTACGCTGTCCTCCAACCCTAAACGGCTCTGGTCCACCTTCAACACCCTCCTCTACCCACCTGCACCTCCCCCCTCAGCTGCCTTCAGCGCTCAAGACCTGGCAGACTCCTTCTTCAGTAAAACTCTATCTATCAGAAGCAACATCCCAACACAAGATAGTTATCTGCCACCTCCACTCCCAGAGGTCCCCTCTTCCACCCTCTGCTGCTTCCTCCCAGCCACTGAGGAGGAAGTAAATTCCTTATTGTCCTCCTCACATCTCACCACGTGCCCGCTCGACCCCATTCCCTCACATCTAATTCCTCCCCTCTCCTCCTCCCTCACCCCTGCTCTCACACACATCTTCAACCTATCTCTCTCCACTGGTTCCTTTCCATCCACCTTCAAACACGCGCTAGTTACCCTTTTACTAAAGAAACCATCCCTCGATCCCAACTCTCCATCCAACTACCACCCTGTATCCCTGCTTCCCTTTACCTCTAAGCTCTTAGAAAAACTAATCTTCAACCACCTCTCCCTCTTCCTGTCCTCCAATTCCCTACTTGACCCCCTGCAATCTGGCTTCCGTCCCCTACACTCAACTGAAACTGCCCTCACCAAAGTCACCAACGACCTCCTAACTGCTAAAAAACACGGCCACTATTCTATTCTCATCCTGCTTGACCTCTCACTGCTTTTGACACTGTTGACCACCCCCTCCTTCTACAGACCCTCAACTCTCTGGGTCTCGGTGACACTGCACTTGCTTGGGTTGACTCCCATTTATCCAACAGGTCCTTCTGTGTGTCCTTTGCTGGTAACTCCTCCTATTCATTGCCTCTATCTGTTGTTGTACCTCAAGGCTCTGTCCTTGGTCCTCTGCTCTTTTCCATCTACACCTCCTCCCTGGGCAAAATCATCAACAGCTTTGGCTTTAATTACCACCTCTACGCTGATGACACTCAGATCTACCTCTCTACCCCTGATCTCTCTCCCCTTGTCCCTTCAAAAGTCAGTGACTGTTTATCTGGCATCTCCTCCTGGATGGCCTCCCACCACCTAAAGATAAACATGTCAAAGACGGAGCTCCTACTTATTCCTCCCTCCAATGCCTCCCCACCTCCTGACTTCTCTATCACGGTGGAGGGTATCACCATCTCCCCATCAAACCAAGTTCGCTGTCTTGGAGTTACACTTGACTCTGCTCTTTCCTTCATCCCCCACATCCTGTCTCTTTCCTCCTCCTGCCGATACCAACTGCATAATATTTCCAGAATTCGGCCATTTCTTACCGCTGTCACCACAAAACAACTCATACACGCCCTGGTAATCTCCCGACTCGACTATTGCAATAATCTCTTATCTGGCCTCCCTCTGTCCCGCCTCTCCCCCCTACAATCCATCCTGAACGCCTCCGCCAGGCTAATTCACCTCACCCGCCGCTTTGTCTCTGCCGCTCCCCTCTCCGAGTCCCTTCACTGGCTCCCCATCCACTGCAGAATTAAGTACAAAATCCTTATCCTTACCTACAAAACCCTCACTAACTCAGCTCCCCACTACCTGTCCTCACTAATCACCAAATAAACCCCAACCCGCTCCCTAAGGTCAAACATTGACCTGCGCCTAGCTTCTCCCCGCATCACCTCTTCCCATGATAGACTGCAGGATTTCTCACGCGCAGCCCCCACTCTCTGGAACGCTCTCCCTCGTACCGTCAGACTTTCCCCTAACTTCTCTTCCTTCAAACGCTCCCTTAAAACGTTCCTATTTAGGGAAGCCTACCACCCAACTCACTGACGCAACCATCAATCACTCTCACCTTACAGTCCTCTCCTCCTGTTTCCAACCCCAACCCTCCTAGATTGTGAGTTCCTACGGGAATAGGGCCCTCATCTCCTCCTGTAATGTTTGTCAAATGTTGTTCAATGTATTGTATTGTAACCCTGTCTATACTGTGCCTATTGTACAGCGCTGCGGAATATGCTGGTGCTTTATAAATAAAGAATAATAATAAAAAATAAATACTCTGCTGGATCCTATCCTTTCAAGAATCTTTGGATCTTCTGATTATTTATACACTTCCTGGATCTCGAGTTTATTTTCATTCGGATTACAAGGATTTACCTATGACCATACTGGAACTCATTATCAGAGTATTATATAAGGACTCAGATATATATTTATATATATTACTTTAAAAGTTATTCTGTTATTGCTCCTATTTCTCCTCCTCTACAATTTCTTATATTCTTTAGTACTCTCTGCTTCAGACGCTTACCCCTTCTAAAGTATCTTTCTGCTATGGCCTAATTATATACAGTCTCCTTTCTAATTCCCCTTTTTGCCTATACCTGCAGCCTGCATATATAATATATATCCCCTTTGCCTTTCCTCTCTGTGTGAATATATATATATGTGTATATATATATATATTCCCCTGTTCAGTATCAGTATCTGCAGCTTTATTGTATTGCTATTCTATCTTCAGTTCCAGTATTCTTGTCTATTCCTTCAGTATAATTTCTACTTGATTATCATTTCTTCAGTATTTCTCCCTCTTTCTCAAGACCCCTCCTATATATTCTATTATTACCTTTGGTTATTTCTTCTGTGCCTTTTGCAATAAATCTGCTTATATACATATATATCTGCCTTGTAAGACTCCTTCATTGCACATTGGCTCAACCTTGCCGCCCCGGAACCTGTATCCTGACAGGCGCGCACACAGCGCCTCTTCAACGGATCAGCTTTTTTTTTTTGTCCCTCGCGGATCACCCCTGCCCCGAGTCTCCCCTGGCGGCTGGTGCAGGGGAGGCTCTGGGCACCGCATACCGGAACCAGGGCGGCAAAGACCTGGGGACTTGATCACGGCTCTGGAACAAGGTATGTATTGGCCTCCCTGCAACTGGGCACCTTGAACCTGTCCCCATGAGCTTACAATCTAAGGGGTCCCATGAGCTTACATTCTAAGTGGTCCCATAATCTTACAATCTATCCCATGAGTTTACAATCTAAGGGGTCCTATGAGTTTACAATATAAGTGGTCCCATGAGTTTACAATCTATCCCATGAGCTTACAATCTAAGGGGTCCCATGAGTTTACAATCTAAGGAGTCCCATGAGTTTACAATCTAAGGGGTCCCATGAGTTTATAATCTAAGGGGTCCTGTCCCCATGAGTTTACAATCTAAGGGGTCCCACGAGTTTACGATCTAGGGGGTCTTGTTCCCGTGAGTTTACAATCTAAGAGGGGTCCTGTTCATGTGAGCTTACAATCTAAAAGGGAAGAGGAACCTGCTCTAATATATGTTTTAAAACAGAGATACTACAGGACAATACACCGCCTGTGGAAGGCTACCACAGCCGAAACGCGGCTCGTTATTTTTATGTCCCTTTTTATGAAATAAATGTATATTTTTTACTTTTAACCCTTTATTGGCCATGTTTTGCTAATTCCAACCTGATACCTCATGAGAACAACACCACTCGATCTGCCAACGAGGAAAAGAGGTCCAGGGCACCTACCTAAGAGTGCCTAAGGCTATACTGGCTGAGCCTGAGTTTGAAAGGCTCCCTAATTGGTAAGTGCACTGTGTAATTACTTCTGTTTGGTTACCCTGCAGTATTACACTATGGGAGCATTGTCTCCTATTTGTTTTTAACTCGTCTAGGATCTGCTACTTGGTAAAGAAGGGAAGTGCCACTCTCTACATGGCCATAGGCGATTGAACCTAGATCTCGGAAACCTTTAGGCTCATTTAAATGTGAGTGGTATATACCTCTACCAGTAATAATCTTTGCCCAATTTGTCATAAGATCTCCTGCACCAAAGATTTCTCCGTGTGCTTCTCCCTTCTCTTTTATGAAATCAAGGACGTGACGAACTTTCCACCGGAATAAGGAGCACCACAAACATTGGGACTCTTGAGTATTTTATCTTCCATTTTCACGGACTGCTATACGCACTATTGCACTAAATTTAAATATTGGACACTTTTTGCACTTTTTGTGCATGTCCATCGTATTGGCAATGGACATTTAATTTGTGCACTTTATTGAATATTATCTACAGGTATCTACGTATCCTCTTATATGCACTATTGCACTAAGCCCTGTTGTTTTTATTCTTTTAAGGCACCGCTGCACTTTACTGTTTTGTTGCACTTATTTCACTATTGTGCCTACTGTTGATGCACTTTATTTCATCATATATACACTATATTGCCAAAAGTATTTGCTCATCTGCCTTGACTCGCATATGGATAGGTGAGCGAATACTTTTGGCAATATAGTGTATATGCATATGCAAATGTTTCAATTGCATTCTAGTGTTTTGCACTACTGATGCGCTGTCAGGGATACCTGCCACACCTCCCTCACCTAATATATAGATGCCTTTGCAATGCGCTGTCAGCTGCGTGCGCACCCATCACAGCTGCTCACTTGGCCCTCCTGTTGCGGATGGGACGACGGACGCGTTACAAACGCATTTATATAGAGAGATACTCTTGGATAGGACATTGAAAAACAAATATGTGGACATGAATTCTGAGCTGGCGACAACAACAATAGACTGCCCTCCGGGCAGACTTAACAACTAGTTTATTTATAAAGTATTTTACCAGGAAGGATACATTGAGATTTCTCTCGTTTTCAAGTATGTCCTGGGTTCAAGAACATTGAATTGTTACAGTTGTTAAAGAAATACAAAGTAATAAAATGTAAGATATTAAAAAACACAAATATACAGATTAACAGAAAATAAATATGCAGGAAATATAGTCACTATGTTACATGTTTACAGGTACATTCTGTATTGAGGTGTATTAATAGAGATCTCTTAAGTGACTTTAGACCGGGGGAAGATTTGATGGCGTCTGGGAGGTTATTCCATAATTGTGGTGCTCTGTAGGAAAATGAGATCGAGCCACTTTCTTTTTGTATTGTGGTATTGAGGACTGTGGGTGAATCGCGGAGGGAGACTAGAGGCCATTTGTTCCTAGTCTCATTGGGCTCCCAGCATGAGGAAGTGGCGTTCGTACTACCATCTCCACTGCGGGATGAGAAGTGATTAAGGGATTTTTAGGGAGGGAAGTGATTTTGCTAATGTACCAGCTTTGAGGAGACGTTATTACCCAGTGTGACAGAAGCCCCTCCACCATTTAATGGATCCAGCCTGCAGCCGCTGTCTCCCTGGATAATGTTTGTCTCACTGTCAAGAAGTGTGTTTATGTATGATATGATTAGAGTGTGACCATTGTTCTTGTGTTTGCTTGTGTTTAACCTCTGTCTGGGAAAAGTGTGTATTGTACTGTAACTCAATTGAATTATTCTCTTGATTGTTTTTTGTGTCTTAAATAACTGGTGAAAGGGAATATAAGGGAAGCCCTAGAATTAATAAAGAGACTTTGATTCTCAGTCCAAGATGCATGTGTCTGGCTGCTGTTTAGGGGGGCTCTGCTCCTCAGGGCCATCTCTCTGTAATGCCAGGGCTAGCAGTCGAGTAGTCTGGAATGTGAAAGCTGGTTCCTGTGTGGTTGCGGGACAGAAAAGGAAAACACTAAATATCAGGCTAGTTCTGATCCTGGAGTTTTGGACAGAACCCAGTGTGTTCCTGTTACACCCAGTGTGAATAGCTTGTGCTCCCATTCATTTGCACGTAAATGCAAATTACAGTAAGATTGGCAAGGAATCGTTACACTTGAGCTGCAAGCCGAGCTTGCGGCAAGAATGAAATAGCGATTCTCGGCGGTAAGATATTGTAAGGAGACCTAGCAAAAGAGTTTATACCTCTGCCTTAGAAATACTGTGTTTTTACAATATGATTCAGTGGCGTAACTAGAAACCTGAGGGCCCCGGTGCAAGAATCCATGAAGGGCCCCCCCAACCCCCACAAAAAAACCCTATATTTTTACCTTTTTTTTTTCCTGCAATATAAAAAAGATAGTATTGCCCCCAGCTGACATGGATATATACTGTATATTGCCCCCAGCTCATATGGATATATATATTGCCCCAGCTCACATGGACATATATATTGCCAACAGGCCACACATGGATATATTGCCCCAGCTCACACATGGATATTTTTGCCCCCAGCTCATGGATATACTGCCCCAAGACATGGATATACTGCCCCAGCACATGAATATACTGCCCCAGCACATGGATATACTGCCCCAGCTCATGGATATACAGCCCCAGCACATGGATATACTGCCCCAGCACATGGATATTCTGCCCCAGCACATGGATATTCTGCCCCAGCTCATTGATATACTGCCCCAGCTCATGGATATACTGCCCCAGCACATGGATATACTGCCCCAGCACATGGATATACTGCCCCAGCTCATTGATATACTGCCCCAGCTCATGGATATACTGCCCCAGCACATGGATATACTGCCCCAGTTCAGGGATATATTCTGCCCCAGCTCATGGATATTTTCTGCCCCCAGCTCATGGATATATTCTGCCCCCAGCTCATGGATATATTCTGCCCCCAGCTCATGGATATATTCTGCCCCAGCTCATGGATATATTCTGCCCCAGCTCATGGATATATTCTGCCCCAGCTCATGGATATATTCTGCCCCCAGCTCATGGATATATTCTGCCCCAGCTCATGGATATATTCTGCCCCCAGCTCATGGATATATTCTGGCCCAGCTCATGGATATATTCTGCCCCAGCTCATAGATATATTCTGCCCCCAGCTCATGGATATATTCTGCCCCAGCTCATGGATATATTCTGCCCCAGCTCATGGATATATTCTGCCCCCAGCTCATGGATATATTCTGCCCCAGCTCATGGATATATTCTGCTCCCAGCTCATGGATATATTCTGCCCCCAGCTCATGGATATATTCTGCCCCAGCTCATGGATATATTCTGCCCCCAGCTCATGGATATATTCTGCCACAGCTCATGGATATATTCTGCCCCCAGCTCATGGATATATTCTGCCCCAGTTCATGGGTATATTCTGCCCCAGCTCTTATGGGTATATAGGGCCCCCCGCTCACCTCAGGCTCCTCTGCTGCCGCCATTGTTCCTCTATGTGGTGAGCGGCCGCTGAAAGCATGCAGCCTGGCCGCTCACTGGAAACCACCTGACCAGCGCAGCCAAGTTCTCGCGAGATCTCGTGCACTGGTCAGCTAGTTCCCATCCCACGTGAGCGGCCAAGCTGCAAGCCAGCGGGCCGCTCGCAGGGAGGGGAACAGCCAGCGGCGCTGCTCCCAGATTCCGGCGCTTTTTGCCTGAATCTGGCGGCGGCGCTGGGCCCCCCTCCAGTGGCGGAATGCCAGGGCCCGGTCGCAACTGTGACCGCTGTGACCCTGGTACTTCCGCCACTGATATGATTGTATCATGGTGTTTGAATTATAAAGTGATAGTGTTCAGAAACATAAGCTGCCGTACCCACCGTACAAGACATTCAGATTCCTAAAACAAGAACAATCAGGCTAGCTCATATTTTGTGTATGAACTCTCCTGGGGGCCTTAAGCTGCACGCAGATATGATGATTATTTTTTGTATGTCTCATTTATGAGACATGATATTGGCAAAGAAACAATCAGCAGGGGACCAAAAGCCAGAAGTCACAGGTAGGGATGAGCCGAACACCCCCCAAGTTCGGTTCAGATCCAAACCCGAACTTTCCAAATGTTCGAATCCAAACCCGAACTCGAACTCAATACAAGTCAATGGGGCTGAAAATTCAGTTTTTAGAGTGCCCTCCAAGAGGGCATATATGCTAGATATTTGCCATAAAAGGTGTATGGGGGTCCGGGTAGTGCCCTGGGGGACAGAAAAAAAGGCCAAAAAGTTTTTTTAAAAAAATGTTTTTAAAGGGACAGTGAGTTTTCCATGAAGTAAGGGTTAAAAATAAAAACGAAAAATTCCTTCAAATATCGTGCCTAGGAGGTCCCCATAACCTGCCCGTGAAGTGGCGGATTTCTAGGATGTATAGAAACACTTAAAAACAAAAAAATTACATTTCAAATGACGGTAAATGCTTTTCCTTTAATCTATCCATAAACAACTGCTTGGGGCAGCAGTCTGTTTGAAAAGAGGAGACATTTTCGGACACGCAGAAAAGTTTAGTGATTTTTTTGGCTAAATTATTGTGAAACTTATGCAAGCTTTGGATGAAAGTAACAATAGGTGCTTTAAGGCTGGGGTCAGACTAGCGCACTTTTAACGTGCGTTTAGGCACACTTAATCACAGCCGCACTAGCAGCAAATGACAGGCAATATACGAAGTATGGAAGCACGAAAGTCCAGTCGCGCAACGCAAGTGGAAAATGAACGCATTTTTTCGAGAACGCTGAACCGCTAGAACTGATGTACAGAGTGCGCTGCGTCCGCATAGCGGCATGTGTGCGTGATTAGGAGACGTCAGACGCTGCTCATGTCCGGCCAACATAACGTCCAGACACCCAAAGCTTCCTGGTTTGGATCCGTAAAAAATCACGCACAAAAATGCGCATCATATGACCATTTAAGCGCTTTCCGTGAAAAAACACCTCAATTCAGACGCACTTTTTGCCGTTCGCTGCGAAAAATGCGTTCGTTTGACCCTAGCCTAAAATTGGGCCTTTAGCGTTGGCAACAGTGCCGTCACACAGTCTCACCCCTCTGAGGATATGAATCTGATACAGGCGTCAGTGGCAGTGCAGCCAAATATTGTGCCTTTGGTGCCAGGCCAGCAAGTGCATTCATACAGTAACCCCTCTGTGGTATTGTGGAAGAGTGCAGGGGTGGACCATGCGGTCAGGGCCGTGCTAGACTATTTTGAGCCCTAGGCAAGACCAGCTACTTGCACCCCCCCAAAAAAAAAACGACACAACATGAAACTGCTAAATTTCTTTTTACTTAAGAATAAAGTTTGAAAAGCACCAACAGTAAAGGTAAAATAAATATAAATAAACTGTATTAAACCATTTTAAATTAACTCTATTAAACAAATTAAAATTAACTGTATTGAACAAATATAAATTAACGAAAAAAAAATAAGAGTTGTCACGTAAGTTTCAATTTCAGACACATCAAAATTTCACTGTGCATGCCTTATCCTTTGCAAATTTTCATCATGCGTATATACAGTATATATATTGACCAGGCCAGCTCACATCATGCGTATATATATTGCCCAGGCCAATCCCCTGGTGGAGATAGGGGGTTCATTTGAACCCCGATATCTCCAGGCATCTAGTGGGTCATGGAGGGTGTCAATCGAAACGCCTGAGCATGGCCTTTCGAATGATACCCAACATGACCAGGTATAAAGTAAAAAAAAGAAAAAAGAAAATAAAAACATGTATTTTTTTTGTGTGTTATTTTTATTAATGCAGCAATATTGTTCAGATTGCAATTATAATGTGAACGATGATGCACTAATGATTTTTTTCTATGGTGTGTGTTTGCTATAAATCACGTAATTTAAAATTTTTGTACAAGCGCACCCCATAGAACACATAACCGCAAACGCTCATGTGCTAAAATGTGAAAAAAAACAACACTTTACACACTGCAGATGATTAAAATTCAATTTTTATTGCATTTTTTTTCATAATATACATCCAGGACAGGACGTATACATATGTAGTGCTGTTTAAAAACTCTGTTCTGTATTGCTCGGATTTAGCCACCAGAGGGAGACAAGCGCAATGTAAAGTATACTACGTTTTCCATCATGCTTTGCGGCGGAGACAGGAAGCGGGTGGAGGAAAGAGGAAAGGACATCCGCAGCCTCGTACGAAGGAGAGCCAGTGTGAGCCGAGCGGTGAACAGAGTAAGACGCACGTGAGACTGTGAGCGATTGTGACCAGGCCGGAGAGCAGGCGCTGCCTTGCCGACGCTGGGGATCGATACAGTGACTTGCCAGAGACCTAGTAATCCACCGCTGAGAGGTTTTGCACAGACACAGAGTTCCGGTTTGGACCCCGAGTAAGGAGAACACGATGATCCACTGGGAGTGCAGGCGGTAGGCCGTAGATCTTGTTGCAGAAATCGGACAAGCAGGAGAAGCGGATCCGGTGGCACAGAGTTCCAGTATAATCTAGCGGAGAGATATCCTTGATCGGGCAGCGGAACAGATTGTCTGGCGGATGGGTGAGAGGCCTTCCAGGCCACAGTCAAAGTTTAACAAAGCACGCTGCAGTATTGTTCAAAATCTACAGGGCCCCAACGTGACTAGTCGAAGATTTGCTAAATCCATTCACTGGCCAGTCGAATATAAATAGTACCCGGGTACCTGAGCTCACACACACACCTTTTTTTGGGACATTACCTTCATGGGACTTACACTCCAGAAACGAAGGAGTTAAACTTTTTTTTTACCGCTGCGCGTTTCTCGCATTATGAAATCCTGTTTTCTATATACCGTGCTTACATTATATATGCTGCTTTATTGAGACCAGTAAAGTATATAATCTATAAAATCCACAACAGTGCTGGTGTATATTTATTCCCTAGTGCGGAGAGACTAAAACGAGGTTAAATTCAGCGGCTCCTCCAGGAGTGAGCACTACACATATAAAAATGATATATTATGAATCTGCGGAGTCTGCCGGAAAGAATGATATCTAACATGTCGGTCATTTAACAAAATGTGGCTTCAAAATCTCGTTTAAACATGATGAGCGAAAGCGGTAAAAATGAGCTGAGCACACAGCGGTGAAATACAGCATATTAGAAGTTTTAGGAGGGAAATTAACACTTCTCAAATCTCAATCAGAAGCAGACACCACCCCACCCCCTCAGTATAGTCTACAATGTATCAAATTGATTAGACCAGACTAAAAACACCTGTTATGCCATTTGAAAAACACAGGTCATTTAGAGTTGAGAATCTTTGCACGTACATATTAGTTTTTAATTCAATATCTAATAAACCCTTGCTTATAATATCCTGCAGTAAAGAGTCTCTTTATTTCTAGATTTTTTAGTATTTTTTTTAAGCATTTTCTATACTTTTTTCAAAATTTCTTTTTTTGCGAACTCGAACCGAACACACCCAAAAAGTTCGAAGTTCGCAAACTTTCGAACAACCAAAGTTCGGTTCGAACTCCGAACTGATCGAACCAAACAGCTTATCCCTAGTCACAGGGTCCAGATAAGGTTCAGACGAAATCACAGATGTATCAACGAAGGAAGGTCAAGGTTCCTATGCACAACTGAGGTTCTTCTTTAAGATTGATTTCCTGTTGTGTATCGACTTCGGGTCAAGGTTCCTGTCACGGAATGACCCAAGAGGCTCGGCAGCAAAGCCCAGGACTCTCAGCCAGGGACAGTTTCAATGGCGTTTGTGTTATTGTGGACTCTTAAGTGCCGTTGCACCATAGGAACACCTTGATTTCTTTATTAGATGTGGTTGTTATTGCGTGATGTAATAAAAGTGTTCCCTGTATGTATAACCGTGTAAAGTATGTAAGACACCCCTTGTTGATTCTGGCCGTCGCCATTGCCCATCCCCTCGTGGGTCTGGAGAGAACAAAGGGATTCCAGGCTCAAAATGGGGGCCGAGCTGGATCCGGTCGAAAGGTGGTCGAAACGAAAAGTGGCCGAATCGTAAAATGGCCGATTCGGAACGTCCGGTAACGAATCGGCACCACCCCGATTCGGGGGCGACCAATCTGAATCGGGACCCATGTCCCCAACTCGAGAAAGGGCCAATGAGACCCATGGGGGGCAGGCAGGGATTCCATTGTCTTGTCTTTGTATGATTGTTGATAAATACATGTGAAGTTTTCAGTAAAGCTCAGTTCAACCTGTACATACAGCTTCGCCTGGTGTCTTCTTTGAGCCTTCCCTGCATGAGATTCCCCGCAGTCTCTTGCACACCCATTGCCCAGGTACCGATCCCACGACCCCTGTGGCTGAGCCGCGCATCGGCACATCGAACGGCCGTAACCACGAACTCCGCATCCCCGAATCGGAGCAGCGGCGCTTCGTCCACGCATCGGGACAACGAACCGCCGGATCCACTGTAACTCTGCACCCCGAATCGGAGCAGCAGCGCTTCGTCCGCGCATCGACCCATCGAAACGCCGCACAGCCGAAACGTTTCCCTCCAGAGCGGCTAACCCAGCAGACGGTCCCCTCTTCCTCAAGGTCAGTGGATCAGCCGCTCGAGACGCCGAGTGCCGTGACGCTCGGTAGTCGGGCTGGTCTCTTGCAGGGGTCCCTCCCTGTAACCCGCCAACCCATTCCCAGGGTCATTCCGGGCCGCTCGAGACGCCGAGTGCCGTGCCACTCGGTAGTCGGGTCAGGCGGCGAGGGCACAAGGAGTGGCAGATAAGAGCACACCCGCAGGCGGACAACACCCATTCCGTCACAGTTCCTATGTGACAATCAGACAATCAATGGATGGACGATTGCTGGCATTGTATCAGATAACTACAGGAATAAGATGTTATCTTTTGTCACGTGTGGACTAGGGCCCATTAATGGCTCTGCCAAGTTTATACAAGCTTTGGTTACCTTTACACCAAGGTTGGAACACATCCCTCAGTCAGACATACAGGGTTATTCAGAGAAAGGTGAAACTCTGTAGAACCTTTGGAGAAGTGAAAATTCTACGTCAAAATAGATGATTTGGAAAGGGAGATAAATGGGAGTATTTTTCTGGTTTGGCTATTTTGACCTAGAATTTTCACTTCTCCAAAAGTTCTCCAGAGTTTCATCTTTCTCTGAATAACCCTGTTAGAAAAACAAAAAGCTGAATTGATTTCATTATTCAGTGAAAGGTTTAAGCACTTTGACTCTATGTTAAGAAATAACTATTATTGCTCTTTTAAAATGTTCTATTACTTAATGACTGCTATTTTACTTGGCTTTGCAGTGTCAGCAGCACAGTATCAGAGCTTTCGCATGAGCCTGTAATTTTCTTCATTTCTTTAATCGCAGTAAGAACTGGATATCCCACAGAACAAATGCTTAATGTAGGCATATTTGGGAAGCATTTTATACTAATAATGCAAAACTCTACATGCTAACTAGGTTCTAAAGCAATTTACTCCCGAGGTAGTCCTATGTTCCACAGCAACTTCTTAGGAAGCATTATTATAATATTAAATTCTGAAGCACATTTTAGAATTTATATATATTATCTCAGCAAAAAAACTTCTATGTGCCAGGAAGATAGTAATTAGTAGCTGTCGCTTGTTTTAAAATAGTTCTGTAGACACTAGGGAAGGTAAAAAGTTTCTCTGCTGTAGATGTTACTTTTTGCCGTGTAGATGTCACATCGCTGAACTATTTGTTTGCTGCAATTTCAATATGACAAGTGTTAATTACTAAGACAAGGCGTCAGGGCACAGAAGATAAAGATGTCCTTAAATAACAGGAAAGTCACAAGTAAAGTAAATGAGTCCTGAAGTTGAAATACTAGCATGTTAACTCGATGGGATCACTTTTTTTTTATTACTGATGCCTTCTTATTGATTCATTTATAAATATTTAAAATAGTATTAGAAGATGCAAAATTATTAAAGAAAAAAATACAAAAAAAGAATACATTCCCTCTAACACATTTTTGAACAGGTCAGGTAGTCATTGATTTGACCACCTGACATACTTGAAAATGAGAGAAATCTCAATGTATCCTTCCTGGTAAAATACTTTGCAAATAAATAAATAAAATTAGTTAAAAAAATTGGAGTTTGGGGTTTGGAGCACATTGCATTGGGATGCTTTTTTTTATTTTTACACCATTTATTTTTCCTGCACAAAGCTATTTCATGCCTCAGAGCAGTGGTCCCCAATCCTGGTCCTCAGGGCCCACAACAGGTCAGGTTTTCCAGATACTGTATGTGAAGCACAGCACAGGTGATATGAATTTCTGCTCATTGATTGCAGGATTCAGTCTGTATTTCCTCAAGGTGATCCTTAAAATATGGCCTGTTAGTGGGCCCTGTGGACTAGGGTTGGGGACCAATGCCTTAGAGCAGGCCTCAAAATTTCCACTCGCTTGCTCGTATTTGGCAAGTGGAAATTACATGAGGGCGAGTGGGAATGTAGAGGCAGGGCAGGATAGAGTGGGGCAAATAGTGGTGAGTAACTCTTAAGGCCTGGCTAGTAGCTTGGGACTTGAAAATTTGAGCCCTGCCTTAGAGGGTTCATGGCGGTACCATTTTGGCCACCAAGTACAGGAGCTCTCAGCCCACCTGTGTGAATTACTGTACCTATAATGGGCAATTTCTCCCGGATACACTGGACGCATTTACCGCTTTGTGAATTTTGTGATATTCTCGTGGCAAGATACCTATGAAATATCGCTGAATGCAATTTTCGGGAAAATCATCACTTTGTGAATCCCACCCAGAATGTGAATGGCATATAGGATCAAAGCTTTCTTTTCTTTAGAGTAAGGTGCTCTGAATAAAATGCCCTGGTTTGTACTGGTGCTACGTTGAGACCTTAATTAAGATTTAATAGCCTATCAATGGCAATTTGTAAACCTGCGTTTACACTTTCCACATTTAATATCAAGTGCGAATGAATGCATTTGAATATATTTTACAGAACACCAACAAATCAGTTTGAAGAATACAATAAAACCTTCTTACTCGCTCAGGAGATAGTGATCTCGATGTAATTATTTCAGAGGGCTTAAGCAGGCGAGGCAGGCAGAAGGAAGGCTACAGCAAGTCAGTAAAATGGATGATTCTATGGAAAAACACATTCACGAAGGAAATAAGATATTCCTTAAGTATATAATTAAAAAACATCAGACATTTTAACAGATGTATATTGCGTTCAATTAAAACCAGCAGGTAGATGTACGTTTTAATTTGCAGCTGCTTTACTAAAGTACTTTTAGTTATTTAAAGCAGCAGACTCCCTTAAAAAATATTTAGTAGGAGGGGGGGCCAGACTGCCAATGTGAGTGGCTGCGGGTCCTGGGTGCCCTGGCAGCAGCATGGCATATAGAGCCAGAAATGCAGTGATACAGACAGGGTTATCCAAAGAGATTCGAAAAGTCACCGCACGTTCGGTGACTTTTCGTTCTCTTCAATTCGGTTCGTGTTGCCGATCCCATTTCGGTGACCCTGCGGTGTATTCAGCAAATACCACAGGGCCATCGTAGTGCAGGGAAAAGCTACCACAAACCTGACGAAAACTAACCGCAAAACCTGCCGAATGCACGCCGAAAACCTGCAAAAACATCTGGATTAACCCGTCGAAGACGCCGGAAAAACCCGAGCAGGAGCCGATCACACGCAGAGAAGCCGCCGGAAAAAGCAGAGAAAAAGCCGACACCGCAGACAGAGGGAGGTGAATAAATTAGCAAAACAGTTTGTATGAATGTGAAAGTGAAAAGCTGTTTGCAAAGAAACTACTGAGCGAAAATGTCTGAAATTTACATATGAGGTCCAGGGAATGATCATAAAAAGGGCTGTTACAGAAAAAATAAGTAAACTTAAAAGGAAAAAAAAAAAATCGGACTTTTAAAAAAAAAAAAAATCTGAAAAATGATTAAAGTATCCTAAAAAATCTATAAATAAAGAGACTCTTTACTGCAGAATTTTATAATAAATGGTTTATTAGAGATTGAATTAAAACGGGAAAATTTTTAACATTGAAGCCTATGGGATTCTCCTGAATAAATTTGCCGCATGAAACCACCGAATGGCAGGGCATTAGGGGAACCTTTCAATGCTGGTTTGTGTTCTCTGAATAGCCGAAGCAGTGCATTTTCATGGGGATTTCACTGCCCTCGAACAGGCACCGAACAGGCACCGTATGTGCAGGCAATTCGCCAGGATTTGGCGAATTGCCTGCTCTCTGGATAGCCGAATGGCCAGGAAAGGTAACCGAACGCTGATTTTCAGCGTTCGGTTACCTTTCTCAAGCAATTCGGATCTCTTTGGATAACCCTGAGAGTGTTTCACGGCCCTGGAGTGGTGGGACTCCCCGGAGGCTCGGCGGAGCATGAAAACCCCAGAAAAGAAGCGGGACACGCAGCACCCGGTGGTGCCGATGTTCCAGCCACAGCAAGCTGTTGGTAGGCCACAAGATGGCAGCTGGGAGGAGACAGAGGAATCTGTTCCTGAGGGAGCAGCAGCAGGCGCCAGCCTAGTCACCAAACAGGACCTGGGGCTACTCCTTAAATAGATGAAGTGCACCTTCTCTGTGGAACTGAGCAAAAAGCACCCAGGAAGTCACCACTGAGATCCAGGCCCTGGGGACTGGGCAGATGAGGTGGCACGTCACTATAACGCGACTGCTGCTCATGCAGAGGCCTTACAGCATTAAGTGGAGCAATTGGAGTCGCTAACCGAGGATCTCTCTAATTATTCCCGGAGGAACAACTTGCGGATCCATGACCTAACTGAAGAGGTACCACCCGGGGCCTTGCAGGACACTTTTTTGTCTATTTCCAGGAGCTGGTCCCCCATCTCACCTCTGACAAGCTCCTTATGGACTGGGTCCACCATTCGGTTCCCAGCCACGAGATGTCCTGGTGCGTACGCACTATTACTCCTGCAGGGAGGAAAACCTAATCGCCTCTCGCAATCCTCCATTTCTTATCAACAAAAGGACTTACAAGTATTCCAAGATTTGTGCCCTTCTACACTCGATCGGCGCTGAAGTTGGAAGCCGCTAGCAGATCATCTCTGATAACCCCAGGCAAATTTGATATTATGTTTCAAAATTATGGTTATACAGGACGGCAAGCCTGAGTCCTTTCTGGAATCATTATGCCTCCCTCCTCTTCAGAATTTTGATCCATCTTCACCTTCAATTTCGTTCCCACAAATGGCGGAGACATGGAGCAGGGTTCCACTCTCAGCGCTGCGAGGCCCCACTCGACTCCGGACATCGATCCTGGGTCTCTGATGTTGGGGTCCTCCACTCCCTCTGGGGTCTGATTGCAGCTCCCGTTCCTTGAGTGTGTAGGTGGCGAGGTTTGGTATGACACCTGCTTGCTGAGTGGGGGTATATCCCCGTCCATATTTTTTCTGTGTGTTACTGCTTATTGTTACTGTTTACAATATTGATTCTTGAATTTCCTTACTCATTTTTAGTAGCCACTAGTCACTCATTTATATTTTGAAAACGCGTTTCTGGGTGCTATGGCCTGATGGGTTGACTCTCCCCCCTCATGCCAGTGTTAAGCAACAAGAGCTTTTCTCCAGGAATATCCACTGGGAACTATGGATTTCTTCACAACTGCCAAGTGGATCGTATCTGCCAATGGTACGTGGATGGCAAATTGCTCCCATTTTCCTCCTTGATGGAAAGGTCCACTCTGTTGCCAAGGGACTTCTTCCGGTTTATGCAATGCCATAATTTTCTTCAGTCACAAGAGATGCACACAGCAGCTATTGGGCCCCTCTCGTTCTTCAAACAGTTGTGCCTTAAGCGCTCCTACCCCAGTGGCTTTATCTCTCTACTTGTTTCTCGATTTCATACAGATCACCAACTGGATCGGCTCCCCTACATGACTGCCTGGGAAAGGGAATTGGGTTCCACTGATGATATCTGTCGGATATCTGGGACACGACTCATAAATCATCTATTAGCGTTGTCTATCAGGAACAAGCTATTAAGATGCTGATGAGGTGGTACGTCGCCCCAGAATTCCTGCATAAGATTAACCCATCCTATCTGGATACCTGGTGCAACTGGGGCTTGAACTCATTCTTATATGTGGTGACATTGTCCGGCGATCACCCTAAGAGTGCTGGAAGCACCTGTGGATTTTGATCCCTTGTCTTTTGTCCTCTATTGACCCTAGCCAGACCTCGCACATCACCTGTCCAAATGGCTGGCCAAACTTGATGCAGCAGTACGAAAGGCCTTGGCAGAGCGCTGGAAGGCTCCCCAACCCGCTACGGGGAAGAGGGTTATGGCGATTCTAGAGGACTTACGTCAAATGGAGGAATTGATTGCTAGAGTTCGTGATACTCAATCGGCATATCTGAAAGTCTGTGCAGATTGGTTGGTGGTGGGGGGTGATTAGGGTGGCGGGCGGGAATGGAAAGTGACTTGATGGAGAGGTTTGTGTGTGCTACTACGGTCGGTGCAAGACTCCTTTCTTCCCCCTCTCTCTTTTTCTCTCTCTCATTCTTCTCTTGTTACTCTCTCCCCTGATCCCCTTGTTCTTATCTTTCCTTTGGTTATTGTACGAATAATTGAAAATGTGATGCAAGATAATGACTGCCTGTCTGATTATTGTGTATTCAGGGTGCCTGCAAGCACACCTGCCACAGTTTGCCATCCTCATTTGTTTGCTTCACAGGTGCTTGCATTCACGCTCTACTGCCTTTGCACTGTGTCTGGATAAATAAAGACTTAAATAACATCAAACTAATATATATTTTTTTAAAGTGCTGCCATTTCCACAAAGAGCTGTTATGGCTGTCCACCCCTTGATGGTGACCCTAGCAAAACATGTAATAATTGTCATAAACCTATTTGCTTGGGGTCTAGTCTTGAAAAAAGTATGGGATATCTCCAAGATTTCTGCTCCCCAATTAGCCATTGACATGATGCACTTCACCCACCCTCCCCCACTCAAATTTGCTATATCAACGATTAAATACAATGATAAGCTGTGTTTTAGGGAATCATTATAATTGCAATAAATCTATTTCTGGTGACTTAATAAGCAAACATATGACTGAACCTAATAAAAGCTTTTAAGTGTGTGGGATCATTGGGTACTCCGTTTTTCCTGGAAAAAAAACAGTGGAGGAACTGCGTTCCCAAGCATTCCTGCTCGACTTGACCCCTATTTGTCAACAACCACTTCTCTATGGTCCTTTCCTCTGATACAGCTGCACAATGATCCCCATTTGCAATTTAATATTATATTCTGGAATAACAATTATTTTGTATTTACAGGTTTCCCGGTGTAATAAAAAAGTTGGACTTTTACGGACTTGTGTATAAAATGTTACAATACATAATTTTGGGGGTTATTCAGAGAGCACCCAGAGGGCTCTGAATAGCCCCCAAATTATGTATTGTAACATTTTATACAAAAGTATAAAATTCTCAGCACTTCCCTGCACTTCGGGGAATCAAATTTCCCCACCATGCGATGAATCCAGCATTCACCACAGGGTCCCCGAAGTGCAAGGAATCAGTCGCCGAATGCCGCCGCCAACCTGCCGCAGACTGGCTGCAAACCCGTCACCCGCCGCCACCGACCTGCCAAATATTCACCACAAAGCCGACGAACATGCACTGCAAAGTAAACCAGCCGGAGAACCGCCAACCGCAGCCGACAAGCCGCAGGACGGGTTAAAAAATTAAAAATACAATTCGATTGAAAGTGTCAAAACTGAGATGTTGTTTGCAAAAAAACTGATGAACAAAAATGCCTGGAATTTACATATTAGGTCCTGTGAATGATAATAAAAAGGTCTGTTACGGGAAAAAGAAAAAACGCTTTTAAAAAAAAATGGAAAAAATTTCACGAAAAAATCCCAAATAACGCCTAAAGGATCCTAAAAAAAAAACAATAAATAAAGAGCCTTTTTACTGCAGATTAAAATAATAAACGGTTTATTAGATATTGGACAAAAACGGGAATATTTTTAACATTGGTGCCTATGGGATTCTCCTGAATTAATCTGCTGAATGAAAACACCGAACAGCAGGGAACTTCAGCAACTTTTCACTGCTGTTAGGTGTTCTCTGAATAGGTTAACCATTACTACTCTATGGGGTATTTCAGTTCACTTCGAACAGGCACCCTACTTGCTGGCAGTTCGCCAAAATTTGGTGAACTGCCTGCTCTCTGGATGGCCGGATGGCCGGATGGCCATGAAATGTCACCGTACGGGGAGATTCACTGTTCAGTGTCTTTTCGGGGCCAGATCAACTCTCTCTGAATAACCTCTTTTATTTATTTAGTTTAACATCAGTTGAACTCATTATGAGTCATAAAAAAAGAAAAGATGACAATATGCTGTCTTGGGTAATAGTATATATGCGCCACTGTATGAACTTCTATTTTTATTGTACTCATTAATAAATAAAAAGTAATAAACAAATACAATATACATCTTTTTCGTTTGACATCTGCAGGCAGCACACAAGGAAAAATTCCATTTTTGTATTCAGATAGCTGCTCAGTTACATGTAAGATGTGAAATTATACAAGTTTATGCTTTCAGAATAGTTATAGATAATGTGTTTCATTTTAACAGAAATACAGAACTTTTACAGAATCACGGGGGAAATGATGAAATGTTAAAAGATAAAAGTCGCAATCTTTAATGTAAGTTTCTTAACAAAGAAACAAAACTTACTTTAACACTGTATAATTAAGTAAAGGCATACACGAAAACTACTAAAATTATTCACTTTATGGGTATATGTAAGGATCTTGAGGGCATTGTGTTTGCAACAGAATATAAAAAAATAAACATGTATGCCTATAGTCTCTTAGATTGTAAGCTCTTGAGCAGGGTCCTCCCTCCTACTGTTCAGTGTGTTTAACCTGTATGTATATTTGTTATTCCCCTCCCATTGTACAACACTATGGCACTTATTAGCATTTTATAAAAACTTGTAACTGTAACTGTAAAACTGTAAATGTAGTCTGCACCGTGTGTAAAATTGGGGACCGATATTATATACACAGTGTTTCAGTCACCCTCTGCTTTCCAGCTGTTGAAAATGAGCAAACTGTCTCATGGGGATCAATACCCAGGATGGGTATCCATGTGCATAAAGGCTTCCTCTTGCCATCAGTATCCCGAAGGAGTACTGATTTTGGCCCAAACCACCCAGTCAATAGCCGGAGCTCTTAGCAGCGTGAAAACCAAAACTGGGAATGACTTTAATCAGGGTTTACAACTGCAAAAACACACTCGGGGGAATGTGCAGAATACAATGGTAAAACACGCCCCAGTGTTTCTATTGTGAATAGCCTCCCAGTAGCTTCCCCCTCCCACATACACACCCTGGTGAAACAAAGCCTGAGGAAGGGGCAGAGAGATCTGGTTTAAGACAGATCCTGCGGGGTTGGATGGAAGCATGGAGAAACAAAAGATCATTTATGTGCAGATTACACATAGGGAGAAAAGCACAGTATATACCATACAACACTGCAATAAATACATACACTATCTGAGGGCCTGAAGATGGGGGGGCCTGGATTCAGGTTAACCTGCTGAGGTCTCGCACTGTAATCCGATCCTGCTCGGATTACAGGCGGTCCAGCGGATGAGGGCGCCAACCGGTGACGTTCAGCCGTTTGCCAAAATGTGCCCCTTCGGCTCACACTGGGATCTTACCGATCCGCCGCCGAACATTGCAAGGTCGGAACTGAGGCAGCTTCTCGGAGTGGACATGTCACTCTTTCCGTGTGGCTCTCAATCTCGGCCATGACTGTGTGAGATGATGTGAGTGTGGCTGAGACAGAGCCCTCCCCTGCAGCACCCAGGAGATCCGAGCAGGCCAAGCGAGTGCCCTATCACTTACAGCGCCAGGAACAGAATGTGACAGTCTCACACCGCCCAGGCCCCAACCTTCGAGGGACGGAGTATGGTAAATACTTAAAAAATAAAAAAATGCTGTGAATCCTGTGTACGCTGATACTCACTGCCTTTACCGTGAGTTTTACTGCTGTGGATCCTGTGTACGCTCAAATTCATTCATTTGCTGTGAGGGTTTTACTGCTGTGGATCCTGTACACTCTCATATGCAACGCACATTACTGTGAGTTTTATTGCTGTGGAATTTTGTAATACGCTTATACACACCGCACATTGCTGTGAGTTTTATTGCTTTGGAGCTCTGTGATACGCTCATACACACTGGACATTACTGTGAGTTTTATTGCTGTGGAGCTCTGTGATATGCTCATACACACCGCACATTATTGTGAGATTTATTGCTGTGGTGCTCTGTGATACGCTCATACACACCGCTCATTACTGTGAGTTTTATTGCTGTGGAGCTCTGTGATATGCTCATACACACCGCACATTATTGTGAGATTTATTGCTGTGGTGCTCTGTGATATGCTCATACACACCGCTCATTACTGTGAGTTTTATTGCTGTGGTGCTCTGTGATACTCTCATACATATAAAAATATTCATTTGGAAACGTTGAGTTAATAAGTAGACATTTGTTGCACTTGTTATATTTTAACTTATTTAAAACTTTATTTTGGAAATGCATAATAATAGGAGCTTTTTGTACTTTGTTTAATTTATTTTTCCATGTTTTCTCTTTTTTTGATGTACTGGTCCTGACGGCGTAGGGAAATTCTATAACACAAATATGTGGGCCGGGCTTAATGTGACGTGGTTTATGGGTGGGCATAGCACAAGGAGGTCCCATGATTTTCTATTGCCCGGGCGCCACATGAATTGTCAGTCCGCCCATGTGTATAATTATGCATGCGTATGTGTGTGTGTGAAAATTCACAGCATGGAAGTACAACAGAAAAATGATTAACAATCTAATTATTCTGCAATTTTATTTAAAATTATGTGCTGTATGCTGCAAAATATATACTACACATTAAATATATATTGTACCTTTTTATGATCACATTTGCATTATTTATAACGAGTAAAAGGATGGCGGATTAGAGTTCATTACAATGCAGGGAAAATGTGCACGCGATATTTCATACCGCCACCCTGACCAGTTCAAAACTAGTGTTCATCAAAGCATGTAGGTTGTTAGCTAGTAAATGTTTCCTTGGTAAATAATTGGCAAAATGGAATTAATGACTTCTTGTCAGGAACCTTTTTCTTGATACATTATTTCATGTAGATTCTTAAAATCAAAGAGAAGGTATAATGGTATGTGATGGCTTGCAAGTAATTCATTTGAGAAAGAAATTATCATAATTAAGGTGCTCTTGCAGGAGGAGGACTGTTACATCCACCGCAAAACTATTAAACCTTCTAAACACGGCAGAAACTGGCCATTATGCAAAGCGGTTAACATCACCACTGGAGGTAACAATTATGTTTTTGGGAAACCGCCAAGTGTTTTCTGTATAATGATGCTCAGAATTCTGATTGGGCTGGGGACGGCTAGAGTGTGAAAAGGTTGAGAAAGTGCCTTAATGAGAAAATGTTTCAATAGGTACCGTGTCAAGCTTTCATTTGCTGTATGTATGTTAACCTAAATCTGCATAATTTCAGAATAAACACTGTGAAAACATTCTGATGGCTGTGACTTCATTGCGATCTGTTTCATAACCCACAAATACCTCAAGGTCTACTCTGTTTGTGGACAGCGTGTGAACCTCTTTCAAGCTGTGGTGAATTCAGACACAACATTCTAAATTTGGAGAATTCTGTAGGTTTCTTACTGAAACCTATTGGGCAGGTTACCCCTTAGCATCCCCGTTTTAGCATCAGATTATGGGGCAAGCACTGAATCAGCAGCCTGCCCCATAATGCAGCACTACCCTCATGGATACTCGCGGCAGCGCTAACCTGTATCCCCTCCTGGAATCCATAGGACTCCATGGAGGTTTGTGCTGCCAGACCGCGAGATCGTGCAGGGCCGCGGAGTGATTCACAAAGGGAGATTGGAGACTATTTGTTCCTAGTCTCACTCCACTCCCAGCAGCCAGAAGCGGCGGATCCATCCACCATTCGTGCAGTGGGGCGGGAGGTGAGTATCTGATTTTTTTGGGAGGGGTTTCAGCTGGTGCTAACTGATTATGCAAAAGCGGAATCAGTTAAGACCAGCTTCGAGCTGTGGTTAACCTTTTAGTTACCACAGCGGTGCTATAATTAGCGTTAGGATTTTTTAATCCTAACGCTATTTACTGTTTACCATCCCCATGTTAAGTATAGGGAGGGCAAAGTATAGTAAACTAGCGCAATCACCAATGTGCTAATGGATTTTTTTAACCTGTTAGTGTTCGGAGTGTAATGTGTGGGGCATGCGTTACAGTCCCTTAACCTAGCGCTAACGCTCACATACTGTAGTAGAGCGCTAATGCTAGCGTTAAGAATGTAAAAGTGCCCATTGTGTATAACAGGTACCTTAGGGGTGCGCAAGGGGTGCGCAAGGGCAGTGTCCGATTTCAATGCACACTACAATTCTGGTTAAAATGGTCCTTTCTTTCACCTATGTAAGCCAATATAACAATTCTTAGATGTGTATGTGCTGTGCATGGATGTATCTAGCCCTCAGCTAAGACTGAATAGTCATGTTAAATTGCAACTTTGGCTGGAGTAGAGGTAGCGTCCCTGCTCTTCAACCATGGAGACTCATGGACAAATCAAATCTCCAATAAGTGTCCTTGAGCAAGATACCTAATTGTACATATTTGCCTACCACAAAATGGGCACTATTCCCTAGTGAACGCTAACTGTAGCGTTAATGTCAGGATAAGTGACTTTAACGCATGCTCCCCATATTACCTACCTAATGCCAACAGGTTAAAAAATCTGTTTGCGCATTGGATATTGCGCTAGCTTGCGCGAGCTTAGTGTATTTTATACTCCCTATGCTTAACATGGGGAGTGCAATTAGTCATTAGCATTATGAGAAGTAAGGTATTACAAAGTCCTAGCGCTGAATACCTTGCCGATGGGTTTACCGTTTTTTTATCGGCACCCAAAAGCTGGTGCTAACTGATTCCACTTCTGCAGAAGCAATTAGCATCAGCTAAACCCACTAATTAATCAGATACTCACCTCTCGTCCTGCGGTGAGGCCGGCCACCTGACACACCGCTTCTGGCCGCTGGGAGCAGAGATACTGGGGACAATAGTCCCCAGTCTCCCTCCTCGATCACTATACAACCCTGCATAATCTCGAGGCCCAACAGTGCAACCCTCCATGGAGTCTTGTTGACTCCAGGAGCTGATACTCGCGGTAGCATGGAAGCACTACCCCAAGTACCAGAGGGTTGCACTGTGTTCCGGGGCATGCTGCAGAATTAGCACCTGCCCCAGAATATGGTGCTAAAATCAGGACGCTACCTGCATGTATTCAGGTATTCTAATGTATCAACCCCTTGTAAAAACTGATCGTGTAAAGCGTTGCGGAATCTGTGGCACTATACAAATAAATTAATATAGTATAATAAAATAATTCAGCCTCAGGTTGGAATAGCTTTTGAAAATTGGGAGGTACCTCTTGGCTGTCATTTTGTGTTTTCTATGTTTATGAACAGTCACGTTAGCCAGATTATGATCTGTAACTGTTCATTGAGCTTAACCCCTTCAGTGCTTATCCAATTTACTCATCTGTTAAGCTACTTTAAATGTTTAAATGCTGCATGAAGTCTTTGAGCTCACACATACTGTTTCTAAGCTGCTTCGCTATCCATCAAAGAGAGCCCAATTTGCTACAGACATTTGCATCAAACGGTGAATTTCCCCATACAGTGCAATTTTCGTAGTAATTCGTCTAATCAGAAAGCTGGCAATTCACCAAATATTGGAGAATTGCCAGCGAAATACGGTGAAGTGCGCCTCAGATCGCCGCAATTCGGTGACCTTCGGTGGCAGTGAAATTCCCCATAGAGAATTAAAGGTTAATCTATTCAGAGAACGACGAACTGCAACGAAATGTTGGTGAAATGCCCAGATTTTCGGTGCTTCAGTTCGACAGGTTTAAACAGGCGAATCTCATAGGTTTCAATGAAACAAAATTCCCTTTTTTATTATTTTTTTATTCAACCATTTATTCCTTTCATTTGCAGCAAAAAGTATATATATTTATAAATTTTTTAGGCATTTTTCTGGATTTTTTAGGCGAAAGTTTTGATTTTGATTTTTTTAAAAGGAAGTTTTTTTAATTCTGTAACAGACCTTTTTATTATTATTCATAGGACTTTATTTATTATTTTCATGCATTTTCATGCATTTTTTTTGTTTTAAACGCCTTTTAAAAATTGCGTGTTTTTTTAACCACTGTTCTTCGACTGATCAACTTTTTTCTGCGGCGTTCGGTGATCTGTTCGTTGGCATTCGGTGGATCATAAACTACGTTTGATGTTTGCGGCTGAATTTGGCTCTCTGTTCGTATCGTCGGCTGCGTTCGTCAGTTTGCGGCTGCTTTCGGCGGGTTTATAAGCGGCGTTCGGTGGATCCATTCGGCGCACTTCGGGGACCCTGCGGTGAATGCCGAATTTGCGGCATTTAGTGAATAGACCTGTACGTATTATCGTTTTTTTATCAGACTGATATTTTTAGTAAATGGACATTTTTCAAAATTTGTCTCGTGTTGAAAGTTTTCCAAATGAATCAGCCGCTGTTTCAAAAATCGTAACATTGAGCTGCTAAGGGGGAAGAATAGTGGAAGCTGATACAGTCGCTCCCTGATATTGGCTCTATTACAATGGAGCCACTCTAATAGTGACTCGAGTCGTAACAGTAGGGAGCCACAAACGTATGCCTGCAGCGGCGCTGATATCATCTCATGGAGTCCATAGAACGGGAAAGCGTGAGGTAGAACACTGCGTACTATTTGTTCCCAATCTTCAGCTGCAACCCGACAGCAGCATACCGCGCCACTCTTGTGCCAGCATTGACGCCACACCACTACCGATATCCAACAGCGGCTCCCTAACACTTCGAATTGAGCTGCTGACATAGCGGCTCACTTGTAATAGAACTGGTAACTGGAAGCTGCTAATCCTTGACGGCTTGCATAAAATGTTAGCCCTCAGGGCCCCTATTACCGACTCCAGAATAAAGGCTGTCATTTATTAACATATTAAAATGTAGCCCTGCTTTACATTTATGCCAAAGTTCACTCAAGAGCTTATGTGAGAAAAGGATGAAAAGGGATTTCATTAAGGCTAGGGTCAGACTAACGCATTTTTCACGTTGTCCGTGAAAAAGTGCGTTCGAACGAATGGACGTATTTTTTCACGGAATACGCGATAGCGGTCATACGATGCGCATTTTCGGCCGTGATTTTGTACGGATCATCAATAAAACCCTTTTGCGTCTGGACGTTATGTTGGCCGGACGTGTGCAGCGTCTGACGTCTCCCAATCACGCAAACACGCCGCTATGCGGCCGCAGCGCACTCTGTACATTAGTAGTAGCGGTTTGACGTTCTCGAAAAAATGCGTTCGTTTGCCACTTGCATTGCACGGACGAACTTTCGTGCGGCCGTTCGTCGTATGTTCCCCGGCATTGGACGTCATTTGCTGCTAGCACGGCCGTGATTTCGTGCGGTTAAACGCACGTTAAAAATGCTTTCGTCTGACCTTAGCCTAAGTCAAGTATACAGTATATGCTGGAACTTATGGTTATAAATAAGGCTTAACCCCCCCCCACACACACACACACACACACACACCCCACACACACACTAGGTCATTTCCTCGAGTTTAATGTATTTAGGTCAATTGCGTCCATGAGACTCATTCAGACTGAGGATTTATAACACTACCTAGGATGACCTTCTTTGACTATTACACATGTATATTTAAAATATATTACTTCGGATTTGTGCTCAGTGAAACCAACAATATGATTATTTTAAAAGTGCATTCAGGTTATCTGCACATCTGATATTAATTATCAGCTGCATAAAGAATGAGGGAAGCAATTAGAAATAATATTACCCACGAAGGTTTAAAACACTACCGTGCTGACCTTCTACTCGTTATAAGTATGACATAATATTCATCATAACATTCATTACAAAGGAATCGAGGTGTCACTGTACATGTACAGTACACGTTTTAGAAATTATCTGTAAGTATTACTGTCCAGAATTTGATTTAGTTATCAAAAATTATGTCATTATTGCATGTTAATTTATTTTGTTAATTCATGTTTGTACAGCACTGCAGAAACTGTTGGCGCCCTATAAATTAGTGGAATTGTTAAATGATTTAAATTATTCATGCAACATTCTGTAATGTTTTGTAGAAAGGGATCCACTGACTGATTTAAAGTCTGGGTGCCAAGATATGCTGGATTGATATCTTTGGTTGCTTCTGCATGCATCTAAGACAGTGGTTCCTAAACCTGTCCTCAGGTCCTTCTAACAGGCCAGATTTTAAGGATTCTCTTGGGGAAATGCAGACTGAATCCTGCAATCACTGAGCAGCAAATCATATCACCTGTGCTGTGCTTCAGATATCTGGCAAACCTGGCGTGTCAGTGGGCCCTGAGGACAGGTTTGGGAAACATTGATCTAAGGGTTCGATTTATTTCTATCGGCTGTTTTAGGTTTTTGTGCTGGGAGTTCTGCTCACATAACAAAACTCTGCAGACTTTTCTGCTAAATTCTAATTCATAAAAGAGAAATAAATGAATATCATACTATAAATAATAATCATATTAATTTAAATATTGATTTATATTATATGTAAACCATATGTACAGTATGTACATACATACATATAATACTGGCTGGACGGAGTAGAGGTAACATCACTGCTCTATAATCATGGAGACCCAGGTTCGATCCCAGCAAGACCACCTCTCCAGTAAGTGTCCTTGGGCAAGACACCTAAAGGTACATACTCGCCTACCACACAATATCGGCGGCTGTGGAGCCCAGTGGCAACGTCTCTACCCTTCGAACGTGGAGAAGCAAGTCAAATCCCATATAGCACATCGCTCCAATACAACTGTGGAGAAGCATGTCTCAACTTTACGAGAAGTGGGTTCACACCTAATCACCAGGTCGGTGATCTAGAACAGTGGTCCCCAACCCTGGTCCTCTGGGCCCACTAACAGGTCAGGTTTTCCAGATATCTGAAGCACAGCACAGGTGATATGAATTGCTGCTCAGTAATTGCAGGATTCAGTCTGCATTTCCCCAAGGTGATCTGCAAAATCTGGCCTGTTAGTGGGCCCTGAGGACCGGGATTGGGGACCACTGATCTATAATACCAATCATGGAAAGCCAACCCGATCCCACTCAGAAGACGTCACTCGCGAGTGTCCTTGAGCAAGACACCAAACGATATGGATGTGCCTACCTCACAAAACACTTGTACATCTCATAGAGCGTAAGTCCCCTTGTGTACAGGGTCCCCCTGAATCAGGTCATCATCCATGTGTGGTATCAATCCCTTGTACAATGGCCTTGTGAAGCGCTGCAGGATATGTGGCGCTATATAAATAAAGGATAATAATTGTAGATGGGATTAGCTGTATTAGTCTACATGGTCAAAGCATCCTGCAATAGTCTCGTGTGTTAAATTTTTCAGGGGTTTCTTAACATTTAACTTTTTTTATTGAAATGTTATCACCTTTCTTTCCTGTCACTTATCACAGTTTCTCAACCCTGGTCCTCAGATAGCCCTAGTACAGGTCAGGTGTTCCAGATATCTGAAGCACAGCAGGTGACAGGAGTTGCCGCTCAGTGATTGCAGGAGTCAGTCTGCATTTCCCCAAGGGAATCCTCAAAATCTGGCTTGTTAAGGGTACTTGAAGACTGGGTTGGGAACCACTGACCTATCGGATCCAGGACCTCTATATTTCTGTTTGTTTATATATAGCTCTCAGGTTTACCTTCTTATTTGAGGTCTGCTGACTCTCCACTCCTTAGCTCCTTTGTAGTACCTCTCTTTTTCTCCCTTATCCATCGGTTTTCCATACATTACACATTTCATTGATACAACAATTGGTTTGGAATTTGCAAAGCATGAGTTTTATTATATGGATTATGTGAATGTATGCACTTATCAGCTCTTTTGGATGCATTGTGTCTAATTTTTACACTGTGCAAAATTTTACAAATGTCTCCCGTAGCTGATATGCCTCCTTAGTATGAAGCTTGAATGTGAATTTCAAGTAAGTACATGCAAATTCTAATTTGATAATAATAAATTCTTTGTAATGCAAGTCGGATGATATCATACAGTGGCAATAAAAAGTATATGAACCCTTTGGGATTACGTGGAGTTTTGCATGAATTGGTCATAAAATGTGCTCTGATCTTCATCTAAGTCACAACAATTAGAAAAACACAGTCTGCTTAAAATAATACAACACAAACATTATATGTTTTCATGTGTTTATTGAACATAACATGTAAACATTCACAATGCAGGCTGGAAAAAGTATGTGAACCTTTGGACTTAATAACTGGTTGACCCTCCTTTGGCAGCAATAACCTCAACCAAACGTTTCCTGTAGTTGCAGATCAGACCTGCACAACGATCTGGAGTAATTTTGGACCACTCCTCTTCACAAAACTGTTTCAGTGTAGCAATATTCTTGGGATGTCTGGTGTGAATCGCTCTCTTAAGGTCATGCCACAGCATTTCAATTGGGTTGAGGTCAGGACTCTGACTAGGCCAATCCAGAAGGCGTATTTTGTTTTGTTGAAGCCATTCTTTTGTTGAATTACTTGTATGCTTTGGGTCATTGTCCTGTTGCATCACCCATCCTCTGTGGAGCTTCAGTTGGCGGACAGATGGTCTTACGTTTTCCTGCAAAATCTCTTGATAAACTCTGGAATTCATTTTTCCATCAATGACAACAATCCATCCAGGCCCTGAGGCAGCAAAGCAGCCCCAAACCATGATGCTCCCTTCGCCATGTTTTACAGTGGGGATGAGGTTTTGATGTTGGTGTGCTGTACCTTTTTTTCTCCACACATAGTGTTGTGTGTTTTTTCCAAACAACTCAATTTTGGTTTCATCTGTCCAAAGAATATTTTGCCAGTAGTGCTGTGGAACATCCAGGTGCTCTTTTGCAAACTTCAAACGTGCTGCAATATTCTTTTTGGACAGCAATGGCTTTCTCCGTGGTGTCCTCCCATGTACTCCAGTCTTGTTTAATGTTTTCCTTAATGTAGATGTGTCAACAAAAATGTTAGCATGTGCCAGAGATTTCTGTAAGTCTTTAGCTGACACTCTAGGATTCTTCTTTACCTCATTAAGCATTCTGCGCTGTGCTCTTGCAGTCATCTTTACAGGATGACCACGCCTAGGGAGAGTAGCAACAGTGCTGAACTTTCTCCATTTGTAGACAGTTTGTTTTACCGTGGACACATGAACATCAAGGCTTTTGGAGATACTTTTGTAACCCTTTCCAGCTTCATGCAAGTCAACAATTCTTGATCGTAGGTCTTCTGAGAGCTCTTTTCTGCGAGGCATGGTTCACATCAGGCAGTGCTTCTTGAAACCAGTAAACCCAAAACCGGTGTGTGTTTTTAAAGGGCAGGACAGCTTTCAGCAACACATCCAATAATATCACACTGATTGGACTCACTCCTGGCTCCAATTCGCTCTTGGAGAAGTCATTAGGCTAGGGGTTCACATACTTTTTCCACCCTGCACTGTGAATGTTTACATGTTCTGTTCAATAAAAACATGAAAACATATAATGTTTGTGTTGTATTATTTTAAGCAGACTGTGGTTTTAAAATTGTTGTGACTTAGATGAAGATCAGAGCACATTTTATGACCAATTCATGCAAAACTCCACGTAATCCCAAAGGGTTCACATACTTTTTATTGCCACTGTATATGCACTCTTCATTTCCATTTTAATTGCGTGAGCCATATTTTTTCCTTGCAAAAAAAAAATCCTGCATCTATAATTTACCATCACTTTCTATTTATTCAAAACTAATTTTACCCCTTGATGTGCCAAATATCTGTGCAATTATAACATCAAAAGATCAGACATTTTTTAGCGGATCAGCAAATTTCTCAATCCCCGTTCTGTGAATTGAGTTGATTAAAAGACAGAATGCCAGTGTCTTTGCAAACAAGGGGTTATTCACAAAGGAGTGAAATTGCAAGAGAAATGTGCATTTTCAGCAAAAATACCTGCATTTGATTACTGTTGATTTATTCATTATCCTCCAGCACAGCCAGGATTGGCAATCCAGGTAAATGATGAGCACTGTAAAACCAGCGTGATGGCTATACAAGCGAGTAGGCAGTTTTACCCTTTAATTATCAAGTGGTTTTCCTTGAAATCACTGTAGGAATTTGGGTTACTTGGATTTTTATTAAAATCCTTTAAAAGGGACATGCATGCTTTGTTAGTGATCTTTTAAAAATGTGCAGTGCCTTTTGAATGAGTCAGTAGTGTCACTCAGCAGACATAAAAAGCAAGTAAATGTGATATTTTTTCATATTATCTGCTTTTCTTTCTTGGTGTTTTTCACACCCACCTCAGAAGACACTTTGAGCTAACCAATCAGTGTGAATACCTAGGAATAGATCAAAAAATGCACTGAGCATGTGCGACTGAGTTGCTCCTCTGCCCTCCTGCACTGTGAGCTGAGGGGCGGGGCTGAGTGCCATTCCAATCTGTAACTCTTTCACTCCCAGCTACTGCAGAGACAGGGAAGGAAAGAAATCAATACACGCAGGGAGAAAAAGGGACAGCAGAGAGAGAGGGACAGCAAAAAAAGAGACACAGCAAGAAAAGGTAAAGAGAGAAAAACATCAACAGGGTTATTCAAAGAGATCCGAATTGCTTGAGAAAGGTAACCGAACGCTGAAAATCAGCATTCGGTTACCTTTCCTGGCCATTCGGCTATCCAGAGAGCAGACAATACGCCAAATCCTAGCGAATTGCCTGCACATACGGTGCCTGTTCGGTGCCTGTTCAATGGCAGTGAAATCCCCATGAAAAAGCACTGCTTCGGCTATTCAGAGAACACAAACCAGCAGTGAAAGGTTCCCCTAATGCCCTGCCATTCGGTTGCTTCATTCGACAGGTTTATTCAGGCGAAGCCCATAGGCTTCAATGTTAAAAATATTCATGTTTTAATCCAATATCTAATAAACCGTTCATTATAAAATTCTGCAGTAAAGAGTCTCTTTAATAATAGATTTTTTAGGATACTTTAAGCATTTTTCTTAATTTTTTTTAAAAGTCAGATTTTTTTTAAGTTTTCTTCTTTTTTCTGTAACAGCCCTTTTTATTATCATTCCCTGGACCTCATATGCAAATTTCAGGCATTTTCGCTCAGTAGTTTCTTTGCAAACAGCTTTTCACTTTCACATTCATACAAACTGTTTTGCTAATTTATTCACCTCCCTCTGTCTGCGGTCTCGGCTTTTTCTCGGCTTTTTCCAGCGGCTTCGCTGCATGTGATCGGCTCCTGCTCGGGTTTTTCCGGCGTCTTCGACGGGTTAATCCAGATGTTTTTGCAGGTTTTCGGCGTGCATTCGCTGGGTTTTGCGGTGAGTTTTCGTCAGGTTTGCGGCAGCTTTTCCCTGCAATTCGGGGGCCCTGTGGTGCTTGCTGAATACACCGCAGGGTCACCGAAATGGGATCGGCAAAAAGAACCGAATTGAAGAGAACGAAAAGTCACCGAACGTGCGGTGACTTTTCGAATCTCTTTGGATAACCCTGATAGATACTAGATAAAACAGAGAAAGTGCAAGATATGGTGCAGTGAGAGAGAGCGCGCACAAGAGACAGACAGCACAAGAAAGAGTGAGAGTGGGTGACTATGTAAACCAAGAAAAAGCGCAAGTGAGCATGTCAGTGGATGAGTGAGTCTGTGAGAGAGCCTGAGTGTGTTTTGCTTTCACAGTTGCAGAGTTGGCCAATGTTCGGTTCCTCAGTTTCCCCAGTCTGAGGTCCTGAGCGAGCACAGGGTTTCACGTGCACAGCTTGTGCTAGTTCATGTAAACTTTGATGGGTGGAGTAGTGGGGGGGAAGGAGGTGGGAAATATACAGGACGTGGGAGCTGAAGAAACACCCCTAGATGAGGGGCGTGGCCAGAGAAGATGAAATGACATGGTTTAAAGCAATAAACAATATTTGCACATTTTTAAAACTTTTATTGATTTATTCTAGTTTGTCTATAAGTATAAAAATGTTTAAATGTCAATTTAATTATTTTTTCTAGACATGCATATCCCTTTAAATTACCCCTCAACCCACATTTACATGTACGCATACAAACACACACACATGCATACCCAGAAATACCTGTACCCAGGGCTGAACTGAGACAAAAAAGCAGCCCTAGATTTCCTCCAGACCGGCCCACTCCAATATGCAAAAACGCAATGTCGAATTAAGATCTCTATGGGCTATATTTTATGTTAGTCTTCGGTGATTCCATTTTGCCAAAAATACTGTGCATTCACTATTTAGTGAATGTTCACCGTGTTTTGCTGATAATGGATTCGCCGAAACAATTATTGGACGTCACGTCAGCAAAAGCCACCATACTGAGCCAAAAGCCGCTGAATCATGCCGAATTGGCATCAAAAAATTCTGCACTGAAAAAAAAGTCTCCTATTCTCCTAATAGGAGTTTAAATCAATAAAAATGTGTCTAAATAAAAAAAAATTCCATTAAAAAATACTACAAAATTAAAAAGTCTTTTAAAAATCAAAAACAAAAATGTCTTATAAAATATAAAAGGATCTTTTAAAAAAAATTACAAAATAAAAAGTGTTTTTGCAAAATATAAAAAGAATAGTGTTTAAAAAAAAAAAAGGCTCCCCCAGGCTTGGCCAGCGGCCAGGCCCAGGTGATCCCCAGGTGCGGTCGGTGGCCAGGCCCAGGTGATCCCCAGGCTCGGCCGGTGGCTAGGCTCAAGCGATCCCCAGGCTCAGCTGGCAGCGAGGCCCAGGCGATCCCCAGCGGCTGCCAACGGCCTCAGTGCTACACAGTAACTCAGTGAGCACTGAGACATTTTCATTTTTCAGGTGAAATTCGCATGCAGCTAATAAAATTCATCTGTAATTCTGCAGAATAAGTCCAGATCGTGTTAACTCGATTTCAGGCAACTAATGGTGATTTTGAAGATCAAGTGCAGGCCCTACCCTCAACAACTCTGAGCCTGCATGTGACAACACAAATCCAGTAGTGTCCCCATTGAAGGGCATAGCTTTGGGTCTTTTGCCTAAAATTTGCCATTTGTCTTGCAATTCTCCATTATTTTCCTCCCCAGTGAATAACCATGAGGGAGTCCACAAGAAAGGTATTTTATGGATCTTTTCCTCATGTAATATGGAACAAATCACTAATTATATACATCCGAACATTTTTATAAAAAGCTGCTTGGCTCCCAATGGTTAATGTTAGGATGACTTTAGAGCAACGGGTGTTGTAATCTGCAATATGAAGGAGTTCTGCAGTTGTCCTCTTCTTTCACAGAGCTGCAGACAGTGTTATTCGTTTGCCATCAGAACAGACTGATGCATTATTCAACCGTCTGAAACAACTGGAATGTCAAGTCATTAAAATATTATTAACACTCAGGCCCGGAAAGCAAATAACAATGATCTTTTAAGTGGCCGCATAAAAAAAAAAATCCAGACATGGAGAGTTCAGCCTTATTTTAAAGCCATTTATGACACTGCTGCTTGTGGGTCATCTCATGGCATCCTAGTAAGATGTTCCGCCTGGAAGCAATAGCTTGCATCTCTCTCCCTGTGTGCCTAATGTACGGGTTTTTGCAATTTCTCTGCAAAATATTATTTGTTCAAAAAAAAAGAATACGAATTGAATAGGAGTTTTTGTTTATTTACGGAAAGACAAAGCAAATAAAAGATCATAATCTTCGTTACAAATTGAAGAGGAATTTTTCATAAAAAAATAAAGTAAGGGGATATGCAAGAAAAAAATCCATGACAAAAGACAAGGGGCTCTATCACCTCCTTCAAGCTAACACTAGTATCAGCGTTAGCTTAATGGAGGTCATAGCGCTGCGCCCACGTCGCCTTCAAATCGCTAGCGGGTAAAAAAACCTGTTAGCGCTCATTAATCTGCGATTCGTAGCACGAGTTTACTGTACTTTGCGCTCCCTATACCTAACACGGAGAACGCAAAGTGAAAGCACAGATTAACTAGCGTTCGGATCACTTGCTCATAACGCTAGTTACTAAGAGCTGGCGCTAACGAAAAAGTTACCCCCAGCTCAGAGGTGCAGGTAACGGATTGCGCTGCTGCAGAATCCATTACCTGTGGCTCACAACCCCCCCCCCCAAAAAAATCACCTTCCCGCGGCGAGAGCAGTGGACCAATCCGGTGCTTCTGGCCACCGGGAGCAGAGTGAGACTGGGGGGAAAAGTCCCCAGTCTCCCTCCGCTATCACTCTGCCAACCAGCTCGTGAGAGGCATTGATCAGAAAACCCCCATGTGACTAGGAAACTTCAACGAGATAGTCCAAAGACAAATGTGTGGTGTGGGATCATGTGCAATCGAATCATTGGTCCATTTTTCTTCAGCGAGACATCAATTACTGCAAATGTTTACCTTTAGTTGGAACCACAACTACATGACCTTCAACCAACCATCATTCTCCAGAAAGATGGTGCATCACCACATTGGGGACTGCATGTTCGTGTTTTCCCAAATTAAACATTTCCAGACCAGTGGATTGGAAGGGGTGGCCCAATTCCCTGGCCACCTCCTTCACCAGATATCACTCCCCTCGACTTCTTTCTATGGGGTTATGTTAAAGATATCGGGCTCTATTAACTTCTTCGTGCAAACGATAATGCATGCGCAAAAACGCATTAACGCGAGGGCAAAAACCCTTTGCGCAGAACATCGTATAACAATGTCCACGCAAAAAATGCACGTTAACGTCTACCGCGGGTGAACCTGCGCGAACGCTGTGCAAGCGTAATGTACGTTGCGCGTCCTATACTTAACATTGTGAGCGTAAATGCGTTTGTGCGCTGGTATGCGGATGGTATTAAAATCTATGCGCAAATTTTCATGGACAACGTTTGCGCGCATAATTTTAACGTCTTTGAAAAGCTGGTGTTAAAGGCAAATCTGAACGTCCTGGCCGAAACCAAATACACCAGCCCAAAAAAAAATATGCAGCAACGTATAGTTACACATTGTATGCATACCCAAACAATAAAATTGAGAGGTTGTGTGTGTTTTTATTATTGCTGCCGCATATATACGCAGATTGATTTTGACAGGCGCAAAAACGTAACGGGAAGACAATTGTGGTTCTTAATTCTGATTGGCTGAATCGCGTAACAAAACACCGATTTCTGCGCTCAGCGTTAATGCGCGCACGTTTTTGAGCATCTTTTTTACGCGCGTTATTTTTTGATGGATGAAAAAATGCGCTTGGATTTTAATACCAGTGTTAATTTACACTCTGTAACGTTTAATGCAGCGCGCAAAAAAATAGCGCTGCGGTGCGCTTTTGCGCGAAGCAGTTAATAGAGCCCATCGTGTATGGAACAAAGGTACAGGACATCACTAATCTAAAGCAGAGGATCACTGATGTCATTACCATCATTGATGGGGTATACTACAGCGAACATGGCAAGAAATTGAGTACCGTCTTGATGTGCTTCGTGCAACTAATGGTGCCCATATAGAGGTGGATTAAATGAGGCAAAAAAACGTATAAATATATATACACGTCTCATTTTATAATAATTTTCACTTGTCTTTTCATTTGCCTTTGTAATAAATTTTTTAAATTGTAAAGAGACTTTATGGACACCCTGTATATATATATACACTGATCAACCACAAAATTAAAAACACTGGCAAGTGAGGTGCATAAAATTGACTATATGGATATAATGGTGCCTGTCAAGGGGTGGGATATATTAGGAGCAAGGGAAAAGTCAGTTCTTGAATTTCTTGGGTTGAAAGCAGGAAAAATGGGCGAATAGATTTGAGTGACTCTGACAGGAGCATTCAGTAAGTTAAGAAGGATAAGACTTGTCAAGATGGGATACAGTGATGTTGTGAAAGACTTATGCCTCATATGATCTTATATTGTGACCAAATCCACATCACTGTTTCCTAAATCAGGTGATTTTAATATCTTTAAAACAGGGTTATTCAGAGAGAGGTGAAAACCAGGAGAATGACTGGAGAAGTGAAAATTCTAGGTCAAAATAGCCAAGCCAGAAAAATTCTCCCATTTATCTCACTTTCCAAATCGACTATTTTGATCTAGAATTTTCACTTCTCCAGTCACTCTCCTGGTTTTCACCGCTCTCTGAATAACCCTGTAAATTTAAATGATCGCACTTTTCTTTCCCCGTTTGTTGTATCTGTTTTAGAAGCACCCGCACGTATTGCTTGTTTAGGTTGAGTGCAGCCTCTTCCATTGTTATATACACACAGGTTTTGTTTTGGGGGCGCAAACAAGAGGGTACAAATAAATAACTTGAGGGTAAAATCTAAATGCATTATATTCCAGCATGGGTTAATGGTAACTCACAGGGCACAGATTATATTCCAGCATGGGTTAATGGGCAGCTCACAGGGCACAGATTATATCCCAGCACTGCTCTGCTGTTAAGATTAAGAACTGTTGGAACCTGATTTTTGAGTAATTGTATTGTTTACATAGTAACACATTGCAGGGCAGAGCCAGCATAAACCACTCACACACTCTAGGATCAGATTACACGTACAGTTAAGAATTCACAGACTGAACTGTTACAAACGGATCATACAGTCTGATGAACCGAATCACTCAGTTCAGCGAAAAGATCTGGATCAAAAGAACGATTCGTTCATGGATCGGCCATCACTACTCCTAGTGGAGAGCCAAGGAACTGCAGCAGTGCAGTGAATAAATTATCATCATCTAAATTCCGGGGACATAATTTGTCCGGGGCCAGTCTCCTCAATCCGGGGATTGTCCCCAGAAATCGGGGGAAAATGGTCATCATACTGTCCTGGAAAGAAGAGGAGTCTTTAAATTAATTAAAGGCTTTAAACAGAAGGGGTACAGATGTGGTCAGGTTAAACTTAATGTTTTAACCCTTGAGTATTTCTTTAAATAGACAACAATTTATAACTTAGGAGAAGTTAAAATCGTTACAAAATATGGGAAAAAGATCTGGGTAGGAGTATTGATTCTGGCGAATGGGGCAGGTCATTTCGTAGAGATGTGGGGGTGATGAAAAATGCTACTTTATAGAGACCAGCCGCAAGGTACTGTACATGTAGTATTGGACTCCTAATAGGGTGGTAAAGGTTACAGGAGAGTCTTCTTCAAAGTATGTGGAGGTGTGGGGCAATGGATGGTTCTTATATTCACATTTGGTGGCGATGCCGAATTATTGGCCCCTTCTAGACGCAGAAGTTCCCTGGAACTAGCCTCGAAAGTTGTGGGAACTGAGATTCCTTTCACTCCAGATTTCTTATTGGTGGGGTTGAGAGGCCCGGTGCTCTCTGGACAGCAAACCAGGATGCGGTTCCACGTTGTCTCCACGGTCCTATTACTGATAGCCAGGAACTGTTTGATGTGTCTTTTTATGTTCCTTTCCCCTCCCTTATTTTTTTCTGTACCCTTGTCCAAAATTTAAAAAAAATGATACTTAAGAAAAAAAAATAGAGCAAAATACATAAAGAAATCAGCACCCACATAAAATATGTAATATAAAGTTTATTTAAAAACATAGGGCCCTATTACAATCTTTGCGTTAAAACGTTCGCACAACGCGTGAATTTGTGCGCCCAGCGTTAAATGTTAACGCGCGTAAATCAACGTTGGAATTACAATCCTCGTGCATTTTTTCATCCATCAAGCAAAAACGCGCGTAAAACGGACGCGCACAAACGCGCGCACAGAAAGATTGGGTGCAGAAATCAGTGTGCGGACTGTTTTTTTTTTTCATGCGATTCAGCCAATCAGAATTAAGAACCACAATTGTCTCACGTTAAATCAATCTGCGCATATATGCTGCATCAATAAAGAAATGCACACACTACTTCTCAAATTTATTGTTTTGGTATGTGTAGAATGTGTAACTACACTTTGCTGCGTATTTTTTTTTGGGCTGGTGTATTTGGTTTCGGTCAGGTTGATAGAATTTGCCATTAACACCAGCTTTTAGGAGTTGCTAAAATTAGGCACGCAAAGGCTATGCGTTACAAACTGCGCATAGATTGTAATACCATCAGCGTACCATTTGCGCTCACAATGTTAAGTAAAGGACGCGCGACGTACAGTAAGCTCGCGCAGCGTTCGTGCAGGTTCACCCGCGGTAGACGTATACGCACGTTTGTTGTGCTGACATTGTAATACGACGTTCAGCGCATAGGGTTTTGCCCCTCGCATTAATGCGTTTTTGCGCCGCCGCAAACGTTTGCGCGAAGAATATAATAGGGCCCATAGATGGGTAAATTTCATCTGCAAGATTTGACTTTTTAGACAGGCGTGCTAAATAGCTTTTAGTTTGCATGTTTTGTTTGTACATTGATTAATTTAGATTTTGTTTGATTTTTTGCAGAAACAGTGGTCAGCAGCACCACCAATAAATCATAGATGTACTGGATTGTGCTACCAGTCATTGATATGTTTTCATAAAATATTGCACTATGAGAAATGCGTATGTATGCAAATAGCCTTGCATATTTTGCAATTTATGCTGCATGAAGCCATATATATCAGAGAAAACTGCGCAACTAGAGGCAGCTGATTAAAAAAAAAAAAAGATACAATGCACCTGCTTATAGGGATAACTGGAATTGAAATGATAACATGTGGGTGCACCAATATTCCCTGGGCAACCAACACAAAAACAGTTCAAAAACGAAAAAGAGGATTTAAACAATCCAGGTTTCTCAAAAATGATTAACCCCTACACTCCCAGGATCGTGTACACATGATCAGAGGTAGAAGACCAAGCAGCTCTGGGGCTATGCTGTCTCATTGCAAATTAAATTTGTTTATTGCAAAATAATTTTGTTTACATTTGGGCTGCAGAAGGTGCCCCCAAAGTTTTAGCACTGTGGGCATAAGCCCCGAGGTGCTGCAACAGTTTTTGCAATTGAATATTTCTGTGTAACACAGATATTCTCTTGCTGCAGCATGGAGACCCAGCTGCTATAGCTCATTTAGGCCAGCGGATGGCGATGTCTGCCTGCCAAATGGGACTAGAATAGTAAATCATGCATTAATGGCATATTGGGACTAATTAACCCTTTCGCTGCTGAGGCTTTTCCCGCCCCTGTGCTGAGGTTACATAGTTACATAGTTATATAGGCTGAAAAGAGACATGCGTCCATCGGGTTCAGCCTCTCCCACATAACCTACTGCTGTTGATCCAAAAGAAGGCAAAAAACCCAGTCTGAAGCGCTCGCCAATATGCAACATACTGGGAAAAAATTCCTTCTTGACCCCAGAATGGCAGTCAGATTTCTCCTTGGATCAAGAAGCTTTTACCCACATATTAAATATTATAACCCTTAATATTCTGTGTCTGCAGGAAGTCATCCAGTCGTTTTTTAAAAGTCTGTACAGACTCTGACCCAACCACCTCAACAGGCAGAGAATTCCACAGCTTTATTGTTCTCACCGTAAAATTACCCTTCCTATGCTTTAAGCTAAATTTTCTTTCTTCCAGTCTAAATAGATGACCCCTTGTCCTATGTATAGTCCTGTTAATGAATAGGTTATCAGACAATGGTTGATAATGGCCCCGTATATATTTATATAAGGTTATCAGATCCCCTCGAAGGCGCCTTTTCTCTAAACTAAACAGGTTTAAGCTTGTTAGTCTTTCCTCATAACTTAACCCTTCCATTCCCCTTATTAATTTAGTTGCCCGTCTCTGCACTTTTTCTAACGATATAATATCTTTTTTTAAGACAGGTGCCCAAAATTGCACGGCATATTCAAGGTGCGGCCTGACCATTGATTTATACAGAGGCAAAATTATGTTTTCATCCCGTGAGTGAACTCCCCTTTTAATGCATGCCAGTACTTTGCTGGCCTTGGCGGCTGCTGTTTGACATTGCACATTGTTACTTAGTTTGAAGTCTATGATTATTCCCAAATCCTTCTCCTGCTTGGATTTCCCTAACTCCGTACCATTTAGGGTATAAATTGCTTGTGTGTTCTTCACTCCAAAGTGCATAACTTTGCATTTATCTAGATTAAATCTCATCTGCCATTTAAGTGCCCAGTCCCCCAATTTATCTAAATCCCTCTGCAGCGAAGTAACATCCTGCTCACATTGTATTACTTTTCCTAGCTTTGTGTCATCTGCAAATACTGATACATGACTTTCAATGCCTATCTCAAGGTCATTTATAAATAAATTGAATAGTATTGGTCCTATAACAGACCCCTGAGGGACACCACTTACCACTGGTGTCCATCTTGAAAATGTACCATTTATGACCACTCTCTGTACCCTATCTTTTAGCCAGTTTTCTATCCAAGAACAAGTATTTTCATCTAGACCATTTTTTCTTAATTTAAGTAGTAACCTTTTGTGTGGAACTGTGTCGAAAGCTTTGGCAAAATCTAAGTAAATCACATCCACTGCGACCCCCTGATCTATACTTCTACTTACTTCCTCATAGAACGTAATTAGGTTAGTCTGACATGATCTGTGTTTCATGAAACCATGCTGATTTTTGCCAATTACATTATACCTCCCAATAAATTCCTGAATATTATCCCTTAGTAACCCCTCAAATACTTTCCCAGCCACAGATGTTAAGCTCACAGGTCTATAATTCCCAGGCACAAATTTTAAACCTTTCTTAAATATAGGGACCACGTCAGCTTTTCTCCAATCCTCTGGTACTATTCCTGAAAGAAAAGAATCTTGAAAGATTAAGAACAGAGGTTTACATATTTCAACACATAGCTCTCTTAGTACTCGCGGGTGAATTCCATCTGGCCCTGGGGCTTTATTAACATTCACATTGTTTAATTTGTGTAAAACCTTGTCCTGAGTCAACCAGTCACTTTGTATTAGTAAGTTTTTATTAATGAATTTCATGTCTCCTGTTATAGGTTTCTCTTTGATAAATACTGAAGAAAAATAATCATTTAAAATTTCTGCTTTATCCTGATCTTCAGTTAACAATAACCCTGACTCAGATTTTAGTGAACCTACATTTTCACTCTTGGGTTTTTTAGAATTTATGTACCTAAAGAATCTTTTAGGGTTGGTCTTGCTCTCTTTGGCTATTTCTTTTTCATTTTCTAGTTTAGCCCATCTAATCGCATTTTTACATGCTTTATTGGCTGTCCTATATGCTTTATAGGATGCCTCAGATTTATCAAATTTAAAAGCTTTAAATGCCTTCTTTTTATTTTTCATTTCCTTAGTTACCTTCCTACTAAGCCACATTGGTTTCAGTCTGTTTCTTTTATATTTATTAACCAGTGGAATATATTGTGACGTGTACTTTTCTAGTGTTAGTTTAAAGATATTCCACTTATCCTCAGTGTTTTTCCCGTGAAAGAGTAAGAGGTCATTTTTACCTGTTTTGCGCATCATGTTTAAACGTGTTTTGAAGGCTTATTTTAGTATATGACCCAGACATATTATATATCTTTCTTTCCGTCAGACTCAGCAGATTCATAATATGTCATTATTATATGTATACGTTATGTCATGTCTGTATATTATAACAAAATATGCAATAAAATATGTATTTTCAATAATTTACAACGTGTAAAGTGTTTTTTTCCACATTTTAACATGCGAGCAATTGCGGTTATATTTTGTATGGGGTGCGCTTGTTAAAAAAATTAGCGATGGGGTCTCATTACATTTTTTTTTGGGGAAAATGACACTATTTTTAACAAACGCACCGCATACAAAAATCGTTAGTGCAGCATCATTGTTCACATTATAATTGAAATGGGAACAATATTGCTGCATTAACAAACCAAAAAAAAAAAAAAAGTGTTTATTTTTTTTTTTTTATTTTTTTTTTTTTTTTTTTTTTTTTTTTATTTTATTTTTTTTTTACAAAATTTTTAACTTTCATGTTTGGTATCGTTGGAACGGCCATGCTCTGGCCGATCCAACCATACCAAAATTTAACCCCTAGCTGCCACGGATCGGGAGATAGGGAGTTCATTGGAACTCCCTATCTCCACCGTTGGTGGCAGTTAAGGGTTAAATCCAGGACTGGCGTCATCGTGCTACGCACGATGACGCCAGTCCTCAGGGGGAGTTCCCGGAGGCTTGGCCGACATCCAAGATGTCGGCCAGCTCCGGGAAAGGATCGCGAACCGGCGCTTTTCAGCGCCGATTCGCGATCCAGCTCCCCAGGGGTTAATGCCAGGCATCATTTGGAAGGGCAGGCTGTGCCCTTCCAAATGATGCCTGGGTTAACCCCCGCAGAGCCGCCGATCGGGAGGGAGAGAGGTCCGAAGGACCTCCCCCCCTCCCTTTCAGGCGCCTCCTCCGCACATGTGGGGGGGGCGCCTGAATTAGGTGTCATCGCGCCCCCGCGATGACACCTAATTCTGGAGGCTGCGGTTCCGGATGCCGGGCTGACATCCAGGATGTCAGCCCGCACCGGAGGGGCCAGCGATCGGCCGGAACCCGGCCGAACGCTGACCCCAATGGGAGGACGCGCTCAGCGCGTCCTCAGCACACCAGCGGTACTTTTTCACAGACGGGCAAAGCATAAAGCCACGGACGCGAAAACAACATCGACGTGAAAAAGCTTAACGGACGCAGAAACAAGGCCGCCATATTTTTCCTAGGGTGTGGAGACATCAGACGTAACGGGCGCAGTACAGTATGCTCGTGTGCCACCTCCCTTACTAAACCTCTTTTTAAGAATTCTGGCCTGCCCGATTCCTCCTTTTTATTTTTGGCTTGATTTAAAAAAAAAAAATACACACAACGAATTCACGCTGTTATAAAATTTCTCTTTAATTTGCTGGCTGAGCATCGTAGGATTTGTTCTGTACAAGAGTCATGCCATATATTAGCTAGCATCAGAATGAATGATTATTATTTACAACATGGCAAACAAATAAAAAATAATGTCTGAGAGTAACAAGTTCATCCTTGGAAACCTGGACCTCAAACTGTCAATACAATGGACAAAGCCAACAACTGCATTAATATTAATTTTCTGCATTTTTATGATTTTTAAAAAATATATTTGTAGTTAACGACAGGCAAACCTAACGCAGAGCATATAAGCATTTAGTTTGCTGCAATTTGAGCTCTAATTTTCTAAATACTGTATTAATTTGCCAAGTATTAAAAAAAAATGTCAATATACAAAGTATCAGCCAAATTTCCATGTCCATGGGTTTCAGATTCGCCATCAATGGAAATTCGTATTAGGCCTTGGATTGGTGTTGGTAGACTGCATTCTTTTCGTGTTTCTTCAACTTAATGAAATTTAATGAATTTACTGCCATCTACAGATTAAAATGAATATTACGTGAAATTCTCAATTTCTACATGGAGAGTAAAAACACAATCCCGTATTATTATTATTATTTATTTATGAAGCGTCAGCATATTCCGCAGCGCTGTACAATGGGCACAGTATAGTCAGGGTTACATTACATTGAACAACATTTTGACAAACCAGTACAGGAGGAAAAGAGAGCCCTATTCCCGTGGGGATTTACAATCTAGAAGGGTTTGGGGGTGGAAACAGGAGGAGAGGACTGCAAGGTGAGAGCGATGGACTGGTGGGCATGATGGTCTGGTTGCGTCAGTGAGTCGGGTGGGAGGCTTGTGGGAGGAATGTCTTAAGGGAGCGTTTGAAGGAAGGGAAATTAGCAGAAAGTCTGACAGTACGAGGGAGAGCATTCCAGAGGATTGGGGTTGCGCATAAGAAATCCTGCAGTCTATCATGGGAAGAGTTGATGCGGGGAGAAGCTAGGCGCAGGTCACTGTTTGACCTTAGGGAGCGGGCTGGGGTGTATTTGGTGATTAGTGAGGACAGGTAGTGGGAGCTGAGTTAGTGAGAGCTTTGTAGGTCAGGGTAAGGATTTTGAGTTTAATTCTGCAGTGGATGGGGAGGCAGTCGAAAATAGGAACGGCAGAGACAGAGCGGGTGAGGTAGATGAGCCTGGCAGAGGCATTCAGAATGAATTGTAGGGGGGAGAGGGGGAGACCAGCTAGAAGATTATTACAATAGTTAAATCAGGAGATTACAAGGCTATGGATGAGTTGCTTTGTGGTGTCAGCGGTAAAAAATCCCAGTCTGGCCGGTGTTAGTCAGGCTCATAGATATATACAGTGGCAAGAAAAAGTATATGAACCCTTTGGGATTACGTGGAGTTATGCATGAATTGGTCATAAAATGTGCTCTGATCTTCATCTAAATCACAACAATTGAAAAACACAGTCTGCTTAAAATAATACAACACAAACATTATATGTTTTCATGTGTTTATTGAACATAACATGTAAACATTCACAGTGCAGGGTGGAAAAAGTATGTGAACCTTTGGACTTAATAATTGGTTGACCGTCCTTTGGCAGCAATAACCTCAACCAAATGTTTCCTGTAGTTGCAGATCAGACTTGCACAACGATCTGGAGTAATTTTGGACCACTCCTCTTCACAAAACTGTTTCAGTGTAGCAATATTCTTGGGATGTCTGGTGTGAATCGCTCTCTTAAGGTCATGCCACAGCATTTCAATTGGGTTGAGGTCAGGACTCTGACTGGGCCACTCCAGAAGGCGTATTTTGTTTTGTTGAAGCCATTCTTTTGTTGAATTACTTGTATGCTTTGGGTCATTGTCCTGTTGCCTCACCCATCCTCTGCGGAGCTTCAGTTGGCGGACAGATGGTCTTACGTTTTCCTGCAAAATCTCTTGATAAACTCTGGAATTCATTTTTCCATCAATGACAACAATCCGTCCAGGCCCTGAGGCAGCAAAGCAGCACCAAACCATGTTGCTCCCTCCGCCATGTTTTACAGTGGGGATGAGGATTTGATGTTGGTGTGCTGTACCTTTTTTTCTGCACACATAGTGTTGTGTGTTTTTTCCAAACAACTCAATTTTGGTTTCATCTGTCCACAGAATATTTTGCCAGTAGTGCTGTGGAACATCCAGGTGCTCTTTTGCAAACTTCAAACGTGCTGCAATATTCTTTTTGGACAGAAATGGCTTCCTCCGTGGTGTCCTCCCATGTACTCCATTCTTGTTTAATGTTTTCCTTATTGTAGATGTTTTCAACAAAAATGTTAGCATGTGCCAGAGATTTCTGTAAGTCTTTAGCTGACACTCTAGGATTCTTCTTTACCTCATTAAGCATTCTGCGCTGTGCTCTTGCAGTCATCTTTACAGGACGACCACGCCTAGGGAGAGTAGCAACAGTGCTGAACTTTCTCCATTTGTAGACAGTTTGTTTTACCGTGGACACATGAACATCAAGGCTTTTGGAGATACTTTTGTAACCCTTTCCAGCTTCATGCAAGTCAACAATTCTTGATCGTAGGTCTTCTGAGAGCTCTTTTCTGCGAGGCATGGTTCACATCAGGCAGTGCTTCTTGAAACCAGTAAACCCAAAACCGGTGTGTGTTTTTAAAGGGCAGGACAGCTTTCAGCAACACATCCAATAATATCACACTGATTGGACTCACTCCTGGCTCCAATTAGCTTTTGGAGAAGTCATTAGGCTAGGGGTTCACATACTTTTCCCACCCTGCACTGTGAATGTTTACATGTTCTGTTCAATAAAAACATGAAAACATATAATGTTTGTGTTGTATTATTTTAAGCAGACTGTGTTTTTCAAATTGTTGTGACTTAGATGAAGATCAGAGCACATTTTATGACCAATTCATGCAAAACTCCACGTAATCCCAAAGGGCTCACATACTTTTTCTTGAAACTGTATTTGGCTTTGTCAGTAACCATCACAGGCTCCATTGCAAAAAGATATAGCAGAGGTGGGATTTGTTAATTGCTCTCGCCAGCATAAGTATACAGGCGGCAGTGCTGGGAAACCATCAACGTTAATCCCTCCTAGAGTCCACAGATCATGTACACAATCTTGTAAGATTTCACGTAATAGCAGAAGGACAGCGGGGAAGTTTTTTTTGTCGAGAGGGAGTGGAGGATCACACCGTCCTCTTCACTGTGGGATGAGAGGCAAATTTATTTATTTTTATTTAAGGTTTTAAGTTATTTTGCAGCTGTAAAATCATGTTACACCGGCTCTTTGGTTTCTATAATAACAAGGGTCTAGGCATTGCACTAGCTACATTTGCACTTCATATACAAATTATGGAAAGTGTGGATGTACAGTAAACTGCTGCACAAACAAAGCTGGATCAGGAGTTGCAACTTAGGCTAGGGTCAGACTAAGGCATTTTTCGCGTCTTCCGTCAAAAAGTGCGTCCGGCGCATGGATGCACTTTTTGACGGCAGGCGCGATAGCGGTCACACGGTGCACAATTACGGCCGTGATTTTTGACGGAGCTATAACAAACAAATGGACGTGATGTAGGCCAGACATGTGCAGCGTCTGACGTCTCCTAATCACGCACACACGCCGCTATGCCGACGCAGCGCACTCTGTGCGTCAGTACTAGCGGTTCGACGTTCTTGCAAAAATGCATTCGTTTGCTGCTTGCGTTGTGAGGCCGCACTTTGTATGTTGGTCGTCACTGGACGTCATTTGCTGCTACCACGGCCGTAATAAAGTGCGGCTAAACGCATGTTCACACTGCATTCGTCTGACCCCAACCTAAACTGGCAGCATAGTCCCTAACATTTGAGAGTGGAGCCGTAAGACTTCACATCTCACTGTCAATGACTCACCTGGAAATGAGCCCACAGTAAATAATGAGTACAAACCGTCCCAACTATTAAGCATAAAAATCCAAATATTAAAGATGATAGAAAAACAATCAGAAGGGGTTATTCATAAAGCACCGAAACCAAAATGTTGGTG